>JANVCZ010000030.1:5347732-5377000 GCA_032357785.1 Periparus ater
TGGGGGTCTTGGGGTAGATTGAGGGGGGTTTGGGGGGGCTCTGGGGGGTTTTTGGGGGGTCGTGGGGGGTTTTCAGGGGATTTTGGGGGTTTTTGAGAGAGTTTTGTGGGGAATTTGGGGAGTCCTGGGGGGTCTTGTGGGAGATTTGCGGGTTTTGAGAGGGTTTTAGGGGGGATTTGGGGGTCCTGGGGGTTTTGGGGAGGATTTGGGTGGGTTTGGGGCCATTTTGGGTGGGTCTGGGGGTGTTTTGAGCGGGCTCTGGAAGCTTTGGGGTGGTTATGGGGTGGGGTCTCGCTCTTTTTGGGGGGATTTCTGTGAATTTTGGGGGTCTCAGTTTCAGGAAACGCTCTGATTTATTTCGGGGTGGGGGTCTCACATTTCTTTCCCTCCTCCCACCCCCCTCCCCAATTTCCAGGCCACGCCACCAAGACCCTCCCAGGCTCCCCAGGCCGGGGGGGTTCGATTTTGGGGGGTGGTCCCAGCCCCCTCCCCAACCCCCCCACCTCCAGCCGAGCCAAAATGTCCCTGACGGGGGCGGGGGGCAACAAAACCCCCCCGGGCCAGAGCCTGGCCCTGCGGCTGCTCAGCCTCCCGGGGGGGGGTCCTGGGGGGCGCCCCCCACCCCCTGAGCCCCCCCAAAACCCTCCCGAGCCCCCCCCGGCCCCCCCAGAGCCCCCCCAGCCTCACCCCAAAGTGCACCGGGCTCGCAAGACCATGGCCAAGCCCAGCAACGGACAGGTGCTTTTTTTTTGGGTGGGGTTTTTGGGGGTTTTGAGGTTTTTTTTTGGGGGGGTTTGGGGTTTTTTTGGGGGGTTTGGGGTTTTTTGGTGTTTTTTTGGGGGTGTTTTGGTGTTTTTTGGGGAGTTTTGGAGTTTTTTTTTTGTTTTTTTGGGGTTTTTTTGGGGGGGTTTTGGGGGGTTTGGGGTTTTTTGGGGTTTTTTTGGGGGGTTTGGGCTTTTTTTGGGGTGTTTTGGGGTTTTTTTGGTGTTTTTTTGGGTTTTTTTTGGGGGGGTTTTGGAGTTTTTTTGGGGGTTTTTTGGGGGGGTTTTGGGTTTTTTAGGGGGGTTTTGGGGTTTTTTGGGGGGTTTTGTTTTTTTTTGGGGGGGTTGGGGTTGTTTTGGGTGTTTTTTTCGGGTGTGTTGGGGTTTTTTGGGGGGTTTTGGGTTTTTTTGGAGGGTTTTGGGTTTTTTTGGGGGGGTTTGGGGTTTTTTGGGGGGGTTTGGGGTTTTTTTTGGGGGTTTTGGGGTTATTTGGGGTGTTTGGGGTTTTTTGGGGTTTTTTTGGGGTTTTTTTGGGGGGGTTTTGGAGTTTTTTTTGGGTTTCTTTGGGGTGTTTTGGGTTTTTTTGGGGGGTTTTGGGTTTTTTTGGGGGGTTTGGGGTTTTTTTGGGGGGTTTGGGGTTTTTTTGGGGGGTTTTGGGTTTTTAGGGGTTTTTTAGGGGAGTTTTGGGTTTTTTTGGGCTTTTTTTTGGTTTTTTTTCGGGAGGGTTTGGGTTTTTTTGGGGGGGTTTGGGGTTTTGGGATTTTTTGGGGGTGTTTTGGGGTTTTTTGGGGGGTTTGGTTTTCTTGGGGGGGGTTTGGGGTTTTTTGGGTTTTTTTTTGGGGGGTTTTGGGGTTTTTTTTGGGTTTTTTTTTTGGGTATTGGGGTTTTTTTTGGGTTTTGGTGTTTTTTGGGGTGGGGGTGTCAGAGCTGTGCCCTCCCCGGGGTCTGTGGCCCCCCCAGGTCCCCGAGAAGCCGAGGATGTCGGAGATGTTGCACTTCAGGGTGTCCGAGGAGCTCTGCGGCATCGGCCAGCACGGTCCGGAGGGGAGGGGGCGACCTGGGGAGGGTCTGGGGGGTCCTCGAGGGGTCTGGGGGGTCCTGGAGGGGTTTGGGGGGTCCTGGAGGGGTTTGGGGGGGTCCTGGAGGGTTTTGGGGGGGCCCTGAAGGGTTTGGGGGGTCCTGGAGGGGTTTGAGGGGGTCCTGGAGGGGTTTGGGGGGTCCTGGAGGGGTTTGGGGGTTCTTGGGAGGGTCCTGGAGGGGTTTGGGGGGTCCTCAAGGGGTTTGGGGGGGTCTTTAGAAGGTTTTATTGGGATTTTGGGGGGTTCTGGAGGGGTTGGGGGGTCCTGGAGGGGTTTGGGGGGTCTTGGAGGGGTTTGAGGGGGTCCTCGAGGGGTTTGGGGGGTCCTCAAGGGGTTTGGGGGGGTCTTTAGAAGGTTTTATTGGGATTTTGGGGGGTTCTGGAGGGGTTTGGGGGGGGTCCTGGAGGGGTTTTGGGGGTCCTGGAGGAGTTTAGAGGGGTCCTGGAGGGGTTTGCGGGGTCCTGGAGGGGTTTGGGGGGGGTCTGGGAGGTCCTGGAAGGGTTTGGGGGGCCTTGGGGGGTTTTATTGGGATTTTGGGGGGTCCTGGAGGTGTCTGGGGTAATTTGGGGAGGGGTCTGGTGCACGCTGGGGAGACCATTGCGGTTCTGGGGGGGCAGTTTGGGCTCAGAGCGTTCGGTTTTGGGTCTGGGGGGGCACTTTTGGGTCTGGGGGGGCACTTTTGGGGTCTGGGGGGGCACTTTTGGGTCTGGGGGGGCACTTTTGGGGTCTTGGGGGGCACTTTTGGGTCTGGGGTCTCCCTGAGCCCCCCCTTTCCCCCCCCAGACCCCCCCAAACGCCCCAAGTTGGATTTTGGGCCCGAGGGGCTCCACAAGCGGCTGCAGCGGCCCAGCCCCCGCGCCAGCACCGAGGTACCGAGACCCCCAAAATCCCCCCCAAAATCCCCCCAAAATCCCCCCAAAAACTCCCCAAAATCCCCCCCAAAATCCCCCCAAAATCCCCCCAAAAACTCCCCAAAATCCCCCCAAAAACTCCCCAAAATCCTCTCCTGAGACCCCCAAAATCTCCCCACCAAAAACCTCCAAAAACTCCTTTGAAAACCCCCCCAGGACCCCCCAAACCCCCCCAAATCCCCCCAGGACCCCTCCTCACAACCCCTAAACCCCCCCAAACCCCTCCAGGACCCCCCAAACCCCCCTGTGACCCCCCAGGACCCCCTAAACTCTCCCCAGGACCCCGTGACTCCCTCAGGACCCCCCAAATGTCCCCCCAGGACCCCCCCAAACCCTCCCAGGACCCTCCAGGACCCCCCAAACCCACCTGTGACTCCCCCGTGCCCCTTCAGGACCCCCCAAACCCCCTCAGGACCCCCCAAGACCCCTCCAGGACTCCCGTGACCTCCCCAGGACCCTCCAAATGTTCCCCCAAGACCCCCAGGACCCCCCAAACCCTCCCAGGACCCCCCCAAGACCCCCAAACCCCCCGTGACCTCCCAGGACCCCCCTAAATGCCCCCAGGGCCCCCAAGACCCCCCCAGCACCCCCCCAGGACCCCCCCAGGACCCCCCCAAATCCCCCCAGGATCCCCCCAGGACCCCCCCAGGACTCCCCAAACCCCCCCAAGCCCCCCAGGACCCCTCCAGGACCCCCCAAATCCCCCAGGACCCCCCCAAACCCCCTCAGGACCCCCCCAAGACCCCCAGGACCCCCTCAGGACCCCCTCAGGACCCCTCCAAATCCCCCCAGGCCCCCCTCAGGACCTCCCCAAATCCCCCCAGGACCCCTCAAACCCTCCCAGGACCCCCCCAAGACCCTCCAGGACCCCCCCAACCCCCCCAAGCCCCCCAGGCCCCCCTCAGGACCCCCAAATCCCCCCCAGATCACGGTGACGGAGGAAATGGCCGCCCCCCCCCGGGACTGGGACTCCGAGGGGGGAGGGGGCTTCTCCCTCTTCTACGACGGCTTCAGCGTGGACGGGCACGGGGACTCGGACAGCAAGGTACTGGGGATACTGGGATGGACTGGGAGGGACTGGGAGGGACTGGGATGGACTGGGATGGACTGGGAGGGACTGGGATGGGTACTGGGGGACTGGGACGGGCACGGGGACTCCGACAGCAAGGTACTGGGGAGACTGGGATATACTGGGAGGGACTGGGAGGGACTGGGAGGGACTGGGACGGGCACGGGGACTCGGACAGCAAGGTACTGGGGATACTGGGAGGGACTGGGAGGGACTGGGAGGGACTGGGACGGGCACGGGGACTCGGACAGCAAGGTACTGGGATGGACTGGGATATACTGGGAGGGACTGGGAGGGACTGGGATGGACTGGGAGGGACTGGGAGGGACTGGGACGGGCACGGGGACTCGGACAGCAAGGTACTGGGATGGACTGGGATATACTGGGATGGGTACTGGGGATACTGGGAGGGACTGGGAGGGACTGGGAGGGACTGGGACGGGCACGGGGACTCGGACAGCAAGGTACTGGGATGGACTGGGATATACTGGGATGGGTACTGGGGGGTACTGGGGATACTGGGATGGGCACGGGGACTCGGACAGCAAGGTACTGGGGATACTGGGATATACTGGGGATACTGGGATGGACTGGGGATACTGGGATGGACTGGGAGGGACTGGGAGGGATTGGGAGGGATTGGGAGGGACTGGGAGGGAACTGGGATGGACTGGGATGGACTGGGATGGGCACTGGGGGGACTGGGATGGACACAGGGACTCAGACAGCAAGGTACTGGGATGGACTGGGAGGGACTGGGATGGACTGGGAGGGACTGGGAGGGACTGGGAGGGACTGGGATGGACTGGGATATAGTGGGATGGGCACTGGGGGTACTGGGATGGACATGGGGACTCAGACAGCAAGGTACTGGGGATACTGGGATATACTGGGATGGACTGGGGGACACGGGGATGAACTGGGATGAACTGGGGGGCACTGAAATGAACTGGGGTGAACTGGGAGGGACTGGGACGGGCACTGGGATGAACTGGGGGGCACTGAGGGGGGCAGTGGGTTAAACTGGGATGGACTGGGATGAACTGGGATGAACTGGGGGGCACTGAGGGGGGCAGTGGGTTAAACTGGGATGAACTGGGATGGACTGGGATGAACTGGGATGAACTGGGATGGACTGGGACAGGCACTGGGATGAACTGGGATGAACTGGGGGGCACTGAGGGGGGCAGTGGGTTAAACTGGGATGGACTGGGATGGACTGGGATGAACTGGGATGGACTGGGATGGACTGGGATGAACTGGGATGAACTGGGGAGGGTTTGGGGGGGTCTCGGCCCCTCCCCCAGCTGAGCCCCCCCCTCTCAGTCGGAGGGGGAGGGGCCGGGGGAGGCCCTGAGCGAGGAGGAGGAGGAGGAGGAAGAGGAGGAGGAAGAGGAGGATGAGGAGGAGGAGGAGGAGGAAGAGGAGGAGGAGGAAGAGGACGAAGAGTCCGGGAACGCCTCGGATCGGGTGAGGGGGTCTGGGGGGGTCCGGGGGGATTTTGGGGGGGATTTTGGGGGGTTTCAGGTGGATTTGGGGGGGATTTTGGGGGGGATTTTGGGGGTTTCAGGTGGATTTGGGGCAATTTTGGTGGATTTTGGGGGTTTCAGGTGGATTTGGGGCAATTTTGGGTGGATTTTGGGGGTTTCCAGGTGAGTTTTGGGCAATTTCGGGGTTCCAGGTGGATTTTGGACAGTTTCAGGCAGATTTTGGGGGTTTCCAGTGGATTTTGGGGGTTTCCAGGTGGATTTTGGGGGTTCCAGGTGAGTTTTGGGCAATTTTGGGTGGATTTTGGGGTTTCAGGTGGATTTTGGGGGTTCCAGGTGGATTTTGGGGGTTCAGGTGGATTTTGGGGTTTCCAGGTGGATTTTGGGGGTTCCAGGTGAGTTTTGGGGGTTCCAGGTGAGTTTTGGGGGGTTTCAGGCACATTTTGGTGGTTTCAGGTGGATTTTGGGCAATTTTGGGTGGATTTTGGGGGTTTCAGTTGGATTTGGGGGGGTTCCAGGTGCGTTTTGGGGGATCCAGTTGAATTTTGGGCAATTTCGGGTGGATTTTTGGCAGTTTCAGGCACATTTGGGGGGGTTCCAGGTGGATTTTGGGCAGTTTCAGGCACATTTGGAGGGTTCCAGGTGGATTTTGGGGGTTCCAGGTGGATTTTGGGGGTTCCAGGTGGATTTTGGGGGGTTTCAGGTGGATTTTGGGTGGATTTTGGGGGTTCCAGGTGGATTTTGGGGGGTTCCAGGTGGATTTTGGGGGTTTCCAGGTGAGTTTTGGGGTTTCCAGGTGCGTTCTGGGGGGTTTCAGGTGGATTTTGGGCAATTTCGGGTGGATTTTGGGCAGTTTCAGGCACATTTTGGGGGTTCCAGGTGAGTTTTGGGCAATTTTGGGTGGATTTTGAACAGTTTCAGGCACATTTTGGGGTTCCAAGTGAGTTTGGGCAGTTTCAGGTGAGTTTTGGGGGTTCCAGGTGAGTTTTGGGGGTTTCAGGCACATTTGGGGGGGTTCCAGGTGAGTTTTGGGGGTTTCCAGGTGAGTTTTGGGCAATTTTGGGTGGGTTTTGGGGGTTTCAGTTGGATTGGGGGGGTTCCAGGTGAGTTTTGGGGGATCCAGTTGAATTTTGGGCAATTTCGGGTGGATTTTTGGCAGTTTCAGGCACATTTGGGGGGGTTCCAGGTGGATTTTGGGGGTTCCAGGTGGATTTTGGGGGGTTCCAGGTGGATTTTGGGGGTTCCAGGTGAGTTTTGGGGTTTCCAGGTGTGTTCTGGGGGTTTCCAGGTGGATTTTGGGCAATTTTGGGTGGATTTTGGGCAGTTTCAGGCACATTTTGGGGGTTCCAGGTGAGTTTTGGGGGTTCCAGGTGAGTTTTGGGGGTTCCAGGTGCACTTTGTGCAGTTCCAGGCACATTTTGATCAATTTTGGGCACGTTTTGAGCAGTTTTGGGCACATTTTGGGTGTTTCTGGGTGTTTTTGGGGTGTTTCTGGGTGTTTTTGGGTGTTTTTGGGGTGTTTCCGCGTGTTTTTTGGGTGTTCCTGGGTGTTTCAGGGTGTTCCTGGGTGTTTTTGGGGTGTTTTTGGGGTGTTTCTGGGTGTTTCTGGGGTCCCTGAGCCCCCGTGTGCCCCCAGAGCGCGTCCAGCGCCCGGCGCAGGGTCCGGCGGCGTTGGAAGGAGAGCCCCTGGCTGAAACCCGCCAGGAAGAGGAAGAGGAAGGACCCCAGGGGCAAGGACAGAGGTGGGAGGGGCCCAAAATTCGGGAATTGGGGAGGGGGGATCCCAAAATCCGGGAATTGGGGAGGGGGGATCCCAAAATTGGGGAATTGGGGAGGGGGGGATCCCAAAATCTGGGAATTGGGGAGGGGGATCCCAAAATTGGGGAATTGGGGAGGGGGGGATCCCAAAATCTGGGAATTGGGGAAGGGGGGATCCCAAAATTGGGGGGAATTTGGGGGATTCTGAATTGGGGAATTTGGGGGATTCTGAATTGGGGAGGGGGACTTGGGAAATTTGGAATTTTGGGGAGGGGGATTGGGGAATTTGGGGAGGGGGATTTGGGATTGAGGAATTCAAGGAGGGGGATTTGGGAATTTGGGGATTTGGAATTTTGGGGGATTTGGGAATTTGAGGAATGTGGGGAAGGAGGATTCGGGATTGGGAAATTTGGGGAGGGGGATTTGGGATTTTGGGGAATTTGGGGATTTGGGATTTTGGGGAATTTGGGGAGGGGGATTGGGGATTTTGGGGATTTGGGATTTTGGGGATTTGGGAATTTGGGGATTTGGGATTTTGGGGTGTTTGGGGAGGGGGATTGGGGATTTTGGGGATTTGGGGAGGGGGATTTGGGATTTTGGGGATTTGGATTTTGGGGAATTTGGGGAGGGGGATTTGGGAATTTGGGGAGGGGGATTTGGGGAATTTGGGAATTTGAGGCATTTGGGGAGGAGGATTTGGGATTTTGGGGATTTGGATTTTGGGGAATTTGGGGAGGGCGATTTGGAATTGAGGAATTCAAGGAGGGGGATTTGGGATTAGGGAATTCGGGGAGGGGGATTTGGGATTTTGGGGATTTTGGGGATTTGGGGATTTGGGATTTTGGGGAATTTGGGGATTAGGGAATTTGGGGATTTGGGGAATTTTGGGTCCCAAATTTGGGGTGTGTTCCCCACAGGCCCCCCCGGCCCCCCCAGCGAATACACGGAGGTGCCCCTGGGCTGCCTGCAGCTGCCGGGGGGAGGGGCCCTGAGCCCCCAGACCCCAGGTGAGGACACGCCCCCCACACCTGGGACACGCCCCCTGAACTGGGACACGCCCCCCACACCTGGGACACGCCCCCCACACCTGGGACACGCCCCCTGAACTGGGAACCCCCCCCTGAACTGGGACACGCCCCCCACACCTGGGACACGCCCACACACCTGGGACATGCCCCCCCACACCTGGGAAACCCCCCCTGAACTGGGGCACGCCCCCCACACCTGGGACACACCCCCCTGAACTGGGGCACGCCCCCCACACCTGGGACACGCCCCCCACACCTGGGACACGCCCCCCACACCTGGGACACACCCCCAAACTGGGACACGCCCCCTGGACACACCCATGACCCCACCCTGGCCACGCCCACGACACCCGTGACTACACCATGAGTGTGGCCACACCCTGACCCCGCCCACTGCTGACCCCACCCACCTTGACCCCACCCACCCTGAACTCACCCACTGCTGACCCCACCCATCCCCGCCCACCCTGACCCCACCCTGTGGCTCTGCCCGCCCTGACCCCACCCCTGGCCCCACCCCCTGTGGTCCTGCCCTGACCACGCCCACCCTGACCCCACCCCCCACTGGCTCCACCCTGACCCCACCCTGACCCCACCCTTGACCCCACCCACTGCTGACCCCACCCTGTGGCCCCACCCCCATGTCCCACCTGACCCCGCCCCCCTGACCCCACCCTGACCCCACCCTGACCCCGACCCTGCCCCCTGGCCCCGCCCCCCTGACCCCTGACCCCTCCCCCTGACCCCACCCTGACCCCACCCCCCTGACCCCACCCTGACCCCTGACCCTGCCCCCTGACCCCACCCTGACCCCGCCCCCCGTGGCCCCGCCCCCCCTGGCCCCGCCCCTGACCGCTGTGGCCCCGCCCAGGCCCGGCGGAGTCGGAGCGTTTCGAGGAGCTGCCGCTGTGCTCGTGTCGCATGGAGGCACCCAAGGTGGAGAGGGGCAGCGACCGCGGGCTCTGCATGGCCACCGAGAGCGTGGATGGACAGGTGAGACACACCTGGCACACCTGGGCACACCTGATACACCTGGGGTACACCTGAGATACACCTGGGGTACACCTGATACACCTGGGGTACACCTGATACACCTGGGGTACACCTGGGGTACACCTGATACACCTGGGGCAGCGACCGCGGGCTGTGCATGGCCACCGAGAGCGTGGATGGACAGGTGAGACACACCTGGGCACACCTGGGCACACCTGGGGTACACCTGGGGACACCTGGGGTACAACTGGGGCAGTGACCGCGGGCTCTGCATGGCCACCGAGAGCGTGGATGGACAGGTGAGACACACCTGGGCACACCTGAGATACACCTGGGCACACCTGAGATACACCTGGGGTACACCTGGGGACACACCTGGGGTACACCTGATACACCTGGGGTACACCTGGGGCAGCGACCGCGGGCTCTGCATGGCCACCGAGAGCGTGGATGGACAGGTGAGACACACCTGGGACACACCTGAGATACACCTGAGATACCTGGGGTACACCTGAGATACACCTGATACACCTGGGGACACCTGGGGACACCTGGGGACACCAGGAAATGTCCCAAAATGTCCCAAAACATCCTAAAATATCCTAAAATTCCCTGTTTTTTCTGGAATGTTCCCCAGCTGAGCGGCTGCGGCAGCAGCATCCTGAGACACGAGACCTGGGACACACCTGGGGACACCTGGGGACACCTGGGGACACCCCAAAACATCCTAAAACACCTAAAACACCCCAAAATGTCCCAAAATATTCTAAAATTCCCTGTTTTTTCTGGAATGTTCCTCAGCTGAGCAGCTGCAGCAGCAGCATCCTGAAGGGCGACACCTGGGACACACCTGGGGACACCTGGGGACACCCCAAAATGTCCCAAAATGTCCCAAAACACCCTAAAATTCCGTATTTTTTCCGGAACGTTCCGCAGCTGAGCAGCTGCGGCAGCAGCATCCTGAGACACGAGACCTGGGGACACCTGGGGACACCTGGGGACACCTGGGGACACCTGGGGACATCCCAAAACACCCTAAAACACCCCAAAATGTCCCAAAATGTCCCAAAATATCCCATTTTTTCTGGAATGTTCCCCAGCTGAGCGGCTGCGGCAGCAGCATCCTGAAGCGCGAGACCTGGGACACACCTGGGGACACCTGGGGACATCCCAAAACACCCCAAAATGTCCCAAAATGTCCCAAAATGTCCCCAAAATGTCCCAAAATATTCTAAAATTCCGTATTTTTTCCGGAACATTCCGCAGCTGAGCGGCTGCGGCAGCAGCATCCTGAGACACGAGACCTGGGACACACCTGGGGACACCTGGGGACACCCCAAAACACCCCAAAATGTCCCAAAATGTCCCAAAATATCCTAAAATTCCATATTTTTTCTGGAATGTTCCCCAGCTGAGCGGCTGCGGCAGCAGCATCCTGAGACACAAGACCTGGGCACACCTGGGGACACCTGGGGACACCTGGGGACATCCCAAAACATCCCAAAACACCCCAAAATGTCCCAAAATATCCTAAAATTCCGTATTTTTTCCGGAATGTTCTGCGGCTGAGCGGCTGCGGCAGCAGCATCCTGAGACACGAGACCTGGGACACACCTGGGGACACCTGGGCACACCTGGGGACACCCCAAAACATCCCAAAACACCCCAAAATGTCCCAAAATATCCTAAAATTCCGTGTTTTTTCCGGAACGTTCCGCAGCTGAGCGGCTGCGGCAGCAGCATCCTGAAGGGCAACACCTGGGACACACCTGGGGACACCTGGGGACATCCCAAAACACCCCAAAATGTCCCAAAATGTCCCAAAATGTTCTAAAATTCCGTGTTTTTTCCGGAACGTTCTGCAGCTGAGCGGCTGCGGCAGCAGCATCCTGAGACACGAGACCTGGGGACACCTGGGGACACCTGGGACACACCTGGGGACACCTGGGGACACTGGGAAACATCCCAAAATGTCCCAAAATGTCCCAAAATGTTCTAAAATTCTGTATTTTTTCCGGAACATTCCTCAGCTGAGCGGCTGCGGCAGCAGCATCCTGAGACACGAGACCTGGGGACACACCTGGGACACACCTGGGGACACCCCAAAATGTCCCAAAATGTCCCAAAATGTTCTAAAATTCCGTATTTTTTCCGGAATGTCCCGCAGCTGAGCGGCTGCGGCAGCAGCATCCTGAAGCGCGAGACCTGGGGACACCTGGGGACACCTGGGGACACCCCAAAACACCCCAAAACGTCCCAAAACTTTCCAAAATGTCCCCAAAATGTCCCAAAATGTCCCAAAATGTTCTAAAATTCCGTATTTTTTCTGGAACGTTCCGCAGCTGAGCGGCTGCGGCAGCAGCATCCTGAAGCGCGAGACGATGCGACCCTCGAGCCGCGTCCCGCTGATGGTTCTGTGCGAGAGTCACCGCGCCCGCATGGTCAAACACCACTGCTGCCCCGGCTGCGGGCACTTCTGCACCGCCGTGAGTCCAGAAAAACCCAAAATCGCCGGAATTTAACCCAAAAAATCATCAGAGCCAAAAAAAACCCCGTGAAAATCGGGTAAAATACGGGAAAACGGCGAAAATTCCCGTTAAAATCCTGAATTTTGGGGGTCAAACACCACTGCTGCCCCGGCTGCGGGCACTTCTGCACCGCTGTGAGTCCAGAAAAACCCAAAATCACAGGAATTTAACCCAAAAAATCATCAGAGCCAAAAAAAACCCCGTGAAAATCCCATAAAATGTGAAAAAACGGCAAAAAATCGCATAAAAATCCCAAATTTTGGGGGTCAGACAGCACTGCTGCCCCGGCTGCGGGCACTTCTGCACCGCCGTGAGTCCAGAAAAACCCAAAATCACCGGAATTCACCCCAAAAAATCATCAGAGCCAAAAAAAACCCTGTGAAAATCGGGTAAAATACGGGAAAACTGCGAAAATTCCCGTTAAAATCTCAAATTTTGGGGGTCAGACAGCACTGCTGCCCCGGCTGCGGGCACTTCTGCACCGCCGTGAGTCCAGAAAAACCCAAAATCACCGGAATTCAACCCAAAAAATCCTCAGAGCCAAAAAAAACCCCGTAAAAATCGGGTAAAATGTGAGAAAATTGTAAAAATTCCCATAAAAATCGCATAAAAATCCAGAAAAAATCTCATAAAATACAAAAAAAATTCATAAAAATTCTCAAATCCCCCAAAACTGCCCCAAAATTGCCCCAAATCCCCCAAAACTGCCCCAAATCCCCCAAAACTGCCCCAAATCCCCCAAAATTGCCCCAAATCCCCCAAAACTGCCCCAAATCCCCCAAAACTGCCCCAAATCCCCTTCAGGATCTTTGGGAGCCTCAATTTGTGTTTTTTAGGGGTCGGTTTGGGGAGAATTTGGGGGATTTTGGGCAATTTTGGGGGATTTCAGGGGGATTTTGGGGCAATTTTGGGGGATTTTGGGGCAATTTTGGGGCAATTTTGGGGGATTTTGGGCAATTTTGGGGGATTTCAGGTGGATTTTGGGGCAATTTTGGGGGATTTTGGGCAATTTTGGGGGATTTTGGGCAATTTTGGGGGATTTCAGGTGGATTTTGGGGCAATTTTGGGGGATTTTGGGTCAATTTTGGGGGATTTTGGGTCAATTTTGGGGGATTTTGGGTCAATTTTGGGGGATTTTGGGCAATTTTGGGGGATTTCAGGTGGATTTTGGGGGATTTCAGGGGGATTTTGGGGCATTTCAGGGGGATTTTGGGGCAATTTTGGGGGATTTTGGGGGATTTTGGGCAATTTTGGGGGATTTCAGGGGGATTTTGGGCAATTTTGGGGGATTTCAGGGTGATTTTGGTTGATTTCAGGGTGATTTCTGGTGATTTTGGGCTATTTCAGGCTGATTTTAGGTTATTTTAGGGTGATTTTGGGGTATTTCACAGCGATTTCTGGCGATTTTAGGGTATTTCAGGGTAATTTTGGTTAATTTCAGGGTGGTTTTGGTTGATTTTAGGGCGATTTTGAGTGATTTTGGTGCATTTCAGGCTGATTTTGGTTGATTTCAGGGTGATTTCTGGTGATTTTGGGCTATTTCAGGCTGGTTTTAGCTGATTCTTGATGATTTCAGGCTGATTTCTGTTGATTTTAGGGTGATTTTGAGTGATTTTGGTGCATTTCAGGGTGGTTTTGGGTGATTTTGGGCTATTTCAGGCTGCTTTTTTGCTGATTTTGGGGTATTTCAGGGTGATTTTGGTTGATTTCAGGGTGATTTCTGGTGATTTTGGGTTATTTCAGGCTGATTTTGGGCTATTTCAGGCTGTTTTTTGCTGATTTTGGTTGATTTCAGGGTGATTTCTGGTGATTTTGGGCTATTTCAGGCTGGTTTTTTGCCGTTTTTTTGCCGATTTTTGCCATTTTTTCACTGAATTTTGCCAATTTTGGCCAATTTTATTCATTTTAGGGCACGTTTCTGGAGTGCCACCCCGACGTGCGCATCGGGCACCGTTTCCACCGTGGCTGCGTGTCCCGCCTGGGGGGTCTCATCTTCTGTCCCCAAAACTGCCCCAAATCCCCCAAAACTGCCCCAAAATTGCCCCAAATCCCCCAAAATTGCCCCAAATCCCCCAAAACTGCCCCAAATCCCCTTCAGGATCTTTGGGAGCCTCAATTTGTGTTTTTTAGGGATCGGTTTGGGGAGAATTTGTGCATTTTTGGTAATTTTGGGTGATTTTAGGTGATTTCAGGGTGATTTTGGTTGACTTTGGGTTGATTTTGGTTGATTTCAGGGTATTTCAGGCTGGTTTTTGTGTATTTTAGGGTGATTTTGAGTGATTTTGGTGCATTTCAGGTGGATTTCGGTTGATTTCAGGCTGATTTTGGGCTATTTCAGGGTGGTTTTGAGTGATTTTGGTGCATTTCAGGCTGATTTTGGGTTATTTCTGGTGATTTTGGGCTATTTCAGGCTGTTTTTTGCTGATTTTGGTTGATTTCAGGGTGTTTTTGGGTGATTTTGGGCTATTTCAGGCTGGTTTTTTGCCGTTTTTTTTGCCGATTTTTGCCATTTTTTCACTGAATTTTGCCAATTTTGGCCAATTTCTGGATTTTAGGGCACATTTCTCGAATGCCACCCCGACGTGCGCATCGGGCACCGTTTCCACCGTGGCTGCGTGTCCCGCCTGGGGGGTCTCATCTTCTGTCCCCACTGCGGCGAGGACGCGTCCGAGGCTCAGGAGGTGACGCTGCCCCGGCCCGAGGGGACCCCCCCGGCCCCCCCACAGCCCCCCCGGCCCCGCGGGGCGCGGCCCCCGGCCCCCGCACCCAGGTCAGACACTGGGGGGGTTTTGGGGGGGTTTGGGGGGTTTTGGGGGGATTTGGGGGGTTTTGGGGCAGTTTTGGGGTGGTTTGGGGGGAGTTTGGGTGGATTTGGGGAGGTTTGGTGCAGTTTTGGGGAGATTTGGGGGGGATTTGGAGGAGTTTGGGTGGATTTGGGGGGGTTTGGTGCAGTTTTGGGGGGATTTTGGGGGATGTTCAGGGGTTTGGGGCAGTTTTGGGGGGGTTTGGGGGGATTTGGGGCAGTTTTGGGGGGATTTGGGGCAGTTTTGGGGGGGTTTGGGGCAGTTTTGGGGGGTTTTGGGGCAGTTCAGGGGGGTTTGGGATGGTTTGGGGGGTTTGGGGCAGTTTGGGGGGGGGTTTGGGATGGATTTGGGGTATTTGGGGCAGTTGAGGGGGGATTTGGGGGGGGTTTGGGGCAGTTCAGGTGGGTTTGGGGGGCGGTTGGGGCAGTTTTGGGGAGATTTGGGGGGGATTTGGAGGAGTTTTGGGGGGTTTTGGGGGATTTTGGGGCAGTTCAGGTGGGTTTTGGGGAGGTTCAGGGGAGTTTGGGGGGATTTGGGGGGGGTTCGGGATTGTTTGAAGGGGTTTGGGGCAGTTCAGGTGGGTTTGGGGCAGTTTTGAGGTGATTTGGGGCAGTTTTGAGGTGATTTGGGGCAGTTCAGGGCAGGATTTGGGGCAGTTTTTGGGGATTTTGGGGCAGTCCAGGGGGGTTTGGGGGGGTTTTGGGTGATTTTTGGGTGTTTCAGGGTAATTTGAGGGTATTTCACGTGGTTTTGGGTATTTTGGGGTGGTTTTGGGTTATTTCAGGGTGATTTTGGGTCATTTTGGGTGCTCTCAGTGTGACTTTGGGGCATTTTTTTGGGGATTTTTTTGGTTTTTCGGGATTTTTTTTGTTTTTTCGGGATTTTTTTGGTTTTTTGGGATTTTGACCCCCCCCATCCCCTCCCCCCCAGCGCCCGGATGCGGGGGCAGGGCGAGGATTGGGGTATTTTGGGTGGGTTTTGGGTGATTTTTGGGTATTTCAGGGTGATTTTTGGGTATTTTGGGGTGGTTTTGGGGTATTTTGGGGCGGTTTTGGGTTATTTCAGGGTGATTTTGGGTCATTTTGGGTGCTCTCAGTGTGACTTTGGGGCAGTTTTTTGGGGATTTTTTTGGTTTTTGGGGATTTTTTTGGTTTTTTCGGGATTTTTTTTGGTTTTTTGGGATTTTGACCCTCCCCATCCCCTCCCCCCCAGCGCCCGGATGCGGGGGCAGGGCGAGGAGTGGGGTATTTTGGGTGGGTTTTGGGTGATTTTTGGGTGTTTCAGGGTAATTTGAGGGTATTTCACGTGGTTTTGGGGTATTTTGGGGTGGTTTTGGGTTATTTCAGGGTGATTTTGGGTCATTTTGGGTGCTCTCAGTGTGACTTTGGGGCATTTTTTTGGGGATTTTTTTGGTTTTTTGGGGTTTTTGGGGTTCCCTGACCCCCCCCATCCCCTCCCCCCCCAGTGCCCGGATGCGGGGGCAGGGCGAGGGTCGCGCCCCCCCCCCGGACCCCCGGGCTGAGCCCATCGACAGCTCGGGGGGGCCGGAGCTGCCGCTGCCCTCGGGGGGGGCCCTGAGCGCCCGGGGGCTCCCCCCAGGCCCCGCCCGGGAGAGCCTGGAGAAGGCACTGCTGGGGCAGGAGGCCGAGAGGTGAGCCCCAAAAACACACCTGGGACCCCAAAAATGAACCTGGGACCCCTAAAAACCCACCTGGGGGGCAAAAAAACACACCTGGGACCCCTAAAAACTCACCTGGGGGGCAAAAAATGGTTTAAAAACACCTGGAGAAGGCACTGCTGGGGCAGGAGGCCGAGAGGTGAGCCCCAAAAACACACCTGGGGGGCAAAAACCCACCTGGGGACCCCAAAAATGTGTTTGGGGGGGTTAAAATGGGTTAAAAACTCACCTGGGAACCCCAAAAACACACCTGGGGGGCCAAAAACACACCTGGGGACCCCAAAAATGAATTTGGGACCCCTAAAAATGAATTTGGGGGGGTTAAAAACCCACCTGGGGGGGAAAAAATGGGTTAAAAACTCACCTGAGGGAGGTAAAAACACCTGGAGAAGGCACTGCTGGGGCAGGAGGCCGAGAGGTGAGCCCCAAAAACACACCTGGGGGGCAAAAAACACACCTGGGGGGCAAAAAACACACCTGGGGGGCAAAAAACACACCTGGGACCCCTAAAAATGAATTTGGGGGGGTTAAAATGGGTTAAAAACTCACCTGGGAACCCCAAAACTCACCTGGGGGGCCTGGAAATTCCTTGGGGTGCCTCAAAAATCCTTCCCAGTCCATCCCAGTCCATCCCAGTTCCCCCCAGTCCCCTCCCAGTCCATCACAGTCCATCCCAGTTCCCCTTGAACCCCTCCCAGTATATCCCAGTTCCATCCCAGTCCCTCTTTAACCCCTCCCAGTTCCTCCCAGTCCATCCCAGTTCCCCTTTAACCCTTCCCAGTCCATCCCAGTCCCCCCCAATCCCCTCCCAGTATATCCCAGTCCATCCCAGTTCCCCTTTAACCCTTCCCAGTATATCCCAGTCCATCCCAGTTCCCCTTGAACCCCTCCCAGTTCCTCCCAGTCCCTCCCAGTCCCCCCTGAACTCCTCCCAGTCCATCCCAGTTCCCCCCAATCCCCTCCCAGTCCCTCTCAGTCCATCCCAGTTCCCCTTTAACCCTTCCCAGTCCATCCCAGTCCCTCCCAGTCCCCCCCAGTCCCTTCCCAGTCCATCCCAGTCCCCTCCCAGTCCCCCCTGATCCCCTCCCAGTCCATCCCAGTCCATCCCAGTTCCCCCCCAGGAGGAAGAAGCTCCGTTTCCACCCGCGGCAGCTTTACCTGAGCGTCAAACAGGGGGAGCTGGGCAGGGTCATCCTCATGCTGCGTGAGTGGGGACCCCAAAAACACCCGGGGGACCCCAAAAATCCACCCTGGGACCCCAAAAATCACCTGGGGGACCCCAAAAATCATCCTGGGGACCCCAAAAATCACCTGGGGACCCCAAAAATCACCTGGGGGGGAAAAATCCCAGAGAAAATCCCAAAATTCGGGGGGGAAATCCACCCTGGGGACCCCAAAAATCCACTTGGGGGGACCCCAAAAATCATCCTGGGGACCCCAAAATTCACCTGGGGATCCCAAAAACACCCAGGGGGACCCCAAAATCCACCTGGGGGGGAAAAGTCCCGGAGAAAATCCCAAAATTTGGGGGAAAAATGTGAAAATTTGGGGGGAAAATCCACCCTGGGGACCCCAAAATCCACCCTGGGACCCCAAAATTCATCCTGGGACCCCAAAAACACCCGGGGGACCCCAAAATCCACCCTGGGGGACCCCAAAATCCACCCTGGGACCCCAAAATCCACCTGGGGGGGAAAAATCCCGGAGAAAATCCCAAAATCTGGGGGGAAAATGTGGAAATTTGGGGGGAAAATCCACCCTGGGACCCCAAAAATCCACCCTGGGACCCCAAAAATCACCTGGGGGACCCCAAAAATCCACCTGGGGGACCCCAAAATTTACCTGGGGGACCCCAAAAATCACCTGGGGGGGAAAAATCCCGGAGAAAATCCCAAAATTTGGGGGGAAAATGTGGAAATTTGGGGGGAAAATCCACCCTGGGGACCCCAAAATCCACCCTGGGACCCCAAAATTCATCCTGGGACCCCAAAAACACCCGGGGGGACCCCAAAAATCCACCTGGGGGACCCCAAAATTTACCTGGGGGACCCCAAAAATCACCTGGGGGGGAAAAATCCCGGAGAAAATCCCAAAATCTGGAGGGAAAATGTGGAAATTTGGGGGGAAAATCCACCCTGGGACCCCAAAAACACCCGGGGGGACCCCAAAAATCCCCTGGGGGACCCCAAAATCCACTTGGGGGCGAAAAATCCCAGAGAAAATCCCAAAATTTGGGGGGAAAATGTGAAAATTTGGGGGGAAAACGTGAAAATTTGGGGGGAAAATCCACCCTGGGACCCCAAAAATCCACCCTGGGGGACCCCAAAATCCACCCTGGGACCCCAAAATTCATCGGGGGGACCCCAAAAATCCACCTGGGAATCCCTGGGGGGGGTTTGGGGTTGGTTTGGGGGGTCCTGGGAGGGATTTTTGGGGGTCTCAATCCCAATTTTTGGGGTCCTGATCCCAATTTTTGGGGTCCTGATCCCAATTTTGGGGTCCAAATCCCATTTTTTTGGATCCTCATCCTGGTTTTGGGGATCCCAATCCCATTTTTGGGATCCCTGATCCCATTTTCGGGGGTCTCTGATCCGATTTTAGGGTCCTGATCCCATTTTTTTGGGTCCCTGATCCCGATTTTTGGGTCCCAATCCCATTTTTTTGGGTCCTGATCCTGATTTCGGGGGTCCCAATCCCATTTTTTGCGTCCCAATCCCAAATTTGGGGTCCCAATCCCATTTTTTGGGTCCCAATCCCATTTTTTTGGGTCCTGATCCCGTTTTTAGGGGTCTCTGATCGGATTTTGGGGGTCCTGATTCCATTTTTTTGGGTCCCAATCCCAAATTTGGGCATCCCAATCCCATTTTTGGGATCCCTGATCCCATTTTTTGGGTCCCAATCCCATTTTTTTGGGTCCCGATCCCAAATTTTGGGTCCCAATCCCATTTTTTTGGGTCCTGATCCCTATTTCAGGGGTCCTGATCCCATTTTTTGGGTCCCAATCCCAAATTTTGGGTCCCAATCCCATTTTTTTGGTTCCCAATCCCATTTTTTTGGGTCCTGATCCCAATTTTTGGGTTCCAATCCCATTTTCGGGGGTCCTGATCCCAATTTTTGGGTCTCAATCCCATTTTTTTGGGTCCTGATCCCGATTTCGGGGGTCCCGATCCCATTTTTGGGATCCCTGATCCCGATTTTGGGGGTCCCGATCCCGTTTTTGGGGGTCCTGATCCCGATTTTGGGGGTCCCGATCCCGTTTTTGGGGGTCCTGACTCCCCTCCCGTCTCCCAGTGGACAACCTGGACCCGAATTTCCAGAGCGACGCCCAGAGCAAGCGCTCGGCGCTGCACGCGGCCGCACAGAAAGGACACCTGGAGATCTGTCACCTGCTCCTGCAGGTGAGGGACACACCTGGGGACACCTGGGGGGACATGGGGGGACACGGGGACACACCTGGGACACACCTGAGATACACCTGAGATACCTGGGGGGACACGGGGACACACCTGGGACACACCTGGGCCATCCCAGTGCTCCCAGTACAGCCCAGAGCAAGCGCTCGGCGCTGCACGCGGCCGCCCAGAAAGGACACCTGGAGATCTGTCACCTGCTCCTGCAGGTGAGGGACACACCTGGGGACACCTGGGGACACCTGGGGGGACACGGGGACACACCTGGGGACACACCTGGGGACACCTGAGATACCTGGGGACACCTGAGATACCTGGGGACACCTGGGGACACACCTGAGACACACCTGAGATACCTGAGACACACCTGGAGTACACCTGAGACACCTGGGGACATCTGGGGACACCTGGGAACACATTTGAGATACCTGAGACACACCTGGGGACACCTGAGACACACCTGGGGAACACCTGAGGACACCTGGGGACACCTGGACACACCTGAGACACACCTGGGGACACCTGGGGACACACCTGAGACACACCTGGGGACACCTGAGATACACCTGGACACACCTGGGGACACCTGGGGGGACACGGGGACACACCTGGGACACACCTGGGGACACACCTGAGCCATCTCAGTGCTCCCAGTACGGCCCAGAGCAACGGTCAGTGATGGTCAGGGATGGTCAGGGATGGTCACTGATGGTCACTGATGGTCAGGGATGGTCAGGGATGGTCACTGATGGTCACTGATGGTCAGGGATGGTCAGGGATGGTCACTGATGGTCAGTGGTGGTCACTGATGGTCACTGATGGTCAGTGATGGTCATTGATGGTCAGTGGTGGTCACTGATGGTCAGTGATGGTCAGGGATGGTCAGTGATGGTCACTGATGGTCACTGTGGTCACTCCAGGCCGGCGCCAACATCAACGCGGTGGACAAGCAGCGCCGGGGGGGATCAGGGGTGGTCACTGATGGTCACTGATGGTCAGTGATGGTCACTGATGGTCACTGATGGTCAGTGATGGTCACTGATGGTCAGGGATGGTCAGTGGTCACTGGTCAGGGATGGTCACTGATGGTCAGGGATGGTCACTGATGGTCACTGATGGTCAGGGATGGTCACTGATGGTCAGGGATGGTCACTGATGGTCACTGATGGTCAGGGATGGTCAGGGATGGTCACTGATGGTCAGGGATGGTCACTGTGGTTAGGGATGGTCACTGATGGTCACTGATGGTCAGTGATGGTCACTGATGGTCACTGATGGTCAGCGATGGTCACTCCAGGCTGGCGCCAACATCAACGCGGTGGACAAGCAGCGCCGGGGGGATCAGTGATGGTCAGGGGTGGTCAGGGATGGTCACTGATGGTCACTGATGGTCAGGGATGGTCAGGGATGGTCACTGATGGTCAGGGATGGTCACTGATGGTCACTGATGGTCAGGGATGGTCACTGATGGTCACTGTGGTCACTCCAGGCCGGCGCCAACATCAATGTGGTGGACAAGCAGCGCTGGGGGGGATCAGTGATGGTCACTGATGGTCAGGGATGGTCAGTGATGGTCACTGATGGTCAGGGATGGTCAGGGGTGGTCAGTGGTGGTCACTGATGGTCACTGATGGTCACTGATGGTCACTGGTGGTCACTGGTGGTCACTGTGGTCACTCCAGGCCGGCACCAACATCAACAAGCAGCGCTGGGGGGATCAGGGGTGGTCACTGATGATCAGGGGTGGTCAGTGGTGGTCAGTGATGGTCAGGGATGGTCACTGATGGTCACTGTGGTCACTGATGGTCACTGATGGTCACTGATGATCAATGATGGTCAGGGGTGGTCACTGATGGTCACTGATGGTCACTGTGGTCACTCCAGGCCGGCGCCAACATCAACGCGGTGGACAAGCAGCGCTGGGGGGGTTCAGTGATGGTCAGGGGTGGTCAGGGATGGTCACTGATGGTCACTGATGGTCAGTGATGGTCAGGGATGGTCAGGGATGGTCACTGATGGTCAGGGATGGTCACTGATGGTCACTGTGGTCACTCCAGGCCGGAGCCAACATCAACGCGGTGGACAAGCAGCGCCGGGGGGGATCAGGGGTGGTCACTGATGGTCAGTGATGGTCAGGGGTGGTCAGTGGTGGTCACTGATGGTCACTGATGGTCACTGATGGTCAGGGATGGTCACTGATGGTCACTGATGGTCACTGATGGTCAGTGGTGGTCACTGATGGTCACTGTGGTCACTCTGGACAGGCCGGCGCCAACATCAACGCGGTGGACAAGCAGCGCCGGGGGGATCAGGGGTGGTCAGTGATGGTCACTGATGGTCAGGGATGGTCACTGATGGTCACTGATGGTCACTGTGGTCACTCCAGGCCGGAGCCAACATCAACGCTGTGGACAAGCAGCGCCGGACGCCGCTGATGGAGGCCGTGGCCCACGACCAGCTGGAGGCGGCGCGGTACCTGCTGCGCCGGGGGGGCTGCGTCTACAGCAAGGTGGGACACGCCCCCTGTGACGTCATCGGCCACGCCCCCTTCCCCGTGACGTCATCGGCCCCGCCCCCGCGCCTCCTCCCCGCCCCCCTGCCCTGTGATGTCATTGGCCCCGCCCCCTTCCCCGTGACGTCATCGGCCCCGCCCCCACGCCTCCTCCCCGCCCCCCTGCTCTGTGATGTCATAACCCCGCCCCATGACGTCATCGCGTAGCCTTTGATCCCGGTGACGTCATCTCCGCCCCCGCGCCCGGTGATGTCATCACCGGTTTTGTGACGTCATCGCCGGCCCGGTGACGCCATGGCGTTCCCCGTGACGTCACCTTCTCTCCCCCCACGTGACGTCACGTGTCCCACCCGGTGACGTCATCCGCTCCCTGTGATGTCATCACTGCCCCGTGACGTCATTCACATTCCATGACGTCATTGCCAGCTTGTGATGTCACCGCCCCCTGTGTGACGTCACAGCTTCTCCCCCCCCAATGTATGACGTCACCACCCCTGGTGTATGACGTCACTGTGTCCCCCATTGATGACGTCACTGTGCCCCCATTGATGACGTCACTGTGCCCCCATTGATGACGTCACTGTGTCCCCCAATGATGACGTCACTGCGTCCCCCATCAATGACGTCACTGTGTCCCCCATTGATGACATCACTGTGTCCCCCGTCGATGACATCACTGCGTCCCCCGTCGATGACGTCACTGCGTCCCCCGTTGATGACATCACTGACTCCCCCGTTGATGACATCACTCCGTCCCCCGCTGATGATGTCACTGCGTCTCCCGCTGATGACGTCACTGCGTCCCCCGTCGATGACGTCACTGCGTCCCCTGCCCATGATGTCACTGTGTCCCCCGTCGATGACGTCACTGTGTCGCCCGTTGATGACGTCACTCCGTCGCCCGCTGATGACGTCACTGCATCCCCGTGTTGATGACGTCACAGGAGGAGGACGGCTCCACCTGCCTGCACCACGCGGCCAAGAACGGGAACCTGGAGATGGTGGAGCTGCTGCTGGGAACCGGACAGGTGGACGTCAACGCCCAGGTGAGGGACCCTGAGTGACCTCTGACCCCTGAGTGACCCCTGAGTGACCCCTGAGTGACCCCTGAGTGACCTCTGACCCCTGAGTGACCCCTGAGTGACCCCTGAGTGACCCCTGAGTGACCTCTGAGTGACCCCTGAGTGACCCCTGAGTGACCCCTGAGTGACCTCTGACCCCTGAGTGACCTCTGAGTGACCCCTGAGTGACCCCTGAGTGACCTCTGACTCCTGAGTGACCCCTGAGTGACCCCTGACCCCTGAGTGACCCCTGAGTGACCCCTGAGTGACCTCTGAGTGACCTCTGACCTCTGAGTGACCCCTGAGTGACCCCTGAGTGACCCCTGAGTGACCCCTGAGTGACCTCTGACCCCCGAGTGACCCCTGAGTGACCCCTGAGTGACCTCTGAGTGACCTCTGACCTCTGAGTGACCCCTGAGTGACCCCTGAGTGACCCCTGACCCCTGAGTGACCCCTGAGTGACTCTGAGTGACCTCTGAGTGACCCCTGAGTGACCTCTGAGTGACCCCTGAGTGACCCCTGACCCCTGAGTGACCCCTGAGTGACTCTGAGTGACCTCTGAGTGACCCCTGAGTGACCCCTGAGTGACCCCTGAGTGACCTCTGACCCCTGAGTGACCCCTGAATGACCCCTGAGTGTGTCCTGAGTGACCCCTGAGTGACCCCTGAGTGACCTCTGAGTGACCCCTGAGTGACCCCTGAGTGACCCCTGTTTCTGGGCTGTTCTTGGGGTGTTTTTCAGGTGTTTTTTGGGGTTGTTTTTGGGGTGATTTTGGGGTGTTTTGGGGGTGTTTTGGGGGTGATTTTGAGGTTGTTTTTGGGCTGTTTTTGTGCTGTTTAGGGGTTGTTTTTCGGGTGTTTTTTGGGCTGTTTTTGTGCTGTTTTTGGGGTGATTTTGAGGTGTTTTTGTGCTGTTTTGTGCTGTTTTTGGGGGTTATTTTTGGGCTGGTTTTGGGGTGATTTTTGGGGTTATTTTTGTGCTGTTTTTGTGCTGTTTTGGGGGGTTGTTTTTGGGCTGTTTTGGGGTGATTTTGGGGTGTTTTTGTGCTGTTTTTGGGGGTTATTTTTGGGCTGTTTTTGTGCTGTTTTTGGGGTGATTTTGGGCTGTTTTTGTGCTGTTTTTGGGGTTATTTTTGGGCTGTTTTTGGGGTGATTTTTGGGCTGTTTTGTGCTGTTTTTGGGGTGATTTTGGGGGTTATTTTTGTGCTGTTTTTGGGGTGATTTTGGGGGTTATTTTTGGGCTGGTTTTGGGTTGATTTTGGGGTAATTTTGGGGGTTGTTTTTGGGCTGTTTTGGGGTGATTTTGGGTGATTTTTGGGTGACCCCTGGGTGACCCCTCAGGACAACGGCGGCTGGACCCCGATCATTTGGGCGGCCGAGCACAAACACATCGAGGTCATTCGGAGACTGCTGACCCGAGGGGCCGACGTCACCCTGACCGACAACGTGAGCGCACCTGGGACACCTGGGGACACCTGAGATACACCTGGGGACACCTGGGACACACCTGGGGACACCTGGGGACACCTGGGGACACCTGGGACACACCTGGGGACACCTGGGGACACCTGGGGACACACCTGGGGACACCTGGGGACACACCTGGGGACACCTGGGGACACCGGGGGGGACCTGGGGACACCAGAGATACACCTGGGGACACCTGGGACACACCTGGGGACACCAGAGATACACCTGGGGACACCAAAAACACACCTGGGGACACCAAAAACACACCTGGGGACACCTGGGGACACCAGAAACGCATCTGGGGACACCTGGGACACACCTGAGATACACCTGGGAACAGCTGGGGACACCTGGGGACATCTGGGACACACCTGGGGGGACCTGGGAGGGAACTGGGGACACCAAAAACACACCTGGGGACAGCTGAGATACACCTGGGGACACCTGGGACACCTGGGGACACCTGGGGACAGCTGAGGAACATCTGGGGAACCTCTGAGATACCTGAGACACACCTGGGGACACCTGGAGAACATCTGGGAGACACCTGGGGACACCTGGGGACACACCTGGAACCCAGTCTGGAGCCCAGTCCAGAACAGTCTGGAACTCAATCTGGAACCCGATCTGGAACCGAGCCTAGAACCGCTCTAGAACCGATCTAGAACGTTCTAGAACCCGATCTAGAACGGTTCTAGAGCAGTCTAGAACCGATCTAGAACCGAGTCTAGAACCGTTCTAGAGTGATCTAGAACCGAGTCTAGAACCGATCTAGAACCGAGTCTAGAACCGTTCTAGAGTGATCTAGAACCGAGTCTAGAACCGATCTAGAACCGAGTCTAGAACCGTTCTAGAGCAGTCTAGAACCGAGTCTAGAACGGTTCTAGATCGTTCTAGATCACTCTAGAACCGTTCTAGACTCGGTTCTAGACTCGGTTCTAGACTGCTCTAGAACGGTTCTAGACTCGGTTCTAGATCGGTTCTAGACTCGGTTCTAGACTCGGTTCTAGATCGGTTCTAGAGCAATCTAGAACGGTCTGGAACCCAGTCTAGAACCGGCTCTGGAACCGGCTCTAGAATGATCTAGAAGACGTTCTGGAACACACCTGGGACACACCTGGGGACACCTGGGGACAGCTGGGGACACCTGGAACACACCTGGGGACACACCTGGGGGTTCCTGGGACACACCTGGGACACCTGGGGACAGCTGGGATAGAGAGGATACATCTGGAACACACCTGGAACACACCTGGGGACACCTGAGATGCACCTGGGGACACCTGGAACACACCTGGGGACAGCTGAGGAACATCTGGGGAACATCTGAGATACCTGAGACACACCTGGGGGTACCTGGGGACACCTGAGACACACCTGGGGACACCTGGGATAGAGAGGATACATCTGGAACACACCTGGGGACACCTGGGGACACCTGGAACACACCTGGGGACAGCTGAGGAACATCTGGGGAACATCTGAGATACCTGAGACACACCTGGGGACACCTGGAACACACCTGGAACACACCTGGGGACAGCTGGGATAGAGAGGATACATCTGGAACACACCTGGGGGTACCTGGCCCTACCTGGGGACACCTGGAACACACCTGGGGACACCTGGGACACACCTGGGGACACCTGAGACACCTGAGATACACCTGGGGACAGCTGAAGAACATCTGGGGAACATCTGAGATACCTGAGACACACCTGGGGGTACCTGGGACACACCTGGAACACACCTGGGGACAGCTGGGATAGAGAGGATACATCTGGAACACACCTGGGGGTACCTGGGCCTACCTGGGGACACTGGAACACACCTGGGGACACCTGGAACACACCTGGGGACACCTGGGGACACCTGGAACACACCTGGGGACACCTGGAACACACCTGGGGACACCTGGGGACACCTGGAACACACCTGGGGACACCTGGGGACAGCTGAGGAACATCTGGGGAACATCTGAGATACCTGAGACACACCTGGGGGTACCTGGGGACACCTGGGATAGAGAGGATACATCTGGAACACACCTGGGGGTACCTGGAACACACCTGGGGGTACCTGGGCCTACCTGGGGACACCTGGAACACAGCTGGGGACACCTGGGGACACCTGGAACACACCTGGGAACAGCTGAGGAACATCTGGGGAACATCTGAGATACCTGAGACACACCTGGGGACACCTGGAACACACCTGGGCACACCTGGGGACATCTGGAACACACCTGGGCACACCTGAGACACACCTGGAACACACCTGGGGACATCTGGAACACACCTGGGGGGACCTGGGGACATTTGGGACACCCTTGGGGACATCTGAGATACACCTGGGGACACCTGGGACACACCTGGGGGTACCTGTGACCCACCTGTCCCCACCTGTCCCCAGGAGGAGAACATCTGCCTGCACTGGGCGTCGTTCACGGGCAGCGCCGAAATCGCCGAGGTTCTGCTGAACGCTCAGTGCGACCTGCACGCGGTCAACTTCCACGGGGACACGCCCCTGCACATCGCAGCCCGGGAGAGCTACCACGATTGTGTCAGGTAAATGGGTCTGGGGGCTTCGGGGGGTCCTGGGGGGTCACAGGGGTCACAGGGGTCACAGGACACCTGGGGTCACGGGGTCATGGGGACACCAGGGGTCACAACTCCCACGGGGACACGCCCCTGCACATCGCTGCCCGGGAGAGCTACCATGACTGCGTCAGGTAAATGGGTCTGGGGGCTTCGGGGGGTCCTGGGGACACCTGGGGACACCTGGGGGGTCACAGGGGTCAGGGGTCATGGGGACATCCAGGGGTCACAACTTCCACGGGGACACGCCCCTGCACATCGCTGCCAGGGAGAGCTACCACGACTGCGTCAGGTAAATGGGTCTGGGGGCTTCGGGGGGCTGGGGACACCTGGGGACACCTGGGGACACCTGGTGACATCTGGGGTCATGGGGTCACAACTTCCAAGGGACACGCCCCTGCACATCGCTGCCAGGGAGAGCTACCATGATTGTGTCAGGTAATTGGGTCTGGGGGCTTCGGGGGGCTGGGGACACCTGGGGACACCTGGGGACACCTGGGGACACCTGGGGTCATGGGGTGACAACTTCCACGGGGACACGCCCCTGCACATCGCTGCCCGGGAGAGTTATCATGACTGTGTCAGGTGAGCCAGGAAATGGGTCTGGGGGCTTCGGGGGGTCACAGGGGTCAGGGGACATCCAGGGGTCATGGGGTCGTGGGGACACCTGGGGTCACAACTTCCACGGGGACACGCCCCTGCACATCGCTGCCCGGGAGAGCTACCACGATTGTGTCAGGTGAGCCAGGAAATGGGTCTGGGGGCTTCGGGGGGCTGGGGACACCTGGGGGGTCACAGGGGTCAGGGGTCATGGGGACATCCAGGGGTCACAACTTCCACGGGGACACGCCCCTGCACATCGCAGCCAGGGAGAGTTATCATGATTGTGTCAGGTAAATGGGTCTGGGGGCTTCAGGGGGTCCTGGGGGGTCACAGGGGTCACAGGGGTCACAGGACACCTGGGGACACCTGGGGGGTCACAGGGACACCTGGGGTCATGGGGACACCTGGGGTCACAACTTCCACGGGGACACGCCCCTGCACATCGCTGCCCGGGAGAGTTATCATGACTGCGTCAGGTAAATGGGTCTGGGGGCTTCGGGGGGCTGGGGACACCTGGGGACACCTGGGGGGTCACAGGACACCTGGGGACACCTGGGGACACCTGGGGACATGGGGACACCTGGGGTCACAACTTCCACGGGGACACGCCCCTGCACATCGCTGCCAGGGAGAGCTACCACGATTGTGTCAGGTAAATGGGTCTGGGGGCTTCAGGGGGTCCTGGGGGGTCACAGGGGCTGGGGGACATCCAGGGGTCACAGGGACACCTGGGGACACCTGGGGGGTCACAGGGTCATGGGGGTCACAGGGACAGGTGCGGGATTTGGGTCTGGGGGCTTCAGGAGTCACAGAGGTGTCACAGGGACAGGTGAGGGAATTGGGTCTGGGGATCCTGGGGGTCACAGGGGTCACAGGGGTCAGAGGGGTCACAGGGACAGGTGAGGGAATTGGGTCTGGGGGATCCTGGGGGTCACAGGGGTTAGAGGGGTCACAGGGACAGGTGAGGGAAATGGGTCTGGGGGCTTCAGGGGGCTCACAGGGGTCACAGGGGTCACAGGGGGGTCACAGGGACAGGTGAGGGAATTGGGTCTGGGGGATCCTGGGGGTCACAGGGGTCACAGGGGGGTCACAGGGACAGGTGAGGGAATTGGGTCTGGGGGCTTCAGGGCAAATTCCCTGGGTTTGGGGGCTGGGAAATCTCTGGAATTTCGGGTCGGAATTTTGGGATCCTCGTTGGAATTCGGGCTGGAATTGGGGAATCCCTGGAATTGTGGAATTCTCTGGAATTCCGGGGGTCGTTCCCAGGATTCCGGGGGCCGTTCCCTGAATTTGGGTGGGTGGTCCCAGAATTTTTTGGGGTGGAAATCTCTGGAATTTCAGGTTGGAATTTCGGGATCCTCATTGAAATTCGGGCCAGAATTTGGGAATCCCTGGAATTGTGGAATTCTCTGGAATTCCAGGGGTCGTTCCCAAAATTCCGGGGGTTGTTCCCAAAAATTTGGGTGGGTGGTCCCTGAAATTTGAGGGGTGGTCCCAGAATTTTGGGGGTGGAAATCTCC
>JANVCZ010000030.1:5377500-5424900 GCA_032357785.1 Periparus ater
GGCCTGCTCCTGTCGCCATGGCAACGAAGCCTGCGGCCTGTGTACTCCCAAGGCCTGTTCCCCGTTGCCATGGCAACGCGCTGCTGTATCGCCGAGCTGTATCGCGACAGTGACAATAAACGGTGCCACGCCACAAACGCGACCGGTGACATCGGGGACGGGGGGGGGAAACACCGAAAATCCCGAAAATCCGTCCAAAAAATAACGAATCCTTTAAAAAATGGCTAAAAAAGGGTCCGAAATGCTCAAAAAAACCTCAAAAACGGGAAAAAAACTTCAAAACGTCCCCAGGAAAGCCCCAAAACTGAGAAAATTTTGGATTTCGAATCAGAGTTGAGAAAATTTCTCCCCCAAAAAGGTCAAAAAGATTCCAAAAACAACCAAAAAGAAAAAAAAATCGAAATAAACCCAAAAAAAGCCTCAAAAGGTCCTCCGGGACCTCAAATTTTGAGATTCAGGGCACCCCAAGAAGATTTTGAGGGGAAAAATGGAGATTTTAGTTTTTAACGGAATTTTCAAGTAGAAAATGGGGGTTTGGGGATTTTTTGGGGGGGAAAAAGGGTGATTTTATGGGAAAAAAAGAGAATTTTTGAGAGAAAATGGCCCCAAAAATAGCTGAAATTTCTCAAAAAATGACTTTAATGTTCTAAAAACACCTTAAATGCCCCCAAAAATGGCTTCAATATCCAAAAAAATGCCTGAAATGGCAAAAAAACCCCTTAAATTTCCTCAAAAATGCTTTAAATTTTCCCAAAAATCCCTGAAATTTCCCCCCAAAATGGCTTTAATATCCCAAAACCCCACTTGGGGGAACCTCAAATTCCATTCGTGTCCCTCAAAACAGCCAAAAATTCAATTTATTGAACCCAAAACCCCCCGGGGGAGCACAAAAATCGCTTTAAACCCCCCCAAAATCGCCCGGAACGACAAAAAATAATCCCGAAAAAATCTCCAGGGACCCAAAAATTTGTTGAACACCCAAAAATCGCGGCTGGGGAGACCCGGGGGGGTTTTGGGGGCCCGGGGGGATTTTTGAGGAGATTTAGGGAAGAGTTTGGGGCAATTTTGGGGATTTTTTTGGCGATTTTTGGGTGATTTTTTGGCGATTTTTGAGTGATTTTTTGGCAATTTTCGGGACTTTTTTTGCCGATTTTTGGGGGGTTTTGGAGTGATTTTTAGGTGATTTTTGAGTGATTTTGGGGGTGATTTTTTTGCAATTTTCGGGATATTTTTGGCCAATTTTTGGCCGATTTTTGAGTGATTTTTGGGCAATTTTCGGGATATTTTTTGGTGATTTTTGAGTGATTTTTTGGGCAATTTTCGGGATATTTTTTGGTGATTTTTGAGTGATTTTTGGGCAATTTTCGGGATATTTTTGGGTGATTTTTGAGTGATTTTTGGGCAATTTTCGGGATATTTTTTGGCGATTTTTGGGCGGTTTTTGAGTGATTTTTTGAATAATTTTTTGGCCATTTTCGGGATATTTTTGGGTGATTTTGGGGTGATTTTTTGGCAATTTTCAGGATATTTTTTGCCGATTTTTGAATGATTTTTGGGCGGTTTTTGGCCGATTTTTGGGTGAGTTTTTTTTGCAATTTTCGGGATATTTTCGGGTGATTTTTGGGCGGTTTTCGGGATATTTTTTTGGTGATTTTTGGCTGGTTTTGGGCGGATTTTGGCCGATTTGGGGGTGGCCGATTCCGTTCCATCTCCGCTGATTTTTTTTCCCGATTCGGCGCCGTTTTTGGGCCGTTTTGAGGCGTTTTCGGGAGTTTTTTTCCCGCCTTTTCGGGGCCCTTTTTGTGTCCCCGCGGGGTCACCATGGCAACGGCGCCGCGATGACGTCACCCGCCCCGCCCGGGGGTGTCCCCGAGGTGTCCCCGAGGTGTCCCCAAGGTGTCCCCAAGGTCCCCAAGGTGTCCCCGGGGTGTCCCCAAGGTGTCCCCGGGGTGTCCCCGAGGTGTCCCCCAAGGTCCCCAAGGTCCCCAAGGTGTCCCCGAGGTGTCCCCGAGGTGTCCCCAAGGTGTCCCCGAGGTGTCCCCAAGGTCCCCGAGGTGTCCCCAAGGTCCCCAAGGTGTCCCCAACCCCACCCCCCGGTGTCCCCCAGGTGTCCCCGGGGTGTCCCCAAGGTCCCCAAGGTGTCCCCGAGGTGTCCCCGAGGTGTCCCCGGGGTGTCCCCAAGGTGTCCCCGACCCCTCCCGGTGTCCCCAAGGCACGAGCGGGGGGCGCTGCTGCTCCACTTTTATTGGGGACAGGAGGGGACATCGGGGGGGACAGGAGGGGACAAGGACACCGGGACAGGAGGGGACATCGGGGACAGGGACACCGGGACACGGGAGGGGACACTGGGGACATCGGGGGGACATCGGGGACAGGGACACGGTGGCCCGGGGGACAGGAGGGGACACGGGGACGGTGATGGGGACACGGGGACAGGAGGGGACAGGAGGCGACAGGGACCTGGTGGCTCCAGGAGGACACGGGGACAGGGACAGGAGGTGACACCGGGACCGGGGGGACATCGGGGACAGGGACAGGGTGACACCGGGGACGGGAGGGGACACTGGGACAGGGACAGGGTGACACGGTGATGGTGACACGGTGATGGGGACACGGGGACAGGAGGTGACCCGGGGATGGTGACGGTGACACGGGGACAGGGACAGGAGGTGACAGGAGGTGACAGGAGGTGACAGGAGGCGACAGGAGGTGACAGCAGGTGACAGCAGGTGACAGCAGGTGACACGAGGTGACAGGAGGTGACAGGAGATGTCCCCGCGCTACAGCCGCTCCCGCAGCTCCTCCGAGTGTCCCCAACCTGCGGAGGGGACACGGTGAGGGGACAGCGGGGACACGGGGGGGGACATGGGGACCCCTGCCCGTGTCCCCTCTGTCCCCAGTGTCCCCGCTGTCCCCAGTGTCCCCAGTGTCCCCAGTGTCCCCTCACCGCTGTCCTCGCTGTCCCTGGACGCGTCGCGGCTCCCGATGTCCCCAAGGGCCGCCACCCTCGGCCACTCCTGCCGGGGGGGGTGGCCCTGGGGACGCGTCCCCTCCCCTTGGGGACCTCGGCGAGGTGGCAGCGGCCACTGGGGACCTGTCCCCAACTCCTGGGGACCTGTCCCCGCTGTCCCCTGTCCCTGGGGACCTGTCCTCATTGTCACCTGTCCCTGGGGACCTGTCCCCGCTCCTTGGGGACCTGTCCCCACTGTCCCCTGTCCCTGGGGACCTGTCCTCATTGTCCCCTGTCCCTGGGGACCTGTCCCCGCTGTCCCCTGTCCCCGTGTCCCCGCTGTCCCCTCCCCGTCCTGGGGACACGTGGCCGCCCCTTGGGGACGTCCCCAGGGTCCCTCCGGAGCTCGGGGGTGTCCCCAAGGTCCCCGCGGCGCTTGGGGACCTCGGGGGTGGCCCTGGAGCCACGGGCCGGGCTCGCGGGGCCGGGTCCCGTCCTGTCCCCCCGGTGTCCCCTGGTGTCCCCCCGGTGTCCCCTGGTGTCCCCCCGCTGTCCCCTCGTGTCCCCCCGGTGTCCCCTGGTGTCCCCCCGGTGTCCCCGCGGGCAGCAGCGAGCGCAGCAGTGACGTCACCGCCTGTCCCCAAGGCTCGGGGACCGGGAGGGGCTCGGTGGGACCTGGGGGGGGGGACACGGGTGGGGAGGGGGACAAAGGGACAGGGACAGGGGGACACAGGGACACGGGGACAGAGGGACAGGGGGACAGCGACACCCGCCCGTGTCCCCCCTGATGTCCGCTCGTGTCACATTTGTCCCTCAATGTCCCCTTTATCCCCATCCCTCGGTGTCCCCAAACCCTCCCCAATGTCCCCAAATCCCCCCCAATGTCCCCAAATCCCCCCCCCGCTGTCCCCAAATCCCCCCCAATGTCCCCAAACCCCCCCCAATGTCCCCAAATCCCCCCCAATGTCCCCAAACCCCCTCTCAATGTCCCCAAATCCCCCCCGCTGTCCCCAAAGCCCCTCCGAGTGTCCCCAAATCCCCCCCAATGTCCCCAAATCCCCCCCCCAATGTCCCCAACCCCCCCCCCATAATGTCCCCAAAGCCCCCCGAGTGTCCCCGGTGTCCTCTTTATCCCCATCCCCCAATGTCCCCAACCCCCCCCAATGTCCCCAAATCCCCCCCCCAATGTCCCCAAATCCCCCCCAATGTCCCCAAACCCCCCCAATGTCCCCAAACCCCCTCTCAATGTCCCCAAATCCCCCCCAATGTCCCCAAATCCCCCCCGAGTGTCCCCAAATCCCCCCCCAATGTCCCCAAACCCCCCCGGTGTCCCCCAAACCCCCCCAATGTCCCCAAACCCCCCCTCAATGTCCCCAAATCCCTCCGAGTGTCCCCAAATCCCCCCCCAATGTCCCCAAATTCCCCCCCAATGTCCCCAAAGCCCCTCCGAGTGTCCCCAAATCCCCCAGAATGTCCCCAAATCCCCCTCATAATGTCCCCAAAGCCCCTCCGAGTGTCCCCAAATCCCCCCCCAATGTCCCCAAACCCCCCCCAATGTCCCCAAATCCCCCCCCCCAATGTCCCCAAATCCCTCCCGCTGTCCCCAAGCCCCCCCAATGTCCCCGAAGCCCCCCGAGTGTCCCCAAATCCCCCAGAATGTCCCCAAATCCCCCCCAGAATGTCCCCAAGCCCCCCCAGAATGTCCCCAAACCCCCCCCCGCTGTCCCCAACGCCCCCCGCTGTCCCCTCACCCCCCCAGCAGCAGCAGTGTCCCCAAGGCCACCAGCAGTGTCGCCGCTGTCGCCTCCATGGCGCTGCCAGCCCCCCCCGCTGTCCCCATTTATGGGCTCGGGGACAGCGACGTCCCCTGGGTGGGGACAGGGGGGGTGGCACCGGCCTGGGGGGGGGTCTGTCCCCGCGGGGGGGGGACACCGGGACCCGGGGGTGTCCCCAACGTGTCCCCAGTGTCCCCAAACCTCCCCAGGTGTCCCCAACGTGTCCCCAATGTCCCCAGACCCCCCCTCAGGTGTCCCCAACCCCCCTCAGGTGTCCCCAAATCCCCCCTCAAATGTCCCCAGACCCCCCCTCAGGTGTCCCCAAAGCCCCTCCAGGTGTCCCCAAACCCCCCCTCGGGTGTCCCCTCAGGTGTCCCCAGTGTCCCCAAACCTCCCCAGGTGTCTCCAGCGTGTCCCCAGTGGCCCCAGACCCCCCCTCAGGTGTCCCCAACGTGTCCCAAATGTCCCCAAACCTCCCCAGGTGTCCCCAAACCCCCCCGGGTGTCCCCAAGTGTCCCCAAACCCCCCTCAGGTGTCCCCAACCCCCCTCAGGTGTCCCCAACCCCCCTCAGGTGTCCCCAAATCCCCCCTCAAATGTCCCCAACCCCCCCCCTCAGGTGTCCCCAACCCCTCTCAGGTGTCCCCAGGTGTCCCCAAACCCCCCTCAGGTGTCCCCAACCCCCCCTCAGGTGTCCCCAACGTGTCCCCAATGGCCCCAAACCCCCTCCAGGTGTCCCCAACCCCCCCTCAGGTGTCCCCAACCCCCCTCAGGTGTCCCCAAACCCCCCCTCAGGTGTCCCCACCCCGCAGGTGGCACTTTGGGGACAATGGCCCCCATTGTCCGCAGCCACTGCCCTTGACCGGGGACAAGTCCAGACAATGTCCCCAACGTCCCCAGGGTGTCCCCAACGTCCCCAAGGTCCCCCAGGTGTCCCCATGGCCCCGGGCTTGGTCCCCAGGGTGTCCCCAAGGTCCCCCAGGTGTCCCCAGCGTGTCTCCAATTTGTCCCCAATGTCCCCAAGGTGTCCCCAAGGTCCCCAAGGTGTCCCCAGGGTGTCCCCAATGTCCCCAGGGTGTCCCCAGGGTGTCCCCAAGGTGTCCCCAAGGTTCCCCAGGTGTCCCCATGGCCCCGGGCTTGGTCCCCAGGGTGTCCCCAATGTTCCCAAGGTGTCCCCAAGGTGTCCCCAAGGTGTCCCCAACGTCCCCAGGGTGTCCCCAAGGTGTCCCCAGGGTGTCCCCAATGTCCCCAGGGTGTCCCCAACCTCCCCAAGGTGTCCCCAAGGTGTCCCCAGGGTGTCCCCAAGTTGTCCCCAAGGTCCCCCAGGTGTCCCCAAGGGCCGGGGGTGCCCCGGGGACAGGAGGGGACAGAGGGACGGGGGGGAGGGGTTGAAATTTGGGGTGAATTTGGGGGATTTTGGGGTTCGGGGCTCACGGGAAGGACTCGAACAACTCTGGATTTATTGAATTTGGATTTATTGGGGTTTTGGGGTGAATTTGGAGGTTTTTGGGTGATTTCGGATGATTTTGGGTGATCTTGGGTGAATTTGGGTGATTTTGGGGTGATTTTGGGGTGAATTTGAATGATTTTTGGGTGATTTTGGGTGATTATGGAGTGATTTTGGGGTGATTTCGGATGATTTTGGGTGATTTTGGGTGAATTTGGGTGATTTTGGGGTGATTTTGGGTGATTTTGGGTGAATTTGGATGATTTTTGGGTGATTTTGGGGTGATTTTGGGGTGATTTTGGGGTGATTTTGGGGTGTTTTGGGGTGAATTTGGGTGATTTTGGGGTGCAGGGCTCACGGGAAGGCCTCGGGGGGCGGCACCGCGAGCGCGGCCGAGCTGATGATGAAAACCTTGACGTAATGAACGGCCTGGGGGGGAGGGGAGGGGGCGTCAGGACCCCCCCGAGACCCCCCAAAACCCCCCAGGACCCCCCAGAATCCCCCGGGGGTCGCAGGAATTTGGGACCCCCCCCCCTTTAAGGAATTTTGGGACCCCTCCCCCACGGATTTGGGGACCCCCCCCAAGGTTTTTGGGACCCCCCCGCGGGCTTTGCCCCCCAATTTTGTGCCCCTCCCCCACAACTTTTTGCCCCTCCCCCCATTTTTGCCCCTCCCCCCATCTTTTGCCCCTCCCCCCTTTTTTGTGCCCACCCCCATTTTTTTTGGGCCCCTCCCCCATTTTCTGCCCCCCCCTTTTTTGGGTTCCCCCCCCCCATTTTCTTCCCCCCAATTTTTTCTTCCCCCCCCCCCCATTTTTTTTGCCCCCTCCCCATTTTTGGTGCCCCTCCCCCGTTTTCTGCCCCCCCAATTTTTTTTCCCCGCCCAATTTTTTTTGCCCCCCATTTTTGTGCCCCCCCAATTTTGTGTCCCCCCCCCCAATTTTGGGACCCCCCCCCCCCATTTTGGGACCCCCCCCCCCCCCCATTTTTGGGCCCCCCCGTTACCGCGCAGAGCCCGGCGAGCAGCAGGAGGGCGAGGAGGAGGCAGAGGAGGGCGAGGAAGAGCAGGGGGCAGCCGGGGGGGGGCGTCTGGGGGGCTCCTGGGGGTGGGGGCGTGGCCAGAGCGGAGGGGGCGTGGTCAGAGCTGACCCCGCCCCCTTCCGGCCCCGCCCCTTCCGGCCCCGCCCCCCTCACCTGCCCCGCCCCCCCGGGGCGCGTCCGCGCTCGCGTCGTCGCTGACGTCATCGGCGGCGTCGTGGCGGCGGCCGAAGGGGGCGGAGCCCAGCAGAGGACGCTCCGCCCCCGGGGTGACGTCGTCGGTGACGTCGTCGGTGACGTCATCGGCGATGTCGTCGTCGTCGGGGCCCGGGGGCCGCTCCAGGGGCAGGAAGGGCGTGATGTCATCGTCGGCGGTGACGTCATCGGCGAGGTCATCCCAGGCGCCGTCGAGGTCCCCGGTGACGTCACCCAGCAGGGAGGAGGTGACGTCATCGGCGGTGATGACGTCATCGGCGGGGAGGGAGCCCGGGCCGGGCACGGTGACGTCATCGTCCTCGGTGACGTCATCGGGGAGGTCGTCCCGGAGGATGACGTCATCGCCGAGGTGCCCCCAGGCTATGACGTCATCGGTGACGTCATCCCCGGGCAGGGACGGGACGCGGCGGACGGCGATGACGTCACCGGTGACGTCACCTCCCGCCGTGACGTCATCGTCCCCGGGGAGAGGGGGCGTGGCATCGCCCCAGGCGATGACGTCACCGGGGAAGCCACGCTCGATGACGTCATCGGCGACGCCGCTCTCCGGGGCAGTGACATCATCAGCGAGGGCACGCAAGGTGATGATGTCATCAATGATGACGTCATCGGTGACATTGTCCAGTTCTTGCGGGAAGTCGCTCTCTGCGGTGACGTCATCGGTGACGTCATCGGCGATGATGTCATTGATGAAGCCACGCCCAGGGACGATGACATCAGCGGTGACGTCACTCCCAGGGCGGGAGGCGATGATGTCATTGTCAGCGATGACGTCACCATCGAGAGCTTCCCGCAGGACAGAGGAAGTGACGTCATCGCCGTCGGTGACATCGGCGGTGACATCATCCCCCGGCGCAGCGGAAGTGACGTCACCCTCGGCTGTGACGTCACCGGCGGGCGGGGGCGAGGGGCTGCCCCGCCCCTCCGTGACGTCATCGCCCTCCCCAACCGCGGGGACCTCGGCGGCGATGACGTCATAGGCCGTGACGTCATCATCGGAGACTTCCTCTTCCTCCGGGGGCGGGGCCAGCACGGTGATGGTGATGCCACCGGCGCGGCAGGTGACAGCGCTGTCCCCAAACTCCCTGTCCTCGATGTCCCTGTCCCCAAACTCCCTGTCCCCAGATCCCCTGTCCTCGATGTCCCCGTCCCCAAATCCCCCGGCCCCCGTGTCCCTCGGGGAGGTGACATCGCTGTCCCCGCTGTCCCCCAGAGCCAGGCCAGGGCTGTCCCCAAGGTCCTCGATGTCCCCCAGGGCGGTGACATCTCCGAGCCTGATGTCCCCATCCCTGGGGACAGCGATGTCCCCAATGTCCCCCGGCGCTGGGACAGCCCTGTCCCTGTCCCCAGTGTCCCTTGGGGAGGTGACACCGCTGTCCCCAGTGCCCCTGTCCCTGTCCCCAGTGTCCCTGTCCCCAGTGTCCCCAGTGTCCCTCGGGGAGGTGACACCGCTGTCCCCAGTGTCTCTGTCCCTGTCCCCGCTGTCCCCGTCCCCAGGAGCTGCGCCATCTTTGTCCCAGATGTCCCCAGGGACGGTGACATCCCTGTCCCCAATGTCCCTGTCCCCACTGTCCCTGTCCCCACTGTCCCTGTCCCAAAAGTCCCTCGGGGAGGTGACACCGCTGTCCCCACTGTCCCTGTCCCCACTGTCCCTGTCCCCGCTGTCCCTGTCCTTGGACACCTGAATGTCCCCAGTGTCCCTCGAGACTGGGACGTCCCTGTCCCCAAACTCCCTGTCCGGACTGTCCCTGTCCCCGCTGTCCCTCGGGGAGGTGACACCGCTGTCCCCACCGTCCCTGTCCCTGCTGTCCCTCGGGGAGGTGACACCGCTGTCCCCACCATCCCTGTCCCCGCTGTCCCTCGGGGAGGTGACACCGCTGTCCCCACCGTCCCTGTCCAGGGGGGCTGGGCCATTCCTGTCCCCAGTGTCCCCCAGGCTGGGGACACGGCCCTGTCCTCCATCAGCGGTCACCGTCATGTCCCCAATGTCCCCAAGGTCCCCGAGACCCCCCAGATCCCCAACGTTCTTCACATCCCCGACGTCCTCGATGTCCCCAATGTTCTTGTCCCCAAGATCCCCGATGTCCCTGATGTTCTTCTTGTCCCCAATGTCCCCAAGGTCACCAAGGTCCCTGAGACCCCCGATGTCCCCAACGCTCTTCACGTCCCCGATGTCCCCAAGGTCACCAATGTCCCCAAGGTCCCCAAGGTTCTTCACATCCCCAATGTCCCTGATGTCCCCAAGGTCCCCGAGGCCCCCCAGGTCCCCAACGTTCTTCATGTCCCCAATGTTCTTGTTGTCCCCAAGATCCCTGATGTCCCCAAGGTCCCCAATGTCCCCAACGTTCTTCATGTCCCTGATGTCCCCAAGCTCCTGAATGTCCCCAAGATCCCTGATGTCCCCGACGTTCTTCACGTCCCCAATGTCCCCAAGGTCCTCAACGTTCTTCACATCCCTGATGTCCCCAATGTCCCCAACATTTTTCATGTCCCCAAGATCCCCGATGTCCCTGATGTTCTTCGTGTCCCCGATGTCCCCAAGGTCCTGAATGTCCCCAAGACCCCCGATGTCCCCAATGTTCTTCACGTCCCCGATGTCCCTGATGTCCCCAAGGTCCCCGAGACCCCCCAGGTCCCCAGCGTTCTTCACGTCCCCAATGTCCCTGATGTTCTTGTTGTCCCCAAGATCCCTGATGTCCCCAAGATCCCTGATGTCCCCAAGATCCCTGATGTCCCCAAGGTCCCTGATGTCCCCGATGTCCCCAAGGTCACCGATGTCCCCAACGTTCTTCACGTCCCCAATGTCCCTGATGTCCCCAAGGTCACCAATGTCCCCGATGCTCTTCACATCCCCAATGTCCCCAATGTCCCCAAGGTTCTTCACATCCCTGATGTCCCCAAGGTCCCCAATGTCCCCAACATTCTTGATGTCCCCAAGGTCCCTGATGTTCTTTACATCCCTGATGTCCCTGATGTCCCCGAGTTCCTCAATGTCCCCTCTGTCCCCACTGTCCCCAACGTCCCTGATGTCCCCAATGTCCCCACTGTCCCCGACATCCCTGATGTCCCCCCTGTCCCCGATGTCCCCACTGTCCCCGCTGTCCCCCCCGCTGTCCCCGCTGTCCTCCTCGGCCGGCGCAGCGGTGACGGTGATGGTGATGCCGCTGGCCCAGGGGGTGACGGTGACGGTGCCACCCCCGGGCTGTCCCCAGGCGGGGTCGGGCGCTGTCACCTCCCCGGGGGGGACGGGGGGGGAGGGGCCGCCCTCGGCCATGGGGGGACCTGGGGGGGGGAGGGGGACAGAGGTGGGGTCAGTGGGGGAGGGGAGGGGGGGGGAGGGGACAGGGTGGGGGAGGGGGCGGTACCTGAGGTGGCCGCAGGTGACAGCAGCTGCCCCCGGGGGGTCCAATCGGGAGCCCCCGACCCAAATTTGGGTTTTTTTGGGGTCTCTCGGCGGCTCCGGCTCCGGCTCCGATCCCGATCCAAAGGGGGCGGGGCCTGGCAGCTTTGGCTCCTCCCCTAAACCCCGCCCCCCTCCACAAGCCCCGCCCCCCCTGACCTTAATGAGCCTCGTTACCGGCAGGTTTTAACGAGCTTTATTAAACGCCGCGGCCCCCCCGGAGCTGGGGGTCCCCGGGGGGGCTCGGGGGGTCCCCGGGGGGGTCCCCAGGGGGGTCCCCGGGGGTCTCCAGGGCCTGCAGCGCCTGCTCCAGGCGGGCGAGCTCGGCTCGGACCAGGGCGGCCTGGGAAGGGTTAATTAACAAGTTCATTAATTAGGGGCAGCTCTAACGAGGCCGCCCCCCCCATCAGCACCACGGGGGGGGGGGCCTCGTTAACGAGGCCGGCGGTGCTAATTAAGGCCGTGACGAACCTGGGCGTGGGGGGCGGTGCCGGGGAGGCTCTGCAGGCGCCGCTCGAGGCTGATCCGGCGAGCGCCGAGCTGGGCCCGGGCGGCCCCCGGCTCCACCAGGCCCTGGGGGGGACCCCAAAATGTCACCAAGGGGGGGGTCGGGACCCCCAAACCCCCCCCAGACCCCCGGAACAGCCCCGGCTCCACCAGGCCCTGGGGACCCCAAAATGTCACCAAGGGGGGGGACGGGACCCCCAAACCCCCCCCAGACCCCCGGCATGGCCCCCGGCTCCACCAGGCCCTGGGGGACCCCAAAATGTCACCAAGGGGAGGGACACAGGACCCCCAAACCCTGCCCGAGACCCCCGGAACAGCCCCAGGCTCCACCAGGCCCTGGGGGGACCCCAAAATATCACCAGGGGAGGGGACGGGACCCCCAGAGCCCCCCCCAGACCCCCGGAACAGCCCCCGGCTCCACCAGGCCCTGGGGACCCCAAAATGTCACTAAGGGGGGGACAGGACCCCCAGAGCCCCCCCCAGACCCCCGGAACAGCGCCCGGCTCCACCAGGCCCTGGGGGGGACCCCAAAATGTCACCAAGGGGGATACGGGACCCCCAAACCCCGACCGAGACCCCCAGCACCGCCCCCGGCTCCACCAGGCCCTAGGGACCCCAAAATGTCACCAAGGGGGGGACAGGACCCCCAAACCCTCCCCCCAGAGCCCCCCCAGACCCCCGGAACAGCCCCCGGCTCCACCAGGCCCTGGGGGACCCCAAAATGTCACCAAGGGGGAGGGGACAGGACCCCCAAACCCCGCCCAGAGCCCCCCCTGACCCCCGGCACGGCCCCGCCCTCACCTGGATCCGCAGGTAGACGAAGGTTCCGGAAGCCGCCGGAGCCCCTGCCCAGCCTGGCCCAGGCCCCGCCCCCGGGGGGAGGAGCCTCACAGGCCCCGCCCCCGAGAGCGTTTGGAAGGCGGGGCCGAGCAGCTCCAGCCAATCAGGAGCCGGCTCCGGGAGCTGCAGCAGCACTGAGGGGAAGCCACGCCCTCAACATGGCGGCCCCCGTGGGGAGACGCCATCTTGGGACAGAGAGGGGCACGCTGGGAATTGGAGTCCCCAGCGCGGACGCCATGTTGGGTCTCGCAAAGCACGCTGGGATACGCGCTCGCCCCCGCCGGCAGCCATATTGACCGGGCCCAGGGCATGATGGGATTGGTAGTTCCCATGGGCGGCCATATTGGTCGGTCGCAAGGAATGCTGGGATTGGTAGTTCCCATGGGCGGCCATATTGGCTGGTCGCAAGGAATGCTGGGATTGGTAGTTCCCACGGGCAGCCATCTTGGCCGGGCCCAGGGCATGATGGGATTGGTAGTTCCCACGGGCAGCCATCTTGGCCGGTCGCAAGGAATGCTGGGATTGGTAGTTCCCACCGGCAGCCATATTGGCCGCTCCCAGGGCATGCTGGGATTGGTAGTCCACAGTTGACCACGCCCTCCGGCTGCCCCAGGGCATGATGGGATTGGTAGTTCCCACGGGCAGCCATATTGGCCAGGCCCAGGGCATGCTGGGATTCGTAGTTCCCACGGGCAGCCATATTGGCTGGTCGCAAGGAATGCTGGGATTGGTAGTTCCCATGGGCGGCCATATTGACCGGGCCCAGGGCATGATGGGATTGGTAGTCCACAGTTGACCACGCCCTCCGGCTGCCCCAGGGCATGATGGGATTGGTAGTTCCCTTTGGCAGCCATATTGGCCGGGCCCAGGGCATGCTGGGATTGGTAGTTCCCACGGGCGGCCATATTGGCTGGTCGCAAGGAATGCTGGGATTGGTAGTTCCCACGGGCGGCCATATTGGCCAGGCCCAGGGCATGATGGGATGGGTAGTCCACAGTTGACCACGCCCTCCGGCTGCCCCAGGGCATGCTGGGATTCGTAGTTCCCATGGGCAGCCATCTTGGCCGGGCCCAGGGCATGATGGGATTGGTAGTTCCCATGGGCGGCCATATTGGCTGGTCGCAAGGAATGCTGGGATTTGTAGTCCACAGTTGACCACGCCCTCTGGCTGCCCCAGGGCATGCTGGGATTGGTAGTTCCCTTTGGCAGCCATATTGGCCGGTCGCAAGGAACGCTGGGATTTGTAGTCCCCCCCACCCGTTCCCCCCACCCTGGGGGCTGCTGGGAGGCTCCGCCCCCTCCCCGCGGGGCTCACCTGGGGGTCTCGCGGCCCCCCCGAGCCGGAAGGTCTCGCGCAGGCCCCGCACGGCCCGGACCAGCTCCAACATGGCGGCCACCTGCGCCTCCAGCTCGGGGCTGCGCCAGCCGGCCTGGCCGGGGGAGACGGGGGGGAAACGGGGCTGAGACCCCCGGGGACCCCCAAACATCCCCCGGACCCCAAACCCATCCTAAACCTTCCCCAAACCCACCCCAAACCACACCTGGAACCCCCAAAACCTCCCTGGGACCCCCAAACCTCCCTGGGGCTTCCAAACCCATCCAAAATCTCCCCCAAACCCCCCAAACCCATCCAGAACCTCCCAGGGACCCCCAAACCCACCCAAAACCTCCCCCAAATCCCCCAAACCTGCCCAAAAACCCCCCTGGGACCCCAAAAACCTCCCCCAAACCCATCCAAAACATCCCAGGGACCCCCAAAACCTCTCCAGGACCCCCCAAAACCTCCCTGGACCCCCAAACTGATCCAAAGCCCCACCCGAAACCTCCCCAAACCACCCAAAACCTCCCCCAAATCCCCCAAACCTGCCCAAAAACCCCCCTGGGACCCCCCCAAACCTCCTCCAATCCCCCCAAACCCACCCAAAACCTCCCTGGACCCCCAAAACCTCCCCCAAGCCCCCCAAATGCACCCAAACCCTCCCAGGGACCCCCCAAAACCTCCCTGGGACCCCCCAAACCTCCCCCAAACCTCCCTGGGATCCCCCAAATCTGCCCCAAGCCCCCCCAAAACCTCCCAGGGACCCCCCAAACCTCCCCCAAAACCTCCCTCGGACCCCCCAAACCTCCCAGGGACCCCCCAAATCTGCCCCAAACCCCCCCAAAACCTCCCCAAACCCCCCCTGGAGCCCCCCCAGCCCCCCCCGCAGCCCCCCCGGCCTCACCAGTTTTTGGGGGTGGGGGAAGGGGGCCCGGCAGACGCTGGGGGGCGCGGGCTGGGGGCGGGGCAGGCGCTGCCACAGCTCCTCGGCCACGAAGGGGGCGAAGGGGGCCAGGAGCCGCAGCCCCAGCTCGGCGGCGGCCACCAGCGTGGCCAGGACAGCGGGACGGAGCTGCGGGGACTGCAGGGACACCTTGGCCACCTCCTGGGGACGGAAAAGGAGATTTGGGGTAAAAAACCTCAAATTTGGGACACCTTGGCCACCTCCTGGGGACGGAAAAAGGGTTTTGGGGTGAAAAAACTCAAATTTGGGACACCTTGGCCACCTCCTGGGGATGGAAAAAGGGTAAAAAAACTCAAAATTGGGATGTTTGGGACACCTGAGACACCTTGGACAACTCCTGAGGACAGGTTTGGGGTAAAAAACCTCAAAATTGGGACGTTTGGGACAGCTTGGCCACCTCCTGGGGACAGAAAAAGGGTAAAAAACCTCAAAATTGGGACATTTGGGGACTCCTGGGGACAGGAGAGGGGTTTTGGGGTGAAAAATCTCGAATTGGGACACCTTGGCCACCTCCTGGGGACAGAAAAGGGTAAAAAACCTCAAAATTGGGATGTTTGGGACACCTGAGACACCTTGGCCACCTCCTGGGGACAGGTTTGGGGTAAAAAACCTCAAAATTGGGATGTTTGGGACACCTTGGCCACCTCCTGGGGACAGAAAAAGGGTAAAAAACCTCAAAATTGGGACATTTGGGGACTCCTGGGGACAGGAGAGGGGATTTGGGGTGAAAAATCTCGAATTGAGACACCTTGGCCACCTCCTGGGGACGGAAAAGGGGTAAAAAAACTCAAAATGGGGACATTGGAGACACCTGAGACACCTCCTGGGGACGGAAAAGGGGATTTGGGGTAAAAAACCTCAAAATTGGGACGTTTGGGACACCTGAGACACCTTGGCCACCTCCTGGGGACGGAAAAGGGTAAAAAAACTCAAAATTGGGACATTGGGGACACCTGAGACACCTTGGCCACCTCCTGCGGACAGAAAAAGGGATTTGGGGTAAAAAAACTCAAATTTGGGACACCTTGGCCACCTCCTGGGGACGGAAAAAGGAGATTTGGGGTAAAAAACCTCAAAATTGGGACGTTTGGGACACCTTGGCCACCTCCTGGGGACAGGTTTGGGGTAAAAAAACTCAAATTTGGGACACCTGAGACACCTTGGCCACCTCCTGGGGACAGAAAAGGAGATTTGGGGTAAAAAAACTCAAATTTGGGACACCTTGGCCACCTCCTGGGGACAGAAAAGGGTAAAAAACCTCAAAATTTGGACATTTGGGACACCTGAGACACCTTGGCCACTTCCTGCGGACAGGCTTGGGGTAAAAAACCTCAAAATTGGGATTTTTGGGACACCTGAGGAACCTCCTGGGGACAGAAAAGGGTAAAAAACCTCAAAATTGGGACATTTGGGGACTCCTGGGGACAGGAGAGGGGATTTGGGGTGAAAAATCTCGAATTGGGACACCTTGGCCACCTCCTGGGGACAGAAAAGGGGATTTGGGGTGAAAAACCACAAATTTGGGATATTTGGGACACCTGAGACACCTGAGACACCTCCTGGGGACGGGAGAGGGGATTTGGGGTGAGAAATCCCGAAATTGGGACATTGGGGACACCTGAGGACAGGTTTGGGGTGAAAAGCCTCGAATTTGGGACATTGGGGACACCTGAAACACCTGAGGAACCTCCTGGGGACAGGAAGGGGGATTTGGGGTGGAAAACCCCAAAAATGGGACATTGGGGACACCTGAGGAACCTCCAGGGGACTGGGGAAGGTTTTGGGGTGAAAAACCCCAAAATTGGGACATTGGGGACAGCTCAGGAACCCCCTGGGGGGACACAGAGAGAGCGAAAGGTCTGAAATGGGGAGAGAGACCCCAAAATGGGGAAAAAAAACCCTAAAAATGGGGAAAAACCCCAGAACAGAGAGGGGGGACCCCAAAATGGGATTGGGAACCCCAAAATTGAGTCAGGAATCCCAAAATGGGATTGGGAACCCCAAAATTGAGTCAGGAATCCCCAAAATGGGATCGGGAACCCCAAAATTGAGTCAGGAATCCCCAAAATGGGATTGGGAACCCCAAAATTGAGTCAGGAATCCCAAAATGGGGACAAGAACCCCAAAATTGAGTCAGGAATCCCCAAAATGGGGTTGGGAACCCCAAAATTGAGTCAGGAATCCCCAAAACGGGGACAAGAACCCCAAAAATGGGATCAGGAACCACCCAAAAATGGAATTGAGAAACCAAAAAGGGATCAGGAACCCCCAAAAAATTGAGTCAGGAACCCCAAAAATTGGAATCAGGGATCCCCAAAAGTGGGATGGGGAACCCCAAAAATTGAGTCAGGAACTCAAAAAAATGGAGATCAAGAACCCCAAAACTTGAGCCAGGAACCCCAAAATCGAGAACCCCAAAAATTGAGCCAGGAACCCCAAAAATTGAGACCCAGAACCCCAAAAATGGAGATGGAAACCCCCAAAACTTGAGCCAGGTACCCCAAAATCCAGAACCCCAAAAACTGAGCCAGGAACCCCAAAAAATGAAGATGGAAAACCCCAAAATTTGAGCCAGGAACCCCAAAATGGAGAACCCCAAAAACTGAGCCAGGAACCCCAAAAAATGAAGATGGAAAACCCCAAAAACTGAGCCAGGAACCCCAAAATTGAGAACCCCAAAAATTGAGACCCAGAACCCCAAAAATGGAGATGGAAACCCCAAAACTTGAGCCAGGAACCCAAAAAATGAAGATGGAAAACCCCAAAAACTGAGCCAGGAACCCAAAAGATGAAGATCAAGAACCCCCAACAAGGAGCTGGAGAAGCCCAAAAATCCAGACCCAGAACCCCAAAAAGCTGAGCCTGGAACCCCCAAAAACCCAAAACCCTGAACCCCGAAAGCCGAGTCCAGAATCGAGCCCAGAACCGAGTCCAGAATCGAGCCCAGAACCCCGAAACCTGGAACCAAGTCCAGAACCGAGCCCAGAACCAAGTGCAGAACCCCGAAACCTGGAACCAAGCCCAGAACCGAGCCCAGAACCCCGAAACCTGGAACCGAGTCTGGAACCGAGTCTGGAACCCCGAAACCTGGAACCAAGCCCAGAACCAAGTCCAGAACCGAGTCCAGAACCGAGTCCAAAACCCCGAAACCGGGAACCAAGCCCAGAACCGAGTCTAGGACTGAGTCCAGAACCCCGAAACCTGGAACCGAGTCCGGAACCGATCTAGAACCGAGTCTAGAACCGAGTCTAGAACCGAGTCTAGAACCGTTCTAGAGCAGTCTAGAACCGAGTCTAGAACCGATCTAGAACCGAGTCTAGAACCGCTCTAGAACCGAGTCTAGAACCGTTCTAGAGCAGTCTAGAACCGAGTCTAGAACCGATCGAGAACCGAGCCTAGAACGGTTCTAGAGCAGTCTAGAACCGGATCTAGAACCGAGTCTAGAACCGAGTCTAGAACCCAGTCTAGAACCGATCTAGAACTGTTCTAGAGCAGTCTAGAACCGAGTCTAGAACCGAGTCTAGAACCGTTCTAGAGCAGTCTAGAACCGATCTAGAACCGATCTAGAACCGAGTCTGGAACCGAGTCTAGAACCGGGCCTGGAACCGGGTCTGGAACCGGGTCTGGAACCCCGAAACCTGAGCCCAGACCCCCAAAAATGAGCCAAGCATAGAACCCCAAAAAAGTGGTTTTGGCGGTTTTTGGGGTGTTTTTGGGGTGTTTCTGGGTGGTTTTGGGGTGTTTCGGGGTGTTTTGAGATGTTTTTGGGCTGTTTTCGGCAGTTTTTGGGGTGTTTAGGGTGGTTTTTGGGGTGTTTTTGGGGTGTTTCAGGTGTTTTTCTGGGTTCCTCACCAGGTAGAGGTCGCAGAAGCTGCACAGCCAGAAGCTCTGGATGGCTGTTTCGGGGTGTTTTTGGGGTGTTTTCGGAGTGTTTTGAGTGGTTTTTGGGGTGTTTTGAGTGGTTTTTGGGGTGTTTTTGGCAGTTTTTGGGGTGTTTCAGGTGTTTTTTGGGGTTCCCCACCAGGTAGACGTCGCAGAAGCTCCTCAGCCAGAAGCTCTGGACGGCTGTTTTGGGGTATTTTTGGCAGTTTTTGGGGTGTTTCGGGGTGTTTTTGGGGTGTTTCGGGGTGTTTTGAGTGGTTTTTGGGGTGTTTAGGGCGGTTTTTGGGGTGTTTCAGGTGTTTTTTGGGGTTCCTCACCAGGTAGAGGTTGCAGAAGCTGCACAGCCAGAAGCTCTGGACGGCTGTTTTGGGGTGTTTCAGGGTGTTTTTGGGGTGTTTTGAGTGGTTTTTGGGGTGTTTTTGGGGTGTTTTGGGTGGTTTTTGGCGGTTTTTGGGGTATTTTGGGGTGTTTTTGGCGGTTTTTGGGGTGTTTTTGGGTATTTTTGGGGTTCCTCACCAGGTAGACGTCGCAGAAGCTCCTCAGCCAGAAGCTCTGGACGGCTGTTTCAGGGTGTTTTGGGGTGTTTTTGGGGTGTTTTGGGGTGTTTCAGGGTGTTTTTGGGGTGTTTTTGGGTGTTTTTGGGTGTTTCAGGGTGTTTTTGGGGTGTTTTTGGCAGTTTTTTGGGGTGTTTTTGGGGTTCCTCACCAGGTAGACGTCGCAGAAGCTCCTCAGCCAGAAGCTCTGGACGGCGGCGGCGGCGCCCTGGAGCTGCAGCGACTCCAAACGACGACAGCTCTCGGCCACGGCCCCGGCCAGGCGGGACAGGAGCCAACGCTCCAGGGGGGACGAGGGGAACACCTGGATTGGGGAGAAAACGGGGGAAATTGGGAAAAATGGGAAAAAACGGGAGAAAACGGGGGAAAAACGGGAAAAATGGGGAGAAAACGGGGAAAAAAGGGAGAAAAATGGGAGGAAAATGGGAATTTGGGGTCAGGGACAGGAGCCAACGCTCCAGGGGGGACGAGGGGAACACCTGGAAAAAATGGGGAGAAAAGATGGGGGAAAATTGGGAAAAATGGGAAAAAACGGGGAAAAAAATGGGAAAAAATGGGAGGAAACGGGAAAAAACGGAAGAAAATGGGGAAAAAATGGGAATTTGGGGTCAGGGAGATGAGCCAGCGCTCCAGGGGGCACAGGGGGAACACTTGGAAAAAATGGGGAGAAAAGATGGGGGAAAATTGGGAAAAATGGGAAAAAACGGGGAAAAAAATGGGAAAAAAATGGGAGAAAATGGGAAAAAAACAGGGAAAAACGGGGGGAAACGGGGAAAAAATAGCAGAAAATGGGAATTTGGGATTGTGTGGGATCAGGGAAAGGAGCCAGAGCTCGCGGGGGGACGAGGGGAACACCTGGATTGGGGAGAAAACGGGGAAAATTGGGAAAAAATGGGGGGAAAATGGGAAAAAACGGGGGAAATAAGGGAGAAAATGGGAATTTGGGATTGTGTGGGATCAGGGACAGGAGCCACAGCTCCAGGGGGGATGAGGGGAACACCTGGATTGGGGAGAAAACGGCGAAAAGTGGGAAAAAATGGGAAAAAATGGGAAAAAATGGGAAAAAAGAGTGTTTTGGGGTCTCAGGGGGTGTTTTGGGGTCTCAGGGGGTGTTTTGGGGTTTCAGGGGGTGTTTTTTGGGGTTTTCGGGGGTCCCGGGGGTCTCTGTCACCTCCTCAGGCGGTTTTGGGGTGCCCTTCTCCCCCTCCAGGGCCCGCAGCACGAAGCCCACCCCGTTCCAGACTTTGTTGCAGAAGCGGCGCTGAGTCAGCACCGAGGCCACGCCCAGACGGATTTCGGGGCCTGGGGGGGGAGTTTGGGGTCATGGGGGGCACCAGGACCCCCCCAGTAACCCCCATACCCCCCCAGTAACCCCCAGGCCCACCCCAGTGCCCACAGGGGCTCCTCCCAGTAACTCCCAGTAGCCCAAAGCTCCTCCCAGTAACTCCCAGTACCACCCTGGAGGGGGTCCCAGGGGGGGTTGGGGGGATTTGGGGGGTCCCAGGGGGGTTTTGGGGGATCCCAGGGGTGTTCTGTGGGGTCCCAGGGGGGTTCTGTGGGTTCCCAGGGGGTTCAGGGTCATTTGGGAGGGTCCCAGGGGTGATTTGGGGGGGCTCCCAGTGGGTTTTGGGGTGATTTGGGGGTTCCCAGGAGGTTCAGGGTGATTTGGGGTGATTTGGGGGTCCCCAGGGGTCATTTGGGGTGATTTGGGGGTGATCCCAGGGGTGATTTTGGGGTCCCAGTGGGTTTTGGGGTGATTTGGGGGGTCCCAGGGGATTTTGGGATGATCTGGGAGTTCCCAGTAGGGTTTTGGGGTGATCTGGGGGTCCCCAGGGGGTATTTGGGGTGATTTGGGGTGATCTGGATGTCCCCAGGGGCGATTTGGGGTGATCTGGGGGTCCCCAGCAGGGTTTTGGGGTGATTTGGGGGTTCCCAGGGGTGATTTGGGGGTCCCCGGGGGTGATTTGGGGGGATTTGGGGGTCCCCAGGGATGATTTGGGGGTGATTTGGGGGTCCCCAGGGGGGATTTGGGGTGATTTGGGGTGATTTGGGGGTCCCCAGGGATGATTTGGGTGGGGGTCTCACCGTGGGCGTTGTGGGTGCTCAGGGCCAGCCTCAGGGCGTCGGCGCCGCACTCGGGGATCCCCTGCGGGAACTGGCGCCTCTGGGGGGGTTTGGGGGGTCAGGGAGGGTCCTGGGGGGGCAATTTCGGGGGGTCTGGGGTCACTTTTGGGGGTCCCACCTGCCCCTCCTGGGCCGTCCGCAGCTCCCGGGGGTCCAGGCTCCGACTGTGCAGCTTCTCCTGCAGCTCCTGGGGGAGGAAAAGCCCCGAAACCGACCCAAAATCAGGCGGGGTTGGGGTTTTTTTGGGGTGATTTTGGGGTTTTTGGGGTTTTTGGGGGGTTTTGGGGGTACCTGGAGCGTGGCCCCCCCGATGACGTCGCGGGGGTCGATGACGTTCCCGAGGGATTTGCTCATTTTGCGCCCCTGGGAATCCCGGACCAGAGAGTGCAGCAGAACCTGGGGGGGACAGGGGGTTGGGGACCCCGAAAATGGGGTTGGGGACCCCAAAAATGGGGTTGGGGACCCCGAAAATGGGGTTGGGGACAGCAAAAATGGGGTTGGGGACACCAAAAATGGGGTTGGGGACACAAAAAATGGGGTTGGGGACACCGAAAATGGGATTGGGGACACCAAAAATGGGGTTGGGGACACCAAAAATGGGATTGGGGACACCAAAAATGGGGTTGGGGACACCGAAAATGGGGTTGGGGACCCCGAAATGGGGTTGGGGACACCAAAAATGGGGTTGGGGACCCCGAAAATGGGGTTGGGGACCCCGAAAATGGGGTTGGGGACACCAAAATGGGGTTGGGGACACCAAAAATGGGGTTGGGGACCCCGAAAATGGGGTTGGGGACACCAAAAATGGGGTTGGGGACCCCGAAATGGGGTTGGGGACACCGAAAATGGGGTTGGGGACATCAAAAATGGGGTTGGGGACATCAAAAATGGGGTTGGGGACACTGAAAATGGGGTTGGGGACACCAAAAATGGGGTTGGGGACACTGAGGGGACACTGAGGTGACACAGGTGACACTCAGGTGACATTTGGGGACACCTGGGGACACTCACCTGGCTGAAGGGCAGCTGTCCCGTCAGCTCCTGGCCCAGCAGGACCATTGGGGACACTGAGGGGACACTGAGGTGACACTGAGGGGACACTGAGGGGACACTGAGGTGACACTGAGGTGACACTGAGGTGACACAGGTGACACTCACCTGCTGGAATGGCAGCTGTCCCGTGAGCTCCTGGCCCAGCAGGACCATTGGGGGGACACTGAGGGGACACTGAGAGGACACTGAGGTGACACTGAGGGGCTCTGGGGACACTGAGGTGACACTCAGGTGACACAGGTGACACTCACCTGGTGGAATGGCAGCTGTCCCGTGAGCTCCTGGCCCAGCAGGACCATTGGGGACACTGAGGTGACACAGGTGACACAGGTGACACAGGTGACACAGGTGACACTCACCTGGCCGAAGGGCAGCTGTCCCGTCAGCTCCTGGCCCAGCAGGACCATGGGGGACACTGAGGGGACACTGAGGGGCTCTGGGGACACTGAGGTGACACTGAGGTGACACTGAGGTGACACAGGTGACACTCAGGTGACACAGGTGACACTCACCTGTGTGAATGGCAGCTGTCCCGTCAGCTCCTGGCCCAGCAGGACCATCCGGGCCACCCAGAAGAACAGGAGGTCACCGCCCGTCACCAGCACCGAGGTGGGGTAGAAACGCCGCAGGTCGGGGCTCTGGGGACAGCAGGGGACACTTGGGGACATTTGGGGGACATTTGGGGGGCACTTGGGGACTCACCTGGGGACACTTGGGGACACTTGGGGGACATTGGGGGACACTTGGGGACATTTGGGGGGACATTTGGGGACACTTGGGGGACACTTGGGGACATCTGGGGACACTTGGGGACATTTGGGGTCACTCAGGGGCTCTGGGGACATTTGGGGACATTTGGGGACACTTGGGGACACTTGGGGACACTTGGGGACACTTTGGGGACATTTGGGGACACTTGGGGACACTTGGGGACACTTGGGGACATTTGGGGGACATTTGGGGACATTTGGGGACACTTGGGGACATTTGGGGTCTCACCTGGGGACATTTGGGGTCACTCAGGGGCTCTGGGGACACTTGGGGACACTTGGGGACATTTGGGGACATTTGGGGGACACTTGGGGACATTTGGGGGACATTTGGGGACACTTGGGGACACTTGGGGACATTTGGGGGCACTTGGGGGACATTTGGGGACATTTGGGGGACACTTGGGGACATTTGGGGTCTCACCTGGGGACACCTGAGGACATTTAGGGACAGTGGGATCTCACCTGGGGACATTTGGGAATACTGGGGGACACTTGGGGACATCTGGGGTCTCACCTGAGGACATCTGGGGTCACTCAGGGGCTCTGGGGACACTTGGGGACACTTGGGGGACATTTGGGGACACTTGAGGACATTTAGGGACTCACCTGGGGACATCTGGAGACATTTGGGGGACATTGGGGGACATTTGGGGTCTCACCTGAGGACATTTGGGGACCTTTGAGGACTTGTGGGGACATTTTGGGGGCATTTTGGGGACATTTGGGGACTTTTGGGGACATGTGGGGGCACCTGGGGACACTTGGGGACATTTGGGGACACCTGGGGACCTTTGGGGTCTCACCTGGGGACACCTGAGGACATTTGGGGACAGTGGGATCTCACCTGGGGACATTTGGGGATACTGGGGGACACTTTGGGACATCTGGGGTCTCACCTGGGGACCTTTGGGGACCTTTGAGGACTTGTGGGGACATTTTGGGGACACTTGGGGGACACTTGGGGACACTTGGGGGACATTTGGGGACACTTGGGGGACATTTGGGGACATTTGGAGACATTTGGGGTCTCACCTGGGGACATTTGGGGTCACTCAGGGGCTCTGGGGACACTTGGGGGACATTTGGGGGACATTTGGGGACATTTGGGGGACATCTGGAGACACTTGGGGGACATTGGGGGACATTTGGGGTCTCACCTGGGGACATTTGGGGTCACTCAGGGGCTCTGGGGACACTTGGGGGACATCTGGGGACACCAAGGAGACTCTTGAGGACACTCAGGGGACACACAAGGACATTGAGGGGACACTTGGGGACACTGAGGGACACTTGGGGACATTTGGGGGTCTCACCTGGGGACCTTTGGGGACCTTTGAGGACTTGTGGGGACATTTTGGGGGCATTTTGGGGACATTTGGGGACATTTGGGGGACATTTGGGGACACTTGGGGGACATTTGGGGTCTCACCTGGGGACATTTGGGGTCACTCAGGGGCTCTGGGGACATTTGGGGGACATTTGGGGACACTTGGGGGACACTTGGGGACATTTGGAGACATTTGGGGACATTTGTGGTCACTCAGGGGACATTTGGGGACATTTGGGGACACTTGGGGACATTTGGGGTCTCACCTGGGGACATTTGGGGTCACTCAGGGGGCTCTGGGGACATTTGGGGGACATTTGGGGACACCAAGGAGACTCTTGAGGACACTCAGGGGACACACAAGGACATTGAGGGGACACTTGGGGACACTGAGGGACACTTGGGGACATTTTGGGGTCTCACCTGAGGACATTTGGGGACCTTTGAGGACTTGTGGGGACATTTTGGGGGCATTTTGGGGACATTTGGGGACTTTTGGGGACATTTGGGGGCACCTGGGGACACTTGGGGACATTTGGGGACACCTGGGGACCTTTGGGGTCTCACCTGGGGACACCTGAGGACATTTGGGGACAGTGGGATCTCACCTGGGGACATTTGGGGATACTGGGGGACACTTGGGGACATCTGGGGTCTCACCTGAGGACATCTGGGGACATTTTGGGGATATTTTGGGGACATTTTTGGGGACATCTGGGGACATTTTGGGGACATTTTGGGGACATTTGGGGACATTTGGGGTCTCACCTGCTCGGGCCAGCCCAGGGCGGCGAAGGGGAAGAGGGCGGAGGAGAACCAGGTGTCCAAAACATCGGGGTCTGTGAGGAGAAATGTCACCAGGTGTCACCAAATGTCACCAAATGTCACCAGGTGTCACCAGGGGACCCCAAAAATGTCATCAGGGGTCACCAAATGTCACCAGGGAACCCGGAAATGTCATTGGGGGACCCCAAAATGTCACCAAACGTCACCGGGGGACCCCAAAATGTCATCAGGGGAGCGAGAAATGTCACCAGGTGTCACCAGGAGACCCCAAAAATGTCATCAAGGGTCACCAAATGTCACCAGGGGACCCCAAAATGTCACCAAATGTCACCAGGTGTCACCAGGGGACCCCAAAAATGTCATCAGAGGTCACCAGATGTCACCAGGGGACCCCAAAATGTCACCAAATGTCACCAAACGTCACCAGAGAACCCTGAAATGTCACTGGGGGACCCCAAAATGTCACCAAATGTCACCAAATGTCACCGGGGGACCCCAAAAATGTCATCAGGTGTCACCAAACGTCACCAGGTGTCACCAGGGAACCCTGAAATGTCATTGGGGGACCCCAAAATGTCACCAAATGTCACCAAATGTCACCGGGGGACCCCAAAAATGTCATCAGGTGTCACCAAACGTCACCAGGTGTCACCAGGGAACCCTGAAATGTCATTGGGGGACCCCAAAATGTCACCAAATGTCACCAAACGTCACCAGGGGACCCCAAAAATGTTGCCAGGGGTCACCAAATGTCACCGGGGGACCCCAAAATGTCACCAGGTGTCACCGGGGAACCCTGAAATGTCACCAGATGTCACCATGAGACCCCAAAAATGTCGTCAGGGGAGTGGGAAACGTCACCAGGTGTCACCAAACATCACCGGGTGTCACCAGGGAACCCTGAAATGTCATCGGGGGACCCCAAAAATGTCATCAGGGGTCACCAAACGTCACCAAATGTCATCGGGGGACCCCAAAAATGTCATCAGAGGAGCGAGAAATGTCACCAGGCGTCACCAGGTGTCACCAAACGTCACCGAATGTCACCGGGAGACCCCGAAATGTCCCCAAGGGACCCCAAAAATGTCACCAGGTGTCACCGGGGGGACCCCAAAACCCATCAGGGACATCGGGGGGGGGGGATTTTGGGGTGATTCTGGGTGTTTTTGGGAGGATTTTGTGTGTTTTTGGCTGTTTTTTGGCTGTTTTTGGGGTGTTTTGGGCTGTTTTTGGGGTGTTTTTGGCTGTTTTTGGCTGTTTCTCTCACCTTGCTGCAGCTGCAGCTCCCCAGGTGTGCAGCCCAGGGTGGGATTTGGGTGGATTTTGGGCTGATTTTGGCTGTTTTTTGGGTGTTTTTGGGGTTATTTTGGCTGATCTTGGCTGTTTTTGGGGTGTTTTTGGTTGTTTTTGGGCTGATTTTGGGTGTTTTTGGGGTGATTTTGGCTGTTTTTGGGGTGTTTTTGGCTGTTTTTCTCACCTTGCTGCAGCTGTAGCTCCCCAGGTGTGCAGCCCAGGGCGGGATTTGGGTGTTTTTGGGATATTTTGGGTGTTTTTTGGCTGTTTTTGGGGTTATTTTGGCTGATTTTGGCTGTTTTTGGGCTGATTTTGGGTGTTTTTGGGGTGATTTTGGCTGTTTTTGGGGTGTTTTTGGCTGTTTTTCTCACCTTGCTGCAGCTGTAGCTCCCCAGGTGTGCAGCCCAGGGCGGGATTTGGGTGTTTTTGGGGTGTTTTTGGCTGTTTTTGGGGTGTTTTGGGCTGATTTTAGCTGTTTTTTGCCTGATTTTGGCTGTTTTTGGGTGTTTCTCTCACCTTGCTGCAGCTGTAGCTCCCCAGGTGTGCAGCCCAGGGTGGGATTTGGGTGTTTTTGGGCTGGTTTTGGGGTGGTTTTGGCTGTTTTTAGGGTGATTTTGGCTGTTTTTTGGGTGTTTTTGGGGTGTTTTTGGCTGTTTTTGGGGTGTTTTTTGGCTGTTTTTGGCTGTTTTTGGGGTGATTTTGGCTGTTTTTGCCTGATTTTGGCTGTTTTCGGGGTGTTTCTCTCACCTTGCTGCAGCTGTAGCTCCTCAGGTGTGCAGCCCAGGGCGGGATTTGGGTGTTTTTGGGCTGGTTTTGGCTGTTTTTGGGGTGTTTTTTGGCTGTTTTTGGCTGTTTTTGGGCTGTTTTTGGGCTGTTTTTGGCTGTTTTCAGGGTGTTTTTCTCACCTTGCTGCAGCTGTAGCTCCTCAGGTGTGCAGCCCAGGATTGGATTTTGGGTGTTTTTGGCTGTTTCTGGGGTGTTTTTCGGGTGTTTTTGGGGTGTTTTTGGCTGTTTTTGGGGTGTTTTTGGCTGTTTTCGGGGTGTTTTTCTCACCTTGCTGCAGCTGTAGCTCCTCAGGTGTGCAGCCCAGGGTTGGATTTTGGGGTGTTTTTGGCTGTTTTGGCTGTTTTTGGGGTGGTTTTGGGGTGTTTCTGGCTGGTTTTGCCTGATTTTGGCTGATTTTGGCTGTTTTTGGGGTGTTTCTCTCACCTTGCTGCAGCTGTAGCTCCCCAGGTGTGCAGCCCAGGGTGGGATTTGGGTGTTTTTGGGGTGTTTTTGGCTGTTTTTGGGGTGTTTTGGGCTGATTTTGGCTGTTTTTGGGGTGATTTTGGCTGTTTTCGGGGTGTTTCTCTCACCTTGCTGCAGCTGTAGCTCCTCAGGTGTGCAGCCCAGGGTGGGATTTGGGTGTTTTTGGGGTGTTTTTGGCTGTTTTGGCTGTTTTTGGGGTGGTTTTGGGGTGTTTCTGGCTGGTTTTGCCTGATTTTGGCTGTTTTCGGGGTGTTTCTCTCACCTTGCTGCAGCTGTAGCTCCTCAGGTGTGCAGCCCAGGATTGGATTTTGGGTGTTTTTGGCTGTTTCTGGGGTGTTTTTCGGGTGTTTTTGGGGTGTTTTTGGGGTGTTTTTGGCTGTTTTTGGGGTGATTTTGGCTGTTTTTGGGGTGATTTTGGCTGTTTTCGGGGTGTTTCTCTCACCTTGCTGCAGCTGTAGCTCCCCAGGTGTGCAGCCCAGGGTGGGATTTGGGTGGATTTTGGGGTGTTTTTGGCTGTTTTGGCCGTTTTTGGGCTGATTTTGGGTGTTTTTGGGAGGATTTTGGGTGTTTTTGGCTGTTTTTGGCTGGTTTTGGGCTGTTTTTGGGGTGATTTTGGGTGTTTTTGGCTGTTTTTCTCACCTTGCTGCAGCTGTAGCTCCACAGGTGTGCAGCCCAGGGTGGGATTTGGGTGTTTTGGGGGTGTTTTTGGGCTGATTTTGGCTGTTTTGGGGTGTTTTTGGGTGTTTCTGGGGTGATTTTGGCTGTTTTGGGGGTGATTTTGGGTGTTTTTGGCTGTTTCTGGGCTGTTTCTGGGGTGTTTTTTGGGTGATTTTGGGTGTTTCTGGGGTGTTTTTCGGGTGTTTTGGGGTGTTTTTGGCTGTTTTTGGCTGTTTCTGGGGTGTTTTTGGCTGTTTTCGGGGTGTTTTTCTCACCTTGCTGCAGCTGTAGCTCCTCAGGTGTGCAGCCCAGGGTTGGATTTTGGGGTGTTTTTGGCTGTTTTGGCTGTTTTTGGTCTGATTTTGGGTGTTTTGGGCTGTTTTTGGCTGTTTTCGGGGTGTTTCTCTCACCTTGCTGCAGCTGTAGCTCCCCAGGTGTGCAGCCCAGGGTGGGATTTGGGTGGATTTTGGGGTGTTTTTGGGGTGTTTTTGGGCTGATTTTGGCTGTTTTTGGGGTGTTTTGGGCTGTTTTTGGGGTGATTTTGGGTGTTTTTGGCTGTTTTTGGGGTGTTTCTCTCACCTTGCTGCAGCTGTAGCTCCCCAGGTGTGCAGCCCAGCGCCGTCGCCGCCGCCCCCCCTGACCTCGGCCTCGCTGCTCCCCACGAACCAGGGACCCTCGGGACCCTCGGGACCCCCGGGACCCCCGGGCGGGCAGGGGGCTGCGGGACCCCCCCTCACCTGGAACGCCGGCACCTGGTGACCCCAGCACAGCTGGCGGGACAGGCACCAGTCCCTGGGGGAGAGGGGACAGTCAGACCCCTCCCCAAATACCTGGGGAACACCTGAGACCCCTCCCCAAATACCTGAGACCCCTCCCCAAACACCTGGGGAACACCTGGGACCCCTCCCCAAATACCTGAGACACCCCTGAGCACCTGGGACCCCTCCCCAAACACCTGAGACCCCTCCCCAAATACCTGGGGAACACCTGGGACCCCTCCCCAAATACCTGAGACCCCTCCCCAAATACCTGGGACCCCCCCCAAATACCTGGGGAACACCTGAGACCCCTCCCCAAACACCTGAGACCCCTCCCCAAATACCTGAGACCCCTCCCCAAATACCTGAGGAACACCTGAGACCCCTCCCCAAATACCTGAGACCCCTCCCCAAATACCTGGGGAACACCTGAGACCCCTCCCCAAATACCTGGAACACCCCTGAGCACCTGGGACCCCTCCTCAAACACCTGGGAACACCCCCAAACACCTGAGACCCCTCCCCAGGTACCTGGGACCCCTCCCCAAACACCTGGAACACCCCTGAACACCTGGGGGACATCCTTGAACACCTGAGACCCCTCCCCAAACACCTGGGACCCCTCCCCAAATACCTGAGACACCCTTGAGCACCTGAGGGACACCCCTGAACACCTGGGACCCCTCCCCAGGTACCTGAGACCCCTCCCCAAACACCTGGGTGGGATTTTGGGGGATACTTTGTGGGATTTGGGGCTTTCTGGGTTGGATTTTGGGGGATTTGGGGGATTTTGGACACCCCTGAGCACCTGGGACCCCTCCCCAGGTACCTGAGACCCCTCCCCAAACACCTGGGTGGGATTTTGGGGGACATTTTGTGGGATTTGGGGGTTTTTGGGTTGGATTTTGGGGGATTTGGGGGATTTTGGACACCCCTGAACACCTGGGACCCCTCCCCAAACACCTGAGACCCCTCCCCAGGTACCTGGGACCCCTCCCCAGGTACCTGAGACCCCTCCCCAAACACCTGAGACCCCTCCCCAGGTACCTGAGACCCCTCCCCAGGTAGCTGGGACCCCTCCCCAGGTACCTGAGACCCCTCCCCAGGTACCTGGGACCCCTCCCCAGGTAGCTGGGACCCCTCCCCTCACCCCACGTTCTCCATCCAGGTTTTCCAGTTCTTCTCGTGGAATTTGGGCACCAGGCGGAGCCTCCCCGACGTCACCGCCTGCGGCCAGGTGACACCTCAGGTGTGTGTGACACCTCCAGGTGTGTGTGACACCCTTCAGGTGTGTGTGTGACACCCCCAGGTGTGTGTGTGACACCCCCAGGTGACACCTCAGGTGTGTGTGACACCTCCAGGTGTGTGTGACACCCCCAGGTGACACCTCAGGTGTGTGTGACACCCCCAGGTGTGTGTGACACCCCCAGGTGACACCTCAGGTGTGTGTGACACCCCCAGGTGACACCTCAGGTGTGTGTGACACCCTCAGGTGACACCTCAGGTGTGTGTGACACCTTCAGGTGACACCACAGGTGTGTGTGTGACACCTCCATGTGTGTGTGTGACACCTCAGGTGTGTGTGACACCTTCAGGTGACACCCCCAGGTGTGTGTGTGACACCCTCAGGTGTGTGTGTGACACCTCCAGGTGTGTGTGTGACAGCCTCAGGTGTGTGTGTGACACCTCAGGTGTGCGTGACACCCTTCAGGTGTGTGTGACACCCTTCAGGTGTGTGTGTGACACCCTCAGGTGACACCTCAGGTGTGTGGGTGACACCTCAGGTGTGTGTGTGACACCCCCAGGTGACACCTCAGGTGTGTGTGACACCTTCAGGTGTGTGTGTGACACCTCAGGTGTGTGTGTGTGACACCCCCAGGTGTCCCCAGCTGTCCCCAGCTGTCCCCAGGTGTGTTTTTGGTGTCCCCAGGTGTCCCCAGGTGTGTTTTTGGTGTCCCCAGGTGTCCCCAGCTCACCTGCAGGGCTCTCTGGGCCATGTCTCTGCACCTCAGCTGTCCCCAGGTGTGTGTGTGACCCCCCCAGGTATCCCCAGGTGTCCCCAGGTGTCCCCAGGTGTCCCCAGGTGTGTTTTTGGTGTCCCCAGGTGTGTCCCCAGGTATCCCCAGGTGTCCCCAGGTGTCCCCAGGTGTCCCCAGGTGTCCCCAGCTCACCTGCAGGGCTCTCTGGGCCATGTCTCTGCAGCTCAGGTGTCCCCAGGTGTGTGTGTGACCCTCTCAGGTGTCCCCAGGTGTCCCCAGGTGTCCCCAGGTGTCCCCAGGTGTCCCCAGGTGTCCCCAGCTCACCTGCAGGGCTCTCTGGGCCATGTCTCTGCAGCTCAGGAACCACTGACGCTTCAGCAGGAACTCGACCACGTCCCCGGAGCGGCTGCGGGGACAGGAGGGGACAGGAGGGGACACCTGAGGGGACACCTGAGGGGACACCTGAGGGGACACCTGAGGGGACACTGGGGACACCTGGGGGTACCTGCAGAGGGGCAGGGTCATGGCGTGGTCCTGGACCCCCCGGAACAGCCCCAGCTGGGCCAGAGCTGCCACCACACGGGCACGGGCCTCGAACCTGGGGACACCCTGGGGACACAGGGGGACATTGGGGACATTGGGGACATCAGGGGGACATTGGGGACATCAGGGGGACATCGGGGACACACTGGGGACATCAGAGGGACATTGGGGACATCCTGGGGACACAGGGGGGACATTGGGGACATCAGGGGGACATTGGGGACACCTTGGGGACACCCTGGGGACACCCTGGGGACACAGGGGGACATTGGGGACATCAGGGGGACATTGGGGACACCCTGGGGACACAGGGGGACATTGGGGACATTGGGGACATCAGGGGGACATTGGGGACACCCTGGGGACACCCTGGGGACACCCTGGGGACACAGGGGACATTGGGGACATCAGGGGGACACAGGGGACACCCTGGGGACAGAGGGGACATCAGGGGGACATTGGGGTGACATCACAGGGACACCCTGGGGACATTGGGGACATCAGGGGGACATCAGGGGGACAGAGGGGACACAGGGGGGACATTGGGGACATCAGGGGGACATCAGGGGGACATTGGGGACACCCTGGGGACATTGGGGACACCCTGGGGACACAGGGGACAGCAGGGACATCAGGGGGACATTGGGGGGACATTGGGGACATCAGGGACACCCTGGGGACATCGGGGACACCCTGGGGACAGAGGGGACAGAGGGGACATCAGGGGGACATTGGGGACATTGGAGTGACATCACAGGGACACCCTGGGGACACAAGGGGACATGAGGGGACATTGGGGGGACATTGGGGACATCAGGGGGACATTGGGGACACCCTGGCACCAGCTGGCACCAGCTGTCCTCAGGTATGGTTCCAGGTGTCCCCAGGTGTCCCCAGGTGTGTCCCCAGGTGTCCCCAAGTGTCCCCAGCTGTCCCCAGGTGTCCCCAGGTGTCCCCAGGTGTGTCCCCAGCTCACCTGCAGCCAGCCCCCCCCCGGGGGACACAAGGTGCCATCGTCCCCGATGACGCAGGGCAGGGCCAGCCCGTGGGCCCGGGCCAGAGCCAGGTCCTGGGGACTGTGCCCGGGGGTCACCTTCACCGCACCTGGGGACGGGGACACACCTGAGACACCTGGGACACACCTGGGACACACCTGGGACACCTGGGACATCCCTGAGACACACCTGGGACACCTGGGACACACCTGGGACACAGCTGGGACATCCCTGAGACACCTGGGACACACCTGGGACACAGCTGGGACACACCTGACACACCTGGGACACACCTGGGACACCTGGGACACACCTGGGACACACCTGGGACACACCTGGGACATCCCTGTGTCACCTGAGACACCTGAGACACACCTGAGACACAGCTGGGACACAGCTGGGACACACCTGGGACATCCCTGAGACACCTGGGACACACCTGAGACACCTGGGACACACCTGGGACATCCCTGTATCACCTGAGACACACCTGAGACACCTGAACTGTGTCACCTGTGTCACCTGAGACATCCCTGACACACCTGAGGCACACCTGGGACATCCCTGAGACACCTGAACTGTGTCACCTGTGTCACCTGAGACATCCCTGACACACCTGGGACACACCTGAGACACCTGGGACACACCTGGGACATCCCTGTATCACCTGAGACACACCTGAGACACCTGAACTGTGTCACCTGTGTCACCTGTGTCACTCCTTGCTCCCTTTTCTGTCCCAGACTGGTCCCAGTTCCCTCCCAGTCCATCCCAGTTCACCCCAGTCCATTCCCAATCCCATCCCAGTCCCATCCCAGTCCCTCCCAGTCCCTGTTTAACCCCTCCCAGTCCATCCCAGTGCCCCTGAGTCCCATCCCAGTCCCCGTTTAACCCCTCCCAGTCCCTCCCAGTCCCCATTTAACCCCTCCCAGTCCATCCCAGTCCCTCCCAGTCCCTCCCAGTCCCTCCCAGTCCCATCCCAGTCCATCCCAGTCCCTGTTTAACCCCTCCCAGTCCCTCCCAGTCCGTCCCAGTACCGGTTCCGCGCTGGGGCTCCACGCTGGGGTCGCTCAGCACGGGCAGCAGGGCCCCACTGAACGGGTGCCTCACCTGCCGGCCCTGCAGGTGCTGAGGGGGCGTGGTCACACCTGGCCCCGCCCCCTTTCCAATCCGGGACCAATCCCAGCCCTTGGCCACGCCCCCAGAGCCATTTAAGGCAGCAAAGCCCCACCCCCAGCAGTGAAGCTCCGCCCCTTTAACACAAGCCCCGCCCTTTTACCCTTATATGGTCAAAGGGGAGGGGCTAAACCTGGGCAGCCAATGGCTGCCATCAAGGGAAAGCCACGCCCACACCAATCATGGGGTGCCCAAAGCCACGCCCACTGAGGCTCCTCCCATTCAGGCTCCGCCTCCAGGTGAGGCCCCACCCATTCAGGCCCCACCCATAGGTGAGGCCCCACCCATTCAGGCCCCACCCACAGGTGAGGCCCCACCCATAGGTGAGGCCCCACCCATTCAGGCCCCACCCCCAGGTGTGGCCCCATCCCCAGATGAGGCCCCGCCCATTCAGGCCCCACCCCCAGGTGAGGCCCCACCCATTCAGGCCCCGCCCCCAGGTGAGGCCCCACCCATAGGTGAGGCCCCACCCATTCAGGCCCCACCCATAGGTGAGGCCCCACCCATTCAGGACCGCCCTCATTCAAGCCCCGCCCTCTCAAGGCCCCACCCCCTTGAGGCTCTGCCCCCTCTGAGACCCCACCCATGGAGAGGCCCCACCCCCTTGAGGCCCCACCCAGAGGCCCCGCCCCTTTAGGCCCCGCCCATGGAGGCTCCGCCCCTCGAGGCCCCGCCCTCACCAGGTAGCGAGGGTCCCGCGGGTGCACGGCCACGGCCACGTCACCAAAAATGGTCTCGGGACGAGTGGTGGCCACCGGCAACTCCAGCCCTGGGGACAGCGGGGACGGCTTGGGGACACCAGGGGACACCAGGGGACATCAGGGGACACCAGGGGACATCAGGGGACACTTGGGGACAGCTTGGGGACAGCTTGGGGACATCAGGGGACACTCGGGGACAGCTTGGGGACAGCTTGGGGACATCAGGGGACACTCGGGGGACATCAGGGGACACTTGGGGACAGCTTGGGGACACTTGGGGACACCTGGGGACAGCTTGGGGACATCAGGGGACATCAGGGGACACTTGGGGACACTTGGGGACATCAGGGACAGCTTGGGGACATCAGGGACAGCTTGGGACACCAGGGGACATCAGGGGACAGCTTGGGGACACTCAGGGGACACTTGGGGACAGCTTGGGACACCAAGGGACGGCTTGGGGACACCAGGGGACATCAGGGGACATCAGGGGACATCAGGGGACAGTTTGGGGACAGCAGGGACAGCTTGGGGACACTTGGGGACAGCTTGGGGACACCAGGGGACAGCTTGGGACATCAGAGAACAGCAGGGACAGCTTGGGGACACTCAGGGACACTTGGGGACACTCGGGGACAGCTTGGGGACACTCAGGGGACATCAGGGACACTCTTATGGGACACACCACAAAACCCAGGATCCCGCCCCCAGTGCCACCCCGAATGTCCCCAGTGCCACCCCAATGTCCCCAGTGCCACCCCCGATGTCCCCAGTGCCACCCCAGTGTCCCCAGTGCCACCCCCAATGTCCCCAGTGCCACCCCCGATGTCCCCAGTGCCACCCCAGGTGTCCCCAGTGCCACCCCAATGTCCCCAGTGCCACCCCCGATGTCCCCAGTGCCACCCCAGGTGTCCCCAGTGCCACCCCCAATGTCCCCAGTGCCACCCCCGATGTCCCCAGTGCCACCCCAGGTGTCCCCAGTGCCACCCCCAATGTCCCCAGTGCCACCCCAGGTGTCCCCAAGGCCACCCCGATGTCCCCAGTGCCACCCCCAATGTCCCCAGTGCCACCCCAGGTGTCCCCAGTGCCACCCCAGTGTCCCCAGTGCCACCCCCAGTGTCCCCAGTGCCACCCCCGGTGTCCCCAGTGCCACCCCCAGTGTCCCCAGTGCCACCCCAGTGTCCCCAGTGCCACCCCAATGTCCCCAAAGCCACCCCAATGTCCCCAGTGCCACCCCAGGTGTCCCCAGAGCCACCCCCGATGTCCCCAGTGCCACCCCAATGTCCCCAGTGCCACCCCCGATGTCCCCAGTGCCACCCCAGGTGTCCCCAGTGCCACCCCAATGTCCCCAGTGCCACCCCAATGTCCCCAGTGCCACCCCAGTGTCCCCAGTGCCATCCCCAATGTCCCCAGTGCCACCCCAGTGTCCCCAGTGCCACCCCAGTGTCCCCAGTGCCACCCCCGATGTCCCCAGTGCCACCCCCGATGTCCCCAGTGCCACCCCAGTGTCCCCAGTGCCACCCCAATGTCCCCAAAGCCACCCCAATGTCCCCAGTGCCACCCCAGGTGTCCCCAGTGCCACCCCAATGTCCCCAGTGCCACCCCAGTGTCCCCAGTGCCACCCCAGGTGTCCCCAGTGCCACCCCCGGTGTCCCCAGTGCCACCCCAGGTGTCCCCAGTGCCACCCCAGTGTCCCCAGTGCCACCCCAATGTCCCCAGTGCCACCCCCGATGTCCCCAGTGCCACCCCAGTGTCCCCAGTGCCACCCACCATCGTCCCCCTCCACGGGGTAGGCGAAGGTGACGAGGAGGCCGAAGGTGACGGGGTGGGGACAGTTGGGGACGTTCAGCGTCGTGGGGCCCGTGAGGACACGGGGCTCCACCTGTGGGGACAGCGCAGCTCAGGGACACCTTGGGGACACCTTGGGGACACCTTGGGGACACTCAGGGACACCCTGGGGATCCTCAGGGACACGGGGACACCTTGGGGACACTGGGGACAGCCTGGGGACACTCAGTGACCCCTGGGGACCCTTGGGGACATTTGGGGACCCCGATGTCACCTCGACGTCGGCCAGGGCGGAGCGCAGGGCGCAGCTCCAGGTGACAAAGCGCTGGTGACACCCGGAACAGGCGCACCAAGGTGACCCCTGGGTGACCCCTGGGTGACCTCAGTGACCCCTGGGTGACCCTGGTGACCCTTGGGGACATTTGGGGACCCCGGTGTCACCTCGATGTCGGCCAGGGCGGAGCGCAGGGCGCAGCTCCAGGTGACAACGCGCTGGTGACACCCGGAACAGGTGCACCAAGGTGACCCCTGGGTGACCCTGGTGACCTCAGTGACCCCTGGGTGACCTCAGTGACCCTTGGGGACCCTGGTGTCACCTCGATGTCGGCCAGGGCGGAGCGCAGGGCGCAGCTCCAGGTGACAACGCGCTGGTGACACCCGGAACAGGCGCACCAAGGTGACCCCTGGGTGACCCTGGTGACCCCTGGGTGACCTCAGTGACCCCTGGTGACCCCGGTGACCCTTGGGGACATTTGGGGACCCCGATGTCACCTCGATGTCGGCCAGAGCGGAGCGCAGGGCGCAGCTCCAGGTGACAAAGCACTGGTGACACCCAGAACAGGCGCACCAAGGTGACCCCTGGGTGACCCCTGGGTGACCCTGGTGACACTCAGTGACCCCTGGGTGACCCCTGGTGACCCCAGTGACCCTTGGGGACCCCGATGTCACCTCGATGTCAGCCAGGGCGGAGCGCAGGGCGCAGCTCCAGGTGACGACGCGCTGGTCACGCCGGATCAGCCCCGCCCGGAACAGGCGCACGAAGGCCTCGGTGACAGCCCGGGAGTAACCCTGGGGACAGAGGGGACATTGGGGACACCCTGGGGACAGAGGGGACATTGGGGACATCCTGGGGACAGAGGGGACATTGGGGACACCCTGGGGACATTGGGGACATCCTGGGGACACCCTGGGGACAGAGGGGACATTGGGGACATCCTGGGGACAGAGGGGACATTGGGGACATCCTGGGGACAGAGGGGACATTGGGGACATCCTGGGGACAGAGGGGACATTGGGGACATCCTGGGGACATTGGGGACACCCTGGGGACAGAGGGGACAGAGGGGACACTGGGGACACCCTGGGGACATTGGGGACATCCTGGGGACAGAGGGGACATTGGGGATATTGGGGACATTGGGGACATTGGGGACACCGTGGGGACATTGGGGACACCCTGGGGACAGGAGATGACAGTTCAGGGACCATTGAGGGACCCTTAGGGTCAGCTGAGGACCCTTGGGGACACTTTGGGGACCTTTGGGGCAGCAGGGGACACCCCAGGGAGCCTTGGTGGCCCTTGGGGACATTTCAGTGACCCTTGGGGACAGTTCAGGGACCCTTGGGGACAGCAGGGGACACCCCAGGGACCCCTGGGGACACCCTGGGGACCCTTTGGGGACACCCTGGGGACACTTTGGGGACACCCTGGGGACACTTTGGGGACACCCTGGGGACACTTTGGGGACACCTTGGGGACACCCTGGGGACACTTTGGGGACACTCTGGGGACCCTTTGGGGACACCTTGGGGACACTCTGGGAACACTTTGGGGACACCCTGGGGACACTTTGGGGACACTCACGGGGTCCATGGTGAAGGTGCAGCGGCTCCAGTCCAGCGAGGCCCCGAGCGCCCGCAGCTGCTGCAGGATCTCGTCCCCGTGCCTGCGGGGACAGGGGTGACACCGAGGTGTCCCCAAGGTGTCCCCAAGGTGTCCCCAATGTCCCCAAGGTGTCCCCAAGGTGTCCCCTCACCGCTCCTTCCAGCGCCAAACCTCCTGCAGGAACTCGGCCCGGCCCAACTGCTGCGGGCGCAGCCCCCGGTGCTGCCACAGCCAGCGCTCCACCACGGCCTGGGGACATTGGGGACACATTGGGGACATTGGGGACATTGGGGACATCATTGGGGACACTGGGGACATCACTGGGGACATTGGGGACACATTGGGGACATCAGGGACAGCCCCCGGTGCTGCCACAGCCAGCGCTCCACCACGGCCTGGGGACATCGGGGACACATTGGGGACATTGGGGACATCATTGGGGACATTGGGGACATTGGGGACATTGGGGACATTGGGGACACATTGGGGACATTGGGGACACATTGGGGACATTGGGGACATCATTGGGGACATTGGGGACACATTGGGGACATTGGGGACATCATTGGGGACATTGGGGACACATTGGGGACATTGGGGACATTGGGGACACATTGGGGACATTGGGGACACATTGGGGACATTGGGGACATCATTGGGGACATTGGGGACATTGGGGACATCATTGGGGACATTGGGGACATCATTGGGGACATTGGGGACATTGGGGACATCATTGGGGACATTGGGGACATCATTGGGGACATTGGGGACATTGGGGACATCATTGGGGACATTGGGGACATTGGGGACATCATTGGGGACATTGGGGACATTGGGGACATCACTGGGGACATTGGGGACATTGGGGACATCATTGGGGACATTGGGGACATTGGGGACATCATTGGGGACATTGGGGACATCATTGGGGACATTGGGGACATTGGGGACACATTGGGGACATCATTGGGGACATTGGGGACACATTGGGGACATCGGGGACAGCCCCCGGTGCTGCCACAGCCAGCGCTCCACCACGGCCTGGGGACATTGGGGACATCATTGGGGACATTGGGGACATTGGGGACATTGGGGACACATTGGGGACATTGGGGACACACTGGGGACATTGGGGACACACTGGGGACATTGGGGACATCATTGGGGACATTGGGGACACATTGGGGACATTGGGGACACACTGGGGACATTGGGGACACATTGGGGACATTGGGGACACACTGGGGACATTGGGGACACATTGGGGACATTGGGGACACATTGGGGACATTGGGGACACATTGGGGACATTGGGGACATTGGGGACATCATTGGGGACATCGGGGACAGCCCCCGGTGCTGCCACAGCCAGCGCTCCACCACGGCCTGGGGACATTGGGGACATTGGGGACACATTTGGGACATTTGGGGAGATTTGGGGACACATTGGGGACATTGTTCAGGATGTCTGGGGACATTTTTGGTGACATTCGGTGACATTTGGGGACACACCTGTGTGGCGATGCCGGCGTGGTCGGTGCCCGGCACCCACAGAACGTCCCAGCCCTGCATCCTCCTCCTGTGCCCGGAATGATCCCAAAATCACCCCAAAACACCCCAAAATCACCCCAAATCACCCCAAAACACCCCAAAACACCCCAAAATCACCCCAAATCACCCCAAAACACCCCAAAATCCACCCAAATCCCTCCCAGACCCCCAAAAATCCCCCCCAAACCCCCCAAATCTTCCCCAATCCCCTCTCAAAATCCCCCTCAAATCCCTTCCAGACCCCCAAAATCACTTCCAGACCCCCCCAAATCCTTCCCAAAATCCCTCCACAACTCCCAAAATCCCCCCAGACCCCCAAAATATCGCCCAGACCCCCCAAAATCCCCCCCAAATCCCCAAAATCCCCCCCAGACCCCCCAAATCCCCCCAGACCCCCAAAATCCCTCTCAAAATCCCCCCAAATCTCTCCCAAAATCCACCCAAAATCCTTCCCAAATCCCTCAAAATCCTCCCCAAATCCCCCCCAGACCCCCAAAATATCTCCCAGACCCCCCAAAATCCCCCCCAAATCCCCCAGACCCCCAAAATCCCTTCCAGACCCCCAAAATCCCCCCAAACCCCCAAAATCCCTCTCAAAATCCCCCCAAATCTCTCCCGAAATCCACCCAAAATCCTTCCCAAATCCCCCAAAATCCTCCCCAAATCTCCCCCAGACCCCCCAAATCCCCCCCAGACCCCCAAAATATCTCCCAGACCCCCCAAAATCCCCCCCAAATCCCCCCAGACCCCCAAAATCCCTTCCAGACCCCCAAAATGCCCCAAACCCCCAAAATCCCTCTCAAAATCCCCCCAAATCTCTCCCAAAATCCACCCAAAATCCTTCCCAAATCCCCCCAAAATCCCCCCCAGACCCCCCAAATCCCCCCAAAATCCCCCAAACCCCCCAGACCATCGTGCCAGCACGTCCTGCAAGGTGACGCTCAGGGCGTGGCCCAGGTGCAGGGTCCCGGTGACGTTGGGGGGGGGCAGCACCAAACTCAGCACCGGGGACCCCCCCGGGCTCTGGGGGAACAACAGGTGTGGCCAGGTGTGACCTGAACCCCCCAGGTGTGACCTGAACCCCCTCAGGTGTGTCCAGGTGTGACCTGAACCCCCCAGGTGTGGCCAGGTGTGACCTGAACCCCCCCAGGTGTGTCCAGAACCCCCCAGGTGTGGCCAGGTGTGAGCTGAACCCCCCCAGGTGTGGCCAGGTGTGACCTGAACCCCCCCAGGTGTGGCCAGGTGTGACCTGAACCCCCCCAGGTGTGACCTGAACCCCCCCAGGTGTGGCCAGGTGTGACCTGAACCCCCCAGGTGTGACCTGAACCCCCCCAGGTGTGACCTGAACCCCCCAGGTGTGGCCAGGTGTGACCTGAACCACCCCAGGTGTGACCTGAACCCCCCCAGGTGTGAGCTGAACCCCCCAGGTGTGACCTGAACCCCCCAGGTGTGTCCTGAACCCCCCCAGGTGTGACCTGAACCCCCCAGGTGTGGCCAGGTGTGAGCTGAACCCCCCCAGGTGTGACCTGAACCCCCTCAGGTGTGTCCAGGTGTGACCTGAACCCCCCAGGTGTGGCCAGGTGTGACCTGAACCCCCCCAGGTGTGGCCTGAACCCCCCCAGGTGTGACCTGAACCCCCCCAGGTGTGTCCAGAACCCCCTCAGGTGTGCCCTGAACCCCCCCAGGTGTGGCCAGGTGTGCCCTGAACCCCCCCAGGTGTGGCCAGGTGTGACCTGAACCCCCTCAGGTGTGTCCAGAACCCCCCAGGTGTGACCTGAACCCCCCCAGGTGTGTCCAGGTGTGTCCTGAATCCCCTCAGGTGTGCCCTGAACCCCCCCAGGTGTGTCCAGGTGTGTCCTGAACCCCCCAGGTGTGTCCTGAAGCACCCCAGGTGTGCCCAGAACCCCCCCAGGTGTGTCCAGGTGTGCCCTGAACCCCCCAGGTGTGACCTGAACCCCCCCAGGTGTGCCCTGAACCCCCTCAGGTGTGTCCAGGTGTGTCCTGAATCCCCTCAGGTGTGTCCAGAACCCCCCCAGGTGTGTCCTGAACCACCCCAGATGTCTCCAGGTGTGTCCTGAACCCCCTCAGGTGTGTCCAGGTGTGACCTGAACCCCCCAGGTGTGCCCTGAACCCCCTCAGGTGTGACCTGAACCCCCCCAGGTGTGTCCAGGTGTGTCCTGAATCCCCTCAGGTGTGCCCTGAACCCCCCCAGGTGTGGCCAGGTGTGACCTGAACCCCCCCAGGTGTGGCCAGGTGTGACCTGAACCCCCCCAGGTGTGGCCAGGTGTGCCCTGAACCCCCCAGGTGTGACCTGAACCCCCCCAGGTGTGCCCTGAACCCCCTCAGGTGTGTCCAGAACCCCCCCAGGTGTGTCCTGAACCACCCCAGATGTCTCCAGGTGTGTCCTGAACCCCCTCAGGTGTGTCCAGGTGTGTGCAGAAACCCCCCAGGTGTGTCCAGGTGTGCCCTGAACCACCCCAGGTGTGTCCAGGTGTGTCCTGAATCCCCTCAGGTGTGCCCTGAACCCCCCCAGGTGTGGCCAGGTGTGTCCAGGTGTGCTCTGAACCCCCCCAGGTGTGTCCTGGTGTGTCCTGAACCCCCCCAGGTGTACCCTGAACCCCCCCAGGTGTGTTTTTGTCGCCCCAGGTGTGTTTTCACCCCTCTCAGGTGTGTTTTTTACCCCCCAGGTGGATTTTGGGACCCCCCAGGTGTGTTTTCACCCCCCCCAGGTGTGTTTTCACCCCTCCCAGGTGTGTTTTCACCCCCCCCAGGTGTGTTTTCACCCCTCTCAGGTGTGTTTTCATCCTCCCCAGGTGTGTTTTTTACCCCCCCAGGTGGATTTTCGGACCCCCAGGTGTGTTTTCACCCCTCTCAGGTGTGTTTTTTACCCCCCAGGTGTGTTTTCACCCCTCCCAGGTGTGTTTTTTACCCCCCAGGTGGATTTTGGGACCCCCCAGGTGTGTTTTTGTCCTTCCAGGTGTGTTTTTTACCCCCCCAGGTGGATTTTGGGACCCCCCAGGTGTGTTTTCACCCCTCTCAGGTGTGTTTCCACCCCTCCCAGGTGTGTTTTTACCCCCCCAGGTGTGTTTTCACCCCCCCCAGGTGTGTTTTCACCCCTCCCAGGTGTGTTTTCACCCCTCCCAGGTGTGTTTTCACCCCTCTCAGGTGTGTTTTTACCCCCCCAGGTGTGTTTTCACCCCTCCCAGGTGTGTTTTCACCCCCCCAGGTGTGTTTTCACCCCTCCCAGGTGTGTTTTTTACCCCCCAGGTGGATTTTGGGACCCCTCAGGTGTGTTTTCACCCCCCCAGGTGTGTTTTCACCCCTCCCAGGTGTGTTTTCACCCCTCCCAGGTGTGTTTCCACCCCTCCCAGGTGTGTTTTCACCCTCCCCAGGTGTGTTTTTACCCTCCCCAGGTGTGTTTTTTACCCCCCAGGTGGATTTTGGGACCCCCCAGGTGTGTTTTCACCCCTCCCAGGTGTGTTTTGACCCCTCCCAGGTGTGTTTTTACCCCCCCAGGTGTGTTTTCACCCCCCCCAGGTGTGTTTTCACCCCTCCCAGGTGTGTTTTCACCCCTCCCAGGTGTGTTTTCACCCCTCCCAGGTGTGTTTTTGCCCCCTCACCTGCTCGGGGGGGGTGAAGACCCCTCCCCTCTCCCACCACTGGTACCAGGCGGCCTCGACGTAGCGGGGGCTGTACCTGGGGGGCAGCGGGCTGGGCGTGGCTGTGTCCCCAAAATGTCACCTGAGGGGGGTGGCAGGGCCACCTCTGCCCCAAACCCACCCAAAATCCCCCCAAATCCACCCAAAATCCCCCAAAATCCTCCAAAATCCATCCAAAACCACCCAAAATACTCAAAAATTCCCCCAAATTCACACAAAATCCTCCAAAATTGCCCCAAAATCTCCTCAAATCCACCCAAAATCCTCAGATTGGTGTCCCCAGATGCCCCTCCCAGTTTGGGGACCCCCATCCATCCCAGTCCCCCCAGTTTGGGTCTCCCAGTCCCCCCAGTTTGGGTCTCCCAGTCCCCCCAGTTGGGGTCCCCAGTCCCCCCAGTTTGGGTCCCCAGTCCCCCCAGTTTGGGGTCCCCAGTCCCCCCAGTTTGGGGTCCCCAGCCCCTCCCAGTTCCCCCAGTTTGGGTCCCCCAGTCCCCCCAGTTTGGGTCTCCCAGTCCCCCCAGTTTGGGTCCCCAGTCCCCCCAGTTTGGGGACCCCCACCCCTCCCAGTCCCCCCAGTTTGGGGTCCCCCCGTACCCTTTTTGCCGCCGGGCTCCAGCGGGTGCCGATATTCCAGCTCTTCCCCCGGCCTCCAGCCCTTGGGGAGGGGTCTGGGCTCCTGCGGGACCAGTAAAGACCAGTTTAAACCAGTACGGACCAGCACGAACCAGTACAAACCAGAACAGACCAGTATGGACCAGCACAAACCAGTCCAGAGCGACACACACCAGTATAAACCAGTGCCCATCACACCAGAGACCAGTCCCAGTGCCCACCAGTCCATCCCAGTGCCCCCCAGTTCCATCCCAGTGCCCCCCAGTCCCTCCCAGTGCCCCCCCAGTCCCCCCCCAGTCCCTCCCAGTGCCCCCCAGTCCCTCTCCCAGTGCCCGCCAGTCCCTCTCCCAGTGACCTCCAATCCCTCCCAGTGACCCCCAGTCCCTCTCCCAGTGCCCCCCAGTGATCCCCAGTCCCTCCCAGTGACCTCTAATCCCTCCCAGTGACCCCCAACCCCTCTCCCAGTACCCCCCAGTCCATCCCAGTCCCTCCCAGTGCCCCCCAGTCCCTCTCCCAGTTCCCCACCTGCCCCGCCGCCCCCTCCCCATCTCTCTCCCTCCTCAGCCGCTGCCGCCTCAGGCGCTGCTCGCGGCCGCGGAGCCTCGCTCGCTCGGGGTGGTCCCAGGCCGGGCTCCCGGGGGTCTCCCCGCTCTGGGGCGGCCCCGCCGGGGGGGTCTCGGTGCTGCAGCCCCGGGCCCGGGCCCGGCCCCGCCCGGGACCCCCCAAAACCCGGCGGGCGCTGAGGGCACCGCGGCTGAGGGAGGGCGCCGCCATCTTGGGGGGGCGGGGCACAGCGGAGCACGTGACCGGGAAAAGGGCGGGAGCCGCGAGAATCCCGTCACGTGACCGGGGAAAGGGCGGGAACAGCGTCACGTGACCGCGGGGAGGGCGGGAATTCCCGCATCACGTGACCGGAAGAAGGGGGCGGGAGCGGCGTTTGTGGGCGGGGCCTGGGAGGGGGCGGGGCCTGGGCAGCGGCGCGGGTGAGTTCGCGGGAAATGGGGAATTTTGGGGGAAAATTCGGGAATTTTGGGGCAAAAATTCGGGAATTTTGGGGAGGAAATTCGGGATTTGGGGGGAACCGGGGGGGAGTTGGAGGAAGGGAAGGGTTTGGGGTGATTTGGGTTAATTTGTGTTAATTGGGGGGCTTGGGGGATTTGGGGTTAATTGGTGGGCTGGGGGTTAATTGGGGGGGTTTGGGTAATTGGGGTTAATTGGGTGATTTGGGTTAATTTGTGTTAATTGGGGGGCTTGAGGTAATTGGGGTTAATTGAGGGCTGTCCCCAGGTGTGTTTTTGCTGTCCCCAGGTGTGTTTCAGGTGTATTTTGGGTGTCTCAGGTGTATTTTTGGTGTATTTCAGGTGTGTTTCAGGTGTATTTTTGCTGTCCCAGGTGTGTTTTGCTGCCCCAGGTGTGTTCCAGGTGTATTTTGGATATCTCAGGTGTATTTTTGGTGTATTTCAGGTGTGTTTCAGGTGTATTTTTGCTGTCCCAGGTGTGTTCCAGGTGTATTTTGGGTGTCTCAGTTGTATTTTGGATATCTCAGGTGTATTTTTGGTGTATCTCAGGTGTATTTTGCTGTCACAGGTTTATTTTGGGTGTCCCCAGGTGTGTCCAGGTGTATCTCCGGTACTCTCAGGTGTATTTTGGGTGTCTCAGGTGTATTTTGGGTGTCCCCAGGTGTGTCCAGGTGTATCTCCGGTACTCTCAGGTGTATTTTGGGTGTCTCAGGTGTGTCTCAGGTGTGTTTTTGCTGTCCCAGGTGTGTTCCAGGTGTATTTTTGCTGTCTCAGGTGTATTTTGGGTGTCCCAGGTGTATCTCAGGTGTGTCTCAGGTGTGTTTTTGCTGTCCCCAGGTGTGTTTCAGGTGTATTTTGGGTGTCTCAGGTGTATTTTTGCTGTCCCAGGTGTATCTCAGGTGTCCCCAGGTGTATTTCAGGGGTATTTTGGGTGTCTCAGGTGTATTTTGGTGTCCCCAGGTGTGTCCAGGTGTATCTCCTGTACTCTCAGGTGTATTTTGGGTGTCTCAGGTGTGTTCCAGGTGTATTTTTTCTGTCCCAGGTGTGTTCCAGGTGTAATTTTGCTGTCCCAGGTGTGTTCCAGGTGTAATTTTGCTGTCCCCAGGTGTATTTCGGGTGTATCTCAGGTGTGTCCCAGATGTATTTCAGGTGTCTTTCGGGTGGTCCCCAGGTGTATTTCAGGTGTATCTCAGGTGTATCTCAGGTGTGTCCCAGGTGTATTTCAGGTGTATTTCGGGTGTTCCAGGTGTATTTCGGGTGTATTTCAGGTGTCCCAGGTGTGTCCCAGGTGTATTTCAGGTGTATTTTTGGTGTATCTCAGGTGTATCTCAGGTGTATTTTTGCTGTCCCAGGTGTATTTTGGGTGTGTTTTTGCTGTCCCCAGGTGTATTTCAGGTGTCCCAGGTGTGTTCCAGGTGTATTTTTGTTGTCCCCAGGTGTGTTCCAGGTGTATTTTGGGTGTCCCCAGGTGTATTTTTGGTGTATTTCAGGTGTATTTTTGCTGTCTCAGGTGTATTTCGGGTGTATTTCGGGTGTATTTCAGGTGTTCCAGGTGTATTTCGGGTGTCCCCAGGTGTATTTCAGGTGTATTTTGGGTGTATCTCAGGTGTGTTCCAGGTGTATTCCAGGTGTCCCAGGTGTATTTCAGGTGTATTTTCGCTGTTCCAGGTGTATTTCGGGTGTATTTCGGGTGTTCCAGGTGTGTTCCAGGTGTATTTCGGGTGTCTCAGGTGTGTTCCAGGTGTCGATGGCTCGGGGGCAGCTGCAGTGCCGGAACCTCCAGGATTTCCTGCGGGGGCTGAGCCCCAACACCCTGGATCGGCTGTACGGACACCCGGCCACCTGTCTGGCTGTCTTCAGGTGAAATTAACGCTAATTAACGCTAATTAATAATGCTAACCAACACCCGGCCACCTGTCTGGCTGTCTTCAGGTGAAATTAGCGCTAATTAACGCTAATTTAATAATGCTAATAAACACCAATCGACACCCGGCCACCTGTCTGGCTGTGTTCAGGTGAAATTAACGCTAATTAATGCGAATTAACACTAATTAATAATGCTAATAACACCCCGGCCACCTGTCTGGCTCTCTTCAGGTGAAATTAACACTAATTAACGCTAATTAACGCGATTTATTAACACTGATTAATACCCAGCCACCTGTCTGGCTGTACTCAGGTGAAATTAGCACTAATTAATGCTAATTATTAACACTTATTAACACCCCACCACCCTGCCTGGCCGTGTTCAGGTGAGATCCCAGCCCTAATTAACCCCTAATTAACCCCAATTAACCCCAAGAAAACAAATAACAAAATTTAAAATGAGATTTTTATGGGACGGAGATTTTGGGGTTTTTTTTGAGATGAAAATTGAGGATTTTTGGGGGTTTTGGGATATTTTGGGGTGAATTCTGGGGATTTTTGGGGAGGGTTCAGGAATATTTTGGGGTATTTTTGGGTGTTTTGGGGGTATTTTTTGGGGTATTTTTGGGTTGTTTTTTGGGGTATTTTTGGGGTGTTTTTTGGGTATTTTGGGGGTATTTTTGGGGTTGTTTTTTGGGGTATTTTTTGGGGTGTTT
>JANVCZ010000030.1:5425400-5454677 GCA_032357785.1 Periparus ater
GGGGACACTGGGGACACTGGGAGGGACAATGGGGGATACTGGGGGATACTGGGAGCACTGGGAGGGGACTGGGAGCACTGGGGGGGACACTGAGGGGACATTGGGGGGACATTGGGGACACTGAGGGGACACTGGGAGGGACACTGGGAGCACTGGGGGGACATTGGGGTCACTGAGGGGACACTGAGGGGACATTGGGAGGGACAATGGGGATACTGGGGGGACTGGGGGGGACTGGGAGCACTGGGGGGACACTGGGGGGGTCACTGAGGGGACATTGGGGACACTGAGGGGACATTGGGACCCTGGGCCAGCTCCCAAGCCACTGTCCCCAATGTCCCCTTGTCCCTGTCCCCACTGTCCCCCCTGTCCCCAATGTCCCTCTGTCCCCAATGTCCCCCTGTCCCCAATGTCCCTCTGTCCCCACTGTCCCTCTGTCCCCTCCTGTCCCCCCTGTCCCCCCTGTCCCCAATGTCCCCTCTGTCCCCAATGTCCCCAATGTCCCCAATGTCCCCAATGTCCCCTCTGTCCCCAATGTCCCCTCTGTCCCCTCCTGTCCCCCCTGTCCCCACTGTCTCCACTGTCCCCCCTGTCCCCAATGTCCCTCTGTCCCCAATGTCCCCTCTGTCCCCAATGTCCCCAATGTCCCCAATGTCCCCTCCTGTCCCCAATGTCCCACTGTCCCCAATGTCCCCAATGTCCCCAATGTCCCCAATGTCCCCTCCTGTCCCCAATGTCCCACTGTCCCCAATGTCCCCAATGTCCCCTGTGTCCCCAATGTCCCCAATGTCCCCAATGTCCCCTCCTGTCCCCAATGTCCCACTGTCCCCAATGTCCCCCCTGTCCCCCCTGTCCCCCCTGTCCCCTCTGTCCCCTCTGTCCCCAATGTCCCCTGTGTCCCCTCTGTCCCCAATGTCCCAATGTCCCCAATGTCCCCTCCTGTCCCCTCTGTCCCTCTGTCCCCAATGTCCCCTCTGTCCCCAATGTCCCCCCTGTCCCCAATGTCCCCAATGTCCCCTCCTGTCCCCAATATCCCTCTGTCCCCCCTGTCCCCTCTGTCCCCAATGTCCCCAATGTCCCCAATGTCCCCTCCTGTCCCCAATATCCCTCTGTCCCCCCTGTCCCCTCTGTCCCCAATGTCCCAATGTCCCTCTGTCCCCAATGTCCCCTGTGTCCCCCGTGTCCCCAGAGGAAGTCCCGGCGGTTCTACCCGACCCGTCTGGCCATCGCGCTGGCCTCGGGGACAGCGGGGACGGCCCCGGGGACATCGGGGACAGCGCTGGGGACAGAGCCCGACGGCCACGGCTTCGTCCTGGTGGAGACCAACTACCGGATCTACGCCTATACTGGTGACACTGGGGACACTGGGGACAGCCTGGGGACACTGGGGACATCCTGGGGACACTGGGGACACTGGGGACACTGGGGACACTGGGGACACTGGGGACAGCCTGGGGACACTGGGGACACGACTGGGGGACACTGGGGACACTGGGGACAGACTGGGGACACTGGGGGACACTGGGGACACTGGGGACACCCTGGGGACACTGGGGGGACACTGGGGACACTGGGGACACAGGGGACAGACTGGTGACACTGGGGACACTGGGGACACTGGGGACACCCTGGGGACACTGGGGACATCCTGGGGACACACTGGGGACACTGGGGACACTGGGGGACCTGGGGACACTGGGGACTGGGACACTGGGGACAGACTGGGGACACTGGGGACACTGGGGACACTGGGGACACCCTGGGGACACTGGGGACACTGGGGGGACACTGGGGACATACTGGGGACATCCTGGGGACACTGGGGGGACACTGGGGACACTGGGGACACTGGGGACAGCCTGGTGACACTGGGGACACTGGGGGGACACTGGGGACACTGGGGACACTGGGGACACCCTGGGGACACTGGGGGACACTGGGGGGACACTGGGGACAGCCTGGGGACACTGGGGACACTGGGGTGACACTGGGGGGACACTGGGGATACTAGGGGAACACTGGGGACACTGGGGTGACACTGGGGGGACACTGGGGGGGCACTGGGGACACTGGGGACACTGGGGGGACACTGGGGACACTGGGGACAGCCTGGGGACATCCCTGTCACCTCCCCTTGTGTGACACCCCCGTGTCACCCTTGATCCCACAATGTCCCCAACATCCCCCTGATGTCCCCAATCCCCTCAATGTCCCCGATGTCCCCTCAATGTCCCCAATGTCCCCAATGTCCCCGATGTCCCCCTGATGTCCTCAATCCCCCCAATGTCCCCGATGTCCCCTCAATGTCCCCGATGTCCCCTCAATGTCCCCGTGTCCCCAATGTCCTCGATGTCCCCAATGTCCCCTCAATGTCCCCGTGTCCCCAGACTCGGAGCTGCAGGTGGCCCTCATCGCGCTCTTCTCGGAGCTTGCTCTATCGCTTCCCCAACCTGGTGGTGGCACAGGTGACAAGGGACAGCGTGCAGGCCGCCATCGCCAACGGCATCACGGCCGAGCAGGTGACACTGGGGACACCCTGGGGACACTGGGGACACTGGGATATGGGATATGGGACATTGGGGACACAGGTGACAAGGGACAGCGTGCAGGCTGCCATCGCCAACGGCATCACGGCCGAGCAGGTGACACTGGGGACACACTGGGGACACTGGGGACACACTGGGGACACTGGGGACACACTGGGGACACACTGGGGACACTGGGGACACTGGGGACATTGGGGACATTGGGGACACAGGTGACAAGGGACAGCGTGCAGGCCGCCATCGCCAACGGCATCACGGCCGAGCAGGTGACACTGGGGACATCACTGGGGACACACTGGGGACACTGGGGACACTGGGGACACACTGGGGACACTGGGGACACACTGGGGACACTGGGATATGGGATATGGGACATTGGGGACACAGGTGACAAGGGACAGCGTGCAGGCTGCCATCGCCAACGGCATCACGGCCGAGCAGGTGACACTGGGGACACCCTGGGGACACACTGGGGACACTGGGGACACTGGGGACACACTGGGGACATTGGGGACACTGGGATATGGGATATGGGACATTGGGGACACAGGTGACAAGGGACAGCGTCCAGGCCGCCATCGCCAACGGCATCACGGCCGAGCAGGTGACACTGGGGACATCACTGGGGACACTGGGGACATCATTGGGGACACTGGGGACACACTGGGGACATTGGGGACACACTGGGGACACTGGGGACATTGGGGACATTGGGATATGGGACATTGGGGACATTGGGGACACAGGTGACAAGGGACAGCGTGCAGGCTGCCATCGCCAACGGCATCACGGCCGAGCAGGTGACACTGGGGACACCCTGGGGACACACTGGGGACACTGGGGACACTGGGGACACACTGGGGACATTGGGGACACTGGGATATGGGATATGGGACATTGGGGACACAGGTGACAAGGGACAGCGTCCAGGCCGCCATCGCCAACGGCATCACGGCCGAGCAGGTGACACTGGGGACATCACTGGGGACACACTGGGGACATTGGGGACACAGGTGACAAGGGACAGCGTGCAGGCCGCCATCGCCAACAGGATCACGGCCGAGCAGGTGACACTGGGGACACTGGTGACACAGGGGACACACAGGTGACACACAGGTGACACAGGGGACACACAGGTGACACACAGGTGACACACAGGTGACACACAGGTGACACAGGTGACACACAGGTGACACACAGGTGACACAGGTGACACAGGTGACACACAGGTGACACACAGGTGACACACAGGTGACACACAGGTGACACAGGTGACACACAGGTGACACGGTGCCTCCCTCCCCCACAGATCATTCACTTCCTGCGCACTCGCGCCCACCCCGTGATGGCCAAACAGGTCAGGGGGACACCGGGGGGTCCCCAAATTCTCCAGGGGGTCCCCAAATCCTCGGGGGGTCCCCAAAATCCATCGGGGGTCCCCAAATTCACCGGGGGGTCCCAAAATTCACCGGGGGGTCCCCAAATCTGTCAGGGGGGTCCCCAAATCCATCGGGGGGTCCCAAAATTCACCAGGGGGGTCCCCAAATCCTCGGGGGGGTCCCCAAATCCTCGGGGGGTCCCCAAATCCACCGGGGGGTCCCCAAATTCACTGGGGGGGTCCCAAAATTCACCGGGGGGTCCCCAAATTCACTGGGGGGTCCCCAAATCTTTGTGGGGGTCCCGTTCCTGGGGTTCCCTGCTTGTTTGGGGGTCCCTGTCCCCAATGTCCCCATGTCCCCAATATCCCCAGTGTCCCCAATGTCCCCCCTGTCCCCAATGTCCCCAATCCCCCCAATGTCCCCTCTGTCCCCAATGTCCCCCCAATGTCCCCAGTGTCCCCCCAATGTCCCCAGTGTCCCCCCAATGTCCCCAGTGTCCCCACTGTCCCCTCCCTGTCCAGAGCCCGGTGCTGCCCCCGACCATCACGGACCAGATCCGGCTCTGGGAGCTCGAGCGGGACCGGCTGCGCTTCTCCGATGGTGAGACTGTCCCCAAATGTCCCCAAATGTCACTGAACTGTCCCCAAATGTCACCAAATGTCACCGGGTGTCACTGAACTGTCCCCAAATGTCACCAGGTGTCACCAAGGTGTCACCAAATATCCCCAGAATGTCTCCAAATTTCCCCAAAATGTCCTTGAACTATCCCCAGGTGTCCCAAAATGTCACCAAATGGTCCCTAAATGTCACCAAATATCCCCAAAGTGTCACCAAATATCCCCAAACTGTCCCCAAATGTCACCAAGTATCCCAAAATGTCACCAAATGTCACCAAAGTGTCCTCAAACTGTCCCCAGGTGTCCCTAAATGTCACCAAGGTGTCACCAAATGTAACCAGGTGTCACCAAAGGTCACCAAATGTCCCCAGGATGTCCCCAAATGTCCCCAGAATGTCCCCAAATGTCACCAAGGTGTCACCAAATGTAACCAGGTGTCACCAAAGGTCACCAAATGTCCCCAAATGTCACCAAGGTGTCACCAAATGTCCCCGAACTGTCCCCAAGTGTCCCAAAATGTCCCCAAATGTCCCCAAAGTGTCCCCAAAATGTCCCAAAAGGGCATCAGTGTGTCCCCAAGGGGGAGGTGACAGGAGGTGACAGGAGGTGACAGTGTCCCTGTCCCCCGTCCAGGTGTGCTGTACAACCAGTTCCTGTCCCAGGTGGATTTCGAGGTGTTGCGGGACCACGCCCGCGCTCTGGGGGTGCTCGTCTTCGAGAACCCCGCCCGGCGCCTGATGGTGGTCACCCCCGCCGGCCACCCCGACGTCAAACGCTTCTGGAAGCGCCAGAAACACAACGGCTGACCCCAAAAACCCCCAAATTCCTGAAATTCCGGACTTTGGGATCCCAAAAACACCAAAATCATGGAATTTGGGACCCCAAAATCCCCACCCGGCGCCTGATGCTGGTCACCCCCGCCGGCCACCCCGACGTCAAACGCTTCTGGAAACGCCAGAAACACAACGGCTGACCCCAAAAACCCCAAAATTCCTGAAATTCCGGACTTTGGGACCCCAAAAAACCCAAAATCATGGAATTTGGGACCCCAAAATCCCCGCCCGGCGCCTGATGGTGTCACCCCCGCCGGCCACCCCGACGTCAAACGCTTCTGGAAACGCCAGAAACACAACGGCTGACCCCAAAAACCCCAAAATTCCTGAAATCCCGGACTTTGGGATCCCAAAAACCCCAAAATCCCTGAAATTCTGGGGTTTGGGATCCCAAAAAACCCAAAATCCCGGGGTTTGGGATCCCAAAAGCCCCAAAATCCCGGAGTTTGGGATCCCAAAAACCCCAAAATCCCTGAAATTCTGGGGTTTGGGATCCCAAAAACACCAAAATCCCATAAATCCTGGCGTTTGGGACCCCAAAAATCTGGAATTTGGGACCCCAAAAACTCTGAAATTCTGGAATTTGGGACCTCAAAACCCCCAAATTCCAGTTTGGGATCCTGAAAACCCTGAAATTCCGGAGTTTGGGATCCAAAAACCCCAAAATGCTGGAATTTGGGATCCCAAAAACCCCAAATCCCAGAGTTTGGGGTCCCAAAACCCCAGAATTCCAGAGCTTGGGATCCCAAAAACCTGAAATTCTGGAGTTTGGGACCCCCCGAAAAACGAAGTTACGGAATTTGGGATCCCAAAAACCCCCAAATCCCGGAATTTGGGATCCAAAAAACCCCCAAAATCCTGAAATTTGGGGTCCCCAAAGGCCGGAATTTGGGGATTTCAGTTTCTCATTCCCAGAAAAAAAAAAAAAAAAACGGATTTTGGGGGGAGGGAAATGTAATTTTTTTGTAAAAACGGTGTTTTTTTGGGAAGTCTTTTTGTAGTAAAAACGTTTTGAGCAAAAAGAAGAAGCGGAACTTTTGAGAAGCAGGTGGGGAATCCCTGAGGGAAAAGGAGATTTTGGGGGGAAAACTGCGGATTTTGGGGGAGGAAAACGGCAATCTCGGAGGGGCCGGACGCCGGGTGGGGGAATTTCTGAGGGGGAAAGGCACTTTTTGGGGGGAAACAGCGAAGAATTCCCGGGGGAGAAGCGGCGCGGGTGGATTTTGGGGTGAAAAATCGCGAATTCCGCGGCCCCCACCTCAAAAAAAGCCGCCGCCATTTTGTGCCGCGCTTCTTCACGAGGGGTTACGGTAAAGCGCGAGCGCTCTCGCGATATTACGGTAAGAGCCGGTGGCGGGCGGGGCCTCGCGCGCCGCGCGCTCTGATTGGCCGCAACCGCCGCGGCTCGAGGGCGGGAGGAGCGAGCCGGGCGCTGATTGGTTGAGGCTTCCCGCGCCGGGCGCTGATTGGGCGGCGGTTCCGTGAGGGGCAGGAGGAGGAGGAGGAGGAGGAGGAAGAGGCCGCGGCGGCCATGGCGGCGATGGCGGCCCTGGAGCGCTGGGTGTCCGGGCAGCTGCAGGAGCTGCTGGGCCTCAGCGCCCGCCACGTCCCCGCGTTCCTGGTGGCGCTGGCGCGGCGCAGCCGCAGCCCGGAGGAGCTGCTGGAGCGACTGCGCGAGACCGAGGCCCTGCGCGTGGAGGAGCCGCGCGTGCGCGAGTTCGCGAGCCAGCTGTGGGACAAGGTGGGCGGGGCCAAAGCGGGGGGAAAGGGCGGGAAAAAGGGCGCGAAACCGGGAGTGGGCGTGGCTTTCTCTGAGGGGAGAGAGTGGGCGGGGCTTGCGTGAGGGTAATGAGAGCGGGGCGTGGCTTTAAAACACCAAATTTGGTTTTAAAGGCGTGGCCAACGATTGGGGGGTGTGGTCGAGAGGGGGCGTGGCCTTCCGTGAGGGGAGCCGTTTAATTAACGTTAAAAATTAACGGCATCACCACGAGTGGGCGTGGTCCTGACACAGAGCAACCAATCAGGCCGGGCCGTGGGTTCCAATGGGCGTGGCCGTTTTGGGTGTGGTCGGGTGTGGCCATTTTGGGTGTGGCTGAGGGGGTGTGGCCATTTTGGGTGTGGTTGGTCAAGCGGGGTGCAGTCATTTTGGGTGTGGTTGGGTGTGGCCATTTTGGGCGTGGCTGAGGGGGTGTGGCCATTCTGGGTGTGGTTGGTCAAGCGGGGTGTGGCCATTTCGGGTGTGGCCATTTTGGGCGTGGCCCCTGGGCGTGTCCTGACCCCGCCCCTCCCGCAGGTGCCGAGAGAAGCCCCCCGGGAGCCCCCCGGGCGCGCGGCCGAGCGAGCGGCGCTGGAGCTGCAGCGGCAGAACCGCGGCTACCGATTGGTGGAGAGCGACGAGGAGGGGCCGGGCCCCGCCCAGGACCACGCCCAGGACGAGCCGCGCCCCCGGCGGCGCCACCTGAGGCGACGGCGCCGCTCCGAGTCCCCCCCCGAGGCCCCCGCGGCGTCACCGCCGCCCCCACCGTGAGCAGAGGGGGAATTTCGGGGAGGGGGCTCCCCCAATTTGAGGGGCGGGGGGGTCTCTCCTCCTCGGGGGTCTCCGCACCTGCTCGGGGGACCCCCTGGGTTTTGGGGTCCCCCCTTTTTGGGGGGGTCTTGGGGGTCCCTCCTTCCCCTCGGGGCTCCCTTTGGGCTGTTCTGGGATTTCCACGCTCAGAAATCCCAAAAAACCCTCAAAATCTGTGGATTTTGCCCTTTTTTTTGTGCTCAGGGGTGGATTTTGGGATTCCTGAGTGGGATTTTGGGGTTCCTGGGTGGGATTTTGGGTGCCTGGAGTTGCTTTTTTGGGGGTCCCAGGTGGGATTTTGGTGCTCCCGGGGTTCCCAGGTTGTTTTTTTGTGCTCCCAGGGGGGTTTTGGGGGTTCCCAGAGGGATTTTAGGGGTTCCCGGGTGAGATTTTGGGTGTTCAGTTGCTTTTTGGGTGTCCCAGGTGGGATTTTGACGCTCCCAGGTGGGATTTTGGGTGTCTCAGGTTGGATTTTGGGGTTCCCAGAGGGATTTTTGTGCTCCACGGGTGAATTTAGGGGTTCCCAGGTGGGATTTTGGGATTCCTGGGTGGGATTTTGGGTGTCTCAAGTTGGATTTTGGTGTCCCAGCTGGGATTTTTGTGCTCCCAGGGTTTTTTGGGGTCTCCAGAGGGAATTTAGGGGTCCCTGGGTGAGATTTTGACACTTTTTAGGGATCACAGGTGGGATTTTGACTCTTTGGGGGTCCCAAGTGGGATTTTGACACTTTTTGAGGGTCCTGGGTTGGATTTTGGTGCTCCTGGGCTGGATTTTGGTGCTCCTGGGCTGGATTTTGGTGCTCCCAGGGGGTTTTTGGGGTCCCCCAATCCGTTTCTCCCCCTCCCCAAGAGCCGGCGAGGCCCCCGAGGAGCCGGAGGAGGAGTGGGAGGCGTCGGAGCGGGAGCGGCTGCGGGACCTGCGGGAACGCGACGCCTTCGCCGAGCGGCTGCGGCGCCGCGACCGCGACCGGGGGGCCCGGGGGGACAGCAAGGTGGGGACCCCCCCGGGGGTGGATTTGGGGAGGGATTTGGGGGGTCCCAGGCCGGGTCTGGGGGAGTTTGGGGAGGTGCTTTGATCGGCAAATTTTTATTTTTAATTTTTATTTGTTTTTATTGAGATTTAAGGGGTCCCAGGAGGGGTTTGAGGGGGATTTTGGGGGTTCTGAGCGGGATTTGGGGGTGTCCCTCCCTTCCTCACCCCCTGTTCCCACTCCAGGCCTACGAAGAAGCCCAGAAACGCCTCAAAGTCGCTGAGGAAGACCAAAAAGCGATGGTGAGAGCTGCCAGGATCCCCCCAGGTCCCCCTTCCCTGCCCTTCCCTCCCCTCCTGACTTCCTCTTCCCCATTTGGTGCTGCTTTCCTCTCCTTTTCCCCATTTCTCCCCTGTTTTTCCCCCCATTTTCCCCATTTTTCCCTGTTTCTCCTCGTTTCCCCCCATTTTTCCCATTTTCCCCCCCATTTCCACCCATTTTTCTCTGTTTCTCCCCCCCATTTTTCCCATTTTCCCCATTTCCCCCGTTTCCCCCCATTTCCCCCCATTTTCCCTATTTCTCCCCCCATTTTTCCCATTTTCCCCATTTCTCCCCCCGTTTTTTCCTGGTTTTCCCCATTTTCCCCCCATTTTTCCCCATTTCCACCCATTTTTCTCTGTTTCTCCCCTCGTTTTTTCCCATTTCTCCCCCCTTTTTTCCCATTTTCCCCATTTTCCCCCTTTTTTCCCATTTCCCCCCATTTCTCCCCCTTTTTTTCCCATTTTCCCCATTTCTCCCCTCGTTTTTTCCTGTTTTTCCTCATTTTCCCCCCATTTTTCCCCATTTCTCCACCCATTTTTCCCATTTTCCCCATTTCTCCCCCCGTTTTTTCCGTTTTTCCCCATTCCCCCCCATTTTTCCCCATTTCCACCCATTTTTCTCTGTTTCTTCCCGTTTTTTCCCATTTTCCCCATTTCTCCTCCTGTTTTTTCCCATTTTCCCATTTCTCCCCCCGTTTTTTCCCATTTTTCCCCATTTCCACCCATTTTCCCCCCATTTTCCCCCCATTTTTTCCCATTTCCCCCCATTTCTCCCCCCATTTTTCCCATTTCCCTCCATTTCTCCTCCAATTTTCCCCCATTTTCCCCATTTTCCCCCCATTTTTCCCCATTTCCACCCATTTTTCTCTGTTTCTCCCCTCGTTTTTTCCCATTTCCCCCATTTCTTCCCCCGTTTTTTCCCATTTTTCCCATTTCTCCCCCCTTTTTTCCCATTTTCCCCCCTTTTCTCCCATTTCCCCACATTTCTCCCCCCATTTTTTCCCATTTCCCCCCATTTCTCCCCCGATTTTCCCCCATTTTCCCCATTTTCCCCCCATTTTTTCCCATTTCCCCCCATTTCTCCTCCTGTTTTTTCCCATTTCCCCCCATTTTTCCCCATTTCTCCCCCATTTCTCCCCCATTTCTCCCCCATTTCCCCCCATTTCTCCCCCATTTCTCCCCCCATTTTCCCCATTTTCCCCATTTTCCCCCCATTTCTCCCCCATTTTCCCCCATTTTCCCCATTTTCCCCCCATTTTTCCCCATTTCCCCCCATTTCTCCCCCCATTTTCCCCCATTTTCCCCATTTCTCCCCCGATTTTCCCCCATTTTCCCCATTTCCCCCCGTTTTCCCCCCAGATCCCCGAGCTGCGGAAGCGCTCCCGCCGGGAGTACCTGGCCAAGCGTGAGCGGGAGAAGCTGGAGGAGCTGGAGCTGGAGATCGAGGACGAGGAGCGGCTCTTCGGGGAGGAGACGCTGAGCGCGGCCGAGCTGCGCGAGCTGCGCTACAAACGGAGCCTGCGCGACCTCGCCCGCGACTACAAACGGGCTGGGGAGAGGGAGCAGCTGGAGAGGAGCAGCAGATATCACATCCCCGAGGAGAAACGGGACGGGGTGAGCCCCAAAATCCTCTCCTGGGGGCAAAAAATCCTGTCCTGGGGTCCTGAAATGGGGCTGGGGTCCTGACATGGGGCTGGGGAGAGGGAGCAGCTGGAGAGGAGCAGCAGATATCACATCCCCGAGGAGAAACGGGACGGGGTGAGCCCCAAAATCCTCTCCTGGGGTCACCTGGGATCCCAAAATCCTCTCCTGGGGGCAAAAAAATCCTGTCCTGGGGTCACCAATCCTTTCCTGGGGTCCTGAAATCTGTCCTGGGGTCACCCCAAACCCTCCCAGGACCCCCCAAACCCCTCCAGGACCCCCCCAAACTCCCCCAGGATGCCCCAAACCCCTCCAGGACCCCCCCAAATCCCCCCAGGACCCCCCAAACCCCCTCAGGACCCCCCCAAAACCCCTCCAGGACCCCCCAAACCCCCCCAAACCCCCCCAGGACCCCCCCAAACCCCCGCTTTCCGCCCCCCGCAGCGGCTGCCGGCGCAGGACGAGGCGCAGCAGCAGCAGCAGCTGCAGGAGGAGGCCGCAGCCCCCCGGGACGAGCAGCGGCGCTGGGAGGAGCAGCTGCTGGGGGCTGCAGCGCTGCGCTTCGGGGCGCGCGACGCCGCGCAGCGCCGGCCGCAGCCGCACTACGAGCTGCTGCTGCAGGATGAGCACGCCGTGGAGTTCGTCAGCGCTGCACCGCTGCCGGGGAGCCGGGAGCAGCAGGAGGTGGGACAGGAGGGGGATTTGGGGGATTTTAGGGGGTCCTGGGGGAATTTGGGGGGGATTTGGGGGGGATTTGGGGGGTTGCAGCACGAGCTGCTGCTGCAGGACGAGCACACTGTGGAGTTTGTGAGCGCTGCAGCGCTGCCAGGGAGCCGGGAGCAGCAGGAGGTGGGGTTTGGGGGGTCCTGGGGGGATTTGGGGGGTCCTGGGGGGGATTTGGGGGTTTTTTAGGGGGATTTTGGGGTGTTTGGGGGGATTTTGGGGGTTGCAGCACGAGCTGCTGCTGCAGGACGAGCACGCCGTGGAGTTCGTCAGCGCTGCAGCACTGCCAGGGAGCCGGGAGCAGCAGGAGGTGGGACAGGAGGGGGGATTTGGGGGGGATTTGGGGGGGATTTGGGGGGATTTGGGGGGATTTGGGGGGATTTAGGCAAACTGGGGGGTTACTGGTGACACTGACGTGACACTGAGGTGACACTGATGGCACTGAGGTGACACTGAAGGTGACATTGATGTCCCCAGGATGTCCCCAGGATGTCCCTGAGGCAGAGCTCCGCAGGCAGTGGGGACACTGGGGGGTTACTGGTGACACTGGGGTGACAGTGATGGCACAGGGGTGACACTGAAGGTGTCCCTGATGTCCCCAGGATGTCCCTGAGGCGGAGCTCTGCAGGCAGTGGGGACACTGGGGGGTTACTGGTGACACTGGGGTGACACTGGGGTGACAGTGATGGCACAGGGGTGACACTGATGACACTGAGGTGACACTGAGGTGTCCCTGATGTCCCCAGGATGTCCCCGAGGCCGTCCCCGAGGCGGAACGCCGCCAGCAGTGGGGACACTGGGGGGTTACTGGTGACACTGGGGTGACAGTGATGGCACTGAGGTGTCCCCGGTGTCCCCAGGATGTCCCCTCAGCTGTCCCCGAGGCGGAACGCCGCCGTCAGTCTCTCCAGGACAGCCGGCGCTCGCTGCCCATCTTCCCGTTCCGCCAGGAGCTGCTGGCACTGGGGACACTGGGGGTTACTGGTGACACTGGGGTGACACTGGGGTGAATTGGGTGACACTGAGGTGTCCCCGGTGTCCCCAGGATGTCCCCGAGGCTGTCCCCGAGGCGGAACGCCGCCGTCAGTCTCTCCAGGACAGCCGGCGCTCGCTGCCCATCTTCCCGTTCCGCCAGGAGCTGCTGGCGGCCGTGGCCCAGCACCAAATCCTCGTCATCGAGGGGGAAACGGGGTCGGGAAAAACCACCCAGATCCCCCAGTACCTGCACGAGGAGGTGAAACCGGACTGGGACGGACTGGGAGGCACTGGGAGGGACTGGGAGGGACTGGGAGGGGACTGGGAGGGACTGGGAGGGGTTAAAGAGGGACTGGGAGGGGATTGGGAGGGGTTAAAGGGGGACTGGGATGGACTGGGATGGACTGGGAGGAACTGGGAGGGATTGGGAGGGAACTGGGAGGGGTTGGGAGGGGTTAAAGGGGGACTGGGAGGAACTGGGAGGGAACTGGGAGGGACTGGGAGAAACTGGGGGGGGACTAGGTGGGGTTAAAGGGGAACTGGGAGGGACTGGGATGGAACTGGGAGGGACTGGGAGAGAACTGGGGAGGGTCTGAAGAGCTTTGGGGTCCCGGGGACTCTCGGTTGTTGTTGGTGGGGTCAGTTGTGGTCTGGGGGGTTCCCTGGGGGTCTCTGGGGGTCTCTGGGGGTCCCTGGGTGTCCCTGGGGGTCTCTGGGGGTCCCTGGGGGTCCCTGGGTGTCCCTGGGTGTCCCTGGGGGGTCCCTGGGTGTCCCTGGGTGTCCCTGGGGGGGTCTCTGGGTGTCCCTGGGGGTCCCTGGGGGTCCCTGGGGGTCTCTGTCCCCCCCTGACCCCCCTGTGCCCCCCAGGGCTACACGAGGGGGGGGATGAAGATCGGGGTGACGCAGCCGCGGCGCGTGGCCGCCATGAGCGTGGCAGCCAGGGTGGCCGTGGAGATGGGGACAACGCTGGGCAACGAGGTGACACTGGGGACACTGGGGACACTGGGGACACTGGGGGGACACTGGGGGGGCATTGGGGACACTGGGGGGACGCTGGGGGGGCATGGGGGGGCATTGGGGACACTGGGGACACTGGGGGGGCATGGGGACACTGGGGGGGGACACTGGGGACACTGGGGGGGGACACTGGGGACACTGGGGACACTGGGGACACTGGGGACACTGGGGGGGCACTGGGGGGGGACACTGGGGACACTGGGGGGACACTGGGGGGGCATTGGGGACACTGGGGGGACGCTGGGGGGGCGTGGGGGGGCATTGGGGACACTGGGGGGGCATTGGGGGGGCACTGGGGGGGCATTGGGGACACTGGGGACACTGGGGGGGCATTGGGGGGGCACTGGGGACACTGGGGACACTGGGGGGGACACTGGGGACACTGGGGGGGCACTGGGGGGGCACTGGGGACACTGGGGGGGCATTGGGGACACTGGGGGGACACTGGGGAGGGTTTGAATGACCTTGGGGAGGTGACAGTGACCCCAGGGAGGTGACAGTGACCCCAGGGGGGTGTGACAGTGATCCAGGGGGTGACAGTGACCCCCAGGGAGGTGACAATGACCCCAGGGAGGTGACAATGACCCCAGGGAGGTGACAGTGACCCCAGGGATGACCCCAGGGAGGTGACAGTGACGTGTCCCCCGTGCCAGGTCGGGTACAGCATCCGTTTCGAGGACTGCACGTCGGAGCGAACGGTGCTCAAGTACATGACAGACGGGATGCTGCTGAGAGAGTTCCTGACAGAGCCTGACCTGGCCTCATACAGGTGAGGGGACACACCTGGGGACACCTGGGGACACCTGGGGACACACCTGGGGACATGGGGACACACCTGGGGACACCTGGGGACACCTGGGGACATTGGGGACACACCTGGGGACACACCTGGGGACACGGTGCTCAAGTACATGACAGACGGGATGCTGCTGAGAGAGTTCCTGACAGAGCCTGACCTGGCCTCATACAGGTGAGGGGACACCTGGGGACACCTGGGGACACACCTGGGGACACCTGGGGATGTTGGGGACACCTGGGGACACTGGGGACACACCTGGGGACACCTGGGGACATTGGGGACACACCTGGGGACATGGGGACACACCTGGGGACAGCTGGGGACACCTGGGGACACACCTGGGGACACCTGGGGACACACATGGGGACATGGGGACACCTGGGGACACCTGGGAACACACCTGGGGACACTCAGGTGCCACCCAGGGGACACCGATAACACCCAGGGGACACCCATGGGACACTGAGGGGTCAGCAGGGGGTCAGCAGGGGGTCAGCAGGGGCACAGGCAGGCGTCACAGGTGCCAGCGTCGCTGTCCCCGCAGCGTGATCATGGTGGACGAGGCGCACGAGCGCACGCTGCACACGGACGTGCTCTTCGGCCTCATCAAGGACATCGCGCGCTTCCGGCCGCGCCTCAAGGTGCTGGTGGCATCGGCCACGCTGGACACGGAGCGCTTCTCAGCCTTCTTCGAGCACGCCCCCGTCTTCAGGATCCCCGGCCGACGCTTCCCCGTGGACATCTACTACACCAAGGTGACATTGGGGACATTGGGGACACCTGGGGTGACATTGGGGTGACATTGGGGTGACATTGGGGTGACATTGGGGACACATTGGGGACACCCTGGGGACACGGAGCGCTTCTCGGCCTTCTTCGAGCACGCCCCCGTCTTCAGGATCCCCGGGAGACGCTTCCCCGTGGACATCTACTACACCAAGGTGACGCTGGGGACACCTGGGGTGACATTGGGGACATTGAGGACACATTGGGGACATTGGGGTGACGCCCTGGGGACACGGAGCGCTTCTCGGCCTTCTTCGAGCACGCCCCCATCTTCAGGATCCCCGGCCGACGCTTCCCCGTCGACATCTACTACACCAAGGTGACATTGGGGACACCTGGGGACACCTGGGGGACATTGGGGACACATTGGGGTGACATTGGGGACATTGGGGACACCCTGGGGACACCTGGAGGACATTGGGGACACACTGGGGACATGCGGGCACACAAGACAACAGGGATGCCTGGGGGGCTTTGAGGACAGTGGGTGCTGATGTCCCCTCTGTGTCCCCCCCGTGTCCCCCCCATGTCCCCTGTGTGTCCCCCGTGTCCCCCCTGTGTCCCCCCTCTGTCCCTGGTGTCCCCCCGTGTGTCCCCAGGCCCCCGAGGCCGATTACCTGGAGGCCTGTGTGGTGTCGGTGCTGCAGATCCACGTCACCCAACCCCCTGGGGACATCCTGGTGTTCCTCACCGGCCAGGTCAGTGTCACCTGAGTGTCACCTGAGTGTCACCTGGGGTCCCCCTGGCACCTCCCGCTGGCCCCATCCCCACCCACGTCCCCGTTCCCCTCACTCCTGTCCCCAACCCCGATTTCCTGCCGCGACTCTTTGTCCCTGGGGTGTCCCTGGGGTGTCCCCAATGTCCCTGGGGTGTCCCTGGGGTGTCCCTGGGGTGTCCCTGGGGTGTCCCTGGAGTGTCCCAAATGTCCCTGGGGTGTCCCCGGTGTCCCTGGGGTGTCACTGGGATGTCCCTGGAGTGTCCCCAATGTCCCTGGGGTCTCTCTGGGGTGTTTCCCAATGTCCCTGGGGTGTCCCTGGAGTGTCCCCAATGACTCTGGGGTGTCCCAAATGTCCCTGGAGTGTCCCTGGGGTGTCCCGAGTGTCCCTGGGGTGTCCCCAATGTCCCCAGGGTGTCCCAAATGTCCCTGGAGTGTCCCTGGGGTGTCGCTGGGATGTCCCTGGGGTGTCCCCAATGTCCCTGGGGTGTCCTGGAGTGTCCCTGGGGTGTGCCTGGAGTGTCCCCAGTGTCCCCAATCCCAGGAGGAGATCGAGCCGTGCGTGGAGCCCCAATCCCCACAGTGTCCCCCTGATGTCCCCAATCCCCCCGATGTCCCCAGTGTCCCCAATGTCCCCAATGTCCCCGATGTCCCCAATCCCCCGATGTCCCCAATCCCCCTGGTGTCCCCAGGAGGAGATCGAGGCGTGCGTGGAGCCCCAATCCCCCCGATGTCCCCAATCCCCCCAATGTCCCCCCGATGTCCCCCCGATGTCCCCAATCCCCCCGGTGTCCCCAATCCCCCCGGTGTCCCCAGGAGGAGATCGAGGCGTGCGTGGAGCTGCTGCAGGAGCGCTGTCGCCGCCTGGGCTCGCGGCTGCGGAGCTGCTGGTGCTGCCCATCTACGCCAACCTCCCCTCGGAGCTGCAGGCGCGCATCTTCCAGCCCACGCCCCCCGGCGCCAGGAAGGTGCGCTGGCCCTTTAAGGGAGGGCGGGGCCTCGGGATGGTGGGTGGGGTTTAGTGAATGACAGGTGGAGTTATTTATCGGGGAGCCATAAAGGTGTGCTGGCCCTTTAAGGGAGGCGGGGCCTCGGGAGGGTGGGCAGGGCCTTGGGAGGTGGGCGTGGCTTAATGGCTGACAGGTGGAGTTATTTATTGGGGAGCCAGGAAGGTGTGCTGGCCCTTTAAGGGAGGGCGGGGCCTCGGGATGGTGGGCGGGGTTTAGTGAATGACAGGTGGGGTTATTGAGGAGTCATAAAGGTGCGCTGGCCCTTTAAGGGTGGGCGGGGCCTCAGAGGGTGGGCGGGGTTTAGTGAATGACAGGTGGAGTTATGTATTGGGGAGCCATAAAGGTGCGCTGGTCCTTTAAGGGAGGGCGGGGCCTTGGGAGGGGGGCGGGGTCTCGAGAGATGGGCGGGGCTTAGTGAAAAACAGGTGGGGTTTTATTAGGGGAGCCAGGAAGGTGCGCTGGCCCTTTAAGAGAGGGTGTGGCCTAATGGGGCGTGGCTTCTGAGGGTGTGGTCATGTGGGCGGGGCTTATTCAGGTGTGGTCATAGTGGGGCTTTATTGGGTGGAGCTTCTGAGTGGGCGTGGCTTGTGTGGGTGTGGCTTAATGGGGCGTGGCCTGTGCGGGTGTGTCCAGAGGGGGCGTGGCCTGTGTGGGTGTATCTGGGAGGGGCGTGGCCTGTGCAGGTGTGTTCGGAAGGGGCGTGGCCTGTGTGGGTGTGTCCATAAGGGGCGTGGCCTGTGTGGGTGTGACCATAAGGGGCGTGGCCTGTGTGGGTGTGACCATAAGGGGCGTGGCCTGTGCGGGTGTGACTTAAATGGGGCGTGGCCTGTGTGGGTGTATCCGGAAGGGGCGTGGCCTGTGTGGGTGTGTCCAGAAGGGGCGTGGCCTGTGTGGGTGTGTCCAGAAGGGGCGTGGCCTGTGCAGGTGTGTGTTAAATGGGGCGTGGCCTGTGTGGGTGTGACCATAAGGGGTGTGGCCTGTCTGGGTGTGTCTGGAAGGGGCGTGGCCTGAGTGGGTGTATCTGGGAGGGGCGTGGCCTGTGTGGGTGTGTCCATAAGGGGCGTGGCCTGCGCGGGTGGGCGGAGCCTCAGTGTCCCCGCCCCCTCAGGTGGTGGTGGCCACCAACATCGCGGAGACGTCGGTGACGATCGATGGCATCGTCTACGTGCTGGACCCCGGCTTCTGCAAACAGAAGAGCTACAGCGCCCGCACCGGCATGGAGTCACTGGTGGTGACACCGTGTTCTAGGGTAATGGCACACCTGTGTCACACCTGTGTCACACCTGTGTCACACCTGTGTCACATCTGTGTCACCTGTGTCACCTGTGTCACCCCCTGTGTCACCCCCTGTGTCACCCACTGTGAGCCCCCCGCACTGGCATGGAGTCGCTCGTGGTGACACCGTGTTCCAGGGTAAGGGCACACCTGTGTGTCACCTGTGTGTTACCTGTGTCACCTGTGTCACCTCATTGTCACACCTGTGTTACCTGTGTTACCTCTGTGTCACCCACTGTGTCACCCCCTGTGTCACCCACTGTGAGCCCCCCGCACCGGCATGGAGTCGCTCGTGGTGACACCGTGTTCTAGGGTAATGGCACACCTGTGTCACCTGTGTGTCACCTGTGACACCTGTGTCACCTCTGTGTCACCTGTGTTACCTCTGTGTCACCCACTGTGTTACCTGTGTCACCCCCTGTGTCACCCTCTGTGAGCCCCCCGCACCGGCATGGAGTCACTGGTGGTGACACCGTGTTCCAGGGTAATGGCACACCTGTGTCACACCTGTGTCACCTGTGTCACCTCTGTCACCTGTGTCACCTCATTGTCACACCTGTGTTACCTGTGTTACCTCTGTGTCACCCACTGTGTCACCCCCTGTGTCACCCACTGTGAGCCCCCCGCACCGGCATGGAGTCGCTCGTGGTGACACCGTGTTCTAGGGTAATGGCACACCTGTGTGTCACCTGTGTCACCTGTGTCACACCTGTGTCACCTCTGTCACCTCTGTGTCACCTGTGTGTCACCTGTGTGTCACCTGTGTCACCTGTGTCACCTCATTGTCACACCTGTGTCACCCACTGTGTCACCCTCTGTGAGCCCCCCGCACCGGCATGGAGTCACTCGTGGTGACACCGTGTTCCAGGGTAATGGCACACCTGTGTCACCTGTGTGTCACCTGTGTCACCTGTGTGTCACCTGTGTCACACCTGTGTCACCTGTGTCACACCTGTGTTACCTGTGTGTCACCTGTGTGTCACCTGTGTGTCACCTGTGTCACACCTGTGTCACCTGTGTCACACCTGTGTCACCTGTGTGTCTCCTGTGTCACACCTGTGTCACCTCATTGTCACACCTGTGTTACCTGTGTCACCCACTGTGAGCCCCCGCACCGGCATGGAGTCACTCGTGGTGACACCCTGCTCCAGGGTAATGTCACCTGGCTGTCACCTGTGTGTCACCTGTGTCACCTGTGTGTCACCTGTGTCACACCTGTGTCACACCTGTGTCACCTGTGTTACCTGTGTCACCCCTGTGTCACCCTCTGTGAGCCCCCCCGCACCGGCATGGAGTCACTGGTGGTGACACCGTGTTCCAGGGTAATGGCACCTGGCTGTCACCTGTGTGTCACCTGTGTCACCTGTGTCACCTCATTGTCACACCTGTGTCACCTGTGTTACCTGTGTTACCTGTGTCACCCCCTGTGTCACCCACTGTGAGCCCCCCGCACCGGCATGGAGTCACTGGTGGTGACACCGTGTTCCAGGGTAATGGCACCTGGCTGTCACCTGTGTGTCACCTGTGTCACCTCTGTGTCACACCTGTGTCACCTGTGTCACCCCATTGTCACATCACTGTTACACCCTTGGGTCCCCCTGAACTGCCCTGTCCCTGCAGTGTCCCAGCCAGGTGTCCCCAGGTGAGGTGTCCCAGGTGTCCCCAGGTATCTCAGGTGTCCCAGGTGAGGTGTCCCAGGTATCTCAGGTGTCCCCAGGTGTCCCCAGGTGAGGTGTCCCAGGTGTGACAGGTGTCCCCAGCTGTCCCCAGGTGAGGTGTCCCAGGTGTCCCCAGGTGTCTCAGGTGTCCCAGGTGAGGTGTATCCAGGTGTGACAGGTGTCCCAGGTGAGGTGTGTGACAGGTGTCCCCAGGTGTCCCCAGGTGTCCCCAGGTGTCCCAGGTGTCCCCAGGTGTCTCAGGTGTCCCCAGGTGTCCCAGGTGTCCCCAGCTGTCCCAGGTGTGACAGGTGTCCCCAGGTGTGACAGGTGTCCCAGGTGAGGTGTCCCAGGTGTCCCCAGGTGTGACAGGTGTCCCCAGGTGAGGTGTGACAGGTGTCCCCAGGTGTCCCCAGGTGTCCCAGGTGTCCCCAGGTGTCTCAGGTGTCCCGGTGTCCGCAGGCCTCAGCCAATCAGCGCGCAGGCCGCGCCGGCCGCGTGGCTCCCGGGAAATGTTTTCCGTCTCTACACGGCCTGGGCGTTCCAGCACGAGCTGGAGGAGACGGCGGTGCCCGAGATCCAGAGAGCCGACCTGGGGTCCCTGGTGCTGCTCCTCAAGAGCCTGGGTGAGGAACTGGGGATACTGGGATGGACTGGGAACACACTGGGATGGACTGGGATGGACTGGGAGCACTGGGGACGGCGGTGCCCGAGATCCAGAGAGCCGACCTGGGATCGCTGGTGCTGCTCCTCAAGAGCCTGGGTGAGACACTGGGATGGACTGGGATGGACTGGGACACACTGGGATGGACTGGGATGGACTGGATGGACTGGGATGGACTGGGAGGGACTGGGAGGGACTGGGATGGACTGGGAACACACTGGGATGGACTGGGATGGACTGGGAGGGACTGGGAGGGACTGGGAGCACTGGGAGCACTGGGGACGGCGGTGCCCGAGATCCAGAGAGCTGACCTGGGCTCCCTGGTGCTGCTCCTCAAGAGCCTGGGTGAGACACTGGGATGGACTGGGATGGACTGCGATGGACTGGGAGAGACTGGGAACACACTGGGATGGACTGGGAACGGACTGGGATGGACTGGATGGACTGGGAACGGACTGGGGTGAACTGGGGACGGCGGTGCCCGAGATCCAGAGAGCCGACCTGGGCTCCCTGGTGCTGCTCCTCAAGAGCCTGGGTGAGATACTGGGATGGACTGGATGGACTGGGAACACACTGGATGGACTGGGAGGGACTGGGAGGGACTGGGACACACTGGGATGGACTGGATGGACTGGGAGCACTGGGGACGGCGGTGCCCGAGATCCAGAGAGCCGACCTGGGATCCCTGGTGCTGCTCCTCAAGAGCCTGGGTGAGACACTGGGATGGACTGGGATGGACTGGGAACACACTGGGATGGACTGGGAGGGACTGGGAGGGACTGGGACACACTGGGATGGACTGGGATGGACTGGGAGCACTGGGGACGGCGGTGCCCGAGATCCAGAGAGCCGACCTGGGATCCCTGTGCTGCTCCTCAAGAGCCTGGGTGAGACACTGGGATGGACTGGGATGGACTGGGATGGACTGGGATGGACTGGGAAATATAAAGAAAAAGACTGGGAACACACTGGGATGGACTGGGAGGGACTGGGAGCACTGGGGACGGCGGTGCCCGAGATCCAGAGAGCCGACCTGGGATCGCTGGTGCTGCTCCTCAAGAGCCCTGGGTGAGACACTGGGGATACTGGGAGGGACTGGGGTGACACTGGGATGGACTGGGATGGACTGGGGTGACACCAGGTGACACAGGGTGACACAGGTGACACCAGGTGACACTGGGGGTGACACCAGGTGACACAGATGACACCAGGTGACAGCAGGCTGTCCCCAGGGAACAACGACCTGATCCACTTTGATTTCCTGGTGACACTGGGATGGACTGGGATGGACTGGGGTGACACCAGGTGACACTGGGGGTGACTCAGGTGACACCAGGTGACACAGGTGACACCAGGTGACACCCGGGCTGTCCCAGGGATCAACGACCTGATCCACTTTGATTTCCTGGACCCCCCGCCCCCCCACGAGACGCTGGTGCTGGCGCTGGAGCAGCTCTACGCCCTGGGGGCCCTGAACCACCTCGGGAGCTCACCACGGTAACTGGGAGGGACTGGGAGGGACTGGGAACCACCTCGGGGAGCTCACCACGGTACTGGGAGCACTGGACGGACTGGGAGGGACTGGGAACCACCTCGGGGAGCTCACCACGGTACTGGGAGCACTGGAGGGACTGGGAGGACTGGGAACCACCTCGGGGAGCTCACCACAGTACTGGGAGCACTGGGAGGGACTGGGAGGGACTGGGAGGGACTGGGAACCACCTCGGGGAGCTCACCACGGTACTGGAGCACAGGGAGGGACTGGGGGGGACTGGGAACCACCTCGGGAGCTCACCATGGTACTGGGAGCACTGGGAGGGACTGGGAGGGACTGGGAACCACCTGGGGGGGACTGGGAGCACTGGGAGGGACTGGGGTGACACTGGTGCTCACTGCTGTCCCCTCACTTCCCCGATGTCCCCTCAATGTCCCCTCAATGTCCCCTCGATGTCCCCTCGATGTCCCCAATGTCCCCTCTGTGTCCCCTCCTGTCACAGCTGGGCCGGCGCATGCGGAGCTGCCGGTGGAGCCCGATGTTGGCCAAGATGATCCTGGCGAGCGAACAGTGAGTGACTGTCCCCAAAGTGTCACCAAAGTGTCCCCAAAGTGTCCCCAGGGTGTCCCCAAAGTGTCCCCAGAGTGTCCCCAGAGTGTCCCCAGGGTGTCCCCAAAGTGTCCCCAAAGTGTCCCCAAGGTGTCCCCAGAGTGTCCCCAGAGTGTCCCCAGAGTGTCCCCCAGAGTGTCCCCAGAGTGTTCCCTGAGTGTCCCCAGGGTGTCCCCAATGTCCCCAATGTGTCCCCAATGTCCCCAAGGTGTCCCCGATGTCCCCATCAGGTACGGCTGTATGGAGGAGGTGCTGACGGTGGCCGCCATGTCCCCACTGTGTCCCCAATGTCCCCTGAGTGTCCCCAATGTCCCCTGAGTGTCCCCAGAGTGTCCCCAAGGTGTCCCCAATGTCCCAATGTCCCCAGAGTGTCCCCAAAGTGTCCCCGATGTCCCCATCAGGTACGGCTGTACGGAGGAGGTGCTGACGGTGGCCGCCATGCTCTCAAGTGTGGTCCCCAGGGTGTCCCCAAGGTGTCCCAATGTCCCAGAGTGTCCCCAATGTGTCCCCAATGTCCCCAATGTGTCCCCCAATGTCCCCAAGGTGTCCCCAATGTCCCCAGAGTGTCCCCAATGTGTCCCCAATGTCCCCAATGTGTCCCCAATGTCCCCAAGGTGTCCCCAATGTCCCCAAGGTGTCCCCAATGTCCCCAATGTCCCCAATGTGTCCCCAATGTCCCCAGGTATGGCTGTACGGAGGAGGTGCTGACGGTGGCCGCCATGCTCTCGGTGAACAACGCCGTGTTTTACCGGCCCAAGGACAAACTGCTCCACGCCGACAGCGCCCGCGCCGCCTTCGGGGTCCCTGGTGGGGACCACCTGGTGCTGCTCAACGTCTACAACCAGGCACGGGGGGCTCTGGGGACATTGGGGGACACTGGGGGGACATTGGGGACATTGGGGGGGCTCTGGGGACATTGGGGACATGGGGACACTGAGGCTGCTCCACGCCGACAGCGCCCGCGCCGCCTTCGGGGTCCCTGGGGGGATCACCTTGGTGCTGCTCAACGTCTACAACCAGGCATGAGGGGCTTTGGGGACATTGGGGACACTGGGGGGACACCGGGGGGGCTTTGGGGACATTGGGGACACTGAGGCTGCTCCACGTCTACAACCAGGCACGGGGGGCTCTGGGGGGCTCTGGGGACATTGGGGACACCGGGGGGACATTGGGGACACCGGGGGGGCTCTGGGGGACATTGGGGACACACCCACTGACCGTGTCCCTTTGTGTGTTGTTTTCTCCCTGTCCCTTTGTTTGTCCCTCTGTCCGTGTGTCCCTGTGTCTGTCCTTGTGTGTCCCCGTGCCCCTGGCTGTGTCCACCTGTCCCCATGTCCCCGGCTGTGTCCGTGTGTCCCTGTCCGTGTGTCCCCGATGTGTCCGTGGCTGTCTCTGTGTGTCCCTGGTGTGTCCCTGGCTGTGTCCGTGTGTCTGTCCGTGTGTCCCCATGTCCCTGGTGTGTCCGTGTGTCCCCGGTGTGTTGGTGTGTCCGTGTGTCTGTCCATGTGTCCGTGTGTCCCCGGTGTGTTGGTGTGTCCCTGGCTGTGTCCGTGTGTCTGTCCGTGTGTCCCCGGTGTGTCGGTGTGTCCGTGTGTCTGTCCATGTGTCCGTGTGTCCCCGGTGTGTCGGTGTGTCCGTCCGTGTGTCCCCATGTCCTGGTGTGTTGGTGTGTCCCTGGCTGTGTCCGTGTGTCTGTCCGTGTGTCCCTATGTCCTGGTGTGTCGGTGTGTCCGTGTGTCTGTCCATGTGTCCGTGTGTCCCTGGTGTGTCGGCGTGTCCTGTCCATGTGTCCCCATGTCCCCGGTGTGTCGGTGTGTCCCTGGCTGTGTCCGTGGTGTCTGTCTGTGTGTCCCCGGTGTGTCCGTGTGTCTGTCCGTGTGTCCCTGGTGTCCCCGGTGTGTCCGTCTGTCCGTCCATCTGTCCGTCAGTGGGTGCAGAGCGGTCACTCCCTGCAGTGGTGCTACGAGCACTTTGTGCAGGCGCGTTCCCTGCGCCGCGCCCACCGCGACGTGCGGGACCAGCTGCAGGGGCTGATGGAGCGCGTGGAGATCGCGCCCAGCTCCTGCGGGGGCAACCTGGACCTGGTGCGCAAGGTAACACCCCAAAACACACCTGAAACACCCCAAAAACACCCCAAATACACCCAAAATATCCCAAATACACCCAAAACCACACCTGAAACACAGCCCCAAACACACCCCAATAACAGCGCCCAGCTCCTGCGGGGGCAACCTGGACCTGGTGCGCAAGGTAACACCCAAAAACACCCCAAATACACCCAAAACACCCCAAAATACACCCCAAATTCACCCAAAAAACACCCCAAAATACACCCCAAATTCACCCAAAAAACACCCCAAACACACCCCAATAACAGCGCCCAGCTCCTGCGGGGGCAACCTGGACCTGGTGCGCAAGGTAACACCCCTGAAAACACACCTGAAACACCCAAAAACACCCCAAAAACACCCCAAAAACACACCTGAAACACCCCAAAAACACCCCAAATACACCCCAAAATATCCCAAATACACCCCAAAAACACACCTGAAACAGCCCAAAAACACACCCCAAAAACACACCTGAAATACACCCCATAACACACCGCCATAACAGCGCCAGCTCCTGCGGGGGCAACCTGGACCTGGTGTGCAAGGTAACACCCCGAAAACACCCCAAATACACCCAAAAAAACACCCCAAAAAAACACACCTGAAACACAGCCCCAAACACACCCCAATAACAGCGCCGAGCTCCTGCGGGGGCAACCTGGACCTGGTGCGCAAGGTAACCCCCGAAATACACCCAAAAAACACCCCAAAAACACACCTGAAACACCCCAAAACCACCCCAAAATACACCTGAAACACCCCAAAATACACCCCAAACCACAGCCTGAAACACACCTGAAACACAGCCCCAAATACACCCCAAAATATCCCAAAATATCCCAAAATACAGCCCCCCAGTCCCTCCCAGTCCCTCCCAGGTCCCTCCCAGTTCCATCCCAGTCCCTCCAGTAACAGTGTCCCCATTTCCATCCCCCAGGCCATCACAGCCGGGTTCTTTTACCACACGGCGCGGCTGTCGCGGGGCGGGTACCGATCCCAGTCCATCCCAGTCCCTCCCAGTCCATCCCAGTCCATCCCAGTCCCCTCCCAGTCCCTCCCAGTAACGGTGTCCCATTCCTGTCCCCCCAGGCCATCACAGCCGGGTTCTTTTACCACACGGCGCGTTTGTCGCGGGGCGGGTACCGATCCCAGTCCATCCCAGTCCCTCCCAGTCCCTCCCAGTGCCCTCCCAGTTCCTCTCAGTTCCATCCCAGTCCCTCCCAGTAACGGTGTCCCCCCGTTCCATCCCCCCAGGCCATCACAGCCGGGTTCTTTTACCACACGGCGCGGCTGTCGCGGGGCGGGTACCGATCCCAGTCCCTCCCAGTGCCCTCCCCAGTCCCTCCCAGTAACGGTGTCCCCCCGTTCTGTCCCCCCAGGCCATCACAGCCGGGTTTTTCTACCACACCGGCGCGGCTGTCGCGGGGCGGGTACCGCACGGTGAAGCACCAACAGCCGGTGTTCATCCACCCCAACAGCGCCCTGTTCTCGCTACAGCCGCGCTGGGTGCTGTACCACGAGCTGGTGTGCACCTCCAAGGAGTTCATGAGACAGGTGAGACACACCTGGGCACACCTGGGGTACACCTGGGGTACACCTGGGCACACCTGGGGACACCTGGATACACCTGGGGTACACTGGGGGACACCTGGATACACCTGGGGGCACGGTGTGGGTGTGGGCACACGCTGGGTGCTGTACCACGAGCTGGTGTGCACCTCCAAGGAGTTCATGAGACAGGTGAGACACACCTGGGCACACCTGGGGTACACCTGGATACACCTGGGGTACACCTGGACACACCTGGGTACACCTGGACACACCTGGGGACACCTGGACACACCTGGATACACCTGGGTACACCTGGACACACCTGGGCACACCTGGGGACACCTGGATACACCTGGGCACACCTGGGGGACACCTGGGCACACCTGGGATACACCTGGATACACCTGGGGTACACCTGGGATACACCTGGGGACACCTGGGTACACCTGGGGGCACGGTGTGGGTGTGGGCACACGCTGGGTGCTGTACCACGAGCTGGTGTGCACCTCCAAGGAGTTCATGAGACAGGTGAGGGTACCTGAGATACACCTGGACACACCTGGGGTACACCTGGGTACACCTGGATACACCTGGACACACCTGGACACACCTGGGGTACACCTGGGGACACCTGGACACACCTGGACACACCTGGGTACACCTGGGGTACACCTGGGGACACCTGGACACACCTGGGGTACACCTGGACACATCTGGGTACACCTGGAGTACACCTTGACACACCTGGATACACCTGGGGTACACCTGGGGGACACCTGGACACACCTGGACACACCTGGGGTACACCTGGATACACCTGGACACACCTGGACACACCTGGGGTACACCTGGAGTACACCTGGACACACCTGGATACACCTGGATACACCTGAACACACGGGGCAGGGACACCCTGCACCTCCCAGGTGAGCACACGGGGACCACGGTGACAAGGAGGTGTCCCCAGGTGTGTCCCCAGGTGTGTCCCTGTCCCCAGGTGATGGAGGTGGCTGTGGGAGGGGTGTCCCCTGTCCCCGGGGGTGTCCCCAGGTGTGTCCCCAGGTGTCCCCAGGTGTGTCCCCAGGTGTGTCACCAGGTGTGTCCCTGTCCCCAGGTGTCCCCAGGTGTGTGAGCAGGTGTGTCCCTGTCCCCAGGTGTCCCCAGGTGTGTCACCAGGCGTGTCCCTGTCCCAGAGGTGTCCCCAGGTGTGTCACCAGGCGTGTCCCTGTCCCCAGGTGATGGAGATCGACAGTACCTGGCTGCTGGAGGTGGCCCCTCACTATTACCAGGCCAAGGAGCTCGAGGACGGCAGCGGCCGCAAGATGCCGAAAAAAACCGGGAAAACGCCGGGACACCTGGGGACACCTGGGGACACCTGGAGTGACACCTGGGGACACCTGGGGACACCTGGAGCTGCCCTGGGAACACCTGGGGACATGTGGGTGTACCTGGGTACACCTGGAGCACACCTGGAGCTGCCCTGGACGCATGTGGGACACACCTGGGTGTACGTGGAGCCACACCTGGACACACCTGGAGCTGTCCTGGTCACACCTGGGCACAGCTGGGTGTACCTGAGCCACACCTGGAAACAGCTGGGCACACCTGGTCAAACCTGGGTGTACCTGGAGCACACCTGGACCCAGCTGGGTGTACCTGGAGCACACCTGGTCACAGCTGGGTGTACCTGGAGCACACCTGGAGCTGCCCTGGGTACACCTGGACACAGCTGGGTGTACCTGTTCACACCTGGACACACCTGGGTGTACCTGGAGCACACCTGGACACAGCTGGGTGTACCTGGAGCACACCTGGTCACACCTGGGTGTACCTGTTCACACCTGTTCACACCTGGGTGTACCTGGAGCACACCGGACACAGCTGGGTGTACCCTGTTCACACCTGTTCACACCTGTTCACACCTGGTCACCCAATACAGCCCCGCTTCGTTTCCGGTTCCTTTATTTTGTTCCTTAAATTAGTGGGGGAGGGGCGCGGGCGGGCGGGGGAGGGGCGCGGGGTGGGGGAGGGGCGTCCCCTCAGGTGTCCCCTCAGGTGTCCCCCTCAGGTGTCCCCTCAGGGCGGGGCCAGCGCCGCCGCCAGCGCCGAGGCCACCAGGAGCTTCTTGGCTCGGGGACAGCGGTGGGGGCCGGCATCTGGGGGAGGGGACACGGGGGTCAGGGGACAGCGCCGGTGGCACCGGGGGGTGGCACCAGGTGTGTCCCCAGGTGTCCCCAGGTGTGTCCCCAGGTGTCCCCAGGTGTCCCCAGGTGGGTGACACTCACCTTGTCGACGCGGTGGCAGCGGATCAGGCCCCCGGAGTTGAGGAAGAAAGTGGAGAGGGCGTCGTAGGACTCTGAGGAAGAAAGTGGAGAGGGCGTCGTAGGACCTGGGGGGGACACGGGGGGGTGACAGGAGGTGACACACAGGTGACACAGGTGACACACAGGTGTGACAGTCTCACCTGAGCAGGGTCCGTTTGTCCCTCCGGTACCAGCGCAGCAGCAGCAGGTGCAGGGGCAGGAACGGGGTGTGACACACGGGGGGTGACACAGGGGGATGACACACAGGTGACACACAGGTGACACACAGGTGACACACAGGTGACACACAGGTGTGACAGTCTCACCTGAGCAGGGTCCGTTTGTCCCTCCGGTACCAGCGCAGCAGCAGCAGGTGCAGGGGCAGCCCGGTCAGGGGCAGGGTGTGACACACAGGGGGTGACAGGAGGTGACAGGGATGACACAGGGGGGGTGACAGGAGGTGACACAGGTGACACACAGGTGACAGGGATGACACACAGGTGACACACAGGTGTGACAGTCTCACCTGAGCAGGGTCCGTTTGTCGCGCCGGTACCAGCGCAGCAGCAGCAGGTGCAGGGGCAGGGGCAGGGTGTGACACACAGGGGGGTGACACAGGGGTGACAGGGATGACACAGGGGGTGACACAGGTGACACAGGTGTGACACTCACCTGAGCAGGGTCCGTTTGTCGCGCCGGTACCAGCGCAGCAGCAGCAG
>JANVCZ010000030.1:5455177-5486605 GCA_032357785.1 Periparus ater
CTTTGGGGACACCTGGGGACACCTGAGGGACACCTGGGTACAGCTGGGGGTACTTGGCGACACTTTGGGGACACCTGGGGACACCTGAGGGACACCTGGGGACACTTTGGGGCCACATTTGTGACAACAAATTGGAGGGGGGGGCAAGTGTCCCCTTAAACAGAACCAAAATGGGACCCCTCTCTTATAATAATAAATAATAATAAATGAATATAATAATAATAATAGTAATAATAATAATAATAATAATAAATGTTAATTATGTTTATTCCTATTTTTTTTTTCCCTCCCCACAGTTCCCCACGGGCTGCTGGGCCCCGGCCCCATGAACGGCTTCCCCCCCCCCAAAAATGCAGCATTTCCCCCCGGGGGGGCCCATGCCGGGTAAGAGCCCCCTCCCCAAATTCCTGAACCGAAACCCCTCCCCCACAAAACCCCTCCCCCACAAATCCCCTCCCCCCACAAACCCCCTGAGGTTCTGACCCCGATTTTGTCTCTTTTTGTGTCCCCCCAGGTCCCCACGGCGGCGGCGGCGGGGGGGGCGGTCCCGGGCTCCCCCCCGGGAATGCCGGGGGGGTCCCCGCCTGTGCGGGCCCCCCCCCCCCCAGCGCGGCGGCGACTTCTGGGGGGAGGGGCCCGACCGGGGGCGGGGGGAGGGGGCGGCCTCCGAGGGGGCCCCCCCGGCGGCGGGGGAGGGGGGATGCGCGGCGGGGGGGGAGGGGGCGGCGGGGGGGGGCCCCCCCCCTCCGTTCCACCGCCCCCCCGCCCCGGGGGGGTCGCGGCGGCGCCGAGCCCCCCCTCCCCCCCCCTTACCGCTGCCGGGGCGGGGGGGGGCCGGAGCGGGGGACCCCCCCCCAATGGCGGCGGCGGCGGCGGGGGGGGGTCCCGGGGGGGGCCCTCCCCCCCCCCCAGGCGGGCACGGCGAGCACGGCAGAGACCACCCCCCCCCCCGGGGCCACGGCGGAGGCCACGGCGGAGGTAAATTGGGGGGGGGGGGCCTGGCTCTGGGGGGGGCCCGGCCCGGCTTGGGAGGGGCCCGTGGGTGCCCCCTCCCCGCCCCCCCCGCCCCCGCCTTTCCTGCCCCGCTGGAGGGGGGGGGGGAGGGGAGCCCCCCCCTCCCCCCCATCACCCCCCCATGCAGCCCCTGGAGCCCCCCGGGCCCTGGGGGAGGGGCCCCGACTGGCGCAGACCCCCCATGGGGCTCTGAGGCGGGGGAGGGGCTGAGAGACCTCCCCCCACCCCCCCTCCCCAAAATGGCTGCGGGGCGTGGGGGCAGTAAAGGGACCCCCCCCCCTTTCCCTCCTCAAATGGGGGTGACGGCGGTGAGGTACCCCTCCCCCAAAATGGAGGGATTCCACCCCAAAACGGCTCCGGGGCGGTGAGGGGACCCCCTCCCCAAAACGGGAGCAATGGCGGCGAGGGACCCCCCCCAAAAAATAATGGGGGATGGACATTTCTCCCCCCCCCTCCCCCCAAAATGGCCCCTGAGGAGCGCTGGACTCCGCCTGAAAATGGCCGTGAGACCCCCCCCAAAATCGGCCGGAGGGCGCTGAGGGACCCCCGCCCCAAAATGGCTGAAAAATCCCCCAAAATGCGGGGAGGGAGGAGGGGACCCCCTCCCCCAAACACCCCAAAACCCAAAAGGGGGGGCCGTGGTGGGCGGGGCCGCGGGGCATGCTGGGAAGGAAGGGGGTGTGGCGAACCGGCCGCAAAGGCCGCTGGGAGTTGTGGTTTTTTTGGAGCTGTGGCCGCAGGGGATGCTGGGAGTCGCGGTTTGTGTCTCGGGGGGGTTTTTGGGGGGTTTGAGAGAGGCCGTGAGGGGAGTTTGGACCTGCCCTGGGATGGGGCCGCAGGGAATTCTGGGAGCTGTAGTTCAGCCTTTGGGGGGGGGGCAGCAGAGGATGCTGGGAGTCGTAGTCCGGCCCCACAGGGGTTTGATGGAAAGGGCCGAGACCCAGCCCAGGAGAGGCCTCTGCTGCCCGGCGGGGCCTAAACCCGGCGTGAGCGCAACAGCAAAGGACGCTGGGAGCCGTAGTCGCACAGGTACGGACAGCGAGGCACGGCGGGAGTTGGAGTTGGGCTCCCAGGACGCCCAAAGCGAGGCCTAGGAAAGGCCCTGAGGCCTGAATGAACCTGAGCCTGGCTTTAACGGGACAGCAGGGCTGGCTGGGAGCTGCAGTTCATTGGGGAGCAGCAGAGGATGCTGGAGTTGCGGTTTGGCTCCTGGGCCGGCCTAAAACCGGCCCTAACGAGGCCCAGCGAGGCCTAACCCTGGCAGCAAGGCATGCTGGGCGTTGTAGTTCAGCTCCTGGAGGAGAAGGAGGAGGAGGAGCAGCAGGGCATGCTGGGAGTTGTAGTTTGTGTTCACACTGGGCCTAAACCCGGCCCTGCGGAGGGGCCCGAGGCCTGGTGGGGCCCAAGCTGGGGTTTTACCTGCAGCGCAAAGCACGCTGGGAGTTGTAGTTCAGCTCCTGTCTCAGCAGCAAGGCACGCTGGGAGTTGTAGTTCAGCTCCTGTCTCAGCAGCAAGGCACGCTGGGAGTTGTAGTTCGTTCGGGGTATTTTTTGTGTGTGCAGGGGATGCTGGGAGTTGCAGTTTTTGGGATCGGGGGCTCAGCCCCTCCCCCAAAATCCGCCCAGTCCCTCCCAGTTTGGGCACTGGGACTGGGGGTGGGGCTGCCCCTCTGTCCCCCCCCCCCTCCCCCAACCCCCAAAAACCTCATTTTTAACCCCTTTTTCCCCCGCCCCATCCTCCTGCGGCTGCTCCAGGAGCGTTTTTGGGGCTGGGGGTTCAGCCCCCTCCCCTTGGGCAGCCCAAAATCCTCTTTAAAAGCCCCCAAATCCTCCTGAAACCCCCCAAAATTGCGTCGCTGTCCTCATCCTCCAGAGCTGCTCCTTTGAGGCTGCTCCGGGACCATTTCGGGGCCGTTTTTTGCTTTTTCAGGGTTCATCCCCTTCCTTTGAAGCCCCCAAAATCCTCTTTAAAGCCCCCAAAATTCTGTTGAGATCCCTCCTTTTTAACCCCTTCCCGCCCTTCCTCCTCCTCCTCCCAGAGCCGCCATTTTGGGGCTGACCTGGGGCCCTTTTCAGGCCGTTTTTGGGCCATTTTTGGGCAGTTTTGAAGCCATTTTGGGGTCAGGGGTTCATCCCCTTGCCCTTTAACCCTCCAAAATCCTCCACAAATCTCCCAAAATCTCCTTAAAACGCCTCCAAATTCTCCTGAATCCCCCCAGAATTGTGTCCCACTTCCCCCTCATGGAGCCGCCATTTTGAGGCCCTCCCGGGCCTGCTCTGAGGCCAATTTGGGGCCGTTTTGGGCGATTTTGGGGCTGTTTTGGGATTGATTTTGGGGTCAGGGGTTCATCCTCCTCCCCATTTAACCCCCAAAATCCTTTTTAAAACCCCCCAAAATTCTGTTCCCATCCTCCTCCCCCTCACAGAGCTGCCGCCATTTTGAGGCCGATTTGGGCCTGCTCCGGAGCCATTTTGGGCCTGCTCCGGAGCCATTTTAGGGATGTTTTGGGCGATTTTGGGGTCGTTTTGAGGACAGGGGTTCATCCTCCTCCCCTTTAACCCCCAAAATCCTTTTTAAAACCCACCAAAATTCTGTTCCTGTCCTCCTTCCCCCTCACAGAGCCGCCGCCATTTTGAGGCCGATTTGGGCCCATTTTGGGCCTGCTCCGGAGCCATTTTGGGGCCATTTTGGGCGATTTTGGGGTCATTTTGAGGACAGGGGTTCATCCTTCTCCCCTTTAACCCCCAAAATCCTTTTTAAAACCCCCCCAAAATTCTGTTCCCGTCCTCCTCCCCCTCACAGAGCCGCCGCCATTTTGAGACCACTTCAAGCTCATTTTGGGCCTGCTCCGGAGCCATTTTGGGGCCATTTTGGGCGATTTTGGGACCGTTTTGAGGACAGGATTTCATCCTTCTCCCCTTTACCCCCCCAAAATCCTTTTTAAAACCCCCCAAAATTCTGTTCCCGTCCTCCTCCCCCTCACAGAGCCGCCGCCATTTTGAGGCCGATTTGGGCCCATTTTGGGCCTGCTCCGGAGCCATTCTGGGGCCATTTTGGGCGATTTTGGGGTTGTTTTGAGGACAGGATTTCATCCTCCTCCCCTTTACCCCCCAAAATCGTTTTTAAAACCCCCCAAAATTCTGTTCCCGTCCTCCTCCCCCTCACAGAGCCGCCGCCATTTTGAGGCTGATTTGGGCCCATTTTGGGCCTGCTCCGGAGCCATTTTGGGGCCGTTTTGGAGCCATTTTGGGGCCATTTTGGGCGATTTTGGGACCGTTTTGAGGACAGGATTTCATCCTCCTCCCCTTTAACCCCCAAAATCCTTTTTAAAACCCCCCAAAATTCCTCCTCCCCCTCACAGAGCCGCCGCCATTTTGAGGCCGTCCCGAGCCTCCTCCGGAGCCATTTTGGGGCCATTTTGGGGCCATTTAGGACAATTTTGGGGCCGTTTCGAGGACAGGCCTTCCCCTGTTTCCTCTTCAACCCCCAAAATCCTCCTCAAACCCTTCCTCCCCTCCCCAAACTTTTTTAACCCTTTCCCGCGGGGCCGTTTTGGGGCCGGTTTTTTTTCGGGGGCCGTTTTGGGGCCGTTTTGGGGCCGTTTTGGGGCCGGGGTCCGGCGCCTGACGCGCCCCCCCCCCCTTTTGTCTCCCCCAGACATGTCGAACCGCGCCGTGTGCCGCCACTTCATGCTCAAGGGCAGCTGCAGGTACGAGAACAACTGTGCCTTCTACCACCCCCGGCGTCAACGGGCCCCCCCTGCCCTGAAACACCCCAAAAACACCCCAAAAACACCCAAAAAAACACCCCAAAAACTCCCCCCCCGCTTATGGCTTCCGTGAGGCCTCGGAGGGGGGAAAAACATGGAGGAAAAAGCAGAAAAAATGGGAAAAAACGGGGGAAAATGAGAGGAAAACGGGGTTTGGAGGTGTTGGGATTCCGAGTTGGGGTTTTGGGGGTGTCGGAGGTTTTGGGGGTTGGAATTGGACTTGAAGGGGGTTTGTGGAGGTGAAATTGGGGTTTTTTGGGAAAAATCTGAATTTTTTTGGGGGGGGAAATTGGAGTTTAGGGGGGAAACGCCTCTTTAAGGGGTGGAAATGTCGATTTGTGGGGGTTAAATTTGAGTTTTGGGGGAAAAATCAGAATTTTGGGGGAAAATGTGGAGTTTAGGGGGGAGAGGCCTCTTTAAGGGGCGGGAATGGGGATTTGTGGAGGTTAAATTGGAATTTTGGGGGGAAAATTGGAATTTTAGGGTGGAAACGCCTCTTTAAGGGGTGGAAATGTCAGTTTGTGGAGGTTAAATTAGAATTTTGGGGGGAAAATTGGGATTTTAGGGGGAAATTTGTTATTTTTGGGGTAGAAATTTGAATTAAAGGGGTGGAAATTTGAATTTCTGGGGTGTAATTCCCTCCCTGGGGGGCAGAAAATCTCCCCCAGGATTAAAAATTCTCATTTCTGGGGTGGAAATCCTCATTTTTTGGGTCAGAAATTGCGGTTTAGGGGTGGAAATGCTCCTTCAAGGGGTAAAAATTCCGATTTCTGGGATCTGAATCCCTCCCCGTGGGGTGAAATATTTTATTTTGGGGACGGAAGTCGTCATTTACGGGGTGGAAATTCCAAAACCTCAAGTAAAAATTGTCACTTTTGGGGCAGAAAAATCTCGATTTTGGGGTTTCACCTCCTCAGGGCTCCAAAATTCTCCATTTTAGGGCAAAACCCTTCGATTTTGGGGGCAAATCCTCGTTTTTGGGGGCAGAAATTTCCATTTTTTGGGGGCAACAAATTGAATTTTTGGGGGTTTTAGCACCCTCAGGGCTCAAAAATTTTTTTTAACTTTTGGGGTCAAACCCTTCGATTTTCACAACCCAAATCCCCCCCTCCCCCAGGGCCTCCCCTCCCCCACCCCCGGGGGTGCCCCTCCCCCTTTGAGGGGGGGCTGGACCCTCCCCCAAAAGGTGACAGGACCCCTCCCCCCCCCCCGGGGCTGGGCAGCAATTAATTAATTACTAATTAATTATTAATATTTATTTCTTAATCGCCACCGCCCCTCCCCCCACTCCGGGTCCAACTCTGCCCCCATTTTGGGGGGTGGGGGAGGGGGATGAGGAAGTTTCCCCTCCCCCACCCTAAATCCTCCCCTCCCCCACCCCTCCCCTCCCCCATCTCGGGGTCGCCGCCGCCGCCCCTCCCCCCCCTCCCCCTTTTCCGCCGCCGCCGCCGCCTGGGGGGGGTGGGGGAGGGGCGGGGTGGGGGAGGGGCCGCGCCGGTCGCTGTTTTCTGTGAAAACTTTGGGCGGGGGGGGGAGGGGCCGCCCCCCTCCCCCCCCCCCCTTTTGTATATTTTGTACATTATTAATAAACTTTGGGGGAGAAATCCCGGAAAAGGCGACGGAAGGGTCCGAGTCTGACTGGGGGGAGGGGCTGGGGAGGGGAACGCCCACGAGGCCACGCCCAGTGACGTCATCACACTGACCACGCCCTAAAATCCCGGTGACGTCATCACTGACCACGCCCTAAAATCCCAGTGATGTCATAACTGACCACGCCCCAAAATCCCAGTGATGACATCACACCGACCACGCCCCAACATCCCAGTGATGACATCACACCGACCACACCCACAGAGACCACACCCAGTGACGTCATAAGTGACCACGCCCTATAATACCAGTGATGTCATCACACTGACCACACCCACATGGGACCACACCTAGTGATGTCATCGAATTGACCACGCCCAGCCATTGATGACATCACACTGACCCTGCCTCACTGATCTTAATGACGTCACCCCACTGACCACGCCCCCAAATCCCGGTGACATCATCACGCTGACCACGCCCACAATTCACCCCGGTGATGTCATCGTTGACCACGCCCCCAGAGTGACCGCACTGACATCACCCCTCAGGCCACGCCCCCCAAGAAACCCCAATGACGTCATCGCACTGACCACGCCCCCCAAGAAACCCCAATGACGTCATCACACTGACCACGCCCCCCAAGAACACCCCGATGACGTCATCACTGACCACGCCCCCCAAGAACACCCCAATGACGTCATCACTGACCACGCCCACGGCTGCCATTTTGCTCCACCACCTTTTATTGCCCCGGGGCCCTCCCTGGGCCCCGCCCCCGCCCCGGTCACTGCAGCGGCCACCGGGGTCACTCTGAAGGTCACTCTGAAGGTCACCGTGGTCACTGGAGTGGTCACTGTGGTCAGTCTGGTGGTCACTGTGGTCACTGTGGTGGTCACTGTGGTCACTCAAGTGGTCACTGTGGCCACTGGGGTGGTCACTGTGGTCACTTGGGCAGTCACTGTGGTCACTCAGGTGATCACTGTGGCCACTGTGGTCACTCTGGTGGACATTGTGATCACTGTGGTTGCTCTGATGGTCACTCTGGTCACTCGAGTGATCACAGTGGTCACTCTGGTTGTCACTATGGCCACTGTGGTTGCTCTGATGGTCACTGGGGTGGTTACTGTGGTCACCATGATCACTCTGATGGTCACTGTGGTCACTCCAGTGGTCACTCTGATGGTCACTCAAGTGATCACTGTGGCCACTGTGATCACCCTGGTGGTCAGTGCGGTTACTCTGATGGTCACTCTGGTTGTCACGGTGACCACTGTGGTCACTGTGGTCACTCTGATGGTCACTGTGATCACTCCGGTGGTCACGCCGATGGTCACTGCGGTCACTCAGATGGTCACTCTGCTCACTCTGATGGTCACTCCAGTGATCACTCCAGTGGTCACTCTGATGGTCACTGTGGTCACTCCAGTGGTCACTCCGGTGGTCACTCTGATGGTCACTGTGATCACTCTGATGGTCACTCCAGTGCTCACTCCAGTGATCACTCCAGTGGTCACTCCGATGGTCACTGTGATCACTCTGGTGGTCACTCCAGTGCTCACTCCAGTGCTCACTCCAGTGGTCACTCCGGTGATCACTCCAGTGGTCACTCTGATGGTCACTGTGATCACTCTGATGGTCACTCTGGTGCTCACTCCAGTGGTCACTCTGATGGTCACTGTGATCACTCCAGTGCTCACTCTGGTGGTCACTGTGATCACTCTGATGGTCACTGTGATCACTCCGGTGGTCACTCCAGTGGTCACTCCGGTGGTCACTCCGGCGGTCACTCCGGTGGTCACTCAGTCCCGCGGCCGCAGGGCCACCACCTCCCCGAGGGCCTCGAGCACCTCGCGTTTGTAATCCTCGAAGTCGCCGTCGATCTGGCTCAGGCCCTGCTCCTCCACCACCCACAGCTGGCAGTTGGTCTCGGTGATCAGCCGCGCGTCGTGGCTCACCACGATCACCGCTGTGACGTCACCGCCGCGTCAGCGTGACGTCACCGCCGCGACGGCCCCGCCCCGCCCGGCCCCGCCCGGCCCCGCCCGGCCCCGGCCCCACCTCCTTTGTACTCGTTGATGGCGTCGGCCAAAGCGTCGATGGATTCGATGTCCAGGTTGTTGGTGGGCTCGTCCTGGGGGACGTTGGGTGTGGTCAGGGATGGCCACGCCCCTCGGGGAGAGGCCACGCCCCTCGGGGATGAACCACGCCCCTTCTTAAAGGGACCACGCCCCCCCTAAAACCGCCCACGGCAGGGTGGGGACAGCAGTGCCGGAAAGGTCAAAAGGTCACGGGGGCGTGGTCATGGCTGGCCACGCCCCTCAGGGAGGGGACACGCCTTTTATGGAGTGGCCACACCCCTTACAAAAGGCCACGCCCCTTCTTAAAGGGACCACGCCCTCCTGACCCCGCCCAGGGCTGGGAGGAGAGTGAGGAGAGCGGCTCCGGAAAGGTCAAGGGGTCACTCAGGGGCGTGGTCACGACAGGCCACGCCCCTCTCGAATAAACCACGCCCCTCCCGAATAGGCCACGCCCCTTCCCAGAGAGACCACGCCCTCCTGACCTCGCCCAGAAAGGTCAAGGGGTCACTGGGGTGTGGTCAGAGCTGGCCCCGCCCCCTCGCGGCCAGGCCCCGCCCCCTCGCGGCCAGGCCCCGCCCCCGGGGCTCACCAGGATCAGCACATCCGGTTCCCGGCAGGACAATTCGGCGAACACCACCCGAGCCTTCTGCCCGCCTGCGGGAAAGGGGCGGGGTCAGCGCCGGGACACGCCCACCCCGCGGCGCCCAGGCTGTCCGTCAAACGTGGCCACGCCCCCGCCCCGCGACCTCAGACCTGTCACTCATCACGGCAGCCACGCCCTTTCCTTAAAGGGCCAGCGCACCTTAAAGCCTGAATGAGGAAGCCCCGCCCCCTTGCAACAGCCACGCCCCCTCCATGGAAACCACACCCCTTCTGCTGCTGGCCACGCCCACCTGTGTGATAACCACGCCCCCAGGTGATAACCACGCCCACCCAGGTGATAACCACGCCTCCTTTATCATAACCACGCCCACCCAGGTGATAACCACGCCCCCAGGTGATAACCACGCCCCCCAGGTCATAACCACGCCCACCCAGGTGATAACCACGCCCCCCCAGGTCATAACCACGCCCACCCAGGTGATAACCACGCCTCCTACATATTAGCCACGCCCACCCGGGCACAAAGCCACGCCCACTGAGGCACTACCCACACCATCTTTATCATAACCACGCCCACCCAATCACTAACCACGCCCACCCAGGCGATAACCACGCCCCCCAGGGCGCAACCACGCCCTCCCAGTTTGTAACCACGCCCCTCCCCCATCATCCCCGCCCCCCCGGCCCCGCCCACCCGAGAGCTTGGCGATCTGCAGGGTGTGGGCGTGGCCCTCGAGGCCGAAGCGGCCGAGGCAGCGCCGCGCGTCCTGGTGCGCCAGGTTAAAGCTGCGCTGCAGGAACTCGGCCGCCGTCTCCTCCAGCCGCAGCTGCTCGGCCGCCTGCTGGTTAAAGAACCCCACCTTCTGCAGGGCGGGGGCGGGGACGCGTCAGGGACACGCCCACTGCCGTTAGTGACACACCCACACATCGGGGACACGCCCACCGGGAGCACACACCCATTAATGACACACCCACCCATCGGGGACACGCCCATCGGGAACAAACACCCATCAGGGACACGCCCACTGCCGTTAATGACACACCCACCCATCGGGGACACACCCACTGGGCACAAACACCCATCAGGGACACGCCCACTCCTGTTAATGACACACCCACACATCGGGGACACACCCATCGGGCACGCCCACCCATTGGGGCCACACCCACCCATCAGGGACACGCCCACCGGACACGCCCATCCATCAGGGACACACCCACCAGGCACAAACACCCGTTAATGACACGTCCACCCATCATGGACACGCCCATCAGGCACACCCATCCATCAGGGACACACCCACTCATCGGGGACACACCCACCGGGATCAAACACCCGTCAGGGACACGCCCACCCATCAGGGACACGCCCATCAGACACGCCCACCCATCATGGACACGCCCACCACACAAACCCATCAATCAGGGACACGCCCACCAGACACGCCCACCCAAGGACACGCCCACACCGCCCTCAATCAACCAATGGGAGGGCGTGGTTGGGGTTTGGCCCCGCCCACTTCCGCAGTTGTGCTTTTAGTGAAGCCACGCCCATTTAGGCCCCTCCCCTCCCCCGATCAATGTTTCCAAGCACCCTTTTGGGGCCACACCCTCTTTAGCCACACCCACTTGGGCCCCACCCCTTTAATTGAATAGTAATGAGGTGGCCATGCCCCTTGGCCACGCCCCCTTTTGAGGCCACGCCCCAGTGACCACGCCCATTTAGGCCCCACCCCCACCCTTTGTGGCCCCGCCCCCTCTGGCCCCGCCCCCTTTACCAGCCGATGGTTCCTCCTCATCTGCCCCCGGAGCTGCGGAGGAACCGGGGAGGAAAGGGTTAAAAATCCCCGATTTTGGGGTTTCTCCTCCGATTTTGGGAGGGAATTTTTTCCCCTCCCGGTTTTTGGGAATTTCCCGCCTTTTTTTGGGAATTTCCCGCCTTTTTTTGGGGATTTCCCGCCTTTTTTTGGGAATTTCCCGCCTTTTTTTGGGGATTTCCCGCCTTTTTTTGGGAATTTCCCGCCTTTTTTTGGGAATTTCCCGCCTTTTTTTGGGAATTTCCTGCCTTTTTTTGGGCTTTTTTCCCCCCAAAATCTGAGGCTCCTCCCTCCCGATTTTGGGAATTTCTCCCCCAATTTTTTGGGGGATTTTCCCCTCCCCCAATTATCCAAAATTTTCTCTTTTTTTTGGGGGGGTCCCTCCCCCTCATTTTGGAGGATTTTGGGCCATTTCGGATCCGATTTTGGGGATTTCCCTCCCCGAATTTTTGGGGGATTTTACCCCCCAATATTCCAAATTTTTTCTTTCCATTTTTGGGCTCCCTCTCCCCATTTTTGGGCTCCTTTCCCCATTTTCGGGCTCCCTCTCCCCATTTTTGGGGTCCCTTTTCCCGTTTTTGGGGTCCTTTCCCGGTTTTCAGGCTCCTTTCCCCATTTTTGGGGTCCCTCTCCCTGTTTTTGGGGTCCCTTTTCCCATTTCCAGGGTCCCTCTCCCCATTTTTGGGGTCCCTCTCCCCATTTTTGGGCTCCCTCTCCCCATTTTTGGGGTCCCTCTCCCCATTTTCGGGCTCCCTCTCCCCGTTTTTGGGCTTTTCTTCCCCTTTTTGGGGTCCTTTCCCCATTTTTGGGGTCCCTCTCCCCATTTTCAGGGTCCCTCTCCCCATTTTTGGGCTCCTTTCCCCATTTTCGGGGTCCCTCTCCCCATTTTCGGGGTCCCTTTTCCCATTTTTGGGCTCCTTTCCCCATTTTCGGGGTCCCTCTCCCCATTTTTGGGCTCCTCTCCCCATTTTCGGGCTCCCTCTCCCCATTTTCAGGGTCCCTCTCCCCATTTTTGGGGTCCCTCTCCCCGTTTTTGGGCTCCTTTCCCGGTTTTCGGGCTCCGTACCGGTGTCAGGGCCCCGGTCAGCAGCTGCAGCAGGGTGCTCTTCCCCACCCCGTTGGGGCCCACGATGCAAACTGACGATTTTGGGGGGAAATCGGGGGGTCCCCGGGTCAGGGCGGGGTCCCCCTGACCCCCCCGAGGGGATTTTGGGGGGTTTTGGGGGTCCCACCTCGGGATTCCATGTCGATCCCGAAATCCAGGTTGCGGAACAGCAGCTCCTGGCCCTCGTAGCCAAAATCCACGCCTGGATTTGGGGGGGAATCGGGGATTTTGAGGGGTGGGAAAGAGCCCAAAATTCAATCTGAGGCTTTAAAATCCCTCCTGGGACCCCAAAATTCATCCTGGGACCCCCAAAATCTGATTTGAGACCCCAAAACCTACCCAGAGACCCCAAAATTCCACCTGAGATCCCAAATTCCAACCCCAAACCCCCGAAATTCCCCCCAAAATCCCAAATTCCATCCCCAAACCCCCAAATTCCAGCCCCAAACCCCCGAAATTCCACCCAAAATCCCAAATTCCAGCCCCAAACCCCCGGAATTCCAACAAAAATCCCAAATTCCAACCCCAAACCCCCAAAATTCCCCCCGAAATCCCAAATTTCAGCCCCAAAGCCCCAAATTCTAACCCCAAACCCCCAAAATTCCACCCAAAATCCCAAATTCTGACTTTAACCCCCCAAATTCCCCCCAAAATCCCAAATTCCATCCCCAAACCCCCAAATTCCAGCCCCAAACCCCCAAAATTCCATCCAAGATCCCAAATTCTGACTCCAACCCCCAAAATTCAAGCCTCGAACTCCCACAATTCCACCAAAATCCCAAATTCCAACCCCAAACCTCCAAATTCCAGCCCCAAACCCCTGAAATTCCACCCAAAATCCCAAATTCTGACTCCAACTCCCCAAATTCCAGCCCCAAACCCCTGAAATTCCACCCAAAATCCCAAATTCTGACTCCAACTCCCCAAATTCCAGCCCCAAACCCCCGAAATTCCACCCAAAATCCCAAATTCCAGCCCCAAACCCCCGAATCCCAGTCCAAACCCCCCAGAATTCCACCCAAACCCCCAAATTCCAGCCCCAAACCCCTGAAATTCCACCCAAAATCCCAAATTCTGACTCCAACTCCCCAAATTCCAAACCCAAACCCCCGAAATTCCACCCAAAATCCCAAATTCCAGCCCCAAACCCCCGGAATTCCCCCCGAAATCCAAAATTCTGACTTTAACCCCCCAAATTCCAGCCCCAAACCCCCAAATTCCAGCCCCAAACCCCCGAAATTCCACCCAAAATCCCAAATTCCAGCCCCAAACAAATCCCAAATTCCATCCCCAATTCCCATTTCCCGCCCCGAATTCCCGGGATTGGCGGCCGCAGCCGGGGCTGACCGTGCAGGCCGAGGATGGGGGGGCTCAGGGGGGGCGGGTTGGGGAAGGTGAAGCGCACGGAATATTCCCGAGGTTTCCGCAGCAGCTCCGGAGCCTCGGCCGAGGCCTCGTCCGGCGCCCGACGCCGACACTTCTGCTGCTTCCGCGTCAGAGCCTCCTTGGTCTGCTTCTCCTGGGGGGAAAAATGGGAATTCCGGGGGTTTGGGGGTGAAATTCCAGGGGTTTTGGGGCTCAAATTCCGGGGATTTTGGGGTTCAAATTCCTGGGATTTTGGGGTTGAAATTCCAGGGATTTTGGGGCTGAAATTCCGGGGATTTTGGGGCTGAAATTCCAGGGGTTTTGGGGATGAAATTCCAGGGGTTTTGGGGATGAAATTCCAGGGGTTTTGGGGTTCAAGTTCCTGGAATTTTGGGGTTGAAATTCCTAAGATTTTGGGGATGAAATTCCTGGGATTTTGGGGATGAAATTCTGGGGATTTTGGGGTTCAAATTCCAGGGATTCTGGGGATGAAATTCTGGGGATTTCAAGTCTAAAATTCCTGGGATTTTGGGGTTGAAATTCCAGGGATTTGGGGGCTGAAATTCCAGGGGTTTTGGGGATGAAATTCCGGGGATTTGGGGCTGAAATTCCAGGGGTTTTGGGGCTCAAATTCCAGAGATTTTGGGGTTCAAGTTCCTGAGATTTTGGGGCTGAAATTCCGGGGATTTGGGGTTGAAATTCCGGGGATTTTGGGGCTGAAATTCCAGGGGTTTTGGGGATGAAATTCCGGGGATTTGGGGTTGAAATTCCAGGGATTTCGAGTCTAAAATTTCTGGGATTTTGGGGCTCAAATTTCTGGGATTTTGGGGATGAAATTCCTGGAATTCGGGATTGAAATTCCAGGGATTTTTGGGGATGAAATTAATGGAATTTGGGATCAAGATTCCAGGGATTTGGGGATGAAATTCCAGGGGTTTTGGGGCTCAAATTTCTGGGATTTTGGGGCTGAAATTCTGGGGATTTTGAGTCTAAAATTCCTGGGATTTGTGGCATGAAATTCCTGGAATTTTGGGGTTGAAATTCCAGGGATTTTGGGGTTGAAATTCCTGGGATTTTGGGGTTGAATTCCCAGGGATTTTGGGCTCAGATCCCGGGATTTTGGGATTTTTGGGCTCCCGGGAATCCCTCACCGCCTGCTTTGTGGATTTCCCCCCGGCTTTGAGGTCTCTCAGTTTCTTCTCCTGTTTCTCGAATTGTTTCATCAGCTCCTTCTGTTTCTGCTGGTACATCTTCTTAAAGGTCACTGCAATCCCAAAATTCCCGGGAATTCCGGCTCCTTCCGGGCCCCAATCCCCGTTTTTCCCCTCCATTCCCACATTTCCCCCCATTTTTCCCTCTTTTCCCCCTGTTTTTCCCCTTTTATTTCCAATTTTTCCCATTTTTTCCCCTCTTTTCTCCCATTTTCGCCCTTTTTCCACCCAAAATTCCCGGAATTCTTGGGATTCCTCACTGTAATTCCCACACTGGGACAACCATTGGACAAACTCCCAATTTCACCAACTTTTTCCCATTTTTTCCTCGTTTTTTTCCCATTTTTTCCCCGTTTTTCCCCATTTTTTCCCATTTTTTCCCATTTTTTTCCCGTTTTTTCCCATTTTCGCCCTTTTTCCACCCAAATCCCGGGGTTCTCACTGTAATTCCCGCGGTAGCAGTGCAGCCTCTGGGAATCCAGCTGGATCAGCTCCCATTTCCCCCGTTTTCCCCCCATTTTTTCCCTGTTTTTTCCCATTTTTTTACATTTTTTTCCCGTTTTTTCACATTTTTTCCCCGTTTTTTCCCATTTTTTCCCTTTTTCCACCCAAATCCCGGGGTTCTCACTGTAATTCCCGCGGTAGCAGTGCAGCCTCTGGGAATCCAGCTGGATCAGCTCCCATTTCCCCCGTTTTTTCCCCGTTTTTTCCCAATTTTTCACATTTTTTTCCCGTTTTTTCACATTTTTTCCCCGTTTTTTCCCGTTTTCACCGTTTTTCCACCCAAATCCCGGGGTTCTCACTGTAATTCCCGCGGTAGCAGTGCAGCCTCTGGGAATCCACCTGGATCAGCTCCCATTTCCCCCATTTTCCCCCCGTTTTTCCCCGTTTTTTCCCATTTTTTTACATTTTTTTCCCGTTTTTTCACATTTTTTCCCCGTTTTTTCCCGTTTTCGCCGTTTTTCCACCCAAATTCCCGATTCTCACTGTAATTCCCGCGGTAGTAGTGCAGCCTCTGGGAGTCCAGGTGGATGATGTCGGTGCAGACGTCGTCCAGGAACCCCTGGTCGTGCGACACCACCAGCAGCGTCTTCTTCCAGCCCTGCAGGTAACTGCGGGAATCGGGGCCAAAAACGGCGGGTTTGGGAAAAAACGGAATTTTGAGAGAGAAAATGGGAATTTGGGGGGGAAAAAATGGGAATTTTGGGGGGAAAATGGGAATTTGGGGGAAAAAAATCGGAATTTGGGGGGAAAAATGGGAATTTTCAGAGAGGAAATGGGAATTTTGGGGGGGAAAAATGGGGATTTTGGGGGAAAAATGGGAATTTTGGGGAAAAAATGGGAATTTGGGGGGAAAAAATGGGAATTTGGGGGGAAAAATGGGAATTTTGGGGGGGAAAAATGGGAATTTGGGGGGGAAAATGGGAATTTGGGGGAAAAATGGGAATTTAGGGGGAAAAATGGGAATTTGGGGGGAAAAAACGGGAATTTTGGGGGAAAAATGGGAATTTTGAGAGAGAAAATGGGGATTTGGGGGCGAAAATGAGAATTTTGGGTAAAAGAATGGGAATTCTGGGGTAAAGGATGGGAAATTGGGGGAAAAAATGGGAATTTGGGGGGAAAAAATGGGAATTTGGGTGAGAAAATGGGGGTTTTGGGAAGAAAAATGGGGATTTGGGGGGAAAGAGAGAGTTTGGGGGAAAAAACGGGAGATTTGGCAGAGAAAATGTGAATTTTTGGGGTGAAGAATGGAAGTTGGGGGGAAAAAATGGGAATTTGGGAGAAAAACAGAAATTTGTGGAGAAAAAGTGGGAATTCTGGGGAAAAAAATAATAATTTGGTGAAGAAAAACAGGAATTCTGAGGGAAAGATGGGAATTTGGGGGGAAAAATGATAATTCGGAGAAGAAAAACAAGAATTCTGAGAGGAAAATGGGAATTTGGGGGGAAAAAATGGGAATTTGGGGGAAAAAAATGGGAATTTGGGGGAAAAAATTGGGAATTTTGGCATCTCCCAGCACCCCAGAACCCCCCAAATCCCAAAATCCCAAATCCCAAATCCCAAAATCCCAGATTCCCAAAATCCCAAATCCCAAAATCCCAAAATTCCAAATCCCAAAATCCCCAAAATCCCCAAAATTCCCAAAATCCCAAAATCCCAAATCCCAAAATCCCAAAATCCCAAATCCCAAAATCCCCAAAATCCCCAAATCCCCAAATCCCAAATCCCAAATCCCAAAATCCCCAAAATTCCCAAAATCCCAAATCCCAAAATCCCAAAATTCCAAATCCCAAAATCCCAAATCCCAAAATCCCAAATCCCAAAATCCCCAAAATCCCAAAATCCCAAAATCCCAAATCCCAAAATCCCAAAATCCCAAATCCCACCTTCCCAGCCTTCCCAAAAAACCCAAAATTCTCCAAAACTCGCCCAGAAATTCCCGGGATTTGGGGAAATTCCCCCCCCAAAAAATTCCCAAAAATCCCCTGGGGGTCCCGGAAGGTCCCGGAAGGTTCCGGAATTCCCGGAATTCCCGGAATTCCGGGGTTTTCCCGCACTTGTTGAGCCAGATGACGGCGTTCAGGTCCAGGTGATTCGTGGGCTCGTCCAACATCAACAGCGTCGGCTCCAGGAACAGAGCCCTGAGGAGACACGGCCGGGAGTGCACCTGGAGATACACCTGGGGACACACCTGGGACACCTGGGCACACCTGGGGACACACCTGGGGACAGCTGGAGATACACCTGGGGACACCTGGGGACACCTGGGGACACCTGGAGACACCTGGGGACACCTGGATACACCTGGGGACAGCTGGGGACAGCTGGGGACACCTGGAGATACACCTGGGGGGACCTGGAGATACACCTGGGGATACCTGGGAACACCTGGGGACACCTGGGCACACCTGGGGACACACCTGGGGACAGCTGGAGATACACCTGGGGACACCTGGGGACACCTGGGGACACCTGGAGATACACCTGGATACACCTGGATACACCTGGGGACAGCTGGGGACACCTGGGGACACCTGGGAATGCACCTGGGAACACCTGGGAACACCTGGGGACACCTGGGGACACCTGGGGACACACCTGGGGACACCTGGGGACACCTGGGGACACCTGGAGATACACCTGGGGGGACCTGGAGATACACCTGGGGACACCTGGGGACACCTGGGAACACCTGGGGACACCTGGGGACACCTGGGAATGCACCTGGGGACACCTGGGGACACCTGGGAATGCACCTGGGGACACCTGAGGACACCGGAAATATACCCGGGAACACCTGGGGATACACCTAAATACACCTGGACACACCTGGATACACCTGGGGACACCTGAGCCCACTCAAAGCCCCCCCCATCCTCCCCCCCAATGTCCCCACCTGTCTCACCTGGCCAGGGACACCCACACCTGTCCCCACCTGGCCAGGGACACCCTCACCTGTCTCACCTGGCCAGGGACACCCTCACCTGTCTCACCTGGCCAGGGACACCCTCACCTGTCTCACCTGGCCAGGGACACCTGTCTCACCTGTCCCCACCTGTCTCACCTGGCCAGGGACACCCTCACCTGTCTCACCTGGCCAGGGACACCTGTCTCACCTGTCTCACCTGGCCAGGGACACCCTCAGCTGTCTCACCTGGCCAGGGACACCCTCACCTGTCCCCACCTGTCTCACCTGGCCAGGGACACCCTCACCTGTCTCACCTGGCCAGGGACACCCTCACCTGTCTCACCTGGCCAGGGACACCCTCAGCTGTCTCACCTGGCCAGGGACACCTGTCTCACCTGAGCTCACCTGGCCAGGGACACCCTCACCTGTCTCACCTGGCCAGGGACACCCTCACCTGTCTCACCTGGCCAGGGACACCCTCACCTGAGCTCACCTGGCCAGGGACACCCTCACCTGTCTCACCTGGCCAGGGACACCCTCATCCTCCACCCCCCGGAGAATTTCCGGGTGCTCCTGTTCTGCATCTCGGGGGTGAAGCCCAGCCCGGCCAGGATCCGCCGCGCCTTGGCCTCGGCCGCCGCCGCACCTGTGGCCCGCAGCTCCTCGTACACCTGTGCAGGTGAGACAGAAACAGGTTACCTGGGGGGTACAGGTGTGTGTGACACCCTTCAGGTAACCCCAGGTGTGTGTGTGTGTGCCTGTGGCCCGCAGCTCCTCGTACACCTGCACAGGTGAGACAGAAACAGGTTACCTGGGGTGTACAGGTGTACCCCAGGTACCCCCAGGTGTGTGTGTGTGTGCCTGTGGCCCGCAGCTCCTCGTACACCTGCGCAGGTGAGACAGAAACAGGTTACCTGGGGTGTCCCCAAATACCCCCAGGTGTGTGTGACACCCCTCAGGTAACCCCAGGTGTGTGTGATATCCACCAGGTGTGTGTGTGTGTGCCTGTGGCCCGCAGCTCCTCGTACACCTGGGCAGGTGAGAGACAGACAGGTGAGATCACCTGGGCTGTACAGGTGTGTGTGACACCCTCAGGTGTGTGTGATATCCACCAGGTGTGTGTGACACCCCCAGGTGTGTGTGTGATCCACCCCAGGTGTGTGTGTGTGTGCCTGTGGCCCGCAGCTCCTCGTACACCTGCGCAGGTGAGACAGAAACAGGTTACCTGGGGTGTACAGGTGTGTGTGACACCCCCCAGGTGTGTGTGTGATATCCACCAGGTGTGTGTGACACCCCCAGGTGCGTGTGACACCCCCCAGGTGTGTGTGTGTGTGCCTGTGGCCCGCAGCTCCTCGTACACCTGCGCAGGTGAGAGAGAAACAGGTTACCTGGGGGGTACAGGTGTGTGTGACACCCTCAGGTGTGTGTGACACCCCCCAGGTGTGTGTGATATCCACCAGGTGTGTGTGTGATATCCACCAGGTGTGTGTGATATCTACCAGGTGTGTGTGACACCCCTCAGGTGTGTGTGTGTGTGCCTGTGGCCCGCAGCTCCTCGTACACCTGCGCAGGTGAGAGACAGACAGGTTACCTGGGGGGTACAGGTGTGTGTGACACCCCCAGGTGTGTGTGTGATATCCACCAGGTGTGTGTGTGTGTGCCTGTGGCCCGCAGCTCCTCGTACACCTGCGCAGGTGAGACAGACAGGTTACCTGGGGTGTACAGGTGTGTGTGACACCCTCAGGTGTGTGTGATCCACCCCAGGTGTGTGTGTGTGTGCCTGTGGCCCGCAGCTCCTCGTACACCTGGACAGGTGAGAGACAGACACACAGACAGGTTACCTGGGGTGTACAGGTGTGTGTGACACCCTCAGGTGTGTGTGACACCCCCCAGATACCCCCAGGTGTGTGTGATCCACCCCAGGTGTGTGTGATCCACCCCAGGTGTGTGTGTGTGTGCCTGTGGCCCGCAGCTCCTCGTACACCTGGGCAGGTGAGACAGAAACACACAGACAGGTTACCTGGGGTGTACAGGTGTGTGTGACACCCCCCAGGTGCGTGTGACACCCCTCAGATAACCCCAGGTGTGCCTGTGGCCCACAGCTCCTCGTACACCTGCACAGGTGAGAGACAGAAACAGGTTACCTGGGGTGTCCCCAAATACACCCAGGTGTGTGTGACACCCCCAGGTGTGTGTGTGATATCCACCAGGTGTGTGTGACACCCCTCAGGTGTGTGTGTGTGTGCCTGTGGCCCGCAGCTCCTCGTACACCTGTGCAGGTGAGACAGAAACAGGTTACCTGGGGTGTCCCCAAATACCCCCAGGTGTGTGTGACACCCCCAGGTGTGTGTGTGATATCCACCAGGTGTGTGTGTGTGTGCCTGTGGCCCGCAGCTCCTCGTACACCTGCACAGGTGAGAGACAGACAGGTTACCTGGGGTGTACAGGTGTGTGTGACACCCTCAGGTGTGTGTGACACCCCCCAGGTGTGTGTGTGTGTGCCTGTGGCCCGCAGCTCCTTGTACACCTGCACAGGTGAGAGACAGAAACACAGACAGGGCACCTGGGGTGTTCAGGTGTGTGTGATATCCACCAGGTGTGTGTGACACCCCCACAGGTGTCCCCAGGTGTATCCCAGGTGTCCCCAGCTGTCCCCAGGTGTGTCTCAGGTGTCCCCAGGTGTATCCAGGTGTATCCCCAGGTGTCCCCAGGTGTGTCTCAGGTGTCTCAGGTGTCCCCAGGTGTATCCAGATGTCCCCAGGTGTCCCCAGGTGTGTCTCAGGTGTATCCAGGTGTGTCTCAGGTATCCCCAGGTATCCCCAGGTGTCCCCAGGTGTGTCCCAGGTGTCCCCAGGTGTGTCCCAGGTGTCCCCAGGTGTCCCCAGGTGTGTCCCAGGTGTCCCAGGTGTCCCCAGGTGTGTCCCCAGGTATCCCCAGGTGTGTCCCAGGTGTGTCCCAGGTGTCCCCAGGTGTGTCCCAGGTGTCCCCAGGTGTGTCCCAGGTATCCCCAGGTGTCCCCAGGTGTCCCCAGGTGTCCCCAGGTGTGTCCCAGGTGTCCCCAGGTGTATCCAGGTGTCCCCAGGTGTCCCCAGGTGTGTCCCAGGTGTCCCCAGGTGTCCCCAGGTGTCCCCAGGTGTGTCCCAGGTGTCCCCAGGTGTGTCCCAGGTGTCCCCAGGTGTCCCCAGGTGTGTCTCAGGTGTCCCCAGGTGTCCCCAGGTGTGTCCCCAGGTGTGTCCCAGGTACCTTCTCCAGTCTCTCCGCGGCCGCGTCGTCGCCGCTCTCCAGGAGCCCCTGCAGGCGCCGCTCCTCGTCCAGGAGCCGCAGGCGCTGAGTGTCGGCACGGAGCACGGCCTGGACCGCAGGTGTGTCATCGGCCATCACCTCTGGGCAGGTAAACACAGGTAAATACAGGTGAGAGACAGGTAATCACACAGGTAAATACACCTAAACACACAGGTAACCATGGGTAACCACACTGAGTGTCGGCACGGAGCACGGCCTGGACCGCAGGTGTGTCATCCGCCATCACCTCTGAACAGGTAAACACAGGTAAATACACCTGAACACACAGGTAAATACACCTAAACACACAGGTAACCATGGGGAACCACACTGAGTGTCGGCACGGAGCACGGCCTGGACCGCAGGTGTGTCATCAGCCATCACCTCTGCACAGGTAAACACAGGTAAACACAGGTAATCACACAGGTAAATACACCTAAACACACAGGTAAACACAGGTAATCACACAGGTAAATACACCTAAACACACAGGTAATCACACAGGTAACCACAGGGAACCACACTGAGTGTCGGCACGGAGCACGGCCTGGACGGCAGGTGTGTCATCAGCCATCACCTCTGCACAGGTAAACACAGGTAAACACAGGTAATCACACAGGTAAATACACCTAAACACACAGGTAACCATGGGTAACCACACTGAGTGTCGGCTCTGAGCACGGCCTGGACCGCAGGTGTGTCATCGGCCATCACCTCTGGACAGGTAAACACAGGTGAGAGACAGGTAAATACACCTGAACACACAGGTAACCACAGGTAATCACACAGGTAATCACACAGGTAACCATGGGGAACCACACTGAGTGTCGGCACGGAGCACGGCCTGGACCGCAGGTGTGTCATCCACCATCACCTCTGAACAGGTGAGACAGGTGAATACAGGTGAGAGACAGGTAATCACACAGGTAATCACACAGGTAACCATGGGGAACCACACTGAGTGTCGGCACGGAGCACGGCCTGGACCGCAGGTGTGTCATCGGCCATCACCTCTGAACAGGTAAACACAGGTAATCACACAGGTAAATACACCTAAACACACAGGTAAATACACCTAAACACGCAGGTAATCACACAGGTAATCACACAGGTAACCATGGGGAACCACACTGAGTGTCGGCTCTGAGCACGGCCTGGACGGCAGGTGTGTCATCGGCCATCACCTCTGCACAGGTGAGACAGGTAAATACAGGTAAATACACAGATAATCACACAGGTAAATACACCTAAACACACAGGTAACCACAGGTAATCACACAGGTAATCACACAGGTAACCATGGGGAACCACACTGAGTGTCGGCACGGAGCACGGCCTGGACTGCAGGTGTGTCATCCACCATCACCTCTGAACAGGTGAGACACGTGAATACAGGTAAATACAGGTAATCACACAGGTAATCACACAGGTAATCACACAGGTAACCACAGGGAACCACACTGGGGTGTCAGCTCTGAGCACGGCCTGGACCACAGGTGTGTCCCAGGTGTCCCCAGATGTCCCCAGGTGTGCCCAGGTGTCCCCAAGTGTATCCCAGGTGTCCCCAGGTGTATCCCAGGTGTGTCCAGCTGTCACCAGGTGTATCCCAGGTGTCCCCAGGTGTCCTCAGGTGTGTCCAGGTGTATCTCAGGTGTCCCCAGGTGTGTCCCCATGTCCCCAGGTGTGCCCAGGTGTGCCCAGGTGTGCCCAGGTGTGTCCCCAGGTGTCCCCAGGTGTGTCCAGGTGTATCCCAGGTGTGCCCAGGTGTCCCCAGGTGTCCCCAGGTGTATCTCAGGTGTGCCCAGGTATCCCCAGGTGTCCCCAGGTGTGCCCAGGTGTCCCCAGGTGTGCCCAGGTGTGCCCAGGTGTGCTCACCTTGCTCACAGAGCAGCACGTCGATGTTGGGGGGGATGTTGAGGGCTCTGTTTGCGATGTGCTTCAGCAGCGTCGTCTTCCCCTTCCTGCAAAACACCCAAAAACGCCCGGAATGAGCCCAAAACCACCCAGAATGAGCCCAAAAACACCAGATATGAACCCAAAAACACCCGGAATTACCCCAAAAACACCCGGAATTAACCCAAAAACACCCGGAATGAGCCCAAAACCACCTGGAACTACCCCAAAAACACCCGGAATGAGCCAAAAACACCAGGAATGAGCCCATAAACACCAGATATGAACCCAAAAACACCCGGAATTACCCCAAAAACACCCGAAATTACCCCAAAAACACCCGGAATTAACCCAAAAACACCCGGAATGAGCCCAAAAACACCAGATATGAACCCAAAATCACCCGGAATTACCCCAAAAACACCCGGAATTAACCCAAAAACACCCGGAAGTACCCCAAAAACACCCGGAAATACCCCAAAAACACCCAGAACTACCCCAAAAACACCCGGAATTAACCCAAAATCCTGGGATTTCTCCCCAGTCCCTGGGACTTTTTCCCCAATCCCTGAGATTTTTCCCAAAATCCCAGGATTTCTCCCCAATCCCTGGGATTTTTTCCCCAATCCCTGGGATTTTTTCCTGAAATCTCCATATTTTTCCCAAAATCCCGGGATTTCTCCCCAATCCGTTGGATTTTCTCCCAAAATCCCGGGATTCCTCCCCAATCCATGAGATTTTTTCCTGAAATCTCGAGATTTTTCCCAAAATCCCGGATTTCTCCCCAATCCCTGGGATTTTTTCCCCAATCCATGAGATTTTTTCCTGAAATCTCAGAATTTTTCCCAAAATCCCGGGATTTCTCCCCAATCCCCGGGATTTCTCCCCCAATCCCTGGGATTTTTTCCTGAAATCTCCATATTTTTCCCAAAACCCCGGGATTTCTCCCCAATCTGTTGGATTTTTCCCAAAACCCTGGGATTTCTCCCCAATCCCTGGGATTTTTTCCCCAATCCCTGGGATTTTTTCCTGAAATCTCCGTATTTTTCCCAAAACCCTGGGATTTCTCCCCAATCCCTGGGATTTTCTCCTGAAATCTCCATATTTTTCCCAAAACCCCGGGATTTCTCCCCAATCCATGAGATTTCTCCCCAATCCCTGGGATTTTTTCCCCAATCCCTGGGATTTTTCCCAGAAATCTCCATATTTTTCCCAAAACCCCGGGATTTCTCCCCAATCCCTGGGATTTTTCCCCCAATCCCTGGGATTTTTCCCTGAAATCTCCGGATTTTTCCCAAAACCCCGGGATTTCTCCCCGTTCCGCACCCGTTGGGCCCCACCAGGCCGTAGCGGCGCCCGGCCACGATGTTGAGGTCGGCGTTGACGTAGAGCTCCTTCCCGTGAGCCGAGATACTGAACTTCTCCAGCTGGGAAACGGGGAGAAAACACGGGAAAACGGGAAAAAACGGGAAAAAACACGGGAAAACGGGAAAAATGGGGAGAAAACACGGGGAAAACGGGAAAAAACGGGGGGAAAACACGGGAAAATGGGAAAAAATGGGGAGAAAACACGGGAAAACGGGAAAAAACGGGGGGAAAACACAGGAAAATGGGAAAAACGGGGGGAAAACACGGGAAAATGGGGGGAAAACGGGGGGAAAACGGGAAAAAACGGGGGAAACACGGGAAAATGGGAAAAACGGGGGGAAAACACGGGAAAATGGGAAAAAACGGGGGGAAAACGGGGAGAAAACACGGGAAAACGGGAAAAAAACGGGGAGAAAACACAGGGAAAATGGGGAGAAAACACGGGAAAATGGGAAAAAATGTGAAAAATGGGGGAAAAAAACGGGGAAATGGGAAAAACGGGGGGAAAATGGGGAAAAAACACGGGGAAATGGGAAAAACGGGGGGAAACACGGGAAAATGGGAAAAAATGGGGGGGAAACACAGGGAAAATGGGGAGAAAACACGGGAAAATGGGAAAAAATGTGAAAAATGGGGGAAAAACACGGGGAAATGGGAAAAATGGGGAGAAAACACGGGGAAATGGGAAAAACGGGGGAAAATGGGGAAAAAACACGGGAAAAATGGGAAAAATGGGGGGAAAACACGGGAAAACGGGAAAAATGGGAATGGGAAATATGGGAAAACAAGAAAAAATGGGAAAAATGGGGAGAAAACACAGGGAAACGGGAAAAACGGGGGGAAAATGGAGAAAAAACACGGGAAAACGGGAAAAATGGGGGGAAAAACGGGAAATTGGGAAAAATGGGGATGGGAATGGGGAAAAATGGGGGGAAAACAAGGAAAAACAGGAAAAACAGGGAAAAATGGGGGAAAACGGGAAAAACGAGGATGGGGAAATGGGAAAAATGGGGAGAAAACATGAGAAAATGGGATAAAAAAGGGGGGGAAAACAGGAAAAAACAAATTTGAGGTAGCCCAGGTGGACTTTGAGGTTCCCAGGTGTGATTTTCCCCAAACCCCAGGTGTGTTATTTCACCTTTCCAGGTGTATTTTAGGCTCCTCCAGCTGTATTTCCCCCCCCCAGGTGTGTTATTTCACCTTTCCAGGTGTATTTTCACCTTTCCAGATGTATTTCCCCCCCTCCAGGTGTACTTTGGGCTCCTCCAGGTGTATTTTGGGCCCCTCCAGGTGTATTTCCCCCCCCCCCAGGTGTGTTATTTCACCTTTCCAGGTGTATTTTGGGCTCCTCCAGGTGTATTTCCCCCCTCCAGGTGTGTTATTTCACCTCTCCAGGTGTATTTTGGGCTCCTCCAGGTGTATTTCCCCGCTCACCTTGATGTCAGAGGCGTTCTCCAGCATCGCCTGTCGCGACGACAGCTCCGCCTGCGACACGGCGAAGTCGCTGTCCCCCGAGGCGGCCGCGGCGCGCAGCGACGCAACCTGGCGCTCAAACTCCGCCTGGGGGCGGGGCCATGGTCAGAGGGACACGCCCACTTATCCCAGACACGCCCATTTATCACTGACACCCCCCAGCTGTCAATCAAACTCTGCCTGGGGGCGGGGCCAGAGAATGACACACGCCCACTTATCCACCTGTCAATCAAACTCTGCCTGGGGGCGGGGCCAAGGTCAGAGAGACACGCCCATTTATCACTGACACCCCAGCTGTCAATCAAACTGCCTGGGGGCGGGGCCAAGGTCAGAGGGACACGCCCACTTGTCACTGACACCCCCATCTGTCAATCAAACTCCACCTGGGGGCGTGGCCAGTGAAAGACACGCCCACTTATCACTGACACCCCCCCAGCTGTCAATCAAACTCTGGGGGCGTGGCCACTCTCAGGCCACACCCACAGGGAGCCACACCCAACCGTGAAGCCACGCCCAGCACAGGCCACGCCCACTGATTTGAATGGCGTTGAGCCCCGCCCCCTCAGGCCCCGCCCCCTCACCTGTTTCTTCATTTTCTTCTTCTCCTTTTTGCTGATTCGCGGATCCGGCCCCGCCCTCGGCCCCGCCCCTTCCTCCTGCTCCTGGGGACGGACCCAAAAACATCCAAAATTAACCCAAAACGTCCCAAAATATCCAAAAATATCCCAAAATATCCAAAAATAACCCAAAAACATCCCAAAATATCCAAAAATTTATCCCAAAATATCCAAAAATAACCCAAAAACGTCCCAAAATACCCAAAAATAACCCCAAAAACATCCCAAAATATCCCAAAATATACAAAAAATACCCCAAAAAACATCCCAAAACATCCTAAAAATCATCCCCAAAATATCCCCAAAAACATCCCAAAATATCCCAAAACATCCTAAAACACATTTAAATACCCCAAAATATCCCCAAAGTATTTGAAAGTGACCCCAAAATATCCCCAAAATACCCTAAACACCCCCGAAATATCCCCCGAAATCCTCCCCCAAATTATCCTAAAACGTCTTTAAATATCCCAAAATATTCCAAATTATCCCAAAATTACCCTAAAATATCCCAAAAATATCCCAAAAACATCCCCAAAATATCCCAAAATATTCTAAAACATTTTTAAATACCCCAAAAACACTCCAAAGCATCCCAAAATACCCAAAAATATCCCAAAAACCTCCAAAATATCCCAAAATCCCACCCAAAAATCCTTTCAGGGACCCCAAAATTCCCCCAAAATTCCCTCCCCCCACCCCAAACTCACGTTCTCGCTTCCCTTCCTGGCTCCTTCCTCATCCTCATCCTCCTCTTCCTCCTCCTCCTCCTCGTCCCTCAGGGCTCCAAATTTGTTCTGTCCCAAAATGGGGAAAAAATCCCAAATTTTGGGGTTTTTCCTCCAAAAAAAAACCCCAAAATTTCCCAAAATTTCCCCATCTTTACCTTCCCCCCTTTGGGCTCCTCGGAGCCTTCGGCCTCATCGTCGCTGCCGGATTTTCCCTGAGGATTTCAGGGTGAAAAATGGGAAAAAAAAACCCCAAAATTTGGGATTTTTGGGCTTTCCTGTGAATTTTGGAAAATCCCCAAAAAAAAAGGGGAAAGATCCCAAAAAATCCCCCAAAAAAATTCCGCACCTGTCGCTTCCCTTTGGATTTCTCGTTCCTGCGGCTCTTCCTCTTCCTCCGCTCGGCCTCCTCTTCCTCCTGCCGGACATTCCCAAAAATTCCGGGGTTTTCCAGGGATTTTGGTTTTTTTTTCCAGGGATTTTGGGTTCTTTCCCAGTATTTTGGGGGTTTTTACAAGGATTTTGGTTTTTTTACAGAAATTTTGGGGTTTTTTTAAAAGATTTAGAATTTTTCCTGGGAATTTTGGGTATTTTTCCAGGAATTTTGGGGTTTTTCCAGGGATTTTGGGGTTTTTCCAGGAATTTTGGATTTTTTGGAAGAAATTTTGGGATTTTTACAGAAATTTTGGGGTATTTTTGAAAGATTTTGGATTTTTCCTGAGGATTTTGGGTTTTATCCCAAGGATTTTGGGTTTTATTCCAGAGGTTTTGGGGTTTTTTTTTATTCCAGGGGTTTGGGGATTTCTTTCCAGGGATTTTGGGGTTTTTTAAAAGAGATTTTAGGGTTTTTCCCCAAGATTTTGGGTTTTTTCCAGAAATCTTGGATTTTTCCCAGAGATTCGGGTTTTTCCCCCAGGAATTTTGGGATTTTTCCCCCCTCAGGTGATCCCACCTTGGCAATTTTCCCCTTGGACATTTTTTTTTCCTTCTCCTCCTCTTCCTCCTCCTCTTCCTCGCTCTGCTCCTGGTTCAGAGCGGCAAAAACGTTCCCACCCTGAGGAAAAAACGGGAAAAATCCCAAATTATTCCCTTTTCCCCCCAAATTCCAGGCGGCCCCAACTTCCAGCCCCAAAATTCCCCATTTTCACTGAATTCCCCCCGTTTTTTGCAGCATTTCCCTTCCAAAATCCCATTTTTTTGGGGCAAATTTTCCTCATTTTTCGCCCTTTTCCCCCATTTTTTGACAAATTTTCCCCTCACTTTTTTTTAATTTCTCCCCCACAATTTTCAAGGCAAATTTTCCTCCCATTTTTTTGTTTTTTTCCCACTTTTTTTGGACAAATTTCTCCTTTGTTTTTTCCCTTTTCCCCTCCTTTTTTGGGGCAAATTTCTCTCTCTTTTTTTTTCCCTTTTTCCCACTTTTTTTAGGGCAAATTTTCCCTTCATTTTTCGGCATTTTCCCACTTTTTTGAGCAAATTTCTCCCTCATTTTTTTCCCCTTTTCCCCCACATTTTTTTGAGCAAATTTCTCCCCCATTTTTCCCTTTTTCCCCCTTTTTTTGGGGCAGAATCCCCCTTTTTCCCCCCTCACCTTCCTCCTCCTCCCTCCTTTCCGGGCCGCTGGAGCTGTGGGTCAGATTTTGGGGGTCACCGAGGGGTTAAAACCCCCCAGGACCCCCCAAATTCCCAGCCCGGACCTTCCTCCTCCTCCTCCTCCTCCTCCTCGGCCGCGGCCGCCAGGGCCTGGAGCCGCCGGCTCAGCTCCTCCTCCTCGGGCTCAGGCTCCGCCCCCCGCGCCCGCCGCGGCTCCTTCCGGCGCTCCCGCTTCCGCCGGGACCCCTGGGGGGGGTTAATCACCCTTAATTAGTGCTAATTAACCCTTAATTAGCTCCTTGAGTGCCTCCCCAGTCACTGAAGCCAGGCTGGGTTTGGCTCCGCCCACTCTGCTCATGGCCCTTTAAGCCCCTCCCCCTTTAACCCCACCCACTCAAGCCCCTCCCCTTTTAACCCCACCCCTTTAAGCCCCTCCCCCTTTAACACCACCCATTTAAGCCCCTCCCCTTTTAACCCCACCCCTTTAAGCCCCTCCCCTTTAACCACACCCCTTTAAGCCCCTCCCCTTTCTTCTTTAGCCCCTCCCCTTTTGACCCCACCCCTTTAAGCCCCTCCCATTCCCATTTAAACCCTCCCCTTCCCTTCAGGCCCCTCCCCAGCCACACCCCCATTAACCCCTCCCTAATTAACCCACCCAACGACGCTAATTATGCTTCATTAAGCTTAATTATGCTAATTAACCTGGCCTTGGGGCGGTCCATCCTTCTCGGGGGCCGGGGGGGGCTCAGCCGGCGCCGCCTTCTCCTCCTCGGCCAACTCCTCGAAAAACTGAGGGGAAATCCGGGAATTTTGGGGGGAAATCCGGGAATTTTGGGGAAATACGGGAATTTTGGGGGGAAATCCGGGAATCTGGGGGAAAATCCGGGAATTTGGGGAGGGGTCAGGGCTCACTCACGGATTTTTTGCCTTTCCGGTCCTTCTTGCCCTTCTTGACCGGTTGCTCTGAGGGGAGAGGGGGAGAAAAAGGGTCTGGGGGAGCCCCAAAATCCAAGGATTTGGGGTAAAATCCAAGGATTTGGGGTAAAATCCAGGAATTTGGAGCAAAGTCCAAGGATTTGGGGGTAAAATCCAAGGATTTGCGGCAAGGCCCCTCCTCCGGATTTTTGTTGTTCCTCAGGCCTGAGGCGGCCTCACAAAGGGGTGGAGGATTCTCCCCAAAATTCCGGGGGTCCCATCCCGGGGTCTCCCCCCAAAATTCCCGGGGGTTTTCCCCTCATTTTCGGGGTCTCATCTTGTGGGTCTCCACCCAAAATTCCTGAGGGTTTTCCCCTCACTTTTGGGGCCTCATCCCGGGGTTTTCCCTCCATTTTTGGGGTCCCATCCCTTGGATTTTTCCCCCATTTTTGGGGTCCCATCTAGGGGGTCTCTACCCAAAATTCCTGGGGCTCTCCCCCCCATTCCCGGGGGTCTCCCCCCCATTTTCGGGGTCCCCTCACGGGGGTCTCTCCCCACCCCAATTCCCGGAGCTCTTCCCCCCCCCCTATTCTCGGGGTCTCTCCCCCCCATTCCCGGGGGTCTCCCCCCCAATTCCCGGGATTCTCCCCCCCACTCCCGGGGGTCTCCCCCGCCATTTTCGGGGTCCCCTCACGGGGGTCTCACCCTCCTCCCCCCCCTTCCATTCCTCCTGCTTGGCCCCCGCCGGCTTCGCTCCCTTCGGCATGGCCGGGCACCGCGCACTGCGCACGCGTCGTCACCGCCGCCCCGAGCTACTTCCGGGCCGCGCCGCCGCTTCCCATTGGTCCGCTCCTCCACAGGCCACGCCTACCGCCCGCAGGCCTCTTTTGCTATTGGCTAGCGTCTCATCGTCCCGCCCACCCCTGCGGCACCGCGCTCTCCTATTGGCCGATCCCGCCCCGCCCCGTGCAGCGCGCTGCTATTAGCTCGCCGACCTGTCAATCACGCCGCGGCTCTGAGGCGGCGCTCCATCCTATTGGCTCCTCCCCTCAGCCTGGGCCCGCCTCTTGCCGCTGATTGGTGGAGCGCGGCTCCGCCCGGTCACGTGCGCTCCCGTCATGCCCCGCAAGCTGCCGTTCAGCGCCAAGCGGAAAAAGCAACAACTCCGGGACCGGAGAGAGCGGAAACGGGGAGGTGAGAGGGGGATGGGAGAGCCCCGGGAATGGGGGATGGGAGCCCCGGGAGGGGGGGATGGGAGCCCCGGGAGTGGGGGATGGGAGCCCCGGGAGAGGGGGATGGGAGAGCCCCGGGAATGGGGGATGGAGAGCCCCGGGAATGGGGGATGGGAGAGCCCCGGGAATGGGGGATGGGAGAGCCCCGGGAGTGGGGGATGGGAGCCCCGGGAGTGGGGGATGGGAGAGCCCCGGGAATGGGGGATGGGAGCCCCGGGAATGGGGGATGGGAGCCCCGGGAATGGGGGATGGGAGAGCCCCGGGAGAGGGGGATGGGAGAGCCCCGGGAGAGGGGGATGGGAGAGCCCCGGGAATGGGGGATGGGAGAGCCCCGGGGATGGGAGCCCCGGGAATGGGGGATGG
>JANVCZ010000030.1:5487105-5642105 GCA_032357785.1 Periparus ater
AGGCCCCGCCCCCGGCCCCGCCCCTCACCGGTGCCGAACTGGGGGTCGACGAAGGCGTCGTGCAGAACCGGGAGGCGCCGCCCCGTGAACGGGTGCAGGACGTGGCGACCCCGCAGGTGCTGCCGGGGAGGAGGGCGGGGCCTCAGGGACACACCTGAGCCTGGCCACGCCCACCTGGGGACACACCTGAGCCTGGCCACGCCCACCTGGGGACACACCTGAGCCACGCCCACCTGGGGACACTGAGCCACGCCCACTGTGGGGCACACACCCACAGCTGGGCAGGTCCCGCCCCCTCACCTGGCACTGGGGGTCTCACCTGGTACCGGGGGTCTCAGGTGTGCCCGGCCCCGCCCTCACCTGTTCCCAGGGGGTCTCACCTGGTCCCAGGGGTCTCACCTGGTCCCGGGGGTCTCACCTGGTCCCAGGGGTCTCACCTGGTCCCGGGGGGTCTCACCTGGTCCCGGGGGTCTCACCTGTTCCCAGGGGGTCTCACCTGTTCCCGGGGGGTCTCACCTGGTAGCGGGGGTCCTCGGGGTGCACGGGCCACGGCCTCGTCCCCCAGCATCGTCTCCAGACGCGTCGTGGCCACCACGACCTCGGCGTCCTCCCCCTCCCCTGGGGGGCACAGCGGGGCCGGGGTCACCCCATGGGACCCAGAGGGACCCCAGAGAGACCCCACAGAGACCCCAGAGACCCCCAGAGACCCCAAAGAGACCCCAGAGGGACCCCAGAGACCCCCAGAGACCCCCAGAGACCCCAAAGAGACCCAAAGAGACCTCAAAGAGACCCTCAGAGACCCCAAAGAGACCCCAGAGAGACCCCAGAGAGACCCCAGAGACCCCACAGAGACCCCACAGAGACCCCAGAGAGACCCCAGAGACCCCAGAGACCCCAAAGACACCAAAGAGACCCCAGAGACCCCCAGAGGGACTCCAGAGAGACCCCAGAGACCCCAGAGAGACCCCAGAGACCCTCAGAGACCCCCAGAGACCCCCCAGAGACCCCACAGAAACCCCATGGACCCCACATAGACCCCAGAGAGACCCCAGAGACCCCAAAGAGACCCCAAAGACCCCAGAGACCCCAGAGACCCCACAGAGACCCAACAGAGCCCCCACAGAGCCCCTCCAGACCCCACAGAGATCCCCCAGACCCCAAAGAGACCCCAGAGACCCCACAGAGCCTCTCCAGACCCCCCCGAGCCCCCCCAGACCCCCCATTTTTACCCGGCCCCCTCCAGGGGGTAGGCGAAGGCCACCAGGACCCCGAACTCCACGGGCTCCTCGTAGCCCGGCACCCGCAGCAGCGTGCGGCCCCCCAGCTCCCGCTTCTCCACCTGGGGGGGCACAGAGACCCCCGTGAGACCCCCCAAAAACTGCCCCCAGAGCCCCCCAAAACTGTCCCCAGAGACCCCCGTGAGACCCCTAAACCGCCCCTGTGAGACCCCCAAAAACTGCCCCCAGAGCCCCCCCAAAAACTGCCCCCAGAAACCACCGCAAGACCCCCAAAACCGCCCCCGTGAGACCCCCAAAACTGTCCCCAGAGCCCCCCAAAACTGCCCCCAGAGTCCCCCAAAACCACCCCCAGAGCCCCCCCAAAACCACCCCCCTGAGACCCCCTAAAACTGCCCCCAGAAACCGCTGTGAGACCCCCAAAACCGCCCCCGTGAGACCCCCCAAAAACTGCCCCCGTGAGACCCCCAAAACCACCCCAGAGCCCCCCCAAAACCTCCCGGGTGCAGGAAAAGGACCCCGACCCCAGGACCCCGGCCCCGAGCGCCCCCAGCCCCAGCGGGGTTTGGGGGGATTTTGGGGGTGTTTTGGGGCAGTTTTGGGGTGTTTTTGGGGTGTTTTGGGTACCTCGATGTCGGAGATGGCCGAGCGCAGGGCGCAGCTCCAGTGCCCCAGTGCTGGGGGTTTTGGGGGGGTTTTTGTGGGGAGGTTTTGGGGCAGTTTTTGGGGTGTTTTGGGGGGTTTTTGGGGTGTTTTGGGGGAGGGGGTTTTTTGGGGCGGTTTTGGGGGGTTTTTGGGGTGTTTTGGGGGTGTTTGGGGAGGGGGTTTTTTGGGGGTGTTTTGGGGGGTTTTTGGGGGAGGTTTTGGGGCAGTTTTTGGGGGGTTTTTGGGGTGTTTTTTGGGGCGGTTTGGGGTGTTTTTGGGGTGTTTTGGGTACCTCGATGTTGGAAATGGCCGAGCGCAGGGCGCAGCTCCAGTGCCCCAATGCTGGGGGTGTTTTGGGGGTGTTTTGGGGAGGGGGTTTTTGCAGCGGTTTTGGGGTGGTTTTGTGGTGTTTTTGGGGTGTTTTGGGTACCTCGATGTCAGAGATGGCCGAGCGCAGGGCGCAGCTCCAGTGCACGATGCGGCGGCTGCGGTAGATCAGGCCCTGCTCGTGCAGCCTGACGAAGGCCTCGGTCACCGCCCGGCTCATTTTCTGCGGGGGCGTCACGGGGGGGGCTCGGGGGGCGCTCGGGGGACCCCCCGGGACCCCTCCCCAGAGCCCCCCACTCACCGGGTCCATGGTGAAACAGGCGCGCTCCCAGTCCATGGAGGCTCCCAGGCGCCGCAGCTGCTGGTAAATGCGGTCGCCCTTCCTGGGGGGAACGAGAGGCCGTGGGGCTGGGGAGGGGGCTGGGGATGGGGAGGGGGGCTTGGAGGGGCTGGGGAGGGGGCTGGGGATGGGGAGGGGGCTGGGGCTGGGGAGGGGGCTTGGAGGGGCTGGGGATGGGGAGGGGGCTGGGGATGGGGCTTGGAGGGGGCTGGGGAGGGGGCTGGGGATGGGGAGGGGGCTTGGAGGGGCTGGGGGAGGGGGGCTTGGAGGGGGCTGGGGATGGGGAGGGGGGCTTGGAGGGGCTGGGGATGGGGAGGGGGCTTGGAGGGGCTTGGAGGGGGCTGGGGAGAGGGCTGGGTCACTCTGGGGTCACTTTTGGGTCCCTTTGGGCTCATTTAGGGGTGCCACGGATTGCCTTGGGGTCAGTTCAGGGTCCCTTTGGGGTGCTGTGGGTCACTCTGGGGTGCTGTGGGTCACTCTGGGGTGTTGTGGGTCACTTTGGGGTGCTGTGGGTCACTTTGGGGTGTTGTGGGTCACTCTGGGGTGTTGTGGGTCACTTTGGGGGTGCTGTGGGTCACTTTGGGGTCACTCTGGGGTGCTGTGGGTGACTCTGGGGTCACTCTGGGGTGCTGGGGGTCACCTCAGGGTCACTGTTGGGTCACTTTGGGGTGCTGTGGGTCACTCTGGGGTCACTTTAGGGTGTTTGGGGTCACTTTGGGGTGCTGTGGGTCACTCTGGGGTCACTTTGGGGTGCTGTGGGTTGTTTTGGGGTCACTTTGGGGCGCTGTGGGTCACTCTGGGGTGTTGTGGGTCACTTTGGGGTCACTCTGTGATGCTCAGGGGTCACTCTGGGGTGCCGTGGATGACCGTGGGGGTCACTCTGGGGTGCTGTGGGTCACTTTGGGGTCACTCTGGGGTGACCGTGGGGTCACTCTGGGGTGCTGTGGGTCACTTTGGGGTCACTCTGGGGTGACCGTGGGGTCACTCTGGGGTGCTGTGGGTCACTCTGGGGTGCTGTGGGTCACTTTGGGGGTCGCTCTGGGGTGCTGTGGGTCACTTTGGGGTGCTGTGGGTCACTCTGGGGTCACTCTGGGGTGCTGTGGGTCACTTTGGGGTCGCTCTGGGGTGCTGTGGGTCACTCTGGGGTCACTCTGGGGTGCTGTGGGTCACTCTGGGGTGCTGTGGGTCACTTTGGGGTCACTCTGGGGTGCCGTGGATGACCGTGGGGTCACTCTGGGGTGCTGTGGGTCACTTTGGGGTCACTGTGGGGTGCTGTGGGTCACTTTGGGGTCACTCTGAGGTGCTGTGGGTCACTCTGGGGTCACTCTGGGGTGCCGTGGATGACCGTGGGGTCACTCTGGGGTCACTCTGTGATGCTCAGGGGTCACTCTGGGGTGCCGTGGATGACCGTGGGGTCACTCCGGGGTCACAGCAGTGGTCACTCACTCCTCCTTCCAGCGCCCACACCTCCCCCAGGAAGGCGTGGCGGCCGAGCTGGTGCCGAGTGACCCCTCGGGAGCGGGAGCAGGCGCCGCTCCACGACCACCTGGGTGGCGATTCCGGCGTGGTCACAGCCCGGGACCCAGAGAGCGGTCAGTCCCTCATCCTGTGCCTGGGGGGGACACAGGGGTCACTCAGGGGTCACTCAGGGGTCACAGGGGTCACAGGGGTCACACAGGGGTCACAGGGGTCACTCAGGGGTCACAGGGGTCACAGGGGTCACGGGGGTCACAGCCCGGGACCCAGAGAGCGGTCAGTCCCCTCATCCTGTGCCTGGGGGGGTCACACAGGGGTCACAGGGGTCACAGGGGTCACACAGGGGTCACAGGGTCACTCAGGGGTCACTCAGGGGTCACAGGGGTCACTGGGGTCACGGGGGTCACAGCCCGGGACCCAGAGAGCGGTCAGGCCCCTCATCCTGTGCCTGGGGGGGGACACAGGGGTCACTCAGGGGTCACTCAGGGGTCACAGGGGTCACTCAGGGGTCACAGGGGTCACTGGGGTCACTCAGGGGTCACAGCCCGGGACCCAGAGAGCGGTCAGTCCCCTCATCCTGTGCCTGGGGGGGTCACACAGGGGTCACAGGGGTCACACAGGGGTCACAGGGGTCACAGCCCGGGACCCACAGAGCGGTCAGTCCCCTCATCCTGTGCCTGGGGGGGTCACAGGGGTCACTCAGGGGTCACAGGGGTCACTCAGGGGTCACAGGGGTCACACAGGGGTCACAGGGGTCACAGGGGTCACAGCCCAGGATCCAGAGCGTGGTCAGTCCCCTCATCCTGTGCCTGCAGGGGTCAGAGAGGGGTCACCCCACAGATCCCTGGTGGTCACTCAGGGTCACTCCCAGCCCTCAGCGGTCACTCAGGGTCACCCCCCAGCCCCCAGTGGTCACTCAGGGTCACCCCCCAGCCCCCAGTGGTCACTCAGGGTCACTCCCAGCCCCCAGTGGTCACTCGTGGTCACCCCAGCGGTCACTCAGGGTCACTCCCTGGCTCCAGTGGTCACTCAGGGTCACCCCCCAGCCCCCAGCAGTCACTCTATGGTCACCCCAGCGGTCACTCGTGGTCACCCCAGCGGTCACTCACCAGCGGGTCAGCGTGTCCTGGATGGCCACGGTCAGGGCGTGGCCCAGGTGCAGCGTCCCGGTGACGTTGGGGGGGGGGAGGCACATCACGAACACCCCCCGGGGGTTGGGGGTCTCCAGGGAGCGCTGGGGGGGTCAGGGGGGGTCAGGGGGGTCAGAGACCCCCAATGACCCCCCAGGGACCCCCGGGACCCCCACTCACCCCACACTCCGGCCGGAAGAACCCCTCCTGCTCCCACCAGCTGTACCACGCCGCCTCCACGTAGGCCGGGCTGTAGCTCTCGGGGGAGCGGCCCCCCCACATCTGGGGAGGGGTCCCGGGGGGAGCAACGGGGGTCAGAGCCAGCCCCCAGACCCCCCAATCCCCTGGGACCCCCACAAACATCCCCCCAGTGCCCCCCACAGACCCACAGAGACCCCCAGAGACCCCCAGAGCCACCTCAGCCCCACACAGACACCCCCAAAACCCTCACAAGACCCCCCCAAAGCACCCCAGGCACCCTCTGAGCCCCCCCCAGAGCCCCCAAAGCCCCCCAGACCCCCCCAAAACCATCCCAAGATCCCCCCAAAACACCCCAGGCACCCTCTGAGCCCCCCTCTAGAGCCCCCAAAGCCCCCCAGACCCCCCAAAACCATCCCAACGTCCCCCCAAAACACCCCCAGACCCCCCAAAGCCCTCACAAGACCCCCCCAAAGCACCCCAGGCACACCCAAAGCCCCCCCCAGAGCCCCTCAAAGCCCCCCCAGACCCCCTCAAAGCCCCCCCCAGACCCCCCAAAGCCCCCCCAGACGCCCCCATACCCTTCTTGCAGCCGGCAGGGGGTGGGGGTCTCGTAGCGCAGCCCCTGCAGCTCCCGCCGGCCCGGCTGGGCTTGGCCTTGTCCTTGGCCTGGGCCTGGGGGGGCCGGGGGGGGTCAGGGGTCCCCAGAGCCCCAGAGGGACCCCCAGAGCCCCAGAGGGACCCCCAGAGACCCCCCCGAGCCCCCCCCTCACCTGCAGCTCCCGGTTCTTCTCCTGTTTCTGCTGGAACTTCTCCAGCTTCTCCCGTTTCTTCGCCTCCTTCTTCAGCTGCGCCGCGCTCTTGGCGGGGGGTCCCGGGGGTCCCGGGGGTCCCGGGGGTCCCGGGGGGGGTCTCGGGGTCCCCCCCGCAGAGCCGCACGTCCCCCAGCTCGGCCCGGAACTGGGGCAGCCGGACACAGCCCAGGAACCAGCGAGTGACCCCCGGGAAGGGGGCGCGGGAGGGGGCGTCCAGCACCTGGGGGGGGCATTGGGGGGGGGTCAGGGAGACCTTGGGGGGGCGATTCCCGGGGGTCCCCAGGAGATCTGGGGGGGGTCTCACCTGCGTGAAGGGGGCCAGCAGGGCGCAGGCCACGGTGACGTCGGCCAGGGTGACGCCGTCGCCCACCAGGAAGGAGCGGCCGCCCCCCAGGCGGGACTCGAGAGCCCCCAGACCCCCGCAGCAGCTCCTGCAGCCCCCGGGCGCGGGCCTGGGGGGGCACGGGGGGGGTCAGGGACCCCCGAGATCCTCACAGACCCCCCCCAGTATCCCCCAAACACCCCCAGGACCCCCGAGCCCCCCAGGACCCCCGAGCCCCCCAGAACCCCCAGGCCAGTGCCCCCCAAAGCCCCCCATGACCCCCAAACCCCCCCCAGTATCCCCCAAATGCCACCCCCGAACCCCCCCCAGGACCCCCAAGACCCCCGAACCCCCCAGGACCCCCCGAACCCCCCCAGGACCCCCCCCATGACCCCGCTGACCTCGGGGGGCCCCCCGATGGCGATGGCGGCGGCCGGGCCCAGCTCGCCCTCGGCGAACGCCACCCACTGCCGGACCAGCGCGGCCTCGGGGGGGGCCCGGCCCCGCAGCCGGGGGGGGCTCACGAACAGCGCGGCGGCTCCGGGGCCCAGCAGGGCCCCCCCGGGGGTGCGCAGGGCGGGCAGCCCGGGGGTCCCGGAACCGGGGAGCCCCCCGCTCCCATCCCCGGGCACCCGCTCCACCCCGCGGCGGCGGCCCCGGCCCGAAGCGGGCGGCGATCAGCACCCGGCGGGCGGCGGCGTCGGCGGGGGGCGGCGGCAGCAGCAGCACCGGGGGGGGCGGCCATGGCTGGGGGGGGGAAACGGGGGCTCAGGGGGCACCGGGGGGCACCGGGGGGCACCGGGAGGGTGTTCGGGGGTCCCGTGGGGGTGTTCGGGGGTCCCGGAGGGGTGTTCGAGGGTCCCGGGGGGGGATTTGGGGGTCCCGGTGCGGGCCTCAGGGGTGACGGGGGGGCTCAGGGCCGCAGGTGGAAGGTCCGGGGCTGTGGGAGGCCGGTACCGGGGGATGTCGGTGGAGGGGGCTCGGGGGGGATTTGGGGGGGGATTTGGGGGTCCCGGGGGGGGATTTGGGGGGTCCCGGGGGGATCGGGGGGTCCCGAGGGTCACGTGGCCTCCCCGCCCCACCCCCCTCCCGGTACCTGAGGCGGCGGCGGCGGGAGGAGACACGTGGGGCGGCGCGTGCGGCGCGTGCGCACAGCCCCGCGAGCCCCGCGCTGCCATTGGCTGCCGCCCGCGAGCCCCGCGCTGCCATTGGCTGCCGCCCGCCCCGCGCTGCCATTGGCTGCCGCCCGCGAGCCTGGGCGGGGTTTCCGGTGCCGCCGAGCCCCGCGGAGCGAGCGCCGCCCCCGCCGTGCCTGGCGCCCCCCAGCGGAGCGGCGGTGCCAAAACCACCGACACCCAAAAAATGGGGGCTCGGAGACCCCCAAAACCCCCCCCAAAAAAAACCCCAAAAAAACCCCCCAAAACCACCCAAAACCCCCCCAAACCATCCCCAGCCTCCCGGGAGAGACACACACAGAGAACACGGCAGGGGCCGGGCATTTATTGCGGCTGTGGAAAAGGGCCGGGGGGCGCTCCCGGGTTCGGCGGCGTCCCCCCGGATTTGGGGAGGGGTCCCCCCGGGTTCGGGGGGGGGTCACTGCTTCTGCTGCAGCGCCTCCTTGCGCGCCGCGTCCTGCAGCAGCTGCGTGTCCACCTCGTCGGCCGGGAGCTGGACATAGCGAACCACGGAGCCGCGGATGAAGCAGTTCTTGACGGAGAGCTGGGGGGGGCCGGAGACCCCTGAGACCCCCGAGACCCCCGAGACCACCCCCCAAAACCCCAAAAGCTTCCCCCGAGCCCCCCGAGCCTCACCATGTGCGGGTACTTCTCGGGGTCCGTGACGCTGATGTCGGTCAGTTTGATGTTCAGGTACTGGGGGGGCGCAGGGGGGGTCAGAGACCCCCAGAGCCCCCCCAGAGACCCCCAGGGACCCGCGGGGACCCCCCACTCACCTGATCCACGGAGTGCAGGGTCCCGCAGATGCTGGGGAGAGACACGGGGGGATTTTGGGGGGTTTTGGGGGGATTTTGGGGGGATTTTGGGGCTGGAAGTTCTGGGGGGGTCCCGGGGGGGGTTTTGGGGAGGGGGGATTGGGGAGGGGGGATTCTCGGGGGGGACGATGGGGGGTACCGGGAGCTCCTTGAGGAAGGGGTCCCTGGGGGTCTCGGGGGTCGCCCCGGGGGGGTCCTGGGGCTCCCGAGCCCCCCCCTCACCTCAGGTCGTTCTTCAGCTCCACCACCACGTCCTTCCCCACCAGGGACTTGAAGAAGGAGTAGAAGAGCTGGGGGGGGCACAGGGGGGGGTCAGGGGGGGTCCCGGCGACACGGGGGGGACACTCGGGGGGTCCCGGGGGGGACACGAGAGGGTGGCGGGGGTCCGGGGGGAGGGGGATCAGAGGGGTCCCGGGGGTTCAGGAAGGGTCGAAGGAGGCCGGGGGGGCTCGGGGGGATCGAGGGTCGCGGGGAGGCCGCGGAAGGACCCCAAACCCCCCCCCGGGGACCCCAAAATCCTCCCGGGGACCCCAAAATCCCCCCCGGGCCCCCCCCCCAGCCCCGCTCACCATCGCTGCCCGCCCGGCGCGCGCCACGCAGGCCCCGCCCCCTTCCGCCGCCGGCCACGCCCCCCGCGCCCGCCGAGGCCCCGCCCACCGCCCAATCACCGCCCGCGCTCCCCGCTGGCCACGCCCCCTGCCCACACAGACCCCGCCCACTCGCCGGGACCACGCCCACCCCGCCAGGCCCCGCCCCCGCGGGGGTGGCGGGAAATGATTCACCCGCCCCCGCTCCGGGTCAGGGGTCACGGGGACACCGGGGGGACAACGGGGGGACACGGGGGGTCACGGGGACACCGGGGGACACCGGGGGGACACCGGGGACACCGGGGACACCGGGGGGGGGACACCGGGGGGACACCGGGGACACCGGGGACACCGGGGGGGGGACACCGGGGGGACACCGGGGACACACCGGGGACACCGGGGGGGGGACACCGGGGGGACACGGGGACGGGGGACACCGGGGGGACACCGGGGGACACCGGGGGGGGGACACCGGGGGGACACCGGGGGGACACCGGGGGGGACACCGGGGGGACACGGGGGGGTCACGGGGACACCGGGGGGGTCACGGGGACACCGGGGGGACACCGGGGGGGGGACACCGGGGGGACACCGGGGACACCGGGGGGACACCGAGGGGGGGACACCGGGGGGACACCGGGGACACCGGGGGGACACCGGGGGGACACCGGGGGGACACCGGGAGGGGGACACCGGGGGGACACCGGGGGGACACCGGGGGGGGGACACCGGGGGGACACCGGGGGGACACCGGGGGGACACCGGGGGGTCACGGGGACACCGGGGGGACACGGGGGGGACACGGGGGGGACACCGGGGGGTCACCGGGACACCGGGGGGACACGGGGGGACACCGGGGGGGGGACACCGGGGAGACGCCGGGGGGGACACGGGGACACGGGGGTCCCGTGAGCCCGGTGACCCCAGTGACCCCCTGGGACTCTCCTGGGACCTCCCTGTGATCCCCCAGTGACCCCCAGGACCTCCCAGCCGCTGTCCCCGTGTCCCCCAATGTCCCCAAAGTCCCCCCATCCCAATATCTCCATGTCCCCTCCGTGTCCCCATGGCCCCAATTCCCCACATCACCCACGTCCCCGTGTCCCCCCCAGTGTCCCCCCCCAGTGTCCCCATGTCCTCCCCATTGTCCCCATGTCCCCCCCAGTGTCCCCATGTCCCCTCCAGTGTCCCCATGTCCCCCCCAGTGTCCCCGTGTCCCCCCCCAGTGTCCCCATGTCCTCCCCATTGTCCCCCCCCCCATGTCCCCATGTCCCCCCCAGTGTCCCCATGCCCCCCGTGTCCCCCCCATGTCCCCGTGTCCCCCCCATGTCCCAATGTCCCCGCCATGTCCCCGTGTCCCCCACGTGTCCCCTGTCCCCGTGTCGCCTCCCGGCCGCCCCCACCCACGCAGGGCCGGGTGGGGACCGGGAGAACCGGCCCCGCTGCCGGTGATGGCACCGGCGTGTCACCGGCGTGTCACCGACCTGTCACCGACCTGTCACCGACCTGTCACCTGCCCTGTCACCTGCCCTGTCACCTGCCCTGTCACCTGCCCCTGTCACCTCCCCGACTGCGGGGATTTAAGGGCAGCCCCGGGGCCACCCCGGCACTGACGGAGCTGTCGGTGAGTGGGGACAGGGACCGGGGACAGCGGGGACAGCGGGGACATCGGGGACATTGGGGACATTGGGGACAGCGGGGACATCGGGGACATCGGGGACATCGGGGACAGCGGGGACAGCGGGGACAGCGGGGACAGCGGGGGACAGCGGGGACAGCAGGGACATTGGGGACAGCGGGGACAGCGGGGACATCGGGGACATCGGGGGGATTGGGGACAGGGACCGGGGACAGCGGGGACATCGGGGACATCGGGGACATTGGGGACATCGGGGACATTGAGGACATCGGGGACAGCGGGGACAGCGGGGACAGCGGGGACAGGGACCGGGGACATCGGGGACAGGGATGAGGGGACTGGGATGAGGAGGACAAGGGGACAGGGACTGGGGACACTGGGGACAGGGCTGGGGACATCAGGGACATCAGGGACAGGGTTGGGGACAGTGTGGGCGCTGGCCAGGGACATTGGCAGGGCTGTGGGGACAGGGACAGGGCTGGGGACAGGTCGGGGGCTTTGGGATGGGGACACGAGTGGGACAAGGGGAAAGGACGGGGACAGGGACACGGGGACAGGGACACGGGGACAGGGACACCGGGACAGGGACATGGGGACAGGGACACCGGGACAGGGACACCGGGACAGCGCTGGGGACATCAGGAATGTGGGGGTGGGACAGGGTGGGGACGTGGGGACAGGATGTGGGGACAGGGCTGGGACAGGAGAGATGTGGAGATGAGAGCGCAGGGACGGGAGGGGACGGGAGGGGACAGAGGGGACAGGAGGGGACAGAGGGGACAGGGACAGGAGGGGACAGGAGGGGACAAGAGGGGGACAGAGGGGGGACAGGAGGGGACAGGGACGGGGACAGGAACGGGAGGGGACAGGAGGGGACAGGAGAGGACAGGAGGGGACAGAGGGGGACAGGAGGGGGGACAGGGACAGGGCTGGGACAGGAGGGATGTGGAGATGAGAGAGCAGGGACAGGAGGGGACAGGAGGGGACAGAGCACGGACAGGAGGGGACAGAGGGGGGGACAGGGACGGGAGGGGACAGGTGGGGACAGGGACGGGACAGGAGGGGACAGGAGGGGACGGGGACAGGGACAGAGACAGGGGACAGAGAGGGGACAGGGATGAGGACAGGAGGGGACAGAGCAGGGACAGGAGGGGACGGGGATAAGGACGGGGACAGCAGGGGACAGGAGGGGACAGGGATAAGAACAAGGACGGGGACACGAGGGGACAGAGGGGGGACAGGAGGGGACAGGGACAAGGACGGGGACATGGGGGACAGCCGGAGCCCGGGCGGGGGGCACAGGGCGGGTCGGGGGCTGTGTCCCCTCGGCGCTGTCGCCGTGGTGTCCCCATGGTGTCCCCGTGGTGTCCCCGTGGTGTCCCCAGCATGTCCCCATCGTGTCCCCAGGGATGTGCGCCGGTGTCCAGTGCCTGCTGAACCTCCTGCGCTGGGGCTGGGGGGTCCTCAAGGGCCTCTGGGGGGGGCACGGAGGTGAGTGGGGGTCCCGGGGGGGGGAGGGACCCGGGACCCGCGGGGGCGACACCTAGGAGGAGAGGGGTCCCGGGGGGTCCCGGGGAGGGGGGAACCCCCAAGGGAGGGGGGGGACACTCATGGGGGGCTTTGGGGACACGGGGGGGGGGCGGGGGGGGGGAGGGGGAGAGTGACCGGCCTGACACGGGGGGGGGAGGGGAGGGGGGCTGAGGTCAAAGGTCACCGCTGACCCTGACCCCTCCCCCCCCCCAGCGACCCCCCCGCCCCCCGCGGCTGAGAGGACGACGGTGGTTCCGGGCAAGGAGGACTGAGACCCCCCCCGGACCCCAAAATATCCTCGGGACCCCCCCAGGACCCCAAAATATCCTCGGGACCCCCCCGGGACCCCAAAACCTCCGGGGACCCCCCCGTGCTGAATAAACGCCCTCGAGCCGCGCCCCCCGACTTTGAGCGATTTTGGAGCTTCCCGGGGGGGTCCGAGGGGGGCGGGATGAAAAGAATTAAAAACGAACCAAAAGCTTAATTAGGAAATTAAGCAGAAGAATTAAAATTAAACGGAAATTACGCAGCAAACGATGCTAAAAGCGAGCTGCGAAAAATTGAATGAAGGTGAAAAAAAAACACGTAAAGTGAGGCTGAAAGGGAATGAAATAGGAAAGAAAGAGCGGATAAAAACCCAAGAAAAACTGGAAACGAGCAGAAACTAAAGAGGGAACTGGATTTAAAGGAAAACCCGAATTACAAATGAAAGAAAAGCGTTCAACACAAAAAGAAGAGGCGCAAACGCTTTAAACGTCCCATAAACATTTGAATTGTCCCGAGGCGGAATCGCGGAATTCCCGAGAGGCGCTGCCGGAATTCCCGGAGCCTTTGGGGGGATTTTGGGGTTTCGGGGCCGGGGCAGGAAAGGAGCGGGATAATTCCCCAAATCCCGATTTTCCGACTCAAAACCGCCGCTGCTCTCCCTCACCTGGGAACCCCCCGGGGATCCCGTTCCTTCCTTCATTCATTCATTCATTCATTCATTCATTCATTCATTCATTCATTCATTCATTCATTCATTCATTCATTCATTCATTCATTCATTCATTCATTCATTCATTCCTTCATTCCTTCATTTCTCCCACCCCTCATTTTGCTCTCCCCATCCCAAACTATTTTCCCCCAATCCCGATTTCCCCATTCCCGACTTCCCCAATCCCGGTTTTCCCCCCATTCCCGATTTCCCCCATTCCCGACTTCCCCAATCCCGATTTTCCCGATTCCCGATTTCCCCCAATCCCGGTTTTTCCCCAATCCCGATTTTCCCCATTCCCGATTTTCCCCAATCCCGGTTTTTCCCCAATCCCGATTTTCCCCGCTTCCCGATTTTCCCGGTTTTTCCCCAATCCCGATTTTTCCCCCATTCCCGGTTCCCCCCGTGTCCCCAGGTGTCCCCCAGGTGTCCCTCAGGTGTCCCCCCGTGTCCCCAGGTGTCCCCCGGGACATTCCCGGGAATTTGGGGATCCCCGGGACCTCCCCCCGCTTTTCCCGGCGGGACGGACCCAAACCCGCGGGAATTCGCTGGAAACGTCCCCATTCCTGCCCCGGGACCCGGGCTGGGAATTCCCGCGGGGGGAAAGGGCCGGGGCTCGATGGCCCATCGGGAGCGGCTGATGGACCATCGGGAAAGGGCCCGGGGCCACCTCGGCGCGCGGGGGGTCGTTGTCACCCGCCGGGGGGGGGAGGGGAGGCGGCGAGTGACAAATTCCCGGGTTAACCCTTTCCTCCCGGGACCCCAAACCCCCCCCCGCGGCTCCTCCCCTCCCTGCCCGGGGGTCTCCTCCGTCCCGGAGACCCCTCCGCGAGACCGCGGCATCCCCACGATATCCCCACGATATCCCCAAAATATTCCCAGGACATTCCCACGATATTCCCAGGACATCCCCACGATATCCCCACGATATCCCCACGATATCCTCACGATATTCCCAGGACATTCCCACGATATCCCCACGATATTCCCAGGACATCCCCACGATATCCCCAAAATATTCCCAGGACATTCCACCAATATCCCCACGATATTCCCAGCACATTCCCACGATATTCCCACGATATCCCCAAAATATTCCCAGTACATTCCCAGGATATTCCCAGCACATTCCCACGATATCCCCTCGATATCCCCACGATATTCCCGTGATATTCCCACGATATTCCCACGATATCCCCACGATATCCCCACGATATCCCCACGATATCCCCACGATATTCCCCCCTCCCCCCCCTCCCCCCCTTGCCCCCCCCCCGGGGGGGTCCCAGCGCGGCCGTGACGTTGCGATGACGTCACCGCCCCCCGGGGCCGCCCCCTCCCGCCCCTCCCCCGGCGCCCGCAGCTCCCGGAGCCGCTCCGGGACTCCGGGACCCCCCCGAGACCCCCCGGACCCCCCAAAATCCCCCCCCAAATCCCCCCCCGCCATGGCCGAGCCGCAGGTAGGGTCGGGGGGCGCGGGGGGGGGCCGCTGGAGTTGGGGGGAGGCGGCTCCGCACCCCCGGGGTTGAACTTTTTAAATATTTTTTAAACTTTTTAACATTTATTTCTTTATTTTCCCCATTTTTTTTTTCCAAAAAAAAGTTTGTTTTTTTTCCCCCGTTTTTTGTCTCTAAATTCGGGTTTTGAAAGTTTGTTTGAAAAGCTTCAGTTCTCGGTTGTTTTTGTTTTATTTCATCGCATCTCATTCATTTTATGTTCTCTTGCTTTACTTCGTTTTATTTCACCTTATTTTGTTTCGTTTCACCTTAATTTTGTTTCATTTCAAATGAGTGCGTCTTGTCTTGCTTTATTTAGTTTTATCTTTATTTTATCTCATTTTATTCCACTTGAATTTTAACTTTCTTTAGTTCTCGTTATCTCGCTTAGTTTAATTTAATTTAATTTAATTTTCTACTCTTTTCTTTCCTTTCATGTCCCTTCATCGGGTTTTTTTCATTTTATTTCGCTTTGGGATTTTTAATTTCACTTCGTACCCAGCACTGAATTTCCCATTTTTCTCTCTCGGCGTTTATTTCCCCCTCCGCTCTTTATTTTCCCCTCATTTTATTCTTTTTTACTTTTCCTTTCTTTGGATGCTTTTCGGTCGATTTTTGTTTGTTTGTTTGTTTTTTTAAATTTTATATTTTGTGTCTTTTGCGCCTTTTCCGCGTTTCCTCCGCAGGTGCCGGAGGTGCTGCAGGAGGTCACGGTCAGCACCGAGCCCCCCTCCAGCCCCCCCGAAGGTACCGACCCCAAATCCCCCCAAAATCCCCCTCAAATCCCCCAAAATCCCCCCCGGCCCCCCCGAAGGTACCGACCCCAAATCACCCCAAAATTCCCCTAAATCACCCCAAATCCCCCCCCTGCAGCCCCCCCGAAGGTACCGAGCCCAAATCCCCCCCAAATCCCCCCCCCAAATCACCCCAAATCCCCCTCAAATCCCCCCCAAATCCCCCCCCCGGGCCCCCCAAAGGTATCGACCCAAAATCCCCCCAAATCCACCCCAAATCCCCCCAAAATCCCCCCCCAAATCCGCCCCAAATCCCCCCCAAACCGCCCCAAATTCCCCCCCGAAGGTCCCGACCCCCAAATTCCCCCCGCATCCCCCCCGCTCTCCGGTCCCGGGGGGCTCCGCCGACCCCTCCCCTCTCCCCGCAGGACCCCCGGGCTGGCCCCCCCCGGGCGGGGTCTGGGGGGGTCCCGGCCCGGACGAGGAAGAGGAGGAGGAGGAGGAAGAGTGGGCGAGGCCCCTCCTGCGGCTCTGGGGGGCCTGGGGGGGCTCCGGCGCCTCAGGTGAGGGACTGGGGGGCTCTGGGGGCCGGGACTGGGGGGAACTGGTGGGACTGGGGAGAACTGGTGGGACTGGGCACGGGAACTTGTGGGGTGGGGGGCCAAGGCAATCCCTTTTTTGGGGTGCTTCAGTCATTTCGGGGCGCCTCAGTCCAGTTTTTGGGGTGATTCGGTCCCTTCCGGGGACGTTTCAACCCCTTTTGAGAGTTTCAAACCCTCCTCGGGCGCTTCGGGCCCTTTTTGGGGCGATTGAGCCCCTTTTTGGGGGCGCTTCAGCCGCTTTTCCAGCGTCCCAACCCCTTCGCGGCGCTTGAAACCCTTTCGGGGGTGATTCTGCTGCTCCTTCGGGGCGCTTCAATCCCTTTTCGGGGCGCTTCCATCCCTTTTCGGGGCGCTTCAATCCCTTTTCGGAGCGTTCCGAGCCGTCTTTTGGGCTGAACCGAATTCTTTTCACGGCGCTCTCCTCCCGAGTCCCGTCCCCAGCCGTCTCTGGCCACAAACACCCTTTTCCCCCCATTTTTCCCCCCATTTTTCCCCATTTTTCCCCCCTTTTTCCCCATTTTCCCCTCGCCCCGCAGATGACGGCTGGCAGAGCGCTGCCGAGGCCGAGAGCTCCCGCGACGAGGACTCGGAGGAGCCTCGGGGGACGCCCCGGCGGGACCCCCCGGACCCGGCGCGCCCCACCTGCGAGCTCTGCGGGAAAAGCTTCACCTCGGGCTCGTCCCTGAGCCGCCACCTGCGCGCCCACCCGGGCGGGGCCCCCTTCAGCTGCTTCCGCTGCCGCAGCTCCTTCCCGTGCGGGGCCGCGCTGCGGGAGCACCTGGGCTCTCCGTGCCAGCCGCGGCCGCACAAGTGCCGCTCCTGCCCCAAGCGCTTCGCGTCCGCCCGCTCGCTGCAGAAGCACCGGCGCGTCCACCTGGACGGGGCCCTGCGCTGCCCGGACTGCGGCAAAACGCTCACGTCCAAGGCGTCGCTGGTCACCCACCGGCGCATCCACACCGGGGAGCGCCCGTTCGCCTGCCCGGACTGCGGCAAGGGCTTCATGGCCTCCAAGTCGCTCAGCAAGCACCGGCAGGCGCAGCACGGCGGCGGCTTCATCTGCTCCGACTGCGGCAAGAGCCTCTCGTCGCACCCCGCGCTGGTCACGCACCAGCGCATCCACACCGGGGAGCGCCCCTACGAGTGCCCCGACTGCGGCAAGGGCTTCATGGCCGTCAAATCGCTCAGCAAGCACCGCAAAACGCACCGGGACGGGCCCGCGGGAGCCGCGCCCGCGCCCTGCCCCGACTGCGGCCCCGGCGGAGCGGCCGCGCCCTGCCCGCACCGCCGGCGGCCCCTCGGGGACAGCGCCGGGGTCCCGCGGCCCCTCGGGGACAGCCCCGGCAGCGGCCCGGGGGTCCCGCCCGCTCCCCCGGAGCCCCCGCGGCCCCTCGGGGACAGTCCCGGGAGAGGCGCGGGGGTCCCGCCCGCTCCCCCGGAGCCCCCGCGGCCCCTCGGGGACAGTCCCGGGAGAGGCGCGGGGGTCCCGGCCGCAGCCCCGGGGGTCCCGGCCGTGCCCCCGAGGGTCCCGGCCGTGCCCCCGGGGGTCCCGGCCGCAGCCCCGGGGGTCCCGGCCGCAGCCCCGGGGGTCCCGGCCGCAGCCCCGGGGGTCCCGGCCGCCGTCCCGGAGCCCCCGCGGCCCCACAAGCGCCGGCGCCCCGCGTGTGAGCAGTGCGGGAAGGCGTTCCGGGACGGGGCCGCGCTGCGGCGGCACTGGCGCGTCCACACCGGGGAGAAGCCGTTCGGCTGCAGCGAGTGCGGGAAGAGCTTCCGAGCCAACTCCAGCCTGGTCATCCACCGGCGCATCCACACCGGGGAGAAGCCCTACCCCTGCTCCCGCTGCGCCAAGAGCTTCGTGTCGCGCTCGTCGCTCATGAAGCACCTCCAGAGCCACCTGCGCAGGGAGCTGCTGGAGGGGGCGCGGCCCTGAGCGGGGGGGTCCTGCCGGGGATGTGCCGACCCCCAGGGATCGGAGGGGTTTGGGTGCCCACCTCAGGAACAGACGGACAAACTTTGGGTGCCCGCCTCAGGGACAGACGGACAAACTTTGGGTGCCCGCCTCAGGGACAGACGGACAAACTTTGGGTGCCCCCCTCAGGGACAGACGGACAAACTTTGGGTGCCCGCCTCAGGGACAGACGGACAAACTTTGGGTGCCCGCCTCAGGGACAGACGGACAAACTTTGGGTGCCCGCCTCAGGGACAGACGGACAAACTTTGGGTGCCCGCCTCAGGGACTGATGGAATTCGGGTGCCCGTCCCAGGGCTGTACGTCCAACTCCTCTTTTAGAGGCTAAAAAGGCATTTTTTAGCTTCCCACCGCCAAATCTATTCCAGTATCCGAAGCGGAGCTGGGGGGTCTCTGTTCCCCCGAGGGCTGCTCCATCTGGATCGAGTTTTTATGGATACGGCACGTCCCAAACCCGCGTTTCCCTCCCCAGTTCCCCCTGCTCCAAAATGAGGTGAAATAAAGCGGAATTGGGATCTTAGGAAAGCAGGGTCCTGATTTGATGGCTCGGGATTGGGGTGGGAATGCGGGACCCCCAATGGGAACGAGCTCCCCTTCCCCACAAACCCATCCCGGGGTCCGGAGGGGTCGGGAAGGCGGCACCGGGTGAAATTCGGTGATGCCGATCCCCGGTTTCCACCGGGATGCGTTCCTGGGGAATGCCAAAAGTGGGCGGGGGGCTCCCCCAGACGCGGCGTCCCCCCAAAATCCCGCTGGCAGCGGTGGGATTCGAACCCACGCCCCCGCAGGGACTGGAGCCTTAATCCAGCGCCTTAGACCGCTCGGCCACGCTACCCTGGCGGGGCGGGGCCGCGCCCCGGGATGGGGCCCAAAATTGGGGAATTCGGGCAAATTCATCGATAACCCATCGATAATCAATCCATCGATAATCCATCGATAATCCATCGATAATCCATCGATAATCAATCCATCGATAATCCATTGATAACCCATCGATAATCAATCCATCGATAATCCATCGATAATCCATCGATAATCCATTGATAATCAATCCATCGATAATCCATCAATAATTCATCGATAATCCATCGATAATCCATTGATAATCCATCGATAAGTACAAGCACAGGGGGAAGGAGGAATCGATTAAAGGAATTATTAAGGGACCGGGTGTTCCCCCAGGTCCCGTTCCCCTCAAACCCCCCGATGATCCAAGGACAGGGAAAAGCGAGGGGACAATTCCCGGTGTCCTGGGAATCCCGGCGCTCCCCCCGGTCCCGTTCCCCGTCCTGTCCCGGTCCCGTTCCCCGTCCTGTCCCTGCTCCTCCCGGCGCTCCCGCCCCAAAACTCCGCCTCGGGCCCTCCCTCCGGAGCCGGGGTCCCCCCACATCCCCTTCCCACCGTTTGGAAGGCGGGACTCTCCATCCCGGGAAAGAGATTTTCCTTCTTTTCGCTGCTTTCCTTTGGTTTGGAGCCGATCGGAACCGTCCCGGAGCCCGAGAAGTGCCCGACATGGGCTCAGCAAACGCGATCCGAACCCCCCCGAACCCGACACCTTCGCGCTGGGAAAAACACCCCGGGAAATCATCCAGGGAAAATCATACAGGAAAAACATCCCAGGGAAATCATCCCAGGAAATCATCCCAGGGAAAACATCCCAGAAATGCGGGGCGATGTCAGGGAAGGACGGCTGGAAGATGCCAGCCCTGTTTAAGGGAACGCCGGTCCCCGGCTCGGGGATTTCCATCCCGGATAAAGCCGGCGCCGGAGCCATCCGTCTTTTCCAGACGCGCATTTCGGGCAGGACGGGCAGAAACAGCCCCGGGGCTGAGCAGCGGCTGGAAATCACCGGGGGGATCCACCCGACGGGCCAGGACGGCCCCAGAATTCCCGAGATTTCGGGAGAAAGCAGCTGGAAGAAGGAAGCCGAGCTCCGCAGAGTTCTGCCGGGTTTATTGCCGGGGGAGGATGCCGTGCTCACCCCCGGGGGACACCAAGGGTGGGCAGGGAGGGAAGGACGAGGGGCTCAGCAGGGAATGTCCGGGGCTCCGGCAGGGATCCCGGGAAGGGGAGGACGGCAGGGATCCCGGGAAGGGAAGGATGACAGGAATCCACCCGGAGCGGCCCCGATCCCAGCCGGGCTCCGCTCAGCCCTCGGCGGATCCCGGCTTTAGGGATCCCTCCAGATCTCCTCACCGGGATCCTCGGGGTGCGAGCGGAGCTCTGCCCTTCCCGTCCCCCTCCGGCCCCTCCAGCCCCTTGCTCCATCCTCTGGGCAGAATTCCCTGCATTCCGGGCTGGCTGGATGAGGGAGAGGGAGTCCAGCTCCCCCAGGATCCAGGCCGATCTCCCAGCTCAGGAAGCCCCCGGCGTCACTGCTCGATGGAGACGGCGCCCAGCTCCAGCCAGAACCAGGGCCGGACGCGCTCCCCGCCGAAGGCGGCGGCCGGGAAGGCGAAGAGCGGCGTGGGGCTGGCGCTGTCCCCGTCGAAGAAAGCCACGAGCCCCCGCTCGTAGTGCAGGGCCACGCGGAGGCGGCGGGGGAGGCGCGGCAGAGGGCTCGGGGGGCAGGTGAGGGCCCGGCCCAGGCCGCCCCAGCGCTGCACGGCCCACACGCCCGCGGCGGGGCTGAAGGCCGCGGGCTCCCCGCGGGACACCGACTCCCGGCTCACCCCCACGGCGCAGAACGGGCCCTCGGACACGGTCACCGTCCAGGTGTGGCGGCCCGAGGTGAAGCCGGGGCTGCCGAGCGCGCAGGGAGCCGCCGTGAAGCGCTCGGGGCCCGGCGGGGGCTCGGGGCCGCCGTAGGCCCAACGCGCCCCGAGGCCATCGGGGGACAGCAGCAGGCGAGGGTGGGAGGTGAGCGGGTCCAGGGTGACCCGGGCTGGGGAAAGCGGGGGGAAATGGGTGGGAAAACGGGGGGAAAATCGGGGGGAAACCGGGGGGAAATGGGTGGGAAAACGGGGGGGAAATCGGGGGGAAATGGGTGGGAAAACGGGGGGAAAATCGGGGGGAAACGGGGGGGAAATGGGTGGGAAAACGGGGGGAAAATCGGGGGGAAACGGGGGGGAAATGGGTGGGAAAATGGGGGGAAAATCGGGGGGAAACCGGGGGGAAATGGGTGGGAAAACGGGGGGAAAATCGGGGGGAAAGCGGGGGGAAATGGGTGGGAAAATGGGGGGAAAATCGGGGGAAATGTGGGGGAAAATGGGGAAATGGAATGGGGGGAATGGGGGAAAATCGGGGGGAAAATGGGGGGGAAATGAGGGAAAAAAGGGGGGAATGGAATGGGGGAAAAAAGGGGGAAATGGAATGGGGGAAAATCGGGGGGAAAATTGGGGGGAAATGAGGGAAATGGAATGGAGGAAATGGGGGGGAAATGTGGAGGAAAAATGGGGAAAATATGGGGAGAAAAGGAATGGAGAAATGGGGGAAATGGAATGGGGAATGGGAGAAAAAAGGAGGAAAAGTGACAGGAAAAAGGAGGGGAAGGAGGAGGAAAGGGGAAAATGGGGGAAAAGGGGGACAGAAGAAGGTGAAACCAGGCAAAAGCCCCGAGCTGTGCCCCTTCCATCCGTGTTGCCTGCAGGGACTCACCCACTTGTTCTTCCTCTTTCCCTAAAAGCACAGAATTCACGGAGGAATCCTCGGAGCGGGAGGGTGGGAAGGGAAGGGAGAGAGGGGAGAACACTCACGGTGCTCCTCGAGACACCGCCCTGCCAGGAAACCACGGGATAACCGGGATGGACGGTGGTGAAACAGAGTTGGAAACGTAAAATGGAATTAAAAAAACCGATAAAATCAAAAATTAAAAAATAAAGTAAAAAAGAAAATAATAAAACAAAATAGAAGAGTAAAGAAAATAGAATAAAACAGAGTCAAACCAGCCCGGGGACACTCACAGATCCATATTCGGGATTCCTCTGGAAGGAGAAAATGAACTGCAATTAATGAAGCAATTAAAAATGGTTGTTTGTACAGGTAATTTACTCAACCGAGGAAAGAGAATTCCCCCACAGCCCCAGGACTCACCGAGCTCCGTGTTCAGTTCCGCTGGAAAGGAGGAAAAAAGAGAATTTCCATGAGGGGCTGCGGGGATCTGGCAGAAATTCCCACTTTGGGAGGAACTCACCCATCTGCCTGTGCCCTTGTTCTGTGGAAAATCCGACAAAATCCAGGCAAATGTTACAGGAGCAGCGTTTAAAATGTTACCACAAGCCAGAGAAAAATTAAATATTATTGAAATCTGTGTTTGAATAGAGGGTATGTTTAAATGTATAGTGGAGTAAAATATAGAAAATATACCAATATCTAAATTAAAATTAGAAAATGCGAATGTGAATTAACCACAGTATTTTAATAAAATAGATAATTAAAAAATGAGAGATTTTTTTATTTATAAACTACAAAAAATACACCTGTTAGAAGACAATAAATGTAATTAATAATGTAATTATGATTAATAATATATTGTATATTAATAATATATTAATATAAATTAATATATATATTGTAATTGATAATATTATTCTGTATCTGCTGTGATGCATTTTTCCTGAATTTCCCTCACCCAGTGCCTCCAACAGCTCCGCTGCGAGGGGAAAAACCCAAAACTCTTCAGTTTGGTGGGGCTCAAGACCAGAATGAACCGAAATTCCCGAATTGATGGAATTTCAGGGAGGGAGAGGGGGGAAAACGCACCAATCCTGGCGTCTCGAGCTCCTGAGATGGGGAAGAAAAGCAGGAAAATTCAAGTTATCACAGAGGAATCCCCTCTGCTGCATCCTTATCCCAGGGGGGAAATCCCGGGAGCAGAGTCAGAAGCAAAAGCTCTGTTTTAAATGAAAAATCTCGGATTTCAAATAAAAAGCTTTCTTGTTTCATCCAAATCCCTGATTTTTAGTAGAAATCCTGAGTTGTAAATGAAAACCCCGAATTTTAAATCCAAACTTCAAACATTAACTGAACAATCCTGAATTATAAATTAAACCCCTGAATTTTAAATCCAAACCCCAAATATTAACTGAACAATCCCGAATTTTAGATCAAAAGCCCTGATTTATATTTTTAACGTGGGATTTGGCCAACTTTGGGAATTCTGGACTCACCCAGCGCCGCCCTGAGCTCCTCTGGGGAACCAAAGAGAAATGGGGTTATTTGGGGATATTTGGGGATATTTTTCCTTCAGCTCCACCCCAGAAATGGGAACTGAACCCACCGAGGCTTTTGTCAACTTCCCCTGGAAACAGGGAAGAAAAAAAAACAAGTTAAAATAAATTTTGAATAATTTAAAATAATTTAAAATAATTTAAAATAATTTAAAATAATTTTGAATAATTTAAAATAATTTAAAATTATTTAAAATCATCAGATGGGTTTTGGGATATGATGCTAATTGTTGCTGTTATTATTATGGTCCCTAAGATTAGTTTCTGTCCATGAAAAAACTTGGAAAACGGTCAAAAATGTGTTTTATAAAGGGTTAAAATGAAAAATCCAATAATTTCTTACCAGGGTCTTCCATTATTTTGCCTGGAAAGAAACAAAACCAGGAATTTCCATTGGGATCTGATGATTCCCCAAATTTCCCTCCTCCCCTCCTCAAACACCCAAACTCCTCCATTTAAAAATAAAGAATTAAAACTGTGGAGAAGGGGGCAAAGTGACTTCCTGCTGGAAAATCCAGGGATTTGGGGATTTTCTTTAGGGAATTTTGCAAAAATCATTTTTTTCCAGTGATTTCTTGGGGAAACATCCCAAGCTCAGCAGGAAAATGGGGGAAAAAAGCCGGGATTTGGTGCTGGATAAAGGGAAACACTCACCGGGTTCTCCTGGTTCCTTCTCTTCTTCCTCTTGTTTTAACTCTTCCTCTTCTTCTTTTTCCTCGTCCCCTTCTTCCTCTTCTTCTTCCTCATCCTCTTCTTCCTCTTCATTTTCCTCTTCCTCTTCTTCCTCTTCTTTTTCCTTGTCCTCTTCTTCCTCTTCTTCTTCCTCTTCTTCCTCTTCTTTTTCCTCTTCCTCTTCTTTCTCTTCTTCCTTATCCTCTATTTCCTCCTCCTCCTCCTCTTCCTCCTCTTCCTCCTCTTCCTCCTCCTCAGGTTCTTCCTCCATCTCCTCAGGGATCTCCTCTGCAAGGAATTGAAACCCCAAAATTCCCAGGTTTGGGATTTAAATCCACTCAAACCCAAATTTTCCTGTTCCTGTTCCTGGAGTTGAAACCCCGAAATTCCGAGGTTTGGGATTTAAATCCACTCAAACCCCAGTTTTCCTGTTCCTGGAGTTGAAACCCCGAAATTCCCAGGTTTGGGATTTAAATCCTCTCAAACCCCAATTTTCCTCCCCTGTTCCCATTCCTGGAGTTGAAACCCCGAAATTCCAAGGTTTGGGATTTAAATCCCCTGAAACCCCAATTTTCCTGTTCCCGTTCCTGGAGTTGAAACCCCGAAATTCCGAGGTTTGGGATTTAAATCCACTCAAACCCCAATTTTCCTGTTCCTGTTCCTGTTCCTGGAGTTGAAACCCCGAAATTCCGAGGTTTGGGATTTAAATCCCCTGAAACCCCAATTTTCCTGTTCCTGTTCCTGTTCCTGGAATTGAAACCCCGAAATTCGGAGGTTTGGGATTTAAATCCACTCAAACCCAAATTTTCCTGTTCCTGTTCCTGGAGTTGAAACCCCGAAATTCCGAGGTTTGGGATTTAAACCCACTCAAACCCCAATTTTCCTCCCCTGTTTTTTTGGGGGGCTCCAAGACCCTCCCCGGCGCCTCGTTAGGTTTTAACGATTTCATGTTTTAATTTGCCCCCACCCTGCTCTCCAATCCCACAAATCCAATTATTAAAAAACCCCCAGAAAACTCCTTTTTGAAAACAAAAGCCACTCACCGAGCTGCTCCCTCAGTTTTCCTAAAAAAGAGGAAAATAAATTGATTTTGGATCCGTGTTTTCACTTCCCAAGGATCCAAAATCCCCTGAGCCAGGCAAAGATTTCCAAATACTTTTATTTATAAATTCAGTTTGAAAATCAAAAAATATTATTTTATTTATTAATTATCTAGTTTTATTTTTTAAGTCAGGATATTTGTGAGGGGGGAAAACTTCAAATTTGGGTAAATTCTGTCTTTATAAATAGGGAATTGTGCCTCAAAAATGATTTTGGGGCCCAAAAATGGGGTCTGAGACCCTAAAAATGTTAATTACCAGTTAAATCAGACACATTTTGGGGAGAAAATTCCCCTTTTCCAAAACTTACGTGCTGCTGATTCCTTCTCCTCTGCACACAGAAATGGAAATTATTGCCACGTTATCACCACATTATTAATTATTATTGCCACGTTATCACCACATTATTAATTATTATTCCCCCATTATCACCACATTATTAATTACTATTTCCCATTATTGCCCTATTATTTACAGTTTTTCCCATTCCCATTTTTCCCCCAGGATTCCCCTCCCTCCTCCAGGAATTTTGCTGATATTTTCCCCAAATTCCCCTTTAATTATAATTTCTCTGCACCCAAATTAATTGGCACTCACCCAGCAGCTGCTTCAGGTGCTCTGGGGGAAGCAGAGAGAAATTAATTAAAAGTAATAACAACAAATTTATTGATATAATTCGATGTTTAGGTAGTTTTGGTCACTGCAAAATTATAAATATGAATTGGTTCTGTTGTTAGAGAATATAAATATAAATTAAACATAAGTACAAATTCAAATATATAAATATAAATGTAAGTACAAATAGAAATGTAAGTATAAATGTAAGTACAAATAGAAATGTAAGTATAAATGTAAGTACAAATATAAATATAAATATAAATATAAATATAGATATAGATATAAATATAAATATAAATATAAATATAAATATAAATATAAATATAAATATAAATATAAATATAAATATAAATATAAATATAAATATAAGTACAAATACAAATATAAATACAAATATAAATACAAATATAAATACAAATACATAAATAAAAATATAAATACAAATATATAAATACAAATACATAAACACAAATATAAATTTAAATATATAAATAAAAATATAAATACAAATGTAAATACAAATCTCTGACTTACTGATCTCAGCTTCATTTTCACCTAAAGGAATAAAATGATCATAATAAATAATGTTTAAAAAAACACCTAAAATTGAAATAGTTCTAAAAAAAAAATCACAAAAATTCTAATGGAACTAAAATGAACTATTGGAAAATAAATAACCACAAGTAATGGCTAAAGAAATAACCAATAAATGTTTTTCCTTCTGCTTCCTTCATCCCCAGAAATCCCCGGAGCCGGTCCCGAGTACTCACGGATCCGAGCGTCCCGGGCCTCTAAAAACCAAAATTACAAACATCACATATTCACATAAACAACATATTATAAATATCCCCATATTTATAATTATTCCTGAATGTTAACAGCGACATTTATATTTATATCTTAGGGATATCTTGTATTAATCCCTACTTATTTCAGGTTCTGTGCCTGCACCTCTAAACCCAATGAAAATCCACATTTCCCCCCGAAATCCAGATTTTCCTGGAAAACGCCCCAAAAAAGGAGAAAAGGAGGGAAAATTCCTCACCCAGCTCGGCCTCGTGTTCCTCTGGGAGGGAGAGAAGAGGGAGAGACGGGAATTTCCCAGTTCAGAGCGGGTGCAATCGTCACCCGGTTATTTTGTCATTGTTAAAAATGATTAAAAATTATTTCAGCCCAGAAATGAAAAATCCAGGCACTTACGGAGCCTTTTATTGCAGACCTCTGGGGACAGAAACAGAGCAAATTGATGATAAAAATAAAAATGAAAATGAAAATAAAAATGAAAATAAAAATGAAAATAAAAATAAAAATAAAAATAAAAATAATGATAATAATAACAATAATAATATCAATAATAACAATAATAACAATAACAACAATAATGATAATAATAATGATAACAATAATAACAATAATAACAATAACAATAATAACAATAATAATAATAACGATGATAACAATAATAACAATAATAATAATAATGATAACAATCAGAACAATAATAACAATAATAACAATAACAATAACAATAAAAATAATGATGATAATAATAATACTAATATAAATAATAATAATAACAATAATAACAATAATAACAATAACAATAATGATAATAATAACGATGATAACAATAATAACAATAATAATAATAATAATGATAATAATCAGAACAATCAGAACAATAACAATAACAAAACAACAACAAAACAAGAAAACAACAACAATAATACCAATAATACCAATAATACCAATAATACCAATAATAATAACAATAATAACAATAATAATAATAGTCCCCAGTGCCAGTTTTTTACCCAATTTCCCCACAAAATGAAGATTAACGGGACCAACTCACCCACGTCAGCCGTGAGTTCCCCTGAAAAAGGGGGAAAAAAGGGAATTTTGAGACCAAGTTTTCCTTTTTCACCCAGCCCCAGGGAACTGGGGGTTCCCTCCCCGCAATTTTTGGGCTGCAAACCCCAAACTCACCGATTTTCGTGTGTCGCTCCCCTGGGGAAGAGGGAGAGCCGGGTTTGGGGTCATTTCGGATCAATTAACGAGCGATTAATTAGCGAGGGGCAGGGGCAGGGCGGGACTCACCGAGCTCCACCGTGAAGATCCCTGGAATCACCAAATTCCGTTAATTCCCCCCAAAATGGGGCTCCTGGATCCTCCCAGGGCCTTTCCTCCTTTTCCCTTTTTTCCCCCCAAATTCAGGCTCAGCCCCCCCAGCCCTGAATCCTGGAGGATTTCCCCCAAAATTCTGTGGAATTGGGGGATTTCCCCCCCAAAATTCTGTGGAATTGAGGGATTTTCCCCCAAAATTCTGTGGAATTGAGGGATTTCCCCAAAATCTGTGGAATTGGGGGATTTTCCCCCAAAATCTGTGGAATTGAGGGATTTCCCCCCAGAATCTGTGGAATTGAGGGATTTTCCCCCAAAATTCTGTGGAATTGAGGGATTTCCTCCCAAAATCTGTAGAATTGAAGGATTTTCCCCCAAAAATCAGTGGAATTGAGGGATTTCCCCCATAAATTCTCTGGAATTGAGGGATTTCCCCCCAAAATTCCGAGGAATCCGGGGATCCCAGCGCTCCCTCGGGGCCAGAGGAACTCACGGATGGTGGCGTCGCACTTGGCTGAGGGAAAAGGAATTGAAATTTAAAATCCAGGCAAGAACCGGGATGAAAATCAAATTAAAAACCAATTAAAAATCGCAGTTCTGGCTCGTTTTCCCTCATCGCTCACCGAGCTCTGCCTGGAGCTTCCCTACAGACAGAGAAATAAAACAAATAAATTCCAATAACGGGATTGAGTCTGACCATAAATCAGATAAAAATATCAATACAATCAATTTTAACCATTAATAGAATCGATTTTTACCGTAAATATTCACTAAAAAATGAAAATATTAAATTTTAAGCGTGGATATCATGGATTTTAATAATTAATACAATCAAAATGTTATTTCTACGGTGATAATAATAATTATTAAATTGGTATTCATTACATTCTTATGAAATATTGATTTATTGTTGGTGTTATGCTATTGTGAAGAGCAATAGCACAATAATAAAAATAATAATAATAAAATAAAATAAAATAAAATAAAATAAACCAAAATAAAATAAAATAAAGAAAATAATAATAATAATAATAATAATAATAATAATAATAATAATAATAATAATAATAATAATAATAATAATAATAGTTTTTTATTAATATTAATGGGTTCTAACTGGGGGGAGCCCCCCAATCCCATCTGGGACCGTGCCAGGGGTGGGACCCCCAAATTTTGGGGGGAAAAGAAGAGGGATTGGGGCTGGGCAATTTCAGGGGAGGAAATTGGGGGGAATTGGGGAATTCCTGCACTTACGGAGCCCGGAGTCGCGCTCGGCTGCGGCACAGGGAGGGAAAAGCACCAAAAATCACCATTTTGGGGTCCTGTTTCACCTCCCCACTCCCCCAGCACACAAACAAAGCCAAAACTGCCCCAAAAATCCCCCCATTCCAGGTTTTCCCTCCCAAGAAAGGAATTTCCAACTTCCTGCCGTTTTTATTTCTCGCTTTATCCCCGAGAAATTGCGTTTCCCGTTTTGTCTTGGTTTACATTCCCAATTTTCCTGGTCAAAATTCGCCGTTTTCCTACGTTTTCCATTCCTAACCTCCCCAAATCACTGGGTTTTCCATTTCTGGTTTTGTTTCTAAAAAGTAATGCTTTTAATTTTATTAAACCTCACACTAATTAGTGCTATTAACCATGGCACTAATGAATAAAACAGCCAAAACCCCCCCAGAAATGTTAATTAAAGCCGTCCATACCCAGCAGCGCCGTGACTCTTCCTGTGGGACGAGGGAAAACAGGGATTAATCCAGGAAAAGCCACTGAACTGACCCAAAATTGAAGAGTTTGGGCCCAAAATCATCAAGTGAGGTGGAAAACGAGGACTCACGGATTTCAGCAGCAAGTTTGGCTGCAGAGGAAAAACGGAAATTTTGAGTATTTGGGATTTTTTTCTCCCCACAGGAAATGCAGAAATTTGGGGGAAAATGGCATTATTTGCTGTTTTTCCCCAGGATGGGATGGAGGAGGATCCATCTGCCCCAAAAGGAGGGATTTTGCCCCAAAAGCAGCAGGGAAATGGCACTCACTGATCTTCCGCTCGCGTTCCTCTGGGAAGAGGAGGAGGAAAGGGGAAAAAAGCAGGAAAATGAGAATTATGAAATAATTCCTTCGATTCTGTGACGGCTCCATCGGGCCAGGAATGGAGATATTTGCCCCAGATTTCCTTTAAAATGAGGATTTTGCGTTGAACTGACTGAGTTTGGCGTTGGATTCACCTAAAAAACAGGAAAGAAAATAAAAAACAACCCCAATTCACCCGAAATCCTGAGAAATAATGAACATTAAAAAAATCCCAAAGTGGCTCCTCCAGTTTGAGGGAATTTTTATTCCGGGGAAGCATCCCCCTCCACGATCCAAAAAATTTGGTTTATCAAGGGAGAAACAGCCCTAAAACCACCTAAAAATGCACAAAGTTAATTTCAGTTTTAGTTAGGTCTAATTTTAATTTTTCACAACCACGGTTTGCGTGACTAAGGCCTGGATTTTCATTTCAAGCCCACAATTCCCATTTTTAACACAAACTTGGGGGGAAAAAGTTTCCATTTGAAGACCCAAAGTGTTCATTTGAGGGAGGAATTGATCATTCAAAAAGCCAGATCTCTCATTTTAAGGCCAAATCCTTCATTTTGATCCATTAAAATCCTTACCCAGGTCCGAGATCAGTTTGCCTGAAACAAAAAAAAAAAAAAAAAGAAAATTCACATTATTTGGAGCTTTTCCAGGTCTGGATCCACCGATGGGAAAAGGGAAAAGGGGCCCCAAAAATCCCAAATTCTTCAGGTTGGTGCAAGCCCAGAACCTCCCAGGGATCCCAAAATTAATGAAAAACCCGTGAAAAGGGAAAAGGCACTCACTGATCCTCCTGTCCCGCTCCTCTGGGAAAGGGAGGGAGAAAAAAGGGGAAAAAAAGTCAGGAAAAGGGGAAAAAAAGGAGGGAAAGGGGGAAAAAAAAGGGGGGAAAAGGGGAAAAAAAAGGGGGGAAAAAGGGGAAAAAAAAGGGGGGAAAAGGGGAAAAAAGGGGGGAAATAAGTGGGGAACAAGGGGGAAATAAAGAGGGAAAAAAGGTGGAATTAAGGGGGGAAAAGAGTGGAATTAAGGGGGAAAAAGGTGGAATTAAGGGGGGAAAAAAGTGGAATTAAGGGGGAAAAAGGTGGAATTAAGGGGAAAAAAGGTGGAATTAAGGGGGGAAAAGAATGGAATTAAGGAGAAAGAGGAGGAAAAGAAGGAAAAGGGGGGAAAGGGAGAAAATGGGTAAAAAAGCAGGGAAAAGGGAAAATGCGAGGACTCACCGAGCGTGGCTGTCAGGTGCTCTGGGAGAGGCAGGGAGGGAAGAGGAGAGTAAATCTGGGATTTCCCAGGGATTTCTTGGGAATTCAACCCCTCCTGCCCCTTGGCTGCGGGAAAAACGGGGCCAGGGGGCTGGAGAAGGGAATTCTGGGGTGAAATGTTGGGATTTGGGGCAAAACAGAGGGGCCTGGAGCAGGATTCTGACTTTGTCCCAGCCCCAGTTCCCCCAGGCTCAGGCATTTTTAATGGTAATTATTGTTAAAAAATAATATTTCTCCTGTTATTTTAATTTTTAATTTTTTTAATTAGGCCAAGGAACAGGAATAAATCCCCCAAAGTTTGGTTAAAACACGAAGGGACCTGGGAGAATCCAGATTGGGACTCACCAATCTCAGCTGCGAGTTCCCCTGAAACAGAGAAATTTGGGAATTGGGAATTGCCCCAAATTCAAGAACAAAACCCAATTGCTGCAGTTCCAGCCCAAAAATTAAAGGAGAAGGGGAGGAAAAATGGGTTTAATTTCCTTCTCCTCACTCCAGGTAATTATTTTATTCCCAGTATTAGAAAATAATTAAGGAATTATCTGTCCTGGCTGGATTTATTCCATTTGTCCCATGTTTATTGATCCTATTTATCACCTTTCCATTGAGTTTGGGGGGTTTTAGGACTTTCCTCTTCTATTATTTATATCTTTATATTTTTATTTCTCTTCTTTAGGAGAATTTGCATGTTAATGACAATAATTTTTCCATCATTTAGGAATTTGGAACTCACCATTCTCCGTGTCACATTCCTCTGAAAAGAAGGAGAGAAAGAAATTAAGAGATTGGAGTGGAAATGGACAGATTTGGGTATAAATTGATATGTTTGATATAAATTTGATATCTGGGGATAATTTCTTGCTCTGGGGGCTCATTCCTGGTCTCAAATCCAACATCTGGGAACTATTTTTACCTTCACTGGAGCAAAACCACCCCAAATAACCCCAAAAAAACTCCACTTACCCAGGTCAGTGTCACTTTCTTTAGGAGAAAACAAAAATTAAATGAAATGTACAGAAAAACAGAAACTTGTTTGTCTCCATCAGCGGCTGCTGCTGGGTCGGGGCGAAGGACTCACCAAATTCCTCCGGTAATTTCCCTTAAAACCCAACAAAACTCCATCAAAACCTTGGGAATCCAGGCTTTGCCAGGACAAGGCGGGGGAAGAAACAATTCCACTCACGGATTTGTGCATCCCATTCATCTGGAAAAGAGAGAAAAAAGGGGTTTAAAGCTGGGTTTGATGATTCCCAACTGGAATAATTCCATCATTCCAGGAATTCACCCCCCCACTGGCCCCTCCTGGGGATTTCAGTTTGTTTTTTTTTATTTTCACCCTCAGAATTGTCTTTCAACAGCATTAATTTGGGTTTTTCCCCCTGGATTTGATGATCTCAGAGGTCTTTCCCAACCAAATTCATCCCCTAATTCCAGGACTGGGCTGGATCCAGGTTGGTTGAACACAGCCTGTGACATTCCAGGGGGGAAGGAGGACAATCACTCACCCAGAGCTGCATTTTTCCCTGGAAAAGAGGAAGAAAGGGACAAACCAGGTCAGTTTGGGGCATTCCCAGAAGAGAAACTCGGGGAATTAAAGCCCAGTTAAATTAAATATGGATATTCTGGGATGAGCCCAACTTGGGGAAGGCCAAGAACATCAAAAGAGGGAATTGGGGTGTGAAAATCTGGGGAAAATCCACCCAAAAGTGAGGAGAGGGGGATTGGGGCACCCTTGGGAACCCAAGGCCGGGATTCTGGGGCCAAGGGAGCTGGAATTTGGCACCTGATCCTCAAAAAAAATCCCTTTCCACCCACCTGGCTCCATCACGGCGCTGTTCCCAGCCGGGATCGGCTCCGGCCGCTCCGCCAGCCTGGGGGAAAAAAGGGAAAAATTGGCTCAAGGATGTGTTTTCCAGGAAAATGTGGGAATTCCGGGAATATTCCAGCCCGGGGGAGTGACAGCAAGGGAGTTTTCCCAGCTTTCCATAATTTCCCAGCTTTCAGGCTGGGAATTTTCCCTTCCTGGGGAGGTTTTGGGATGAGGGGTGACAAACCCACCGCTCCTGCCCAGTCCTGAAGCTCAGTTTAACCAAAATTAGGGATTTGGTGGAGGAAGGGATGAGGATTTCATGTCCTTATGGAGATCCTGGCAAGGGCAGAAATTCCACGGGGGATTTTCCTTCCCCAAACTGCTCCCACTGGATGGGAAAATCATGAAAATGCCATTTTCGTGCCCGTTTTTGTGCTCACAATCCCCAAACTTCCAGTGGAGCTGAATTCGCAGGAAGGGAAATCAGAGAACGCTGCTCCATCAATACAAACAGAGAAATGCCAGGATAAAAACAGAGATTTAGGGAGAAGAGACACGGAGTGAGGGCACCAACTCCTCCCCCGTGGAATTATGTATCAATTAACAACATTAACATTTAATAATGAATCAGGGACTCCCCAGGATCCATTCTTTTAACACCTCCCCTGTTTCTCGGGATCCTCGGGCAGTAAAACAGGGACAATGAACAGAATGTCGGGAGGCACCCAAGGCCCTTCATTGCCGGGGCCAGATCGTGTTCCAAAGGCACCTCCGGGATTCCCATTCCCGGGATGAGCCATCCCCGAATCCGCCTTCCCCAGAGCCCCCGGCCGGGTCCGGCACTCACCGGCCTCGCTTCACCCTCACCGGCTTCACCTCACCCTCCTCACCCTCACCGGGCTCACCTCACCCTCACCGGGCTCACCTCACCCTCACCGGCTTCACCTCACCCTCCTCACCCTCACCGGGCTCACCTCACCCTCACCGGGCTCACCTCACCCTCACCGGCTTCACCTCACCCTCCTCACCCTCACCGGGCTCACCTCACCCTCACCGGCTTTACCTCACCCTCCTCACCCTCACCGGCTTCACCTCACCCTCACCGGGCTCACCTCACCCTCACCGGGCTCACCTCACCCTCCTCACCCTCACCGGGCTCACCTCAGCCTCACCGGCCTCGCCTCGCCCTCACCGGGCTCACCTCACCCTCCTCACCCTCACCGGCTTCACCTCACCCTCACCGGCTTTACCTCACCCTCCTCACCCTCACCGGGCTCACCTCACCCTCCTCACCCTCCTCACCCTCCTCACCCTCACCGGCTTCACCTCACCCTCACCGGCTTCACCTCACCCTCCTCACCCTCACCTCACTCTCCTCACCCTCACCGGCTTCACCTCACCCTCCTCACCCTCACTCACCCTCACCAGCCTCACCTCGCCCTCACCGGCTTCACCTCACCCTCACTCACCCTCACCGGGCTCACCTCACCCTCCTCACCCTCACCGGCTTTACCTCACCCTCCTCACCCTCACCTCACCCTCCTCACCCTCACCGGGCTCATCTCACCCTCCTCACCCTCCTCACCCTCACCGGCCTCCCCTCACCCTCACTCACCCTCCCCTGCCGCCGCCTCTGGGCCGGGATCGGGGCCCCGGAGCCTGCGGAGGAGCCGCAACAGCTGAGCTGGAACCGATCCCGACCCTAAATTTAGCTGGGGAGGAGGATCCCGAAATGGCCGAGGAGGGAATGGGATCCTCGGGGCAGGGGCAAGTGCAGGGGTCAGCCCAGGCCACAGCGGGATCGGGACCCTCGGGGGAACACCGCGATGCACTGCGGGGATGTTGAGATGCTTTGGAGGGGATATTGGGATGTGCTTGTGCGGGACTATTGGGATCCTCTGGGGAGCTGTGAGGATCCTTTTGGCGGGGGGGATCTGGGCGTTCTCCAGATCTCCCCTGTCCGTACAACACTCTGGGCGCCGCCATGCTGGCCCTGCCGGCCGCCATTTGCCGTACGGGACACGTCACTTCCCGTTCCGCCGGAAGCGCCGCCGCCTCTCTCTGCCCGCGCCGGCCTGAGGGGACGGACGGCTCCGGGCTGAGGCCGCCGCGCATCCGCCGCCATCCCGCCGCCCCCGCCGGGCCCCGCCGCCGCCGCCGCCGCCATGACGGAGCAGATGACCCTGCGCGGGACCCTGAAGGGCCACAACGGCTGGGTGACCCAGATCGCCACCACCCCGCAGTTCCCGGACATGATCCTGTCCGCCTCGCGCGGTGCGCGCCCGGAGCGGGCATCGGGAGGGCTGGGGGGGTCTGGGGGACACCGTGAGGGAACGCGGGGCTGGGGGAGCCCAGCGGAGGCGGCTTGCGGGGCCCACAGGGGCTTGGGGCTCTGCCGCTGACAGAGCTGGGGTCCCCCAGTCCGGGCCGGCTGCGGGGCCGGGGGTCCCCAGAACTCCCTGGAGGGGTCGGGGGCAGCAGGAGCCGAGCGAGGAGGAGGGAGAGGCGGCGGCTTCTCCGCCAGCTTCGCTGGGGTTTGTGACACCCCCGCGTGTCCCCACCCCAGACAAGACCATCATCATGTGGAAGCTGACCCGTGACGAGACCAACTACGGGATCCCGCAGCGGGCTCTGCGCGGCCACTCGCACTTTGTCAGCGACGTGGTCATCTCCTCGGACGGGCAGTTCGCGCTCTCGGGCTCCTGGGACGGCACCCTGCGCCTCTGGGACCTCACCACGTCAGTTCGGGGGGTCATTGTGGGTTTGGGGGGTCCTCGGGCTCTGGGACAGCTCCTGGGGTCTCACCGGGGCCGGCTCATCCCAGGCCTTGGCTGAATCCCGGGTTTTTGGGGTGTTGGAGCTGCTCCCCATCCCTCTCCTGATGATTACACCCAACATTTCACCGATCCCATGGGATCTGACGACACGTCCTGCAATGATGATGGGAGAGACGGGGGGAGCAGCCCTGGGGGAGTCAGGCTGGGTTTTGGGGTGTCCAGGGCTGCATTGAGGGGATGCAGCTGGACAGAGGGTCAGACTCTGAGGAGTCAAACTCATCCCAGTCCCCAGCTCACTGAGTAAATTATTCCACCTCTGCTTTTATCCCAGTTTGGATATTTTTCGTAGTTTGTGGGTATTTGTCCTGGTTTCTGGATTTCCCCCCGGACTCCTGGGGGGTTTCTGACGCCGTTCCCGTTCCCGCAGGGGGACGACCACGCGGCGCTTCGTGGGGCACACCAAGGACGTGCTGAGCGTGGCCTTCTCCTCGGACAACCGGCAGATCGTCTCCGGCTCCCGGGACAAGACCATCAAGCTCTGGAACACGCTGGGGGTCTGCAAGTACACAGTGCAGGTGGGCCGGGGGGCTCGGGGCTGATCCTGGGGGGTTTGGGGCTGATCTTGGGGGGTTTGGGGCCAGTCCCAGTGGGGTTGGGGTCATTCCTGTTGGGTTTGGGGCCAGCAGTGCTGTCTTGGCCTCAGTCCCGTTGCCTGGGGGAGCCCTGGGGGGCTCGGGGGGTGTCCCTGCCCCGTCCCAGCCCGCTGCCGTTCCCCGCAGGACGAGAGCCACTCGGAGTGGGTGTCGTGCGTGCGCTTCTCCCCCAACAGCAGCAACCCCATCATCGTGTCCTGTGGCTGGGACAAGCTGGTCAAGGTGAGCCCCGGGGAGGGATTCAGCCCCGCCGTGCCGGGGTGTGCCCCCTCTCATCCCGCTTTTCCCGCCCCAGGTCTGGAACCTGGCCAACTGCAAGCTGAAGACGAACCACATCGGGCACACGGGCTACCTGAACACGGTCACCGTGTCCCCCGATGGCTCCCTCTGCGCCTCCGGGGGCAAGGTACGGTCCGGGGGACACCTGGGGGACACCTGGGGGGACACTGGGGGCACCTGGGGGACACTGGGGACACTGGGGACACCTGGGGGACACTGGGGGACACCCCAGCCCCAGTTCCCCTTGTGGGGTCCCTGGGTTGGTCACGGCTGGAGCGGGGAGAGGGGAGGCCTCGCTGCAGGGAACCTTGGGGGTTCTTTTGGGGCGTTCCTGAAGGTCCCCAGGATCTTCTGGCACCTTTTGGAGCTGCCACAGACTCTCCTGGAGCTCTCAGGGGTGTTGTGGAGCTCTGTGACCCCCCTGGGGGATCCCGTGGGGCTGTCCTGGAGCTCGGTGTCCCCGCGCTGTCCCCAGGACGGGCAGGCCATGCTGTGGGACCTCAACGAGGGCAAGCACCTGTACACGCTGGACGGGGGGGACGTCATCAACGCCCTGTGCTTCAGCCCCAACCGCTACTGGCTCTGCGCCGCCACCGGGCCCAGCATCAAGATCTGGGTATGGAATCCCGGGAATCGCCGCCGGGACTGCCCCGGGACCCCCTGGGAACGGCGGGGAGTGCCCCCCCGGGCTGTGATGAAACACTCGGATGCCTCCGACCGCTCCGTGGGGAGACCCAGAGGCTGTTTCTGAGCCGGGCTCGGGTGGGACCTGGGTGGGATCCAGGTGGGACGGGGTTTGTTCCTCACCTCTCCAATCCCTCAGGACCTGGAGGGGAAGATCATCGTGGACGAGCTGAAGCAGGAGGTGATCAGCACCAGCAGCAAAGCGGAGCCGCCACAGTGCACGTCCCTGGCCTGGTCGGCCGATGGGCAGGTGAGACCCTGGGGACCCTCACCTGGGCAGGGACCCTCACCTGGGCAGGGAACATTCCCCTGGGGACCCTCACCTGGGCAGGGAACATTCCCCTGGGGACCCTCACCTGGGCAGGGGAATTCACCTGGGGACCCTTCCCACAGGGACAGGGGTTTGGGGAATGAGGGTCCTCCCTGGCTCAGGGGGATTTGGGGACCCCTGCCCTGTCCTGGGGGTTTTGGGGACCCCTGCCCTGTCCTGGGGGTTTTGGGGACCCCTGACCTGTCCTGGGGGTTTTGGGGACCCCTGCCCTGTCCTGGGGGTTTTGGGGACCCCTGTCCTGTCCTGGGGGTTTTGGGGACCCCTGCCCTGTCCTGGGGGTTTTGGGGACCCCTGCCCTGTCCTGGGGGTTTTGGGGGGCTCGGGGCTGCTGGGGGCTGACGCTGCCCTGAGCCCCTGTCCTTGTCCCCAGACTCTGTTCGCCGGCTACACCGACAACCTGGTGCGGGTGTGGCAGGTGACCATCGGCACCCGCTGAGCCCAAACCCCGCGGTTTTATCCCCAAAAACACCAATAAATGGCGCTTTATGGAGCTGGGTCACTGCGTGGCTGCTGGGATAAACCGGGATTGCGGGGCCAGAACCTCGGGAAGGAGGAAAACGCTGCTGACGTCGCTGGGCTGCGGTTTGGGGACGTTCCTCGTCCTCCCCCCGCTGTAAAAACCCCGAATTCAAACAAAACAAACCCCAAAATAGGGAAATACGAGACAGGAGGAACCTGGCCAGGCTCCAGGGAGTTCTGGAATATTCGTTGGTGTGGAATCTCCACACAGCAGCTCCACTCTGGCCCAAAATGCCGTTTTTTACCATTCTGGGGGGTTTTTGATGCCTTTTCCTGACTGTTGGATGCTGCTTCAGAGGAGAAGGGGGAGCTGGGGACCCGGACGTGCAGCTCCAGGTCATCCTTACCCAATTAACGAGGATCAGGGTGGGATTTGGGAGCTGGGATTGCACCCATGCTTGATTTTGGTGATGTTGGGGGGGCCCCGACCCCAGTTTTGGGGTAATTTACCCCAGACTCGTCCTGGAAATGGCTCTTCCCAGGATCCAACAACCTGGAGCCTTGGATACAACTTCTTTTATTCTTTATTATTGACGTGTCATAAAACTAAATCTCCATTTAATTCTCATTTTAGCCAAAAATATCCCGAACGAGCTCTGTAACGCCAACAGGAAATTCCCAAATCCACCAAAATCCAGGGAAACGTGAGGGGGAGTGTGAGGGGGGAGCTCCCGAGTGGGACAGGATCCGGCTGGAAATAAAAAGGGGGGAAAATAAATATCCCCAACTCGGGGAGCTCCAGAGCTGCGGGGGGGAAGCGGCTCCTCCCAGCCCCGTAAAGTGCCAGAGGGGAGAGGAAAATCCAGGATTTTCCCCCAAAAATGGCAAGGAAAAGGAGGGGAGGAGCAGGAGAACAGCAGGGGAAGAACAGGAACATCAGGGCTGAGGGGGGGCTCAGCTGAATCCCAGAAAATCCAGGCACTGAGAAATGCGGATTTTGGGAAAACAGTGAGTTTCAAATCTTAGAGGATTTGGCCCCAAACGCAGAAAAACTCCCGGTGGTCCGGAAAGGGCCCAAAATTGAATTGGGACACGGCTGGGAGAGGGAGGGAGCAGCTCCCAGCGGCAGGAACTGAACAGGGAAGCAGATCCAGGGGGAACGCATCCCAAACTCCAAAATCACCTCCAAAAGGGGCGGCTCCTGCCCCATCCAAACTCAAACCAGCTCCAAAGGGCTGGATCTCGCCCCGTGGAACACAAAACCAGCTCCAAAGGGCTGGATCTCGCCCCATGGAACCCAAAACCAGCTCCAAAGGGCTGGATCTCGCCCCGTGGAACCCAAAACCAGCTCCAAAGGGCTGGATCTTGCCCCGTGGAACCCAAAACCAGCTCCAAAGGGCTGGATCTCGCCCCGTGGAACCCAAAACCAGTCCCGAGAGGGCAGACCCTGCCCCATCCCAACACCAAACTCAGTTCCGAGGTGAATTCCGCCCGTTCCTACCCAAACCCAGTTCCGAGGTGGATCCTGCCCCATCCCGAACCCGCTCCCCATCCTGAGCCGCCCCAGCTCCGCACGGCGCGGGCGGAGCAGCAGCGGGAGGAGGAGGATGAGGAGGAGGAGGAGGAGGAGGAGGAACCTCGGGGGCGCAGGAAGCCCAGGGCAGCACCCCCGTGGCCCGCGGGGGCAGCCCGGGCCCGTCAGGTGCAGATCTTGATGCGGGTGCCCTTGGCCAGGATGCGGAAGAAGGGGAAGACGCGCTCGCGGCAGCAGATGTGGAAGGTGTGGATGTGGCTCATGCTCTCGGCGTTGTAGAAGCACAGCTGGCCCCGCTCGTAGTCCAGGTAGACCCCGAAGCGCCGCGGCTGCTCGCCGGGCGCCAGCGCCGTCTGCTCCGTGGCCGTCAGCGCCTGGTACTTCTTGCCGCTGGTGCCCACGGCCCAGATCTCGCGCTTGGGCGCCGGGGAGGAGCAGCCGGACGCGCCCTTGTGCCGGTGCCGGGTGGTCTCCCGGGCGGCCCCCACGGCCCAGCCGCGCCGGCCGCCCACCTCCACCTCCCAGTAGTGGCGACCGGCGCTGAAGCCGGGCGCTCCCAGCACGCACAGGTCGCCGTCCGAGCGCCGGGCGCTGCCCGCGGGCTCCTGGCGCCGCTCGGACAATCGGACGCTGCGCCGGTCCAGGGACAGGCTGAGCCGCGGGTGCGCCGTGGAGGGGTCCAGGGTCACGTCGGCTGCAGGGGTGGGGAGGGGGCTTAGGGGGGGTTCTGGGGAAGGGGGGATTCGGGAGGGGAGCTGTGGCACGTGGGGGGGGGGTTGGAGCAATGATTTCCAGCCCTTCAACGCCAGATTTCCACTCCTTCAGCACCCGGGTTCCTGCCTTTAATCCCAACTGTCACCTCTTCAGACCCCTATTCCCATCCCTTTAATCCCAAATTTCCACTCCTGACACTTCCAAATTTTCATCCCTTTAACCCCCAATTTCCAATCCCTTCGATCCCCAGGTTCCAGCCTTTCAAACTTCCGCCCCTTTAACCCCAGAATTTTCACTCCTTTAAATAAAAAAAATTTTACCTCTTCAACCCCCAGCTCCAGCTCCTTTAACCCCCCCAATTTTCACTCCTTTAATCCCAAATTTCCCCCCTTTCCCCCCCCCCACCTTGGGGCACTTTGCTGAAGACCTTTTCCATCTTTCTCATCACCACATCCTGCAGGAAACAATTCCGGAACTTCTTCCCCACATCCACCGGGACCATCTCGGGCTCCTGGAATTTGATGTTCTCACACCTGCAACAGCAACAAAAAAAAGGGGGGGGGGGAGAAATTTGTATTCAGACGCTCCACGGTGTCTTCCCAGCCTTCCTCCTCCCCCAGATATCCCAAATCACCCCCAAAATCCCATCCCTGCCCGGAATTCCCACCGTCCTGACCCTCCCTGGAGCAGCTGCCGGGGTGGGTTTTCCCAGGAGAGGAGAATGAGGAGTGACTGACCTGATGAAGGTTCCTTTGATGTCCTGGGAGAAGGCAGCAGGTGCCAATCAGGGAGGGGAAAAAAAGAGAAGAGAGGTTAAGGAGGACTTGGATTGTTCCTGTGGGATTCTGGTGCGGCCCTTGGACACTCCAAGAAGCCGGAGCCCAGGGGGACGCAATAAAAAACCCCAATCCCCCATTTTCCCTTTTCCCCCAGAGAACTCTGTGGAAGAAGCCGCAGTTTCTCCCTCACCTTGAGCAGCTGGAGCCCATCCTGCCGGCCGGCGGCCTCGGCGTCAGCGATGAGGCGGCGCAGCGCCGAGCTCCGCTCCTCCAGCGCTCCCAGGTTGCGGCGCTGCCGCGCCAGCAGCGCCTCGTGCCGCTCCTGCAGCTGCTGCAGCAGCAGCACCTGCTCCCCCGCCAGGAACCGGTGCAGCACCTCGAAATCCGCCTCCAGCTCCTGCATCTCCACCTGCATCTGCTCCTGCCGGGAAAAACCGCGGGGTCCGTGCTGGGAACAGCGAAACAAAGCGGGGAAAAAGGGGAGGATTCAGGGAGCTTCTGTTGGGAACTGGGCGGCTGCTGGGGAATTCCCTCCTGGATGACGCAGATTTTTAAAGTATTTAAGGGAACGTGAGAACAGAATTCCAGTAAATTAGGGTTTGGTTGAAACTTTATTCCATCAAATTAGAGTTGAGGGATTTCTTTTGTCCTCCACCTCCTCCCTCAACCATCCCTTGGGCTGAGAAAACAGGATTTTAGTGTCGTGGGACTGACTGTTTTTGGTGGAGCAAAAGCTGGGAAGCGAGAAAATCGGGAAAAGGCCCCAGGATCAGGCAGTTCTCACCCTCAGCACCGAGATTTTCTCTTCTTCGCTGGATTTCTGCTTCAGCACCGTGTCCAGCTGCTTCCGGAGCGGCTCCAGGTGGCTCTGGAGCTTGTTCTGAGAGAAGGGGAGGGAGCTCAGGCGCTGCAGATCCGGGGAGTCCTGGTCTCAAAACGCCCCTCGTCCTCCTTCCCTCCCCGGCCCCACGTCCAAGCTGGGCACCGACCCTCTCACCCCATTCCAGACCCCCAGACCCCTCACTTGACCCTCTCACCCCATTCCAGACCCCTCACTCGACCCTCTCACCCCATTCCAGACCCCTCACTCGACCCTCTCGCCCCATTCCACACCCCCAGACCCCTCACTCATCCCCAACCCACCCCCTTTTCCTGCCTCCCACAGCATTTTTGCCGTCTTTCCCCCCAGGAAGACGAAACGACCCTTCCCTGTCCTAACCTGGCACTTCCATCTCAAACTGGGGCATCCCACCCCCAAAATGCCCCTTTCCCCCCATCCCCAGGCACCGAAGCGCTCCAGCCGGACCCTCCCGGCCGTGTCCCGGAATCCCCGGTGTCCCCGAGCCCCCTGGGTGTCCCCGGTGTCCCCCGGTGTCCCCGAGCCGCCCCCACCTTGCAGTCCTGCACCACCTCATCGAGGGGCACCACGCTGTGGTGTTTGTGCCCGCGGGCCTCGCGGCACACCACGCAGATCGCCGCCTCGTCCACCTCGCAGAAAAGCTTCAGCGGCTCCTGGTGCTTCTCGCACAGCTCGGGGGGACCCCCGGGAGCCACCCCCGGGCCGGGCCCGGGCCCCGCGGGGCGCTGGGGCCGCGGGTGCAGCTGCCGGATGATCTGCACCATGTTGGCCAGCTGCAGGTTGGGGCGGAAGCTGCGCTGCAGGAACGTCTTGCGGCACTGGGGGCACGTGAAAACCGGGGGGCGCCGGGGGGGCGGCTGCTCTTCCTCCTCCTCATCCTCGTCCTCCGCCTCCTCCTCCTCCTCCACGTCCTCCTCCATCACGTCCTCGTCATAGTCCTCGTCCCCGAAGTAAAGCCCCCCCTGTGCGCCCCCCGCCCAGGCGGCGGCTCCTTCCTCCTCTTCCTCCTCCTCCTCCTCCTCGTCCTCCGCGGGGTCTTCCCAGAGCTCGGCTTCTTCCTCCTCCTCCTCCTCCCACATGTCGTCCTCTTCCTCCTCGTCCACGCCGGCCTCGTCCTCCTCCTCCTCCTGCTCCACGTCCAGCTCGTCTTCCTCCAGCTCGTCCTCGTCCTCCTCCTCCTCCAGCTCGGAGCCGCCCTCGGAGCCGCCGGCGGGGGGCTCGGGGCCGCCGCGGGCCCAGAGCCGGGAGATGCAGCCGCGGCAGAAGTTGTGGCCGCAGCCGATGGACACCGGGTCGGCGAAGTAGTCGAGGCAGATGGCGCAAATCGCCTCCTCCTGCAGCGTCTCCACCGGGTCCGGCCGGGAGCCGGGGCCGCCCAGCGCCGCGGGGGCCGCCATGCCGGGGGGCGAGACCTTCCTCCTGCTGCTCTTCCTCCTCCTCCTCCGCCTCCTCCTCCTCCGGGGCTCCTGCCCGGCCCCGCGGCGCCCCCGGCCCAGCTCAGCCGCCCGCCCCCGCCCCTGCCGGCCCCCAACCCGCGCTGGGTCCCGCTCCGCTCCCCCCGGCCCGGGCACGGCCCCCGGAGCCCGGCGAGGCCCCGGCGGAGGCTTCAACGCGCCCGCTGCCCACGCCGGGCCGGGCCCTCCCCGCCGGGCCGGGCCCCTCTAGGCCTCACCGGGCCTCGCCGCTACCCGCGCCCCCGGTGCCGGTGTCCCCCGCGCGCCCTCGCGGCTGTGGCCGGTGCCGGAGGAGCCGCTCGGTGCTGCCGGGTCCCGCCCGGTCCCCGCCGGGTCGCCTCGGCCGCGCTCGCCCGGCGGCGGCTCCGCCACAAACGGGAAACGCCGCGGCACTTCCGCCTTCCGGCGCGGGCACCGCCCCTTCTGTGCACCGTGACCGGAAGCGGGTTCGGTTGCGTAGCAACGAGGGCGGTGGCAGCCCCGCCACTTCCTCCGCGGGGCTTGTCCAGCCGCGGGACTCGGTGCGCTTGGAGGACTGGGGGCGGTGGCAGCGCTGTGGGGCGGGCCCACGGGCGGGGCTCTTCCTCTGGGCCCGCCCCCAGCGAACCCCGGAGCGGCCGGTTCGATTCCCGCGCGGGGCGCTCGAACATGTTGGTTTTTTTTGCCCCGAAATGTCTCTTTTCTGCCCTTTCCCCGAGCTCGTCCCTCGGTTGCGGCCGCGGGGTCCCGCTGTCGCCGCGGGGCGCGGGCGGGGGGCGCGGGCCGCGGCTGTAGCGCGGCGGGGCGGGGAGCGCGGCACGGCGTTTCTGTAGTGTAGTGGTTATCACGTTCGCCTCACACGCGAAAGGTCCCCGGTTCGAAACCGGGCAGAAACAACCCCTTCTCTTTTCCCTCCTTTCCTGCTCTTTTTTTCTTTATTTTTCCCTTTTCCCTCCAACACTTTGAGAACATCTCAGCCCTTCTTCCATCGTTTTTCTTTGCATAATTTTTAATCTCAACCCTTCTTCCCTCCCTTCCTTCTCCAGCCAATCTTTCCTCCATCACTTTCCCGTTACACATTTGGATCCCAGCCTCGTTTTACCCTATTTCAGTTTTCCCACCCCAATTTCACGTGATTTCTCCTCGGTCGCTGCTCCAGCCCCGCCCTGGCTCTGGCCTTATCAGCTCCCCGAGTCTGCTCCTTCAGAGGCACCGAGGAGGAGGAGGAGGAAGAAGCAGAAGAGGAGGAGGAAGAAGAAGAAGAGGAAAGAAGAGGAAAGAAGAAGAGGAAGAAGACGAAGAATGGGAAAAAGAGGAATGAGGAAAAAGGAGGGGTGAGAAGGAGTAAAAGGAAGAGGTGAGAAGGAAGCACAAAGGAAAAGATGAGGAAGGAGAGGACGAGGATGTGGTGAGGAGGAGGAAGAAGAGACGAGGAGGAGGTGAGGAAGAGGTAAGAAGAGGCAAGGAAGAGAGGAGGAAGCGAGGAGGAGGAGGAGGAGAGGAGGAAGCATCCCCTCATCTCCCTTTCCACCCTGCTCAGGCAGCACGTTCCAACCATCCAACATCCCAGGCGGAGGAAGCTCACCCTCCTCCTCTTCCTCCTCCTCCTCCTCCTCATCCCAAACCCCCATCCCAGGCGGAGGAAGCAGAACCCTCCTCCTCCTCCTCATCCCAGGCGGAGGAAGCAGAGCCCTCCCGCTCCATGGCGGGGCCGGGCCCGGCCGAGCAGCTCCGGGCCGAGGCCTCGTGTCCCGTGTGCCTGGAGCTGTTCCAGGAGCCCGTGTCCATCCCCTGCGGCCACAGCTTCTGCCGGGGCTGCATCGAGCGCTGCTGGCGGAGCTCCCGGGGCTCCTTCGCCTGCCCGCGCTGCCGGAACGTGGCCCCGGAGCCCGGCCTGAGACCCAACCGGGAGCTCGGGCACGTCGCTGACATCGCCCGGGGGCTGCTCCCGGAGGCACCGGGGACCCTCTGCGGGCGGCACCGGGAGCCGCTGCAGCTCTTCTGCCGGGACGAGCGGGCGCTGCTGTGCCTCGTGTGCGGCCGCTCCCGGCTGCACCGGCTGCACCGCGTCGTGCCCGCCGAGGAAGCGGCCCAGGAGTACAAGGTACCGGTTTGTACAAGGAGTACAAGGTACCGGTTCGTACAAGGTACCGGTTTGTACAAGGTACCGGTTCGTACAAGGTACCGGTTTGTACAAGGTACCGATCTGTACAAGGTACCGGTTTGTACAAGGTACCGGTTTGTACGAGGTACCGGTTTGTACAAGGTACCGATCTGTACAAGGTACCGGTTTGTACAAGGTACCGATCTGTACAAGGTACCGGTTTGTACAAGGAGTACAAGGTACCGGTTTGTACAAGGTACCGATTTGTACAAGGAGTCCAAGGTAACACCGCGCAGCCCCCGGGGAGCGGCGCCCCGCGGGATAATCCCCCCCCGGCTCCCGTGGGAAACGGGAATTGTCGGGTTTCAATCGCTCGGTGGCGATTTCAGTGCCCAAAGTGTGTGAAAACGCCTCCAAACGCTTCTCTTTTGAGGTGTTTTTAATCTGTTCTCAAGGGCGTCTTCACTGTTTCACAATAAATAGAAATTATTTTTGGTCGGTTAGTTACAACTAATTTAGAAACCTCTTTTCTGATCCTTTTCGATTCTCCTGCGAAAAGACTTCTGGAAAGTCTAATATAAACTTAAAGAAGTTATAAATCGACAGCGGTTCGTGTAGATACAAACACCTGCTGAAGAAATCTGCCTGAGGTTGTTAAAGACTGAGATCTTTATCCCAGAACCTAAATTTCTTGAGGCCACGAATGGTTTTTTGGGGGAAATCTCTCTTATCTGGGGCTCCCAGCCCTCCCTGGGTGCGGGGTTGGCTCTGGCTCAGCTCCTCGCGGTTCTGATGCAAAGCGTATCCCATCTCAGACCAGGTGCGGAGGAAATTTAATGGGAAAATGGATTTTTCTCAGCCCCTCTGAGTTCGCATTTTATTTCCCTGCAGGAGCAGATCCAAAACTGCCTCCAGGCTTTGAGGGAGGAGAGAGAAAAATACCTGGAAAGCCGAAAATCCGGCGCTCAGAGGAGTTTGCACCTGGTGGGAACCCCCGAGAGGAGCTGGGGGGGTCGGGGAGCGGTTTGGATCCCGGGGCGGGGACGGGTTTGGTTCGTTCCCTCTACCCCAGCGGTGTTTTGGGGCGAAATCTCCCGGATTTGGCTCTGGGAGCGCTGCGTTCCGTGTTTATCTGCCGGGGTTCAGCGCAGGCTGCGCCGGGAGATAACGCGGAGCTGGGAGGGGAAGGAGGGCAAGGGAGGGATCCCGGCCCTTCCCTCGCTCCCTTCCCTCACCGCCGCTCCCGGCAGGACAAAACCAGGAGCGAGGGGCAGCGGATGGCGCAGGAATTCCGGGAACTGCAGCGATTCCTGCAGGAGAAGGAGCGTCTCCTCCTAGCCCAGCTCGGGGACCTGGACAGCGCCATCGGCCGAGCCCAGGACGAGGCGCTGGCCAAGGTCTCGGAGGAGTTATCCCAGCTGGACACCCTGACCTGGGAGATGGAGGGGAAATTCCAGCAGCCCCCGAGCCGCTTCCTGCAGGTGAGAGCCCGGAGCTCCTGGACTGGGAGGGGAAAAGGTGGAGCAAACAAAATCCAAGACCCAGGAGCCCGAATTATCCCCGCAGGAGCTCCCCTGGTGTCACCGCCACAGCCCTGGGCATGTCCCAGAGCTCGGACACCTCCTGGATGTGGATCGGGTGTGGATTAGGATGGGTTTTTAAGTCCCTGCGACCCAAACCGGGCTGGAATTCTTTGATCCCGGGGTTTGAGGGAACGGTCTATTGTTCCTCCTCTCTAACCATCTCCTCTCTCCTCCCACCTTTAGGACCTCCAGCAGCTCCTGGACAGGTAATGCAGCTCCTCCTCCCTTCTCGCACCTCTGGGGCCATCCAGGCCAATCCCGAGGTCGAGGTTTCCTTCCGATTCCCGCTCTGCTGCTTCGGGCTCGGGAATTTGGCTCTGGGGGAAGGAAACGGCCCAGGAAGGGCAGGGAAAAGGGGCTTGGATTTGCAGCTGGGATAAACATCCTCAGCCCATCCCATAACGGCCCCCGGGATATTTAATGAGAATGAAATGAACCCTCAGACTGGAGGGTTTTGCCCCTTTTTGGCTTCTTTGCAGCTGTGAGATGATGAAGTTCCACCCCCCGGCCGAGATTTCCTCGGATCTGGAGAGGAGCCTGGAGGATTTTGTCCAGAGGAACATCCTGGTGAGGGGCACCTTGAGGAGATGCCAAGGTGCCGAGCGGGACTGGCAGGGGCCTGGTGTGGGAATCCAGGAGGAGCGGGGTCCCTGGGAGGGAGATCCGGGAGAAATGGGGTCCCTGTGGGGGATATCCAGGAGCTGTTCACCAGAGAAGGACCCCGAGGTTTTCCCTGAGGTATTTCCTGGGACAAAACTCAGTCGGGGGTTGGAGAGAAGAGAAAAACCAGCCCAGCAAAGGAGTTTCCCCTCCCAGATCTCCCTGAAAAGCGGATTAGGGGTCACCGGTGGGAAAATCTGATCCCACGCGGGTGCAAAGCCAGGGACAGGACAGAGTGGGGATAAATCCATGTGCACAAATCCTCGGGGATGAGTTCTGCTTGGCCAGGGGATCGGATGAAGGTATTGTCTGACCCCGAGTCTGTGAAATTCTCTCCTCAGACAGCCTCATGTTCCAGCTGCAGGAGCCGGGTGAGTCGGGGTGAGGAAATGGAGGCTTTGGGCTCGTGGGAGAGTTTCCCATGGGAAAACCGGTGTCGTTCCTGCTGCTGAGGGAGGGAAGAGCCACGGTCCTGGTGTGTGCAGGGAGTGGGAGAACGGGGCTGATCCCGGGCTCCGGGAGGAACAGGAGCATCTCCATCCTCGGGGAACGGGAGAGCGGGGCGGATCCCGGGCTCCAGGAGGAACAGGAGCATCTCCATCCTCGGGGAACGGGAGAGCGGGGCGGATCCCGGGTTCCAGGAGGAACAGGAGCATCTCCATCCTCGGGGAACGGGAGAGCGGGGCGGATCCCGGGCTCCGGGAGGAACAGGAGCCCCTCAATCCTCCAGTGCTCCCTTCTCCCGCAGCCGACCTCACCCTGGACCCCGGCACGGCTCATCCCCACCTGCAGCTCTCGGAGGACGGGAAAGAAGCCCGAGGGCAGCTGGTGCCGCGGGACGTCCGGGACCACCCCGGGCGCTTCGACTTCGAGCCCTGCGTGCTGGCGCGGGGCGGCTTCGCCTCGGGCCGGCATTTCTGGGAGGTGGAGGTGGGGCAGGGCGGGGTGTGGGCGCTGGGCGTGGTGCGGGAGTCGGCGCGCAGGAGGGGCCCCCTGAGCCTGACCCCCAAAGAGGGGGTGTGGGCGCTGGAGGCTTTTCACTCCCTGACCTCCCCCCGCGCCAGCCTCCGCCCGCAGCCCCCGCCCCGCCGGCTCCGGGTCTCCCTGGACTACGAGGGGCGCCGGGTGGCTTTCTTCAGCGCCGGCCACGACATTCCCATCCTGGAATACACCCGGGCCGCCTTCAACGGGGAGAGGGTCCTGCCCTGGTTCAAGATGGGGATGGGGGCGCGGCTGCTGGAGGTGACGCGGGGCTGCGAGGAGCCGGCGGTGGCCGGGCCGGTCACGTCGCCGCTGGACTGGGTGGGCTTCGGCTTCTCGCTGCGGATCTGCCCCTGAGGGGCTGCGGGGACCTGTCCCGAGCGATGCCGAGGGAATTCGCCGCCCCTCCGTGTCCGTCGGGAGCTCTGGGATGGCCCCAGGGATCGGCCGGGTTCCGTGTGTGTGGATTTTATCCTTGTACCCCTGGCAGGATGGATCCTCCCGCTTTCCTCTCTTCCCAAAGTGTTTTTTGTCCAGGGTGTGTCCTGAACCCTTCACCTCTCGCTTTGGGGAGCTGTTTCCCATCTCTCTCCACGTCCCGGGCGTTTGTCTCAAATAAAAGAACATTTTGTGTTGCACCCTCGCCTCCCTGCCCCGCCGGGAATTGGGTTCCTCTGGATTTCTGAGCCTCTGGGTGATAAATTAGGAAAATCTGGGGGGGATGAGGACACCTCGCTGAGCTTGCGCCTCCCCAGCCTTTCACACAGGCCGCGGAGCAACACAACCCTCCTGGAATCCAATTTTCCACGTTATTACTCCCCAAAAACGCTGTCCCCCGTGCCGGCCGCTGGGGAGGGACGAGGTGGGATCAGTCCCAGGGCGGGTGGTGCCTCGGCCTGGGAAGGACAGGGGCAGGACACGAGTTCCGGCACTTTTTGCCGCTTTCAAAGACATCGATTTCCTCAAAAACGCGCGATTCTCGTCCGAGGAAGCCCAAAAGAGGAAGCGGCAGCACCGAAACAGCCCCGTTATTAATTCCGGAACCGAGAAGAGGAACCGGGAGCGACGCTGGGCCCGGAATAACAGGCACGGGATGAGTGGAGCCCCCTCCCCATCCCCGCGGGTCCCTCCCGGAGGCAGCTCCTGGCATCACGCCCCGTCCCGGGAATTCTCCGCATCCCTCGGGGCCAGAGATCGCTGTTCCCGGCTCCTCCAGGCTCCCTCCCTGGCTCTGATCTCCACCCAGGGAGTCCCTTCTCTCCAGGACGATGCAAAGCGCTTCCCACCCGGGCTGGTTCTCCAGGCTCTGCCGACTCCTTTTCCCACCGGATTCCTCATCCCAGGACGGAGGAGCGGAGCCCGAGGCTCTGCCGCTGTTCCACCGGGATCCGCCCCCTTCCCTTCTGCCGAAACTTTCCCGGGAGCCTTTTTGGGGTGTTCGCTCCCAGCTCTGGCGTTCCCACAGCCAGCGGCTCCTCCCTGGCTCTTCCCGGCGGGAAACGCGCGCTGGAATCGAGATTTTTATCTCCAAACCTGCCCGAGCTGTGGGTCCCCCCAGCTCGGTGGCAGAGACCCTGCCACGCAATAGTTCCATAAAAATAAATATGAAATAAATATGAATTTATCCACAGAGCTCAGTGGAGGAGCAGAGGGTGGGAAATTCCCTGGAGACGTTTCCTGGTGGTCTCAGAGCCCTGGCTTGGCCACAGGGATGGAGCTGAAAGGAAGTCCCGGACCCCAATTTGTCCCTCTGCCAACCCCCTCCAGGTCCTGGTTGTGCTTTCCCCTCCCTTTTTCCTTGGATTTGCCCCATCCGTGGTCCCGCCGAGCCCTGGGAGCCCCTCGCCCACGGGAACCCGGACATCCCGCGTCTCCAGGGTGTTTTTTGGGGGAGGTGGATGCTTTTAGCGCAAAAGGAGTGGGGTGGCAGCTCCCTGAGGCAGCAGCTCCAGGCACAAAACCCTGGAATTGTGATGAGGAAAAGCCGGGAGAGGTGGGGGAGACCTGACGCGCAAGCTCAGCCCAGCCGGGTTCACCCGGGCCAGGGAAGGAACCGGAGAGGAAGGATCCAGCCCGGACAAAGGGATAAACCCGGCAGGGTCTGGATCCCTTGGGAAGGAATTCCAGCGGCGATTCGGCTTTTCTGAGCCAGGAGAGGAGGACCCCGAGGAAGGACAGCTGCCCTGGAGTGCGGGAAACTGGAAGACCTGGTAGGTGCCACCTGCTGAGCCTCGGGGACATTTGGGGACACACCGAGCTCGGGAACGTTCCTTTGGGAGGGACGACGCCGGGACCGCACGGATTTGGGCAGAATTTCACCAAATTCGGGCAGGGAGCTGCGGGGATTGGAATCCAGAGGTGTTCTCCCGTGGGAAATGCCTCTCCCTGAGCTCCTCGGGGTATTTCCCACCCCGCTTTCCTTTAGTTTGTCACTTAAATCCCGCTTGGGTTTGGGGCTGCAGATTCCAGGGGGATCCTGAGCTCGCTCTCTCTTTCACAGCTGCAAGACCTGAAAAATGAGCTGGAGAAGAGGCAGGCGAAAAAAACCCCTGAGATTTCCCACCCGGACACCCCGGCACAGGGGCAGGAAGAGAAGGATCAGCAGCTGGTGAGGGAATTCTCCTGTTTTGAGGGAAAATCAGAGGGAGGGACCTCCCCACTGCGTGAATAATTGGGATTCTCCTGGCCCCCGTTTGGTCCTGTTCCCTCCGGAGCCCCGAGGGGATGAGGAGAGGGAGCTTTGAGCCTGTAAAGGTGGGGAAAAGGGAATTAAATCCCCTTGGCCGGGCTGGTGGTTCCCTATATTTCCAAATAATTTGCTTTGCCGTGATTTGGAGGATCTCACGCTGAGCTGCCTTTCTTTTCTCTCTTCCCCCAGGACGTGAAAAGCTCCTTCAGCAGGTTTGTGGTCTCCCTGAAAATCTTCTCCATGGATTTTCCCAAGAGGAATGGAGGAGGAGGGAGCTCGGATCTCGCCAGCGCCGCTCGAGGCTCCTCCTCGGCTCCAGGGAGGAGCCTTTGGGTCCCTGGTCACTTTTGGGATGTGCTGATCCACCGGGATTTGGTCTCAAAATATAAAAATAATTGGAAGTCTTGGCTCTTCTCTCTAGTCCAGTCTTCCTCAAAAATTCCTTCCTTTCCCATAAAAAATAAGATTTAGTAAAAAGAAGAGATGAATCCAACAGGGAAATTCGGCTTTTGATCTCCTGGATTTCCGAGGGAAGGGGGGAAACGAGAGCCCAGCGTTCCAGCATCGCCATCCCTCCCTGCTGGTGGCTCCTGAAAGCTCTCTGGTTGTTCTGAGAAGTGCGAGGGGGGTTCTTGGTTTCATTTCTTTTGTTCCAGGTGTGGAAAAGTGACTTTCCAGCTGCCCCTGGATGCGGCTCCGGAGCCAGAGGAGCGAGTTTGTCATTTCTCATGGAGGAGCAGCGCCCTGAAGGAAACCCTGAGGAAGCTCCAAGGTACCCAGAAGGAGAACAAAAATAGATTTGAGTCATATTTTGGGAGAGCTGGAGTAGCTGAGCTGCCCTTCTCCTGTCCCGGGTATAAATTGGGAATAGAAACATTGCAGGGAGAAGGTGGAGATGGGGGAGAGGAAGGGAAAAGGGAATTTTCTGGTATGAAAAAAAAAAAAAAAGAGAGAAAATTTGAAAATCAGGGGAACCCAAGGAGGTTTTTCATTAATTTTATTTATTTCAGCCCAACCAGCCGGGTCTTGCCTGCGGCTGCTGCAGACTCTGCTCATTTTCCTCCCACGTCACCGCTTCCCTCCCTCTCCTTGCTGTTTATTTTCTTCGCATTTCTGTACCACTGTTGCTGTGGTTTTCCTTTGGATTTTTTGGGGTGAAACCCAGCGTTTTCTGTTTCAAGGATGGCACCTCCCATAAAATCGTGAGGCGACTCCTGTGCAGGGCTGAGAGTTGGACTCAGGGACCCTTGTGCTGCTCTCCCAGCTCGGATATCCCGGGAATACCCCGGGCTGGGAGGGTTTTCACCAGTTTTGGGAGGTTCGCTGATGCTTCTCCCAGGAGACCCAGGAGGAGGGACCTGAGATCCTCAGACACCGAACGGGGTCTGGTCCTGAGCCCTGGCTCTGTCCCCCACAGCCAGCGTGACCCTGGACCCCAACACGGCTCATCCCGACCTGGTCCTGTCCGAGGACGGGAAGCGCGTCTGGCTCGGAGCCGAACACCGCGAGCTCCCGGACAGCCCGGAGCGCTTTGACTACTGGCCCTTCGTGCTGGGCCACCAGGCCTTCGTGGCCGGGCGCCACTGCTGGGACGTGGATGTGGGGGACGGCGGCGACTGGGCCGTGGGGGTGGCCCGGGAATCCGTGAGGAGGAAGGGGCGGCTCAGCCTGGGCCCCCAGGGCGGCATCTGGGGCCTGGAGAAGTGGGGGGGACAGATCCGGGCGCTGACCGGCCGCAAGGTGACCCTGGTGGCCCTGCGCTGGCTGCCCCGCAGGGTCAGCGTCCACCTGGACTGCGGCGCGGGCACCGTGGCGTTTTTCGACGCCGAGGACGGGGGGCTCCTCTTTGTCTTCTCCCGGGCGTCCTTCGCCGGGGAGAGGGTCCGGCCCTGGCTCTGGGTGGTGGGGGCCAGGTCCCAGCTCCGGCTCTGCCCCTGAGGGAAAAACGTCCCCGGCTTCTCACAGGCTCGGGGAGAACTGGAGCAGCCCCCGGGGCAGCTTTGTGTTCCCTTCTCTGCCGGGGGAAGGGAGAAACTTGGGAAACCTGGGAAAAACGAGGCAAAAGAGGGGGACGAGGCTGTGAAGAGGGAACTGTGGGCCAGAGAACCGGGAAACAGTGGGAAAAACGGGAAAAATCAGGATGGAAAGGCTTTCCTGACTGGCTGTAGATAATCCCATCTGAGCTGGTCACCTCCAAATTGCATTTTTTTAGCCTTTTTCCCAACCTCCAATGCATGGAATTGCCCTAAAGCAGCCCTTTTCCCCCTGGAAAAGGTCCCCATGTGACCAGGTCTGTGTCTTACGTGATTTATATCATTAATAATAAAAAAGGGTGTGATTTCCACTCTGTGTCCTTCCTGACTGCTGGCAGTGGCCCGAGGCTTCCAGGCAGAAGGGACAGGGACAGTCCCTGGGCCACCTGCACAGGCCTTGTGGCTCTTCCAGGGTGCAAACACCAGGAATGGGGTTTAATTAAACAAAATTCCAGCTTGATCCCCACACCCAGGGGCAGAAAACACCAAAAAGAGAAGTTAAAACATGTAAATGTCGGGGTTTTACTTTATCCAAAGCCAGAGGAGAGGAGACAAAAGGGATCGGGACGGTGCAGGATGGGGTGGGACAGATGTGGCTCCGTTTTCAGCCACCAGATTTGGGGTGACAACTCGGGACAGCGACCCCGAGGGATGCTCAGCATCTCTGGAAGAGACTTCAGCAGACGAAAGTCCCTGGAAGTGCCAGGAGTGGGGGACAAACCTCGGGAATCGGGGGAGCTCAGGGGCACAGGGTGATCCGGGCGCCCTCGCCCCACACCAGGAACCAGGGGCGGATGCTCTGCCCCTTGAACGAGGCTGCCGGGAAGGCGAAGATCAGACTTCTCTTATCAGCATCAAAAAAAGCCACCTGGCCCCTCTCGTAGTCCAGGGCCACTCGCACCCTGCTGGGCGCCCGGATCGGGAAGAGCGGGATGCGCTCCAGGGAGGTGAGAGCCCAGAACTGGCCCTGGCAGAGCCCCATGGACCAGAGCTCCCACTCGGGGCTCCCGGGGGTCTCTGCCCCGCTCCCGGGGGTCTCTGCCCCGCTCCCGGGGGTCTCCCTGGCCACTCCCAGGGCCCAGGACCCCGCGGGGGCCACCTGCACGTCCCAGCAGCGCCTCCCGGCCGTGACGCCCTCGCGGCCGAGCACGGAGGGGTCGGTGCCGGGTCCGGGTCGGTCGCCGGGAGGGTCGGTGCCGGGTCCGGATCCGGGTCCGTCCCCGGGAGGGTCGGTGCCGGGTCCGGGTCCATCCCCGGGAGGGTCGGTGCCGGCTCCAGCCCCGGCTCCGTCCCCGGGAGGTTCGGTGCCGGCTCCAGCCCCGGCTCCGTCCCCGGGAGGGTCGGTGCCGGGTCCGGGTCCATCCCCGGGAGGTTCGGTGCCGGCTCCAGCCCCGGCTCCGTCCCCGGGAGGCTCCTGGGCGCTTTTCCAGCTGACGCTGCTCCCGTCGGGCGCCACGAGGAGCTGCGGATGAGCCGTGCCGGGGTCCAGCGTCACCGTCACTGCCGGAGGGGATTCGCTGAGTCCCGCGGGAGGATCCTCGCCCTGAGGATTCCCCGGCTCCCTGCGGGGCTTTTCCCCTCGTTTCTCTTCGTTTGTTCGGCATCTCCCACCCATCTCTCACTTCAGCCCCCATCCCAGGACCTACTTTTCTCCGGCAGCTCGAACATCAGGATGTCTGAAAGAAGGGGAGAAGGGAGACATGGGCTGATGTAAAATGCAGGGATAAGAGGGAACGGGAATGTGGGGAGGCTGCTCTGCCATGCTGAGGATGACGAACGGAACTGTGATAAGACAGGATTGCAGTCAAAAACTAAATGCTATTAAAATGATTGCAATAAAATGCAGCATACAAATATAACAAATATAATTCATGATTGCACATACATAATAATTATATAATAAGCATATAATAAATGCAATTTATATATAATACAATTAATGAAATTCATCGCTTCATCCTCCAGCCTGCTCCTAATACCTTGGAAGCTCCTCAGTGTCTCCTCCAGGAGAATATTTTCCTCCCTGAAGTGATGAATTTTCTTTTCCAGCTCTGGAAGAGGCGACGGGGGCAGCTGGAGGTTTTCCTCTCCGAGGCTGGAGAAGGAAGGAAGGAAGAGGTTGAGGATCCACCCCGGAGGGAGCCCAAGGAATTCTCTGTGCCCAGCCACAGAGGAGCCTTTAGGGATGGGGTCAGACCCCTTCCGCAGCGGTTTGGCCACAAAACCAAATATTTTGGTCTCTAAATGTGTCCAGACACAGGATCCAACTCCCAGTCCCAGCCCGGGGCAGGAGGAGGAGCTCAGGCAGCCCCGCCCGTACCTGGCCAAGGTTCCGCTGATGTCCTGGAAGGGAGAGAAAGGGCTCGGTGAATCACTCAGAATCAGAGGAACATTTACACTGGAAGAGATTTTCTATGCCGATCGAGTCCAACCAGCGGGAAATCCGCTGAGGCACCAGACTGGGGTCTGGAGCGGGGTGCGGCCCCACCGCAGAATAATTTGGGCTGAAGGGACCCCAGAGACCGCCTCGTCCCACCCGCGGCCGTGATCCCGCTGGACCGGGCTGCTCCAACCCCCGCCGGACCCGGTGTCTCTTGTGCCGTCACCTGCAGGAAGGTCCTGGCTGGCTGCTGCCACTTCTCCTCCAGCTCCTGGACGCGGCTGTCCAGCCGGGAGATCTCCTTCGTCAGGCTCGTCACGTTTTCCTCCTGCACCTTCCCGATGTCGCTCTCCAGGTCCCCCAGCCGAGCCAGGAGGTGACGGGAAAGCTCCTCCAGGGAGAGGCGCAGCCCCTGGAACTGGCAGAGAATCCGCTGCCGCTCGGCTTCGGTCTTCTCCTGCGGGATGGGACACACGGGGAGCGCAGCTGGGTGGGAAGGGCGAGTCAAAGCCCCTTCCCCAGCCCCAGGGGCCACCTCGGCCCTCTAAATCCATCGGGAGACACCCGCTCCCCCACCCCTCTGCTCCAAAGCATTTACCAAATACTCCCAGTTTCTCCTCATTTCAGCCTCCCGGAACTCCAGGAGTTTCTCTCTGTCGTCCTTCAGGGTTTGCAGCCGAGCCTGGATTTGTTCCTGAGGGAACGAAAAAGAAAGACTCCGTTTCTCTGAAGATCGGGACGGCCTCAAAAGCACCCTCTGGGCAGGGGGTTGGAGTGCGGGCAACTCCGTCCCTGCTCCCGCTCCAGGAAAACATTCCCGCTCTTATTGTCGACGTTCCTGCAGATTTAGGGGTCGGCAGGTATCCGCCGGAGCTGGACGGAGGCTGGAATTCCGCAGCAGGGAGGAGGATGAGGACCCGGACCAGTCCAGGCTCGGAGGAGAACAGAGGGAGCAGAAGCGCCGAAACGCGTCCTGTCCCCCCGAAACGAGCGGGGCGCAGGGGCGGCAAATCCGGGGGGACATTTCTACCCTGGCGGAGCTGCTGGATGGAAAAGCTTCCCTTTACCTTGAATTCCCGGGCAGCCTCCGGCACCGGGAGCACGGTGTGGGCGCGGTGCGCGCGGGACTCGCGGCAGATCGCGCACAGCAGAGCCCCGTCCTCCCTGCAGAAAACCTCCAGGGGCTCCCGGTGCCTCCGGCATCCTTCCTCTTCCTCGTCCCCGCTTCCCAGGCCTTCCCCGCGGCTCAGGCGCCGGGCGATCTCCAGCACCCGCTCCAGCTCGCGGCTCGGGCGGAGGCTCCGCTGCGGGGCCGTGTCCCGGCACCGCGGGCAAGCGAAGCCGCCCGTGGGCCACTCCCAGCAGCGCTCGATGCACGAGCGGCAGAAGTGGTGGCCGCAGTGGATGGACACCGGGTCCCGGAAATATTCCAGGCAGATGGGGCAGGAGGCCGCGGCCGGGAGCGCGTCCATGGGGCTCCGGGGGATGCGGGAGCCGCCGCTTTCATTTTCTCCGCGCCCCGGGGAGGCGTTGCCTTCCCGCCCCCCGCGGGAGGGGGAACGCGGAGCCCGGCGGGGCTGGGGATGGAGCGGTGGGCGATGGCCAAAATCCCCCCGGGTGGTCCCAAAGCCCCGCTCCGGGTGGAATTCCTGGGATGCTCGGCCCGGTGGGAAGCGGGGGCCGCGAGGGTGGGACCCCATGGAAGTGGGGTGGAAATAGGAACCCGCTCCCCCCTCCCGCGTTGCAAATCAGGATCAATTCCCAAATCCGGGCTGATCGCCCAGGGATTTCCCCGGGCTCTGATGGATGCGGCCCCCCGGGGGTCCCAGCTCCGCGCAGAAAGGGCTGGAACCTCCCGCCCTTGTCCTTGACTCCCTCTGGGGACGTCCCGGCTGCGCCCGGGAGGGGATTTGTCCCTTTTTAACATTCGAACCCTCTTTCTGAACGGGCCCGTTCGCAGCTTTGTCCATCCCGTCCCGCCCCTTTCTCCTTGGCACGGCCTAAGGCTGAAAAAGAAAAAAAAACTAAAAAAATAAATTCCTTCCCCAACGGACCTCTTTACCTGCCCAGATAATTCCTTTATCTGGCCGACGCTTTGAAAGCAAGAGCAGCGAAAAAATCTAGCCCTTTTCCTGGTCTATGTTTAGATTTTTAAACGTTACTTATTACGATTATTTTAATGTAGATTTTTTATTAATTTAGATTTCTTAAAATATGATTTTTTTAAAAAAAACCTTTGATTTCTTAATTTTTGATTTTTTCTTAATTCGGATTTTTTTAATTTGGATTTTTAAAAAAATTAAATTTAGATTTTATGAAATTTTTATTGAGGAACTTTTTCTCTGAAACGGTGAGAAAAGGATGTAGGTTGCTCTCAGCCCTGGATCTACCTGCACCTTGAAGCAATTGAGCAAAACCCTGCAGAAAACCTTGGATCACTGATTTTCTTTTCCTCTGGCACTGAGCAAATATCCCTGTCTGTTAAACCCGAGCCTCCAGCTCCCTCTTGAGCCCAGTTCACGGTGATTATACCCGGTTAATCAAGGAGGGAAACCTCTTCGAAAGGGGGGTCTTGATCCATCCCAACTCTCCACACGTCTCATCCCCCGATAAATCAAATTTAGCCCCAGATTAACCAAAAAAAAAAAAAAAAAAAAAAAAAAAAAAAAAAAAAAAAAAGAAAAAAAGAAGTACGAAGCCTCCCCCCAGGTTTCAGTCTGAATCTTCCGAGCACCGGAAAACCCAGAACCCCCCAAAAAACTCCCGCACAGAGTTAACGGCGGGCAAGGTTTTGACCGATTTCCTCAAAAAGCAAAAGGCATCGCTTCAGTACCGAGCGAGGAACCAGCGGGTTCCGGTGGCTTCTGCACATGAGGGGCTCCCGAGTTTGCGCTGCTGGTCCGGGGGGCTCTTGGAAGAAAAGGAAAGTTAAAAATAGGACGGTCTGTGGTCAGCGGCTCAGCCCCGAGCCGTGAGAGAAACGATTTCCTGTGCAAAAGGAGAAATGAAAGGAACAATAAAAGTGTTTTTGAATAAAGGTATTTATAGCTGCGCGTACAGCAGAGCAGGGTGGGGGTGTTGGAGTTTGGGAATGCTGAAAAATCGGGAGGCGGAATGAGCAGCAAAGGATGAGCCAAGAATTACTCCAAGCTCTGTTCCCCCGGCCGTGCCTTTCAATTACCGGGAGTGAACCAACAAATTAAATACGCATATAAATTAATCAATTAATAAATTTAAAAGAAATAAACTGAAAGCAGTGAAACAAGTCCGGTTCCTGCTTCAGAGCCCAACGGCAGCCTTGGGGCAACCTCTCACTTTCCCTGGGTGTTTTTTGGGGGAGAAAGGGGTGGAGTGGAGCATCCCAAGCAAGCCGGTAAGTGATGAAGGAAGTTTAATTTCCATTTAATCTCCTTCCAAGGCGCTGCGAGCCTGCTGGGAAGGGGGATTCTCTGTCCCGCTCCGGCTCGGCTGCGATCCGGTGCCGAAGCCGCTGCCGGACGAGTCATCGCCACACCCCAAAGCCGGCTGGTCCCAGCAGCGCAGCTCTCAGCCCGCCGGGGCACCGGGGCACCGAGGCACCGGGGCACCTGCAGGAAGCGGAGCAGCCCCGGGGAATCGGCCGCGCCCCGCGGCCATGGACCAGCCGGGCACAACCCAGCCCGACCCGGCCCAGCCCGACCCGGCCCAGCCCGGCACAGCCCAGCCCGACACGGCCCAGCCCGGCCCGGCCCAGCCCGACCCGGCCCAGCCCGACCCGGCCCAGCCCGACCCCGCGGGGCAGCTCCGAGCCGAGGCCTCCTGCCCGCTGTGCCTCGGCCTCTTCCAGGAGCCCGTGTCCATCCACTGCGGCCACAACTTCTGCCGGGGCTGCATCGAGCGCTGCTGGCGGAGCTGCCGGGGCTCCTTCGCCTGCCCGCGCTGCCGGGAGACGGCCCCGCAGCCCGGCCTGAGACCCAACCGGGAGCTGGCCACGATCATCCGCATCGCGCAGCGCCTCAGCCTCAGGGGCCGGCCCGGGGCAGGGCAGCGGCTCTGCCAGAAGCACGGCGAGGCTCTGAAACTCTTCTGCGAGGAGGAGCAGAGCCCCCTGTGCCGCGTGTGCCGCCACTCCCGGGATCACCGGCTCCACGCCGCCGTCCCCATCGAGGAAGCGGCGCAGGAGCACAAGGTGGGAGGCGTCCGGGTGTCCCTGGGGAGGAGGGAGGAGGAGAAGGAGGAGGAGAAGGAGGAGGGAGGAGGAGGGGGAGGCCAGGTGAGCGTCGTTTTCCTTGCCAACATCTGGATTTCTGCACCTTCCGCCCTCCCCGCGCTCCCGACATCGCCGGATGGAGGGGAAGGCACAGACTTGGTGTTTCTCCTCCGCTCAGGAGAAGCTCCAGGCTCACGCGCGCATCCTCAAGGACAGGAGAGAAAAGATGCTGGGGCTGAAGGCGGCAGAGCAGAGGAAGAAAAAAGCCTGGACTTGCTCGTGAGTGACCCTTCCCCTGTCCCTCCGTCCGTGATGATGAATGTGGAGGCGCTCCTGGGCTCCCTGTGCCTGTCACCGCTCTCACGGGCAAGAATTTCTCCCGGGTGTCCAACCTAAACCTGGATTTTACGAGGTTGTTGTGGATCTCTACCTCCCTCCATGTGCTCACAGTGGGGCACATTCCCCCTATTAACAGACAGAAAACGGGAATCACCCAATCCCATCTTTTTTAGCATTGTTTTCCTTTTTCCTGATCTCTATCACTGACTAATCTGTTTATGGGTTTATTTTGCGCCTTTTCCTTGTCCAAAAGGTCTGGAGCCTTTTTAGGTACAAAGTTTATGGACCATGGGAAAATGCTTTGCCAGCCAATCCCTACCTAGAAATGGCCAAGAAAGAGAAAAATTCTCTTGATTCTCCCCAGATTTTGCAAGAACCCTGGGAATTTCTGGCGGTGACAAATCCCTACTTCAATTCCCCCTGCTGGCATTTCCTCCCCCAGCCCTGTCCCAGCCCCTGATGCCCGGTGCCCTTGCAGGAGCGGGTGGATGCGGAGCGGAGAGAGGGTCCGGGCCCAGGTCAAGGAGTTGCACCAGCTCCTGGAGGGGCAGGAGCGGCTCCTCCTGGGCCGGCTGGCAAAGCTGGACCGGGAGATCGTGCGGAGGCAGGAGGAGAACATCAGCAGACTCTCAGAGCAGATCTCCTCTGTGGGCCAGCAGATCCAGGAGCTGGAGGACAAGTGCCAGCAGCCGCCCTGGGAACTCTCCAGGTGAGACCTCAGAGCCCTCGAAAACCCTTGGCCACCTGTGGTGCCACCAGGCCAAATTAATCCTTACCAGAGTCCCAGGACCGTGGTTTGGGTAGGAAGAGGCCTCACAGAGCATCTAGACCACAAAAGGGACACCTTCCACTGGGCCACGTGTCTCCAATCCCCATCCAACGGAGATATAAAAACTCCTTTTAAATCCATTATTTTCCCCCTATATTATTTCCTTCAATGCTCATGAAGTCATCCCAGCTGTCCCTGGAATGTCATGGATCACCCCCAGGGCCCAGCTCGCCCGTCACCGGGGTTCACCTGCCCAGCTGAACCCCCAGCCATGGTCTGGTTCCCCTGTCCACAGCAGGAAACCACTGGCGCTCCCTGCTCTGGAGGCTGCACTGAAGTCACCATTAGACCCCACCTCTGGGCTGGGCTTCACCCCCGCTTCGATAATTAAATAACCAAATATAAAAAAATTCAAATATTCAAATATCCAAACATTTAAACACCCAAACAAACAGTCATATATTCAAATAAGCAGAGATGTTCATTAGCAGCAGTCACGCCCATTCTGGGAGGGGGATAACGCTGATAAATCAACTGCTCATTAAGGTTGCCATGGCCTCGCCCTGAATTCCCACAGATCCAGAATCCCTCACTTAGGCCGGAGCAGCGCCCCAGGGTCACCCCCACAGCCCTCCCTGCTTATTCACCCCAGGCTGGCTCCGCTCTGAGCCCACGATCCCTCTGATCTGTCTCTCTGTCTCTCCCCTGCAGGACAGCAGAGACATCCTCAGCAGGTTTGTGGCTCCTCTCCTGCATTCCTGCCACCTTCTTATTGTTTGTCCCCGTGGCTGGCGGACTCTGAAACCCCAGCAATCCGTGACCTGTGTGACAGGGAGGTGCAGGACACACCTAGGACACCACAAAAGTCCGGTTAAGATGCTGGAGACCAGGGTCAGGTACTGGGGGATGAAGAAGCTGCTCTCAGATCCATGAAAACCTCCCTTTTCCTGGAGGGATGAGCTTTTCCTTCTCAGCCGGTCAAAAATAGGGAGCCAACAGCTAAAAGTGTTAAATTCTGAGGGAATCCTCCAGCCTTTAACAGACCTGTTTGTGTCCCCTTTGGATTGGGAGGTGAGAAGGAGGAAGTGGACAAGGAAAGTTTTTATTCCCTGATTTCCACTGGCAGAAAATCTTCACCATCCAGAGACCTCCTCAGCCACGGTTGGCTCAGCAAATATTCCCAGGAGCTCCTTGATGAGGAGCGGATCAAAAACCTCCTGTGGATGCCAAAACCCAAGAGGAATGGAATTATAAAATCATGGGAACTTGGGATGGTTTGGGTTGGAAGGGGCCTTTCAGGTCCCATCATTCCATATTCCTGTGGAGAAAATCTCCCTCTTTCCAGGCTGGAGAAGCAGAGTGCCCCGGAGCCAGTGGAGACTTCACCAGAGCTGGCAGAGGAACCCACAGGGTTACCCCAGAAAAATGTCACCCTCAAAGAGATGCTGAAAAAGTTCCAAGGTATGGAGGGACCAGGGAAGAGGGCTGAGGGGCACCTTGGGAAATCACCCCTCAAGGTGAAAATCTCAGATATTTTCACATGGCAACTTAGAAAGGAAAGCCTGGGACACCCCCCAGTGACCAGCAAAACCCCCCACTCCAGAGCCTCATTTCTGCTCCAAGCCAAATTCCTGTGCTGCCTTTTTCCACTCCTCCAACCCACACACGGGCATCAAACCATCCCTGGGGCATCCCAGACTGGGGAAGAGGGGACAAACCCAACCCCAACAGCTCTCCAGGGCCGAGACCCACTCGTGACAGCCGCCCCATCCCTCCGCAGTCAGCCTGACGCTGGATCCGGACACAGCCCATCCCCGGCTTGCCCTGTCCGAGGATGGGAAGTGTGTCTGGTGGGAAGACACCCGGAGGGCCGTCCCCGACCACCCCAAACGCTTCGACTCCTCGCGCTGCGTCCTGGCGCGGAGGGGCTCGGCTCTGGCCGGCACTACTGGGAGGTGCAGGTGGGCAACGGGGCCGCCTGGGCCGTCGGGTGTGGCCAAGGAATCCGTGCGCAGGAAGGGCCGGGATCAGCGTCAAGCCCGAGGTGGGGATCTGGGCCGTGGGACAGTGTGGGAGCCAGTGCCAGGCTCTCACAACCCCCCACCGTCCCATCTCCCTGGCCTGAAGCCCCCAACGTGGTCGGGGGTCTACCTGGACTACGAGGCCGGGCAAGTGGCGTTCTTTGATTCCCAGAGGGAGATCCTGATGTTCACATATCCTCGCATGTCCTTTGGTGGGGAGCAGGTCCTGCCCCTGCTCTGCCTGGGCAGGGGGTGCGCAGTTCACGCTGTCCCCGTGATCCCCCCTGTGGGTCCCTCACCTGGGGGGGTTTCGGGGTGGAAACTTCCCCTTTCTCCATCATTTCTGACAATGAGAAGCCCCAGGTGGTTCAGAGAGAAATGTTGATGTGAGGGCTGGGAGAGACTTTCTGTGCCAGGGCTGTGATGAGGGGGAGGATGAGAGGGGAAAAGGATGGAAAATAAAGGGAAATTGGACAAGGAATGGGAAGAATGGTGTGATCAGAACAATCTGCTGGCACCTGAGCCATTTCCTGGGACCTGGACATCCGGAAGCCCTGGATACCTTGGGTCCATCAGCATCATCTCCTGGATCCAGCAGAGGCTGGAGCTTGCACTCCTGGGGTCTGTCAGGGTCAGATCCTGGGGCCCACTGGGGTCAGATCCTGGGGCCCACTGGGGTCAGATCCTGAGGTCCACTGGGATCATGTCCTGGAGTCTATGGGGGTCATGTGCTGGGATATATCTGGGTCAGGATCACATCGTGGGACGCATCGGGATCAAGTCCTGGAAGCACTTGGATCACCCCCGAAATCCGGGATCTGACCCCGGGTGCCACCGAGCTCATCCTTCCCAGCACAGGCGCCCAGCGAGCGCAGCCCGTGCCTCCCTGGTGGTCTAGTGGTTAGGATTCGGCGCTCTCACCGCCGCGGCCCGGGTTCGATTCCCGGTCAGGGAATGGCTTCTTTTTCACTAAGGCAATGTTGTTGTTTTTTTGTTTTTTTAAATCTCTTGATGTTTAAATATCTCCCAGCCCCTCAAACACCCCTTTTCTCCTCTTTCTGTGCCTCTCCCTCCCCGTGCGCCATCCCCTTCCACCCGCCCCAGCGCCTTCTCTTATTGAGCAACAGATAAATAAATAAATAAGCAATAATGCTAATTGCATTATTTTTTCTATTACGTTGATATGAAAGGCGTTTGCCAGCTGTGCTGACATAATTGCAGTTGAACACTGAAATTTAATAGTGGTGATTATTGAGGGGTTAACTTTATTACGCATTTTTTACAGTGAGTAATCATCTCAAAAGGTTTTTAAAAAGAATAACAATATGGAAAACGGGAAAATTTTGAAAAGGTAATAATAATTTGAAAAAAGGAATAATAATTTGAAAAAAGGGGAGGATGAATGCTTTTAAAAAGGGAAATAATAATTAGATATGGAATAGTGATTTAAGAAAGGGAAAATTAATTTTTAGAGAGATTAATGCTTTGAAAAGGGGAAAAGTTATTTTAAAAGGAAGTAACAATTTAAAAACAGAAATAATAATTTATGAAGGAATGTAATTTGAAAAAAGGAAAGCAGAGCAGGAAAAGGGGAACTTTTAGGAATTTGTCCAAAAACACGTCCTGTCAGGAGTGGGATTTGAACCCACGCCTCCATGAGGAGACCAGAATTCCCGAGGGAAGGTGAATCCTTGAGTCTGGCGCCTTAGACCACTCGGCCATCCTGACGACGGAAATTTGGCGCAAAAGAGAGCAAATTGGTGATTTAAAAATCGGCGTTTCTCGGGCTTTTCTTTCTTTTTTCTTTTTTTTGATAGGGGGATTTTTTGGGTTTACTTTTTTTTTGTCTGTTGCTTTGTGGGGGTTTTTAAAATACTAATAAAGGGTAATTATTGAAAAGTTAGAATAATAATGATTGTTAAAAATAAAAAAGAAAAATTAAAAGGAATAGTAGCTGAGGGGAAAAGGATTTAAAAATAAAATAATGATTTCTGAAAGGAACAATCACTCTCATAGGATAAAATAACAAAAAGCGGTATAATAATAATTTTAAAAGGAACGATGATTATGACAATTAATACTATTATTATCATTATTATTTTTTTAAAGGAACAATAACTTACAAAGTAAAAAGGGTTTAGAAAAGGAATCCTAATTTCAAAAAGGACGGATGGCTTTAAGAAGAATGAAGTAATAAAACCTGGAACAGTAGTTTGAAAAGGAATAATAACAAAATAGAGAATGATTTAAATAGGGAAAAGGAAAAGAGCGCTCGCCCAACGTGGGGCTCGAACCCACGACCCTGAGATTAAGAGTCTCATGCTCTACCGACTGAGCTAGCCGGGCTCCTGGTGAGCTCCCGTTAATGACCCAAAGAGCCGGGCTCCCGGGAGTGTCCCGTTAATGACCCAAAGAGCCGGGCTCCCGGGAGTGTCCCGTTAATGACCCAAAGAGCCGGGCTCCCGGGAGTGTCCCGTTAATGACCCAAAGAGTCGGGCTCCCGGGAGTGTCCCGTTAATGGCCCAAAGAGCCGGGCTCCCGGGAGTGTCCCGTTAATGACCCAAGGAGCCGGGCTCCCGGGAGTGTCTCATTAATGGCCCAAAGAGCCGGGCTCCCGGGGAGTCCCCGTTAATGACCCGAGATTTCATGTACAAATGATCGCACTTCCACCCCTTTTTTCCGGGAATCCCTTCAGCGAGCAGATCTCTTTTGGGGTGGAAAAGGCTGGGGGAAAACCTCTCCCGCCAGGCAATTTTGGACTTTCCGCCAATTCGGCCTCCGCGATCAAAAGCCCTCCTTAAACACGTCCCCGCTCGGATCGGTCCCCGCGGGAGTATCACCCTGGGGGTGGAAGTGGGTGAAATTTGGCGGAATTCTGTGGGAAATGCTCTTTTTCGGTTGTTGTCGATCGGTTTTGAGGCGGGAAGGGGCGGAGCCTGCAGCGCGGCGCGTTTCTGTAGTGTAGTGGTTATCACGTTCGCCTCACACGCGAAAGGTCCCCGGTTCGAAACCGGGCAGAAACAACACCCTGAATGTTCTTTTGAATTATTTTCTTGTCTCAACATTCCTCCAAATTCCTTCATGGCGATGCTGGCAAAGAAAAAAAAAATTAAAAAGTGTATTTATGGCAGCGAACTATTTAATTTTTACTCCTTTCCCCGGCGCTGGTAAAAATGCGTGTTTATAACCCAGAGGAGGTTTATTCCAGTTTATCCACGGACAAATTTAGTTGCCTCGAGGACAAACCTTTTTGAGCAGAAACCCCTACGAGCTTCAGTGTCTCCCCCCCAAAAAACAAACGTCTTCAAAAATACCACTCCGAGGGAAGTGTGGGAATACGATTGTCGCAGGAGTGGCTCAAATTCGTTAATATTTAATGGATCACTCGGAGTCGCCGCTTCGTATCTTGAGCTACAAATCCACCGGAAATCGACTGAACTGGAGAGATCACTTTGATTTTAGGAAAATACTAACACAGTTTCTTCCCTGACCGGGAATCGAACCCGGGCCGCGGCGGTGAAAGCGCCGAATCCTGACCACTAGACCACCAGGGAGCTGCTTTTCCCCCAAATTTCACCATTCCCAGCGACTTTTTACATCCAACGAGCCAAAGCCGCCTCTTCCCATCGGGCCCAGGACACCGCTTCGCTTCGGGCTCGGAAAAAAAGGAAAATATCATGGAGAATTCAAAATTAATTCAAAAATCACCCAAATAATAATTCAAGATAATAAACGATTCAGTCAAAACCAGGGAAGCATTAAAAATTACAAGATAAAATAAATTAAAATAGAAAAAATTAATTTAAATAATAGGAATTGTCTTCCCTGGTGGTCTAGTGGTGAGGATCCGTTGCTTTCACCGCCGTGGCCCGGATTCATTTCCCTATTAAGAAACACGTTCTGAAAACGACTGAATTCTTCAAAAATCATAATTTTTAACCTCGGGGTCTCCCCTGTCCTCGACCCCAATGTCGCCTGTCCGTGATTTCACGCGAAAGCTCCCTGGTTCGGAATCAGGCAAAACTCACCGATTTCGGGGCAATTTTTGTGGGGGTTGAAGCGTTTCCCTGATGTTTTCCTTTATTTCCGTCCTTCAGCGCAACCTCTCAAACGCGGCCGGAATTAAAAGGGATAAGGGAGCGAATGAAAAGCGATAAGGGAATGAATGAAAGGCGATAAGGGTCAAAAGCGAGAACGGAATCCAAAAGGACGAGGGAAGCTTTTCTCGTAAGGTTTAGCGAGATTCGGGAGGCGCGCCAGAGGAAATTTGGCTTCTCGATATTCCAGAAAAGGTGCAAATAGCCCCGACCGTGCGGTTTCTGTAGTGTAGTGGTTATCACGTTCGCCTCACACGCGAAAGGTCCCCGGTTCGAAACCGGGCAGAAACAGCCGAGTTATTTCTTTTTTTCGGGTTCTTCCTCCGCTGTTTTTCCAGGCCTGATGGGATTTGGGTCTTTTTGTGGGGCACGGTGACAATTCCAAGCGGTTTAGCTTTGGCCGGTTGGGAAGAAGTTTAACCTCGCAGGATGAGCGGGCGCTCCTGTATTTTGGGGGGTCTGAAATAGTTTTAATCAGGGAATTCCTCCTCCGATGATCCAAACGGGGCCGTTCTGGGGGGCTCTTGGTCTTGTGCAGCCTCGGGAGGGACTCCCGGGTGGGTGTCGGGAAAAAACCCTCCAGGCGAGGAAGGGAAAAAAGGGCCAGGGGATGTAGACAGCACCGCCGGAAAAAGGGAAAATGAACCTTTTTCCTGTTAATTCACACCAAAGTAATTCCCTGAAAAAAGGACCCCCGCGTTTCTGTAGTGTAGTGGTTATCACGTTCGCCTAACACGCGAAAGGTCCCTGGTTCGAAACCAGGCAGAAAGAGTTGGTTTTTTTGGGGGGGTGGGTGTAATTGACTCCCTTTTCCACCCGCTCGCTAGCTGGGGTTTAACTTCAGGGTTATTTTGAGGGGGTTCTGAGCTGCCGGGGTGGGGTTGCAGATTTGCTCCCGGCTTCTTCTACATCCATCATTTCTTGCGTTTGCTTCCCAGAGGAGAAATTGTTAAAAAAATCAAATTATCAAAGGCGCAGGGAGGGATAATTTGCATTTCAATCCCGCTGCTCTGTCAAGCCCCGTCTTTGTCCGTCCCCGGCCAAGATGGAGAGGAAAGGGTGGAAAAAGATTTTATAACGTTCAAATCCAGCCATTCCTCGGTGTTGAAACCAAGCAACGACTCCCCTCCCTTCCCTCAAAACAATTTGGGTTCGTTCATCCCCAGGACAAGCTCCGGGGACGAAAAAGAAAAAGGTATTGTGTGAAGAGGGAGAGGAGGAGGCGTTGCAGTCACGCGTTCCTGCTCCTGCATGGAATTGTTTGTTCTTGACCTGGAATAGCAGCCAAAATTCCACGTTCAACACCCTCCCTCTCGGCCGTGTTTCGTCAGAGCTCTTGGCCCCATATTTCTCCTTATTCCATAAATTCAGGTGTTAAGAGAGCCGGGCAGGCCGAATGGCAAGGTTTTTCCTGCGGGAATTCGTCCTCCTCATCCTCCTCCGCTTTTATTCCCGTTGCTGTAGCAGATCCAGGCTGATACCGCGTTGTCCATGGTGCGGCGTGCTCGGATTTGAAGGGAAAAATCGGGAAAAATCAATAAAATGATCCAAAATCCTCGTGAAAGCAGAGGATTGGACTGATCGCTTCCCAGCAGCGTCACCCGCAGCTCCTCCCGGGTTTGTGGAGCTGCTAGAATGTCCATAATCTGCTTTGTCTCCTCCACAGAAAGGGGGAGCCGCTGGATTCTGGAGCGTTTTCCCTCTGTGTCGAAAACATGGAGATGAGTCCCACCTCTGGAAAACTGGGAAAACTGCCCAATTCTAGTGTAGTTTGGGACAGGGTGTCCTGGCTGGGGATAAAAAGTGCTTTTTGGGGGGTGATTTCTGAGCTCCCAGGCGCCTGAGAAGCCGCTGAGGAGGAGCCAGCGTGGGGGATGAGCCAAGGATGGGTTGGGATGGGTTAAACCGGGAGGATTTTACCGTTTGGAGGGTAGGGAAAAGAGGGGAGAAAACAGGCAGAGACCCTTTTCTCCCTAAATTCAACCCAAAATGTTTTGTCTAGGTCGTGTTTTGGTAGATCGAGCTCCATTCGTGGCTCCCTGGTGGTCTAGTGGTTAGGATTCGGCGCTCTCACCGCCGCGGCCCGGGTTCGATTCCCGGTCAGGGAAGAGCTGTTTTTGTCCAAAAAAGTTCCTTTTGTTTTTTCATTTCCGTCCAGAATTTATAATCTCCTAACACCGAAAATACCCCTCTCCTCTTTCTTGTGCCTCTCCTTTCCCGGGGGGCTTGCTCTTCCACCTGCCCCAGCTCCATTTTACTGAGCTGCATATTAAAAAATTGAAAAAGGGGAATAAATTGCAAAAGGCAACAATAATTTCTAAGCGTGGACAGGAATTTGGAAAAAGGAATAATAATTTGGAAAAAAAGGGTGAATAAAGGGTGGATAACTTTTGAAAAAGGGAATAATAATTGAAAAGGGAATAATTAATAATAATTTTAGAAAGGGAAAAAGCGCTTTAACAAGGGGCCAACGGTTTGGGGTTTATGATTTAAAGAAAAACAAAAAGCAGCAGCACAAGAGGCGGCATCCTCTGCCGGACCTCCCAGAAAATCCCAATTTCCCCGCCCGGATTTGGGTTCCTCAAGCCGCGGCGGGAGCAGGTCCCGGGAGCCCGGCTAGCTCAGTCGGTAGAGCATGAGACTCTTAATCTCAGGGTCGTGGGTTCGAGCCCCACGTTGGGCGGCAAAAGTTTTATTTTCGCGTTTATGTACCCAAATATACTTTAAACGTGTTTTTTTTGTTGTTGCAATAAATTCTTTAAACTATTATTCCTTTCCTTGGCTATTTTAATTTTTTTATTCTCATTTAATTATTTATTTTAAAATTCTTTTTACTATTATTACTATTATTAATTATAGAATTATTCCTTTTTAAAAGATTACTCCAGTTTATACTATTTTTATTCTTTTGAAAAACATCACTCCTTCTTGAAATTATCTTTCCGTTTTAAATTCCTGTTACCTTTTAAATTATTTTCCCTTCATTTTTCTCATTGTCATCAATCACCATCATCATCATCATCATAATTCCTTTTAGAATTATTATGCCGGGTTTTCCTATTTTTATTCTTTGAAAATGATCGTTCCTTTCAGAAATGATTATTCCATTTTGAAATTATTTTCCTCTCAACTATTATTCCTTTAAAAATTATAATTTATTTTAACTTTTCATAACAATTATTATTCTATCTCTTTATAATTAACCTTTAGTAGTGGTTAACAAGACCCCACAAAGCAACAGACAAAAAGCACCAATCTAACGGAGATAAAGACAAACACTTGGAAATGAGGGATTGTGCCCTAAAACCGAGGGGGTTTGCCGTAAAAAACGGGGGCTGTGCCCGAAAAGTGGGGTTTGGAACTTAGAAATGAGGATTTGAGCCCCAAAAAGGAGGGCTTGGACTGACAGCAGGAATTTCACGCTCGGGAAGGTCCCGGTACCGCCTGGGCAGCTGCACAAACACGGGGACGGGGTTGGCACCAAAGGCCTCGGGAGTAACTCGGAGCAGGGAGGCAGGGGAATTAATCACGTGCTAATTATCCCTGTTATTAATGAAGTCCAACCCCCCCTGTGAGGGCATCCCTGGGCGCTCCGGGCCCGGCTCCATCCCCGTTTCCCGGACCCGCGCGGTTTGGGGGTGCCGGGGGCCGGTTCCCCCTCGGGACGCGGAGCTCCAGGAGCGGTGACCGCGTATCCCGGTGTTTGTCCAGGTGTTCCCGAGCATTGTTCCCAGGGAACGGCGTCTCCCGGGGGATGCGGGGTCGTTCAGGCCCCGAGGGCAGCGCGGGGATAAAGGCAGCGCGGGGCCGCGGGGCCGGGAGCCCTGAGGAGAGGACAGCGGGGTAAGGGACCGGCACCGCGGCTTTCCGGGCATTTCTGGGCTTGTTCTTGTGCGCTCGGCATCATCCCAACATCTCCTCGAACTTCCCGGGGAACAGGGGTTTTTACGCGCGTTTTTATGACCAGACTTATTTTTAATATATAAAAGATGTTATATATATGAATTTTAATATACTTACATATATATAAAATAGATATATAATTTTATATAATGTAGAAATAATAATAGAAAAGAATGTGAAAAAAATATTATATGGTACCTAATTTATGTATAAATACATATAAAACATATAAATAATCATCTAGTATAATATATAAATAAACAAAGTATATTTATAGCACATAAATATGTACCATATTATAATGTACAAATATACTATTTCCATGTAGTCTTATATTCTATACTTTTATGTTTCTTACTCTTATTTTTATATTTCATGAAAGAGAAGCCGGCTTAATTTTTAGATAATTGAACATTCTACAAGAACCTGATAAAATTTATGTTTTCAGTGAAAAAACAGTGAAAATAAGGAGAATCCCGAAGCCCGGCTAGCTCAGTCGGTAGAGCATGAGACTCTTAATCTCAGGGTCGTGGGTTCGAGCCCCACGTTGGGCGGTGATCGTCTGTTTTATCCCTTTGTCCACCGACATCTGATTTTTTTCCTTTTATTTACCCAAATATTGGGTTCAGTTGCCGGCGCTGTGTCTCAGCACCTTTGGCAGTGAAGTGCCTTTTTTTCCTCATTAAATAATTTTATTTCCATGGGATGCTCCTGTCCTGGAACCGCAACCACTAAAGTCTCCAGAATTCCCCATATTTCAGTTTTTTAGGCAAATCGAGCTTTTCTCTGCTCTTTTTGCCCCAAAATGCACAAAACAAAAGAAGCGGGAGGGTTTTTCCCCGGCTGTTTTTTTTCCCCCACCCTGTTCCAGGGCTGAGCACGGAGGGAACTCATTGCGGAGATGAATTCCTGAGCCGTTCTCATTCCAGGGAGCGCCGGGCCGGGCTGGGACGCGGATGGAAGTCAGGACCACAATGAAGCTGCTCCTGCTGGGGCTGAGCCTCGTCCTGTGCGTCGGAGTCGGTGAGCGGGGAACAAATCGGGTTTAATAAGGGTGGACCCTCCCCGGCCGGTCGCCAGTGTCATCCCAGCCCCCGAGGCAGGATTCTCCCCGGCTCTTCCCGAAGTTCATCCCATTTTTTCTCCTCTGCTGCAGCTGAGGCTCTCCGATGCCACGTCTGCAAGTACAAGATCCCCTTGGTCGGGTGCTTCAGGGGCGCCAACGTGACCTCCTGCGAGCGCCGGGAGAAGTGTGCCCTCATCAAAACCACCCTGGGTGCGTTCGCTGCGGGTTTTCTCGGCTTTCCCCATCTTCTCCTTCAGGAAGGTTCTTCCCGTCCCTGGGAAACCAAATTGTTCCTGTGGATGAGTGAGGATGGGGAGACAAAGCCGCAGGGAAAAGGCGGAGGAGAGAGGTCGGGTTCATCCTCTCCACAGATCGCTGTCCCAAAAAAGTTTTAAGAAGTCGCTTTTAAGCCAGGGGGAGACTTTCCCTTCCAAAGAAGCCGGGGGGCAGGGGCTCTCTCTGTGGGCGCATCTCCTGATTTTCTTTTTCTCTTAATCAAATCAAGCTGTGACTTGATTCGGGGGGTACATTTCAGAGCTTGGTTTCTCCTCAAAGCCCAAAGTCTGATTTTTACGGTGTTTGTGGCGTTCTCGTCTCCCCTGCAGGGAAGGTGACCCTTTATTACCAGCAAGGCTGCACCTCCGCCCTGAACTGCGGCCGGGAGCGGGCGTCGGACGCCGAGTCCCGCCTGACCTCCCGCTATTCCTGCTGCGAGACCGACCTCTGCAACGAGGAGTGGGGCGAGGAGCCCACGGACTGACCCGCGCTGGGGGCAGCACCGGGATCCTGGACCGATCCGACGCTCCTCGAAGGAATCCCCAATGCTCATCGCTCGCGAGTGGGGACGGCGGGCCCCGCCAGGCTCCCGCTGTGCACCTTGATTTAGTCTCAGGTCTAAAATAAACCTTCAGGCTCGGCACAGGCGGCTGGATCTGGCTCGTGTCCTTGTTTCCCTGCCTCAGGCAGCCGCTTCGCTGTCCAGCTGTCCAGACTCAGCATTCCTGGTGGTCTGGGAGCAGCTGGTGGCCCCGAACACGATCCTGACACCCAAACCCCAAGGACGAGCCAAGGAGCCTCCTCCTGGTCGCATCCCGGGTTTTGGTTTTTTCCCTCCAGTGCGGGGCTGGGAAGTTCCTGGCTGGGAATTTTGGGAGAGGAGTATCAGGGAGCTGCTGGAAGCCGGGGGAAATAAAGTATGTGTGTATCCGGTAGACATTCATTGATCTATATACTTACAGGCAATAGATATTTACCTGTCAGGGACTCACTTGCCTTTTCCTTTTATTTTCCCCCTCCTCCTATCGGCTTGGGAGTCCCAAACATTCCTTACCTGACCAACACACCTGTGGCAGGTGGGAGATGCCCCACAGGAGAGGTTCCTGCTCTTTTCCCACAAAGATGAGCAGCGAGATTAATAATTTTTTGACTGTTCGGGAAGAGGGATGAAAAGCTTTGCTTCTTCCCCAGCCCCGCTGAGCCTCTGAAAGGAAGGATGAGCTTCCTGGAGAGGGTTAAAGGGCTGCCGGGATCCCGGCGAGAAGGTCCGGACTTGGGGACAGGTGGAGGGAGGTGCTGGAAATGCGATTCTGGCGGTGGGCAGGGAAAAGAGCTTTGGCACAGAGGAGAGGAGCAGAGCCGGAGCGCCAGGGAAGGAGGAGGAGGAGGAGGAGGAGGAGGAGGAGGAGGAGGGAAAGACCTCGGTGGGTGCCCAGGATAGAAGCAATGGGGGAGGGGAAAGAATGGTAAGTGAGACGGGAGGGGGGGTGGTGGTGACAGAGGGGACAAATGGGGCACCCGAGGGCCGGCGAGGAACCGGAGCTCGAGCGGTGCCGCGATGTCCGAGGCAGCCGCGGCCGCGGCCGGTTTCCTTCGCCGGAGCTCGGCAGAGCGGCTGCCACGGACCCCGTCCCGCTGGGACCCCGCGGCGACCCGGCTCGCTGCCCAGCTCGCCCCCTCTAGACCCGTCCCGACGCAAAATCCCGGGCGATTCGGGCGCTTTGGGAGGACGCCCCTTTCCGACGCCTCCGCTCCAAGGTACGCGGGGGCAGCCGGGGACACGGGGAGGGTTTGGGATGCGCCTGTCCCTCTGTCCCTTCCTTCCCTGCACCCAGCTCCTTCTCCTTGTTCTTCCCACCAGGCTGCCCGCAGCTTCTGTCGGGGGGGTCTTGCTCCTTTCCTTGGCTGGTTGTGCATCCCTGGGTTGGGGTGTGGATTTACCTCCAGCTCACAGGTGCCATCTCATCCCCTCACTGCAGAAACGTGAGGGAAAATGTGTGGAATAGGAAAAATATACACGATTTCTTCGTGTTTATTTACAGATCAAAAGAAACGGAAGGCAGGAGAGAAGGAATTCTCCTTCCATATGGAGTGATATAAATATATATAAACATATAAAAATATAAAAATATATAAATATATAAGAAGGGGCAGATAAACATGCACAGAGGTTGTAATGCTCTGCAGGACAATTTCAGTACTGGTTTTGCTCGTGAATTCCTCAAGTTCCCAGCAGAACCTCTGGGGCTGGGCTTTGTCCCTCCCCATCACAGCTCCAGATGTGTCCAAGATTCCGATTCAGAGGCGCTGGATCAGCAGGGGCTGGCTTTCAAGTCAGAATTTATGGATCACTCGATCTGATTTCAGGTCCTCATTAGGAGAAGACAAATCGCTCTCTAGAGGATCCCACGTTTCCCAGTCCAGGGTAACATGAACCCCTCAGGAACCGGGTGACTGTCACTCCCTCCTGTCCCAGCTTGCCATGACAAGAGCTCGTTGAAGTCTCAGGTGGAAACCACCACGCTATGGACAACCCCAGTCCCGGAAAAATTATATGTATTTTAATTGTAATTTCCATTTAATGCACGACCTCCAAACCCCCACAAAATATTTCTTGGAGACCAAGGCTACTTTCTTTTGAGGTGCAGAACTCCCATCCTGAGCGTGATCTTTATGGATTCAGGAAACTCACCCAGAGATCTTGACGAGGGCTTTGCATCCTCGTGTATTCCCTTTCTCCTGTTGCTTTTTATGGCCCCTGATGAGCCCTGGAGCACAACCAGGTCATCTGAGTCCCTAACCGAAGTTTCAGGGGCAGCACAGGGCTTTAACGAAGGCTCAGATGTTTCTCTGGATCTGAGCCTGGAGCAGCTGCGCCACACAAGCCCCAGGGCTCAGATTCAGCAGCAGCTCAGCCATAAATCAGCTCCATCCAGAGCTGGTGACATCCCCAAACGGGAGGGTATCCCGAAAGATTTTCCTCTTCCCACCTCCCTGCTGAAAGGAGAAAAAAAAAAAAGTCAGGAAGCCCAGGATTTGTGGGGAGCAGAGGGCGGCGTTCCTGCTTTCTTGCGCGTCCCCCAGGGCCGAGGTGCCCGTCCCTGGTCCGGAGAAACCGGACACTGCGGGAGTGACCGCGGGCAGCGGCCGCGTTCCTGGAACAGCACCGCCCCCGCGGGGCCGGGCGCCAGGAATTCCTGCTCCAGCCCAGCTAAAACCATTCCTCACCCGCAGGAGAGAGGCCATGGCAGCCGTGTTCCTGCCCGGGAACCTCCAGGACGAAGCCACTTGCTCCGTGTGCCTGGAGTTCTTCAAGGACCCCGTGTCCATCGAGTGCGGGCACAACTTCTGCCGGGCGTGCATCGTCAAGAGCTGGAAGGACCTGGAGATGGATTTCCCGTGCCCGCAGTGCCGTGAGGTTTTCCAGCAGCAAAGTTTCCGCCCCAACCGGCAGCTGGCGAACATGTCCGAGATCATCAGCCAGTTCACGCTGCGCGGGGCCAAGGGCGTGCAGGAGGACGGGCTCTGCCCCAAGCATCGGGAGGCGCTGAAGCTCTACTGCAAGGACGACCGCAGGAGCATCTGCGTGGTGTGCGACAGGTCCCGGGAGCACCGGCCCCACGCCGTGGTGCCCGTGGACGAGGCTTCCGAGGAGTACAAGGTCCGTCCGTCCGTGCGTCCGTCCGTGCGTCCCGCCAGAGACTCCCCGGGGGGCTGCGTTTGTCCCCGCGGTGTCACCCGGCTTTGCCTCGCTCAAACGCCCTCCCGGAGAGCTGGCGGTGCTTCCCAGCCTCCCAAAAAGCGGGGAGAAGGTGCCCTCTGTGGATGTGCGCACCCCTGTCCCGCGCTCCCCCGCTTTCTGGGGCGGATTCACCTCGCCGGGAGGGGAACTGCTGCCGGAGCCAAACACCCGCGGCTGTCTGGGGGCTGGGAGAGCTTCCAGAGACGTTGAGCGAAGTTGATTAAAGGCGGGCTGACCTTTGCCTGTGCCAGGAGCCGATGGGAACAGGGCACGTCCCGTCCCCGGCATCCTCGGTTCCGTTCTTTGGGGAGCGGTTCTGGTGGTCCTTGAGGCGCCGGCGGGGCGGAGCTGAGCCAGAGCGATTTCCCGGCGAGCACATCCCGTGTTCCCCTCCCTCCCCTTCCCACCTGACAGAGAGCAAATCCCGCAGGCAGAGGGACTCGGCGAAGGAGAGAAAGCAACACCGGCAACATCCTCTTCTTTTGTTTCCAGGAGAAAATCCAGGAGCGCTTGGATTTCCTGAGGAAGGAGCGGCAGGAGCTGCTGGAGTTCAAAGTGAACGACGATAAGAAAACCCAGGAGCTGCTGGTGCGTCCCAGGACGGGGTGGTGAGGAAGGCTGGAGAGGGGTGAGGAACCACCGCCCGCCCCAATGCCCGGAAAAGGGAAAGGAAGGTTTTCTCCTTCCTCCTGGCCCCACCACTATCAGCCAGAGCCTCAGCAGATCTCGGGGATGGTGCTGGAGCAGGGCTGGCCCCGGGGCTCTCCTCCACCCTTCCCTTACCTCAGCACATCATCCCTGTGGCAGCAGAAAGGAAAAAAACTCAGCCCACTGAAAATAATTTCTCTCCCAGACCATCCCCCGCAAGACGAGTGGCTTTGAGGGGCTTTTTTGAAGGACAAAACCCACTGAGCCACCCTTGCCTACCTTGCTGCTGTACCACCCCTGGGTGTTTTTACCACCACTGCAATTCCCTGTTATTTTGGCGGCTGCTGTGGCTGGACACAGCCCAGCCTGCCCAAGCCCCAGGGTCAGGTGTGATGCCAAAGACAGAGCACGAAGGGCCCTTCTCTGGGGGACCTGCTGGACCTGTGCTGAAGGACAATTTGGAGTGAAGCAACTGAAATGCCTCATGCTGCCAAAGGCAGCATTTCCTGGAGCAAATTGTTCCTGTTTGCCCCTGGTCTCTGTCCCGGATGGGAATCGGGGTGTTTGCGATGGCAAACCCAGCAGGAACTGGGATGGTGGCAGAGCTGAGGAACAAGAGATCCTAATGGGCAGGGACTTGACTCTCCCACCCCCAGCGCTTCCCAAGGCTTCTGTCCGGGAACGCTACCCAGATTCCTCACCCCTCCCCAAAGGGAAGGCCCCCACTCTCACCTGTTTTTGCTGGGTTTCGTTCCCAGAAAACCATCGAGAGCGACCGGCAGAAGCTGCTCTCAGACTTCGAGCGGCTGCGGCAGTTCCTGCATGACCAGGAGCACATCCTGCTGGGGCAGCTGGAGAAGATGGAAAAGAACATTTCTAAGAGGCAGAACGAGAACATCACTGACCTCTCCAAGGAGATCACGCTCCTCAACAAGCTCATCACCGAGCTGGAGGAGAAAATCCAGCAGCCCATGCTTGAGTTCCTCAAGGTGAGATGTCAGGTCCTAGTCACAACCTTATTCCTCCTTTTTCAGTGTTTTTAAGGATCCCATAGAGGTGTTTTGGGGATAAAAGTCTTTTTTCATTCTGTCTTTAATGAGTGGATGGTGCAAGGAGGTGTCTGAGTGCCCCAAGCTCTCTCTGGCTGAGGAATACCCTGGAACAGAGTGTCCGCTTCAACTTTTATCATTTTTTTTCCCCCATGAACTTGTCTGGACTTTTCTAGTACCCCCAAGCCCTTGGTTTCAAGGTGTTCAGAGCTGATGTAGACCAAAATCTTCTTTCCAGGCTGGGAAAATCACCCCGGGGTGCCTGAAATCCTGAAGTCCCACAGCTCTTTCCCCCACCCCTAATGGCAAGATCTTGTTTTTATTGAATTGAGCAGATCCTGCTGGTGGCTCCCCCAGACCTGCACAGGGTTAAATTCCCTCCCGGGCTGTGTTCTGGGTGCTGTCAATATTTGCAGATGATTTCAGGACTTGGCTGTGGGTGGAAATTCACCCCACGTGGTCTCTGTGCAGACGGTGCTGGTGCCCACGAAAAACACCCCAGAACAATAGTTGGTATTTAATTAAAAGCAGGTTGGGAACTCTGGGCTGGCTTCAGGGTCCTTTTTCAGCCCCTGGAAGGTTATTCTGGCTTTGTGTGGGCTCTGGAATGTGTTTTAAGGGCACTAGAATGAGCAAATAATGGCTCAGTTTGGTGTTTGTTTGCGGTGTTGCAACTTTATTGAGTGTGTTTGAACCTTAATTCACCCTCACGATCCACCCTGCCGGAGGGAAAATAATTTCCTTGTCCGTCTCAGGCATGAGAGGCGTCCCAGGCTTTTCTTGGGGGTGATTAGACTGCAGGAGTCCAGAAATTGTGGAGACATCGAGGTGCAAAGCTGCCCAGTTTAGGGCAGGTAGCTCTTGGGCAGGGGGTACTTGCAGGTACCTCCCATCCCTCACCACTTCACATGAGATGGGCTGACAGAAGTGGGAGAACAGCAGGGAGACCCCATAAACCTCCCCGAGGCTACCGGGTGCCCACGTGTGGGTTCAGAGCAGCAGCCAAACGCTGGGAGAAGAACTGGGGAGATTTTTGGGTCACCTGGGGATGCTCACAGCTCACCTGGACAACGTGCTCGGAGCAGGGGGAGGATGAGAGGCCTGTGAAGGCGCCTTCCAGCCTAAAACATGGGACATTCCATGAGGCTGGAGAATTGTGGATGAGCCATGGGGAAGGTTCCCCTGGGGCAGCGAGGCTGGGAGTGGGATGGGATTTGGTGGGAATGTCACCTACCAGAGCTGGAATCCAACAGCTGAGGGATGAATCCACACCTGCTGGCCACATCTCCCAGGGACGGACATCCTGGCTGGGTTTGATGAGTGGGAATCTCTCTGGGGGGGGCCGGAGCACAGGGATTTCACCCAGTCTCTCTTTTTCCTTTCCAGGATGTGATGGGTGTCATTAGCAGGTATGGAATTCTGCTCTCCCTGATGCCTTCAGGCTTCCACTCCTCCCCATCCCTGTCTGGAGCTCAATGTCCACACTCCAGGTGCCAGAGGGAGGCACTGGGAAGGACGGAATTTGCCTCCCACTCTCTGCAAGCCCTGGGTCTCCTCAGGCTTCTTGGAAATCCGATTTTCATGGTGTTTTTTTCCTACCAGTGGGCTTCTCCAAGGGTCAAGGGAGACCAGAACCCCCAAATTCTTTTTTTTTTTACTCACACACAGTTTGCCCAGCACTGCAGTTCAGGCACCACCAAGCTCCAAAAATTACACTGGAGCTGCAGCAGGAGCAGCTGTCAGGAGGGAGGGGTGGTGGGTTTGGGGGTTTACCCAAAAAAGTCCCCTCATCACCTCAGAGGAGCCCCAAAATCCACACCCAAATCCTGATTTCCTCGCCCCAAGGAGGGTGAAATTTCAGCAAGATCCTCTGGGGAGGATGGGGCAGGAGCATCGGTGGCAAATGGCGATGGAAATGGGGGAATATCAACAATTTCCTCATTGTTTTTCCCTTTCCCTTGGCAGGAGCGACGACGTGAAGTGCCACAAGCCCATCCCCGTCTGCACCGACATGAAGATGCACGTCTGCAACTTCTCCCTCAAAACTGTTGTCCTTGAGAAGGTCTTGAAGAAATTCCGAGGTGGGTGGAAAAGGTTTGAAAATAATCTTTGGCTTTTCCTGGCACTGGCAAGGAGGGGTGGGAGTGCCTGGGGTGCTGCTCGAGGCCTCCTGGGGACCAAAACTGAGCAGAAATCAGTTGGAAAGGGATTCTGGAGATCCTTGTTCTCATTCTGGAGATGGGCATGAGCAGGAAGAAATTCGTCCTAGATGGGGAAGGAAATGTGGGGTTGTTTTAAAGGGGAATATCTGAGTGTGAACATCAGTTTTGGTGCAATAAAAACTTTATTTTCAAGGAGTTTCATGCTGAAATTGCCAAGCCCTGGGTTTGCAGCAAAGCAGGAAACCACGAGATGGTGCTGAGAGAGCTGGAAAGGCAAAATGCACCAAAAAGAACAGCTCTAGAAGACAAAAAACTGAATAATTTCTAAATGGAAATTACACCCTGGGGCAAGAGCTGGCTTCAAGGATGTGCTCAGGGCTTGAAATTCCTGAGGCAGAGATGTGGCAGGGCATGATAAATGTGGTTTAAATAAATCTTGTGTTTTCTTCATGCCCAGAAGGGGTTTTTAATGAAAATTAAATATATTTAACAGGGGTTCTCCCCTGTTGTGCTGGTCCATCCTCAGTTTGCTTTGGTGCCACAGTCCCATAAAGGAGACTTGGGGGATCCATTGTCTCTCTGGGTGTCACCATTCATGCCCCTGTCTTTCCTCCTTTTCAGAACACCTGCAGGACGAGCTGGGAAGAGGTGAAAAAGGTAAAAAAGATGATATTTCACACATAGGGCCCAGAGCAAAGACTCAAAATTGTGGTTGTATTTTGCAAAGCCAAAGAGAGTGGGACAAAAAGGAAGAGAAAAAAAAAAAAAAAAAGGAAACCACACTCTAGATTTTTTTTTCTCTTTCTTTTTTTTTCTCCTTAATTTCTTCTCTCTCAATGATTTCCAGATCCAGCCTGCTCAGCTCCAGAGCCCAAAGCCGATTTTTCTAATTGACGCCGGGGATCTGACAGCTCAGCCAGGTCCTCTCTGCCTGTTTGCACTTAACAAACCCATAGATTTGAGACCAAAAAACCATTCTGAGCCACAACTGGCTCTTAGGCTGCCAAATTTTCTCCGCTGGGCTCCTGTTTCCACCAGGGAATTGGGATGGAGGCTGTGAGCTCCGGCATCTGTTGCAGTCTGAAGTCAGAGGAGTTAAATCCCAGCAGAATTTGGTTAATTCCTTAAGTTATCTAAGAATTTAAATAAAATCCCAGCAGAATTTAACTTGTTTTTGAAGTTAATTAAGAATTTAACTCCTCTTCACAGGAGAGGTCATGAATTTGAGGGGCAAACCCAGCCAAAAACAATTTCCATGCTAGATGAGCCCCTGAGAACGGGCTCTGCAGGAATTCTGGGATCAACCCCATCCCTGTGAGCTCGACCTGAGATTAAAACCTATCCCATCCACACCCCCTTGGTGTGAAGGTGCCCAGAGCAGAGTTTTCAGAAGAAAAAGCTGATTTTTTGCTTTTAAAGCTGTGGTCTCAAGCACGGCGGTCTCAAAGGAGGACAACCCATGGGTTGTACCTTTTCCAAGGATTCTGCTCACAAACAGCACACCCAGACACCTCTGGAAATGCCAAAAGGTGGCAGAAAGCACAAGGAGAAAGCTGGCGACCACCACTGAAAGCCAAAGGCCCCTCGCTGCATGCTGGGGGGGTGGGTGCATGTGCAGAGGTGTCACTCGCTGTGTGTTGTCCCATGACATTGTGGTTAAACCTCAAGCCCAAATCCTGACAATTCCAGGCTCTGGAGATGCCTGAGGAAGGAAAACACCTTGTAAAAAAATTGGCGCTGATGAAATCGGCTCAGTCCAACCTGTTTCCCTGCAGTTTTGCTGGTGGGATTTGCAATCTCTGATGCAGGAGATTCTGGTTTTTGACCACTCTCACTTTTTGGAGGAACCTGATGCTTAAGTTCTGAAGGAAAAATTATCCCAGCCTTCCCTGTCCTTGTTATCACTTTCCCCGCCTTTATGAAGCACCGTGAGGCTTTTAATCACACTGTGCCTCTTTTGGGGAATTTTTGTGTCAATTCCTGACCCAAATCTGTGAATTTTGGAGAGCACAAAGGCCTTTATGGTGAGGCACCTGCCGTGTTTCAGCTCCTGAGGCCCCATTTTAGACTCCCCTCAAAGTGTCTCATGGATTCATGGTGACTTTGCTGACTACAACCACAATTTGAGGTCACTCGTTGTTTCCTCTGAGCCTGAGTTTGGAAAGGGGAAGAACAATCTGTTAGGACCAGGCTGCACCTGCATGTTTGGTTTGGGCTACTTCAGGTGGAAAGATGCCCTTAGGTCATGGCTTCCCACAAGGATTTGGATGCCTTTGGGGTGGTCTGGGGATCAAAACTCTGTGATTTGTGATGCCAGGGGAGTGCGGAGCCCACCCATGGGTGGATGGGCTGGAAACCAAGATAAAAAATCAGTTTATGTGGAAAAAGCGTTCTTGATCTAAGGCCGATCTTTGCCGTGGATAACCGCAAATTATCTGCACGTGCTTTTGTGGTGTTCTTTGCTCCTGGTGGCCTCGTGTTGTTGTCACCCCATTTCTCACCCGAATCAGCATGAGATCAACCCCTACTTGAGGGATTTGGGGTTTCCATGGGGGTGTCAGTGTGGGGTGTCTGTGTGGGCTGGGGTTATTGGGGTTGGGCTGGGGTTATTGAGGTCCAGGCTGGTCCAGAAACTGATAACCCCCACCCTGAGCTGGGCTTTTCATTGCTCAAACCCTCACTGAGTTGTCACTGCTGTCCCCAACAGAGGACCTGACCCTGGACCCCGACTCAGCCAACCACCTGCTGATCCTCTCCGCTGACCTCAAAAGTGTCCGGATGGGCTGCAGGAAGCAGGAGCTGCCCGACAACCCCAAGCGCTTCGACACCAACTCACGGGTCTTGGCCACCACGGGTTTCAAGTCGGGGCGGCACTACTGGGAGGTGGAGGTGGGGCCGTCGGACGGCTGGGCCTTTGGGGTGGCCAAGGAGTCCATCCGCAGGAAGGGGCTGACGCAGTTCTCCCCCGAGGAGGGGATCTGGGCCATGCAGCAGAACGGGGGCCGCTACTGGGCCGTCACCTCGCCCCAGCGCACCCCGCTGTGCCTCAGCCACAAGCTCAGCCGGGTCCGGGTGTACCTGGACTACGAGGGTGAGGAGGTTTCCTTCTATGACGCTGAGAACATGCAGCACATCTTCACCTTCAACGTGGCCTTCCAGGAGAAGATCTTCCCCCTCTTTTCAGTCTGTTCCACTGTCACCTACATCAAACTGTGCCCCTGAGGTGCCTCAGGGAGTGCCAGGGAAGCGCTTTGCCCCTGGATGAGCCCAAAAGACTCAAATCAGCCTGGTTTGGTGGGACGTGGGCTGGGGGACTGGCAACCAGGTGGTCAGGAGAGCATCACAAAGAGGGTCTTCAGGACAGGTGGAAGCAGAGAGATGTCCAGCGGTGCCCAGAAATTGTGGCTGCCAGCTTAAAGGAAGGTTGTGGTCACCAGCTTGAAAGCTGTGGTCAGCAACTCAAAGATCATGGCCACCAACTCCAAGGCTGTGGCCACCAACTTAAACCCACCCCTGGAAGGGGTGACAAGCTCAGCCTCAGAGAAGGAACCCTCCAGATGTCATTTGTGGCTCCCCATGTGGTCTGACCCCACATGAGAGTTTAAGGGTCTGTGGGAAGCTTTGGAGTGGCTTTTCCACCCCTCTGGATGTGCCAGTGGCTGGGAAATGGAGTATTTATAGGGTGAATGACTTGGGAAAGGTGGGATTGAGCAGGCATCTTTGGACATCCAAGGCAGAGCTCCTCTGTTTGTCCACAGAGAAGAAATGCAGTCAGAAATTTCCTTTCTCCAAGCTGAGGTAATAATTGTCCCCCAGAAGTTGTTTTTGGAATGTCGTGACGGTTGTCTGAACTGTCTCAGGTGACCACTGTCCACCAGAACTGAGCTGCCCAGTGTGGAAGAGTCTGTGGGGTTTTGGCTGCTCTCCCTGCCTGGTTCTCCACCCAGGGCTCCTCTGGAAGACTATGGAAAAGGTTAGAAGGTGCTTCTTTTGGATTTTTTTTAGTGATGTTTGTCCTGCTGGACCTGAGCAAGACCCACATTTGTCCCTCTGGTGCTCCTGTGCTAAGGCCTCTCTGTGGACAAGATGTTCACAAAATATCTCTCATGGTTCTCACACTTTGCTTGGATTTAGGTGCTGAATCTTGTGCTCCCTCAGGTTCCCAGCAAGATCACCCATTTACCCTCATTTCTTGGGTTATTTTGTTGTTTTTTTTTCGTGGAAACCCTTTGTCTGCCAAGGAGCCGACGTTGAACTTTTGCTTCATCCACTCTGGTTTTGCTAAAAAAAAAAAAAAAAAAAAAAAAAAAAGACAAAAAAAAAGCAGCTTTGAAAAATAATCTTATTGCCTGAAGTGCTGGTAAAGTTGGGTTCTGGGACTGGTCAGCTTTGGGACTTTTTCCACAAAACACATAAATCCTTTTAGGAAATGACACACTTGGGACAAGGTGGGGGGAAAGTTTATTTGGTCCATAGCAACATTTCCTGGATGGTTTCAGATGAGAAAAAGCAGAAATATCCCAAATTTTCAGCTGTTGGGTTGGTTCCTACCCTGAGATTCAAATTTATATCTTTTATTTAACGAGTTAGCTGGTAAATCCACATTATTTAAAGGTGCAGCAACTCTTACAAAGATGAAGCCACAAGCAGGGGAATAAAATGCGTGACTCTTGGGAGCTTCATCCCCTGCTGAAGCAGCGCTGCTGAAGAAAGGACAGAAATAGATGAAAATCCCTGGAATAAGGAAGATATTCACAGGGCCACAACTTTTCTGGTGTCAGAATTGTGTTTGATTTGGAACTGCCCAGGTCATTCCTAGCCCAGGTGTGGGAAATAAAACATAGAGGTGCTACCGGGGCTCATCTTCATATATATACATTATATATACATATATTTAAAATATATTTGTATCAATATGTGTCATAATACACACCTATGTATTTATGTGTTGGGGCGAAGGCATATAAAAATTATATAATATAATACAATACAATATAAATAATATAATAGAAAATAATTTTTGTATATAATTGTTTGTGGTTTCATTACACATTTGTTAAGCACAAACCAAATATCTTCAAATCCCCCAAATTAGGTGTTGATGAAGGGAAAAAAAAAAAGATAAAAACGAGTCAGCCTTTGCCTTTGGACATCCTTGGAGAGGACAAATAGGCATCAGCACCCAGGTTATTCCACCAGCAACAAGGAGCTTTCCACTGGCTGGACATCGGCCAAAATCCCTGGAAAAACAGACGAAACTGGAGATGTCAAGGGCTGAACCCAAATTTTCAAGGGGTTGAGGCCAAATTTTGGGGATTCCGGGGTGGATGATGCCCCACGGCTGCTTCTTTTGTGGCCCGCCTGTTTCTTGGCCTCGTGTCAGGCAGGGGACGGGGAAAATGTTGGGAGAGAAGGGAGAAATTCAGTGGGGAAAAAGGAGATTTTGGGAGTGCCGGGGATTTGGGGCCATTCCAGCCGTGGTGGCCCCAGCAGAGGGGTCCCTTCCGCACCGGCTCCATAGCTCAGGGGTTAGAGCACTGGTCTTGTAAACCAGGGGTCGCGAGTTCAAATCTCGCTGGGGCCTCTCGTTTTCCTTTTTTTCCTGGTTTTAGCCTTCTTCCCCCGCCAAAAGCTTCGTCATTTTTCTCTCCGCGCCGGGATCGGGGGCGGGCACAGCAGAGCTGGAAAGAGATTCTGGAAATGACACAACCGGATGGGTTTGAGGCCAGAGGCCAGAGGGAGGAAGCGCTCACCAGAGCGGCTCGTTGGTCTAGGGGTATGATTCTCGCTTTGGGTGCGAGAGGTCCCGGGTTCAAATCCCGGACGAGCCCAGTTCCTCTTTTTCCTTGCCTATTTCTTTCAGTTTTTTCTTTCTTGCTTTTTTTTCCCCCCTTTTGTTGTTGTTGTTGTTTGTTTGTTTTCTCTTAATTTTCTTTTCTCTCTGTGCGTGTGTGTGTGTGTGCGTATGTGTGTGTGTATGTTTTTTTGTCTGGTTTTGTGCGGTTTTATTTTTCTGCTTTTTTTTCTTGTGTGTGTGGTGTTTTATTTGGGTTGAGTCTTTTTGGGTTTTTTAAATTTTTTTGTTGTTGTGGGTTTTATTTTTTTTTGTGCTTATGGTCTTTTATTTCGGACTTATTTAAATTGTTTTGGGCGTGTGTGTTTGGAGTTTGTTTTGCTTTTGGGATTTTTTACTTTGTACGAATTTTGTTGTCGGTTTGAGATTTTTTGTGGGTGTGGGTTTTGCTTATTTGGAAACATTTTTGTTTGGATTTTAGATTCCAGTCTTCCCAGGTGAGGAGACAGAGAAGAAGGAAGAAAAATGAGACGAAAAACCAAAAAGCATCTGTTGGCAGCGGTGGGATTCGAACCCACGCCCCCGAAGAGACTGGAGCCTTAATCCAGCGCCTTAGACCGCTCGGCCACGCTACCCGGACAGCGGCCCCTTAGGAGCCTTCATCTGCTGCCTGCCTCCTTCCTCATCCTCATCCCTGTCTTCATGCTATTCTCTTCTTCATTCCGTCCTCACTGCTGCCTCCCTTCTACCCTCATCCTCACCCCCACCTCTGTTTCATCTCATCCCATTTTATCCCCGACCTCCATTCTCATCCTCATCTCTATCCCATCCTCATTTCCCATCCCTACTCTTCATCTATAAACTCCATCTCTATCCCGTTCCAAATCTCCATCCTCATCCCCACTGCTCTAATTCGGTAAAACCTCATGAAATTTGACTTTTGTCGCATTTTCCCGCGTTGTCAGGCGCGCTCGCAGGTCTCTGTGGCGCAATCGGTCAGCGCGTTCGGCTGTTAACCGAAAGGTTGGTGGTTCGAGCCCACCCAGGGACGTGGCGGGGGCCTTTTTTTCCTTTCCCTCCTTGCAGTCATTAGTGAGCTGTTAATGAGCTTCAACGAGCTTCAATTGTCCTGAGCAGGCCCCTTCCCTCGGCCTGGGGGCTCTGTTTAAGCTCCATCCTGGGAGTTTGGTCCTTCTACCTTGGAGCAGTATTGGGGGGTGCAGCATTGGGGCATTTAATTGATGTAAATGGGGATAAATCTCCCTCACTGATGCCAGGGGGAGCCTGAGGGGTGTGATGGTCTCCTCATATCTTGTCTCTGCTGCCACCAGTGAGAGCTAGACCTCTGTTTTTGAGCTGGGAATGAACCTGGAGCTGCTCCCCTCCAGCTACATGGAGTCAGAGGTGGAGGGGCAAGTTGGAATTTTATGGGAATTGGGATGAATTACAGGCCAAGCAGCTCAGTGACCACAATGAAGCTTGGCGTGGTGCTCTCAGCAACTAGTCTGGTGTTTCCTTTGGACATTTATCATTATCCTGTCAATAATCTTGTCAAAAAAATCCCACCTGCAGCACAGATGGAGTTTCCAAGTCTACAGAATTTAGGACAATTACTAGCAAGAGGAGAAACTCCAGCAAAACCTTGGATTTGCTATGAAGATTCAGAATGATTTATTTTATATACTTGGATCAACTTGGAATCGGCCATGCTTTAGGTAGCAGAGACCTGGATCAGATCCTGACTGGTGCTGTGGGGAATGGTTAATTACTTAACAGGAATTAGTATTGATTAATTAAGTAGTTGTGTTGGACCAGTCAAAGGAGAGGATGGTGAGGAAGCACTGGGTTCTCTCTCAGATTCTGGGGTAGGGGAACTGAGAGTGATGCTCCCCAAGGGCTGGAGCATGGTGACGCTGTTTATATGTGATGACACTGCCCTCAGACAAGGAAACCAGAAATTCCCACCTTTATTTCACCTTAGTCATTCCATGAAGTGCCTTGAGTGCAATTAAACTGGGAATGGCAGTGGACAAGGGAAACAGGAGAGTCCCGGAGCCCACTGCCTGGTTTTAGTGCTCCCTCCTACCCCCATGAAGTGTTTATAATTCTGATTACTACTACTATTTCAATGTTCCCTCTTCTCCCCATGACATGTTTAACCACTTTGGTCCTGCTTCAAGACATGCAATTCTTTGACACCTTCACTGCCAATGAATTCTGCTCATTTCTCTTGGAAAGGACCAGATTCACACCACCAAAAGATGGCTGAGGGCACGCTCAGAGCTCTTCCCTGTGCGCAAGTCTCCCAAACGACTCCCTGTCTGTTGCCAGGGCTTCACCACTGTCATGGTGGATGTTGCTGCTGGCCCTGATGGCCGATTTCATGGCAGTGTCGATCCAGGCGTGGGGCTGGGCTGTGTGTTCCCCGGCAAAGTGGACCCGGCCCTCGTGAGTGAACAGGGCCTGTGAGTAATCCACAAACTGGTACGGGGTGAAGGCAGCAAAAGCCCCCAGGGAGTGTTGGTCCAGCTGCCACTTCTGGATCACATGCTGGTCACAGGTGTATTGCAGGTACTCCTTGCTCACCTGGTGGATGTCTGCCAGGTCTTGGAGCACCACATCCAGGCACTTCTCTTCTGTGAGGGGCAGGAAGAACTCGGCATCATTGTTCCAGGTGTAGGAAGCCAGGATGATGCCCACCCCACTGGAGAAGTTGTGGCTGGGGTAGTAGATGAAGCGGGAGGGGCGGTCGGTGATGGAGTACCCTCCGTGGATCCCGTCTTTCTCCCAGAACTTCTCGGAGCATGCCAGGATAATTTTGGAGGAACTTGCATAGTTGATGGAGCGCAGGGCATGGGCCTTGGCAGGGGACAGCGGTGGCAGGAACTGGATGTGCCTGGTGGCTTTGGCACTGGAGGTGACAAGGACATAATCTGCAGCGATGATGGTCGGGGCCAGCGTGTCTGGAGCACGGTAGAACACTCGGACTTTGTTGCCCTTTGTCATGATCTTCTCCACAGTGCAGTTGAACTGGATGACGTTGGGCAGCGCCTTGTGGAAGGCTCTGGGCAGTTGGTCAAACCCTCCAGTGATTTCATCAAAGCTGGAAGAGAGGGGAAACGGGAGGTGTGGGAAGAACGCTGGGGTTTAGGGGGTGTAAAAACCGGAGCTCTTCTGGAGACACCAGCGGAGCTTGGAGGCCCCATTGAGCCTCAAGCGGTTCCTGTTTGGAATCACTCTGACGTTTCCTGTTACGGGAACGGGGCTGGGCTGGAGGGACAGCACTCACCTCTCTTCAGAGAAGATGCTGAAGTCCCACAGTGAGGCGAGGAAGGACAGGTAAAACCCTGAGTCCTCATTCAGCAAGTCACCGATCATCTCAACAGCTCCTCGGCTCAGCCCCCCCACCTTGATCAAATATTCCTGGAGATCCCAGGAGAAGAGACACAGTCAGAGGTTGCTACCTCAGTTAGGGTTCTTCTGGAGCTGTGCTGGCCCCTTTCTCAGCATTTTGTAAGCAGAAGGGGTCATTTATTAGGGAAAAGCATCCAAAAGGTGACAGAATGGGGTTATAGTGACAGAGACAGGCCCGTCTCAAAGCAGGGAGAGCAGGTTAATTATCAAGAGCTGGGATTAAATTTGCCCTCGAGCCCAAGCCCATTACCTTGGTGGAGAAGGAGTCGTGTTGAGCCAGATACTTCCTGCAATCAGTGGTCTGGAACTTCTTAAAAGCCTGGAGAAGAAACACTGATATTTTCATGGGAAAAAAGATCCAAAATTCTCTCAGGATTTTAGGGTTTGGTAAGCCCTAGAGCTTCTGGACATCAAGTTTTGGGCAGCTGTGCCTTGGTATGGCATTTTCTGCTCATCCAAATCTTGGTGGACTCCTTCCAAAGCATTTCTTGTGGACAAAGAGGGGTTTTGCAACCATCTGTCCTTGTTTCTCAACAAGCCTCTTTGATTTTCACTCCAAAAAGACCCTGTTCTGCCCCAACTGAGGGCTGAGTCCTCTCCAGTTCATGGCCAAGTCTTCTCCAACTCCTGGCCCAGTTTTCCCCAACTCATAGACAAGTCTTCCCCAACTCATCCTTCAGGTGAGGGAACACCACGAGAAAATCTTGTACCTTGTTCAGCACCTCCCGGTACAGTTGGACGGCACTCTTGCCCCTCTCTGATGGCTTCACTGTGTAATTCAGGATGTCAGGGTTCCTGTTTACCTCCTCAGCCCTGACCCGAGCACCCTTCAGGAAGTACCAGGTGTTGTTGTCCCTCTGGATGAAGGGATTCAGCTTCAGGTTGAACTGGCGGATGAATTCACGGACAAGCCTGGGAAAAAGGCAGAGCGATGGTGCCATGAGCCAACAGCCAACCCCCCAGCTCTGCCACCAAAGCATTTTCATCCATCTCTTTAGCATGGATGCTGAACCCTGAGGAAGAGATGGGGATGATTCGCTCCCCAGACTGGGCTGGTCCCTCACCTGACCACAGGGGTGGACAGGCCCTCACCTGTGCTTGCCTGGCAGGCGCATGGGTCCCAGCTCCACGTACCAGTCCTGTCCCTCAGGGCGGTACGTTCGGATGCGCCCCCCGACCCAGCCGCTCCTTTCCAGAACGGTAACCTAAAAAATTGGGTGGAAATTGGAAGTGTTTGAGAAATGTCTTGTTTGAAGTGAAACACTCCCAAAACAAGGTCCAGAGGGTGGGACAGACCCCGTTCAGATGGCAAATGAAGCACCTGTAGATCCAAACCCTTCTCTGTTGGCCGAGACACCTCTGCCTATGGGGCAGCTTCTCATTTCCCAACTCCTGGGTTGCATTTGGACACCAGCTCTGGTGAGGTTCTCATGGTGTTTCAGGGTCAAACAGGGCTTTGAAAGCAGCACCAATCTGTCCCTCCATGCCCTGGAAACCCTCTTTGAGACTCACGGGTGCTTTGGGATGGTTTGGAAACCCCTGGAATTTCTGTTGCCCTAAAGACAGAATGCAAAGGGCTTGCTTGATTTGCAGGAACAAATGTCAGGGGAAATTATTGAAGACAAATCTCCTTCTGTTCCTTCTTCCACCACTGTAGTCGACTCACTGCATTTCCTTTTCCCTCACCAGCCTGGAAGACCTCTAGAGGAGGGAAACAAGCCTGGGAGAGCCTTGTGGAATTCCCACCGTGTGCCCAGCGTCCTGGAGCAGCTTGGCTGCTGTCAGCCCGCCAATCCCCGCGCCCACCACGACCACGTGCGCCGGGTGAGCTGTGGGCTCCAGCCCATCCTGGACGATCTTCAGCAGCTCCTCGTAGTCCTGGTCATGCAGACAATACTCGGGAAAGCATGGGAACCGCTTGGCACTCAGGAGCCCCGCAAGCAGGAGGATTTGGAAGAGCACTGGGGAGGGAAGAAGAAAAGAGAAGGGAATAACACGGTGTTGGCACTCACGGTCATTCCAGATGGTACAGACTGGCTCCAAGGATGTCGGTATCCAAGACCTAAAAAGAGGAACTGGGTGGTTGTGAAATACCAGGCACCAGCAGGTCCACCATGGAAACTGTCAAGAGAGTTCAGTGATGGTGGTTCCTGGTTTTTAGGAGAAATCAACCCATAGATGATTTTTTAGCTCTCCATATTCATATTCTGCTTTTACAGCTGCTGTGGTGAGTTTCCAAAATGACTTTGACCTCCTTAGAATAAGCTCCAAAGCTTCCAAGAACAGTAATTAGCGTCACTCATGTGCAAAGAATCAAGGCACCTTGTTGTCCTCAGTGACCTTTCCCATACTTGGGCAATTCGGGGAGTTTTTATGTGAAGGGTGGAGGGAAAAAGACAGGATTGGGCAGATTGATCTGATGAAGACTTGCACAGGACAGATGGAGACAAAATTTCACTGAAAGATGGATGAATTAGGGGGATGAAGAGAGATGGGATTTATCTTCTTTAAAATTCCCTAATTAAAATTTTTCTACCTAATTTTAGAGAAGAAAATTTTACTCTCCTTTAATATCCCCTCCTTTTAAAAATTCCTCCCAATTTCAAATTCTCGCCTTCAGAATTATTGTGTCTTTGAGACACCTACAAGGAGCAGCAAACAGACCCAAAATGACCATTTCCACCAGAACAGACACAATGCTATTTAACATTTTCACAGTGAAAGAAAATTTGAGCTGAGAACCACACTCTGTCCTGTTCCCCGCCCCTCCTTGGGATTTTCCTAGTTTTGGTTTCTGTTTTTCAAAATAACCAAAGAACAACTTCCATTTTCTTTTCCTTCTCCCGAGTGCTGCCAATTTTCTTTCAGGGAAAAACAAGAAGCTTTGAAAACCCAACTTTGGGTAATTCACACTGCCGGAAAACCCCTGAGAAATTGTGAGGTTTTTTTTCTGGAGCAGCCCCAGATCTGCAACAGATCTGGGGTGGGTCTGCCAGGAAGCCACCTTGGAGCCTTTATCATTCAACACCTGAGGCAGGTGTTTTAACAGCTCCTTAAGCTGATAAGACGAGTATAAAAAATATTGAGGAAGGATCTGTTCCAGTTGTTCTGTTAACAGTGGGATAAGGTTGGATTGATCTGCCCTGATCACAGAATCATCACAGCTGGATTGGAAAAAAACTATGGGCCATTTTTAGGAGATCAGAGCAAATACCCTGGACCAGATCTTGCAGGTATCAACTGGATCTCCACCTTCCATCAGGTGTTTTTTTGGGAAGGTGTGGAGATACCACCAACTTGGAGCATGGAGGCATCCTCTGGGATGGCCCTCAGAGACTCCAAGCTTGTGCCTGTGTTTCCTGAAAAATCAGGATCATCCCATGCCCCAGATTTTAAGGGAGGTCTCCTTCCCACAATGTCCGGAGCTCCAGGTGACCATGGAATAGTCCAGCTGGAAAAAGGGAGGTTTGTGGCTATGCTCTCAGGAGGTGGCAAAGAGGCGGAACCAGACGGAACCAAAACACCAAACCCAGACTCAAAAGATGAAAGAAAACAAGGAAAAAACCCACAAAGAGCTCAGGGCTGAGGGGAGGAGTCACTCACCAATCCCAGTCATCGCTCCAGGAGGAAGATGAATCCTCTGCTGAGACTGGAATTCATTTTATACCCCAGCTTAAGGGAAAAAAAACCAAAAGCAATCTGGTGCTTCAAGAAAAACCTCCGCCAATCAGTGCAACCCGGAAGGGAGTGAAGTGGGATTTGTCATTAGAAGGGGAACCAGCAATTGACTAGACTTAGTTCCACTACTGAGTTTTTGTTTTTTTTCCCCTTTACTCACTGGAGTAAAGCCATGAGGCCACTGCATGTTTTGGGATGTACCATGTTGACCGCACCCTGCTCCACCAAAGGCAGCAATTTCCCAGAAGGGAACAATCAGGTTAGGGTTTTTTCCTGGTATTGCATAAAGCCCGCTGAAATCTAAATAACCATCACGGGGATCCTTCTGAACCCTGGGGAGATCTTGAGCTGCCATTCAAAATATAATTTCAGGAATGAAAATGAGCATTTCCAGGGAAAAGTCACCTACTGGATGCTCTTGGGTGTTGACAGTTTTGGCTTGATCTTGTCTCCATCAGAATAGAGGGGATGAAGAATTGTTTGTGTGGGAAGGAGACCTTAAAGATTATCCAGAACTTCACTGAAATGGCAAAAACTGGGTATTTTTCTAGGACTGAGACCAGCATTTTTCCAGAATGGAGATCTTGGACTTGCCAAAGCACCATAAACTCATCCGAGGAACCCTCTCTTTGTTCTTGGACCGAGAGCTCGAGTCTCCTGCTTGGAACCAACACCCTCACCAGGCTTTATCCTGTTCAATCACCACAAAACTGTGGGGTTTCACTAAATATGACTATAAAATATCTCAGGATGGAGGAACATTCAGTCCAACAAAATTTAGGTAGAATTTTGGAAATTCAAGTCAAGGGTTTTGCAGGTTGCATTTATGGGATCTCCTGGTTTAGCTGGAATTGTGACATGAAAATTGTGGGCTTGTGGTGCCGTGTTCAAGGGATCTCCAAGGAGAAGCCATGATATGGGTTTTGCCCAGAATTTTGCTTTTTTGTGGAGTGTGGGGGTGGTTTTGTGCTTCCTGCAGGATTCCCAATACCATGTTCCTGGTTGTGCTGTTTTGAAGTTAAACCAGTGGGGGAAATTAACCGCACACAAATACCTTGGGAGAGATTTTAAGTCATAGTTACAATTTTATAGAAAAATTACAATAAATGCAATGAATACAAGAAAATTACTTAAAACCACAGAGTACAGCCTGGCCCCTGTGAGTCAGGGTGGTGGTCACAGTCTGATTAAGCAGTAATCAGTGCTTTGCTTGAAGGGACGGTTGCAGTCCCTGTGGAACTTGTGGCCCTCCTCTGGATCCACCCGGTGGTGGTGGTGGTGGTATCTCAAGTACTTAGCCCTTGAGATTCTATGTGGTCAGATTCAGGGGGCACATCCCCCAGGATGGGAAGTTTCACGATGCATTGATGCAATCCTGTGAGTCACAGGATGTTTTTGGGACCCTTGATGTTTCTTGTAGCTGTGAGTTCATGATGGCAGGGAAGACTTCTTCCAAAGGGGTGTCACTGTGCTGTCTTGGTTAAAATTGGGTGACAAACACCTTTGGAAGACTTCCTCCTAAGGAAAACTAAAGGACTGAAGGTTTTTCTTGGTTTTTTCTTTTGCCTTGGAGCATGTCTCCATTTAAGAAAATCTACCAGTTGGATTGGAAAAAGGTAAAACTATCATTTTTTTGGAAAGAAAGCCCTTGGGTCTGGTTTTATGTTTTGTGATTTGTGGTCCGCCGGTTGCTCCCCTGTGGGGGGAACTTCCCCCACATATTATATATGTGAACTTCCAAAACCACATATTTTCTCTATCTGGAATAACAAATCCTGAGGGATGTGGGCATTGCACAATGAAACTGGCACAGATACACATTCCCAGGAACAGCAGAGAGTTTGGAGTGAAGGCAGCTGGTTTCACATCGATAACATGGATTAATTCACATTAAGACATGGATTAATGCGTGTCCCAACAAGCTGCTTTTGAGATCAACCTCAGTGATGGGGATTTATTTTCTGGGCATCAACAGTTTACCAGTTGCAAAAGTTGTCCCTCCCAACTTCCTGCTCCCATCTGTTGATTCCCTGAAGGTTACAGGAAGGTGAGTTTCTGCCTGACACCTGTTGCATCACAAGGCCGGCGATTAGAGGGTGGGAGAAGGGTTCGTGATTTCTTTCCAAATTGCTGTTTTCTGGTTTTAAGGTTGACTTTTATTAATGGAAGGGGGTGGGGGGGAAGTGGGATTTCATTCTACATGTTGTGTGGGACATCATGCATGTGTTGGCGAGCACTTGGAATGGAGGAGGGTTTCCCTGTGGAGATGAAAAAAGACCGTATATGTAAAGCACATCAAAGAAAATCCTGGGTGGATTTATTAATGAGGTAATTATCCTTAATGAGTCTCTGGGCCGGCAGGCACAGGTTGGAGAGGTGTGGGCAGGTTCTGCTGAGGAAAGATGCCCTTTCAAAACATTTTCTTGTCCTTCACTTCCTGCTTGCCCAGAGGATTCCTAGGATACACCTGTTGCATGTACTCGTGTAACTCCGAGGCAAAACTTTTGAGACTGGGGGGATAATTCAAGAAATGAATGCACCAGGGAGGAGTTTCTTGGATGAAACTGTCCAAAATCGGGGTTCTCCTCATGAGAAGGATGGGGAGCTGACAGAGGAAGTCCAGAGGAGGCCACAGCAACGCTCCCAGGCTGAGGAAGTTGGGGTTCTCTTGGAGAACTGAAGGTTCCTTATTGGGGTGAGCTTACTGGGGCTTCCAGTGTTTGAAGAGAGTGGATATGACAGGGATAAATTTTTATCAGGGATAGGAAAAGAAAAAAAGACAGAAAATTATATTTTATAAAGAGCTTTTAGGAAAAATGTGTGACAGAAGTGGAATGTGAATCCACGCCTCCATTTGGGGACGAGAATTCACACAGCAGGGATAGCAGGGCCTTGAGTCTGATGCCTTAGGCCACTCAGCCATCCTGATGATGCAGGAACCTTCTTCACCCTCATCATCCTCAAGGATCCATCTTCTCAGCACTTGGGCTTTCCTGCTTCCTTTGCAGCCCCCCCCCCCTTCCCAATTTTATTTAGTTTTCCCAGCAATAAACCTCTTCGCAAGCTTTTTTCTGCTCCGAAGTGGTGTGGGGTGATGGAAAGAGCAATTCTGGATCTGCTGGCCCCTGCAATTGCTCCCTGGTGGCTGCTGGAGCCTTTTGGGGACCCTGAGGATCCGGGGGTTCTTCCTGCCCCAGCCTGGCGGTTTAGGGGTATTTATCCCGCTACTTTTATTCGTGGCATTGTTATAAGCAGCTCACCTGGAGTTTTGAGGGGAGAAAACCCACTTACTTTGACCAGGAAAACAGCATCAGGGCTATTTTTCCAGGTAAAAACCACGAATTTCTTCCTGCCTGCTGCTGATTTGGAAACAGCAGTGTCCCCTCTCTCACCTGGGGGGGGATTCCAGCGAAACCCTTCCACATTCCCAACACCTGATCCATCCGTGGCCCTACTATCCCAATCTCCCTGGCACAGCTTCCAGCAGGGTCCCCAAACGCTCCGGGTACCAGCCGGGGAGACAAGGCGGGCGACAGAGCAGGAGCATGGGGGGCTCGGCGGTTCCCCGCGTTCCCACAGCTCCAAAGGGTCCATGGCAGGTTCGGAGACGGGTCTGGGATTACTTTACCTCTAGAGGGCTCTGGGTAAGCGCAGCTGCTTCTTGGCCTCTCCTCTCCCGGATACCGTCTTGGGCTTCCGGAGCGGAGCTGTGCTCGGCATCGCCTCCATTGTGTCCTGGCGGGGAGGCTTTGTGGTCCTGGGGTGCAAGGCGGGGGTCTGGGCATCGCCCCCTCCCTGCAGCCTCAGCGTGGGAAGGGAGGGCGCTTCTCCTAAGGAAAAGCCTTGTGGAAGCAGCTGCAGGCTCGGCTGGCAGCCGAGGAGCCGGAGACGGCAGGTAACGGGGCGAAAGAGGAGCAGGAATGCGGTTCGGCTCCCAGCGGGGCTGGAGACGGCCGGGGGGACGTTCCCGGCAGCAGCAGCAGCTCCTTTGTGGAGAGAACAAGGGATAGGCGGGATGGAGACTTAGCCCTGGGCTCCGCAGGCATGGGGATGCTCCCGGGATACAGCCCGCAGGGCCCCATCGCCGATTCCCGGTGCCACGGGGAGCGGAGGAAGCGGGAGGCAGAGATTGCTGTGGGATGGGGTCTGCCAGAAAGGCGGGGGGAAAGCAGAGACCCTTCTGCCCCGCTGTTCCCGCGTTGCTCTGGGGGCGCTCAGGATTAGTCCTGGACGGAGGGACGATGAAAAGCCGACATTCCTCGAAGTGACCACAGGAAAAGCATGAAATCTCGAGTAGGAGGCGCTGTGGGGGGAATTCCTTGATTTCAAGAGATTTCTCCTCCCTGCAGGGGATTTTGGGGAGCCCCGAGGGAGCAATCTGCATTGTCCTGGTGCTCCCTCCTGCCATGGAGCCGTGGGTGCTGCTGGATCCGCGGCAGAAGGCCCTGTACCTTGATGTGATGCACGAGAGCTACGAGACCCTCATGACCCTGGGTAAGGAAGCCCCAAAAATCTCTTTCCTTGTTGTATATCCCCCTATCCTTTCCTTGCTCTGAGAAAAGCAGTTTGGGAAGAGGAGCGGAGGAATCTGGGCAAGTTTCCAGGGGGATTTCTCCAAGCCCCAGCACTCTTCTTAATTCTTGTTCTTCAGGAAAATGTTATTGATCTCTCCTAATTTAAACTGAAAATTCTGGCACTGGAGTGCCCTTGGCATCTCCACATTTCCAGTTCAAACTGGTATCAGGTCCCTGTCGTATTTCTCTTCCTCCTCTCTGGGAGAACAAGATTTTTAAGGGGAATCCTGTTGTTGCTCCGCTGTTTTAAATCGTACCACTCTCCAATCAGGGCCATGCCCTTTCCCTCTTTCACCCGCTTCTCAGAAGCTCAGAGGATGGAGAGTGAAAAAGTGAAATTTTTAAGGAGAATCCTGTTGCTACTCCATTGTTTTAAATTCTGCTCCTCACACTTTCACCTTTTCCTGCTTCTCCCCTTTCCCAGCAGCTCAGGGGCTGGTGAGTGAAAAAGCAGCGGAGAACAGAGCATTGGAGAGCGGTGCTGGGCTCGGACCACCCTCACCCCACAGTTTGGAGCGGGAGAAGCCCCTCGGCTCCAACAGGCGCAAATCGAAGCGCCCAGACAAAGCCGTGCTCCCCGGTACTCCGAAACCCACCGTGCTCCCCGGTACTCCGAAACCCACCGTGCTCCCCAAACCCGGCTGTGTCAAACCCCTGCGTGGAAAAGGACCGGCCCGGGAGCGGCCATTTGCCTGTGCCGACTGCGGGAAGAGCTTCCCCTGGGCATCGCACCTGGAGCGTCACCGGCGCGTCCACACGGGCGAGCGGCCCTTTGGCTGCCCTGAGTGCGGTGAGACCTACAGCCAGAACTCTCACCTGCTGCAACATCGCCGCACCCACCTCAGCAACCGCCCACACAAGTGCGGTGACTGCGGCAAGCGCTTCGCCATCGCGGCCGAGCTGGCGGCCCACGGCCACGGCCACGCCGCTGACAAACCCCACAAGTGCGAGGACTGTGGAAAGGGCTTTGTGTGGGCATCGCACCTGGAGCGGCACCGCCGCGTTCACACCGGCGAGAAGCCCTTCGAGTGCCCCGAGTGCGGTGAGGCTTTCAGCCAGGGCTCGCACCTCGCCAAGCACCGCCGCAGCCACACAGGCGATCGGCCGCACCGCTGCCCGGCTTGTGGGAAGACCTTCTGCCAGAGCTCGGACCTGGCACGGCACCGTCACACACACCTGGGCAGGAGGGCCCTGCGCTGCGGGGACTGTGGGAAGCTGTTCCGGGCGGGCCCAGCACTGGCGCGGCACCAGCGGTGCCATCGCCAGGAACACTTGCACCGCTGCACCGACTGCGGGAAGAGCTTTGTGTGGGCATCCCACCTGGAGCGGCACCGGCGCGTCCACACAGGCGAGCGGCCCTTCCCCTGCAGCAGCTGTGGCGAGCGCTTCACCCAGAAGGTTCATCTGCTGCAGCACCGCAAGACCCACTCGCCGGAGAGGCCCTACAAGTGCGGTGACTGCGGCAAGCGCTTTGGGGAAGCCCCCCCGTTCCTGGTGCACCAACGTGGCCATGCCGTGCAAAAGAGCTACACCTGTGGCGACTGCGGGAAGGGCTTTGCCTGGGCATCCCACCTGGAGCGGCACCGCCGCGTTCACACCGGCGAGAAGCCCTTCGAGTGCCCCGAGTGCGGTGAGGCTTTCAGCCAGGGCTCGCACCTCACCAAGCACCGCCGTAGCCACCTCCCCAAGGCCACGGGGCAGTCACCCCTCACCAGGACACAGCTCGCTGGGGACATGACTGGAGCTCACAGCAGTGAGGACCAGTAAGGACCAAGATTCTCCTCGGTGTGACGGATGTGGAGAGATAACAGAGGGAAAACTTGTCTTGGGGACAAGCCAAAGGACACCAAGTGGCGCTTGAAGGGCATTGGGGTGAGTGACAGGGGTGCTTTTGGCACAGGGATTTATCTGCCCTGGTGTCTTCCCACAGCAATGGGTGAACGTTGCACTTGCTGCAGTCCAGACCCCAGAAAAGGGACAATCTGGGGCAGAAGGAGCCTATTCCTGAAGGAAACGGTACTTGGCTCCATCGGGGAGGGATGGGGGGACAAACAAACAGCAGGAATAAACTGGGAGCCCCGTACCTCATGGACACCTGTGTCTCTTTGTCCTCTGACCCTGTGCTCTGATGCTTTCCCTGCTCCAGGCAGGAAAACTCCACAAGCACCTTCTTCTCCAGAGACAAAATCACTCAGACAAAATCACACAACCCAGATCATCCCCAAACCCCCTCAGTAATTGCTCCTCCTGCCCCAGTATTCACCCCAGTATTTCCCCATTATCCTCTGAGCCTTAGGGGGAAAATTGGAGTTTTCCCAGCTGTAGGAAGAGCGTTTGATGCTTTCCTTTACAAAAATAATGGAAAACCAAATTCCCATTGCTCCACTCATCCTTCCTCATCCTCCTCAGGTGGAGGTGTGCAGCAGGTGCATAAGGATCCAAATTATTAATCTCATTTTTATTAATTTATTATTATTATTCCTGGAGGACGGGGGGAAAAGGGTGTATTGAAAGATTCTGAATAACTTACTGATGTCAGGAAAAAATGGCCAGTTTCCAGCATGGATCCCTCCTGCTATTTTTCACTTTATTTTTATGTATGTTGGAGTCCCTATCAGCATCTCATGCCACTTTATTTATTCCTCGGTATTTTGCCACTCTGCTAAAATAAATGGAAATAAAGGTGTCTACACATCCGAAGGAATTCCCCTGAGGAGGAAGGACAACAGGGTGGGTTTTGGGGTGGGAGAGTGTTGTGGGTTTTTTATCATTTTCCCCCTTCACTGGGACTGGAGAGAGGAAAATCCAGGACCCTGAGGGGAGGATGGAGGAAGGAAGGACAGAGATGGGGAAAAACAAGCCATTTTTCTGCCTCTTTTCCCGCATTCTTACCCAAATCTCCCCGTTACCTGCAGGGTCCGGCTCAAGAGGTGCCGTCGGCAAAGCCCCCACCACACCCCCGCCCCTTTATTTTTTTAAAAAAAACCGCTTTTTCCCCGCAAAAAATGGGGACGCGCACGTAGGGAGCGTGTGAGCCCGGTCCCTCCTATATTCTAAGCGATAAGAGTTTTAAAAAGGAAGGAAAGAAGGAATTAAAAAAAAAAAAAAAAAAAAAAAAAAGGAGGGGGGTGGGATGTGGAAGAGGGAGGAAAGGGCTGTGGACAATGGCCGCTGCCCTCTGGCGGCAAGAACCGCGGGTCTGGGCGGAAATTAAAAACAAAAACACCCCAACACTGCTCAGTGAAGGGGAAAAAAAAAAAAAAGTGGTTTTGGGGTTCTCCCGCCGCTCTGTGGGGATGGGGATGAGCTGAAGAGTCACTTTGCCTGTGGGGGCTGCGGGGAAAAACCCCCTAAATTTGGAGCGAGGAGAGATACTGGGTGTGTTTTAACCGGTATGGGCTGAGGGGAAGGGGCTGCAGGACCCGCCCATTGCGGCGGCCGCCGTGACCCCTCACACCAGGAAAAGGAGATGATTTTGGGCGTAAAAAGGGAGTTTTCTGTTAACGGGGGCAACGCGACATTAAGGAATGCCCCCCCCCCAGATGTACTAAGACCCCTCCATGAGAAGTTTGGAGGCCAAAACGTCGCTTCTCGCTCCCCTCGCCCTCGCTCCGCGGGCGTTGCCCCCCGACAGGGCACGTCGGCATGGCAACAGTGCCTGGCTTGCCCTCATCCGAGATGGCGGCCAGGGCTTCATGCCGCAGGCGCTATCTTGAGCCGAGCCGCACGGGCGGCAACGGAGAGCGGGAGGCCGCGGCCATTTTCCCGCGCGCCGTGCCTGAAGGCGAGGCCGCCATTTCGGAAGAGGGCAGCTCCGCTCTGACTCCGCATTTTAACCAGGTAACCTATTTTTAACCCCGATTTCTGCCCTTCCCGACCTTATGGTAACAAAATATTTCCTCCCCAAAGCCAATCTCATCACGGACACGGGAAACGTAAAGAAAAGGAGGTTAATGTTGCCGTTGTGTTCTCCATCTGTCTCGTGGAGCAGGGATTGCTCCCAGTAGAGATACAAATCCCTAACTCCCCCGGGAAAGAGCTGATGGCGGTTTTGGGGTAGTTTTTGCTACGGCTGGAGGTTTTGAATCATTTTTCCCTGAATTCAGGTTCCTGGAGCAGATTTCTGACACCCGTGGGGGCACAGCAGAGAGGCTGATGCTGTGAAAGCCACCCCCAAAACCCTCCACTCTCATCTCCTCATGCCAGGAACACCTAGCATCCCACCGAGACCCCCAAAACGACCATAGGGCTCTCTGTGTCGTCCCCATCCCCCCAGGGATCATCCTAAAATCTATAGGGACTGCTACCCTCCCAGCACCCTATATACACCCATACACCCCCTCCAACCCCTATAGCAACCCGCCAAAAAATCCTATAGACCTCGGTAAACCTCTTCAATCCTACAAGAATTCACCCAAGCCATCCTATACACCCTGATACACCCACCCTAACCCTACAGGGTCCCCAAACCCCATCCTATAAACCCCAATACACCCCTGAAAAACATAATAACGGACCTGCAAAAATATTCTGCAGATCCCCATACACCCCACTATTCTACTGGTTCACCTTTTTGGTGTAAGTTTAAAAGTTTAATAAAAAGACAATTAGGAGACAGAAATAAAGCCAAATGAACAAATATGGCCAGGTACTTCATCATTCAACCAAGAGCACACCTTACTCACAAAGGATTGTCCCTTAAAAACACCAATTTCTTGCATATCCATCAATTCTTATCATGATTCAAACATTCCTCTTAAGTTTTAGATATTCATTTGCTTAGTTTCTACTCCCCCCTCTCCAACAGATCAATCTTCTTGGTTCCGTTGATTCTCAGACTCCCTGATAACAGAGTTTCAATGAATTTTTCCCTTGGAGGTCTGGTCACTGCTGTCTTCATCTGGATCAGATAACCTGGGAACGCAGAGGGGCTGGTTCTGATTATCTTTTCATTCTCTGGGTTATATGAACAAAAGCAGGCTTTATTTTAATATCATACTACAGCCTAAGAAATATATATGTATCACACTACTCTTTCTAAGTCTCGTTAATAGCAGAAATAAAAGCAACTACATTAATTCAGCAAAGTTTTCCAACATTATATACTTACCATTCATTTTAATATTTGAGAAAAGCCAATAATATAATATACCGGCACCCTACAGACCCCGATACCCCTCCTCGAAACCCGCAGGGGTCCCCAAACCCGTCACCCCACAGAGCCGCCCCCGCCTCAACGCCAGGTCCCTCCTGTGGGGCCTTACGGGCATCGTCCCCCCGCGCCACGCGAGCCGCGCACGCGCACAGCCCCGCCACACGGGGAGCGGCCGTCGCGGCCTCCTCTTTTATTCCGCATGCGCAGCCGAGCCCCCGCCCTACGCCGCGCCCCCGGCCGCGCCCACTACAGCGCAGGAGCGGCAGTGACCACGCCCACCCCCGTTACACGCAGCACAAACCGCGCCCCTTTCCCCTCCTGCGCAGGCGTGGTCCCGCTCCTGCCCCTGGCGCAGGCGTGGCCCCGCCCTCGGGCCGCCAGTCGGGCGGCGGTGTCGTGCGGAAGGGACGCGCAGGGTTTGGGGAGTCGTTGTCGTCACCGGCGCTACGATCGGGGCCGCCACTGGGGTCGGGGCCGCCACCGGGACAGCGGCCGCCATGGAGGCGCCGCCTGCGCCTCCCGCCGCGCCCCCCGCGCCCTGCAGCGCTGCGCGGAGCCTGCAGGACGAGCTGACGTGCCCTGTGTGCCTGGAGTACTTCAACGACCCGGTGCTGGTGGCCGAGTGCGGGCACAACTTCTGCCGCGCCTGCGTGACCCAGTGCTGGGAGGACTCGGCACGGCGTCTCTGCTGCCCGCAGTGCCGCGAGCCGGTCCCGCAGCGCCTCTTCCGCCCCAACCGCTCCCTTGGCAACATCGTGCACATCGTTCGCCAGCTGGGTCTGCCGCCGGGCCCCGCCGAGCCACCACCGGGGCCACCCGCGCCGCCGCTGCCCGCGGCTGCCCCCTCCGGCCCACCGGGGCCGCCGCGCTGCCCGCGCCACGGGGAGCCGCTGCGGCTTTACTGCGTGCAGGACCGGCGGGCCGTGTGTGTCGTGTGTCACCTGTCCCGCGAGCACCGCGCCCACACTGTGCTGCCCGCCGAGGAGGCGGCCCACGCCGCGGAGGTCAGTGCCGGGACTCCGCCCCCCCCACGCACAGCGCCTGCCTCGGAGGGAGGACGGCGAGGACTCCCCTCCCGAGGGGGCGGCGGGCCATCGGGACCCCTTTCCCCCGGAGAAGGAGAGCACTGCGAAAGCCCTCGGGGTGTTAGGGGGCAGTGAAAACCCCGCCCCCTCCCGGGTCTTTCTCGGGGTGCGGGGCACCCCCTCAGAAATGGGGGATGCAGTAAGCGGGGAGAAGATCGGAAACACCCCACCCCTGATTGGCAATGCCCAAGGAGATCTCACGGGGTGGAGGTGCGCCAGGGACTTCCTCTCCACGGGGGGAAGCGCCCTTTGGGTGCAGCGGCACCTCTAGTTCCACAGGGGAGTACAGAAATGAGCCCGCAGTCCCCCCCACGTGTGCGGTGCAGTAAGGGTCCCTCCAGGCTGTGTGGATCTTCACGGGGGATCTCCTCCCCAGCTGGGCGCTGTTCCCCAGGATTCGGAGCGTAGAAGGACTTGCATCATCCCAAGACAGGGACAGCCCGGGGTAGGATGCAGTAAGCGGGAGGTGTTCCCGGTGCGAGGTTGAATTGGGAGACTACTGGGAAAAGGGTGTCTTGGCGTGCGGGGGTGATCGTGCGAAATCCCTCCAGCCCCCGAAACCCACCGCTCCCCCTTCCCGGGGCAGGTCCGAGCTGGAGCCTGGGAACGCAGGGGCGGGCGTTTATTTATCCCACCGGCCCGATCCCGAATCAGGCTGGAAGTGGAGCAGGACTCCTCCAGGAGCCGCCTGTGCCCCCCCGCCCCACAACCCGAGGGTGCTTGAGGAGTGACGCAGAGCGAAAACGGCACCCTCCCGGCAGCGCTGGGGCTCCCCCATGTCGCGATATGGGACGTGTCGTGATCACTGTGGGGATTAATTCGTAATTAAAAGCGCAAGGGCTTGATGTGGGTGGCCAGGCCCCGCTATTCCAGGCCGGGAGCAGCGGATTCAGAGGGATCCAAGATGCCGGACGGAGCCGATGTCGCTGCGCAGTGGCAGCAGGAGGGTGGCACCAGCACGATCCCGAGGGATCAAGGAAGGGGATTGTGGGATCATTAACCACCACACAGTAGTTCTTGCGGTTATTAAAATCTTTTGGAGAGGATTTTGTCCCGGAACTGCTGTGCTTCCTCTTCCGGGGACGCTGGGGCTGTCCCCACGCCCCAAATCTGGGATTTTGCCCTTTTTTTCAGGACCCGGACGTCCTTAGGCAGATCCAGGTTATCGATCCCTTGGGATTTTTCCCCCTTCGTTAACCTACTTTTATGAATTTTTAAGAATTGGTTGTTGCTGAGCTCCTCTCTATATTTTTCCTGGTAATTGCTATAATCTCATGGATAAATTCCAAAGGCAGCAACTTCTGGCTCTTAACAGTCAAAATCCTTGTGTTTTGGGCTTTAGTTATAAAATAAGTGGATTTATTTGCCCCCAAGGCCAGCTGGTATTTGCAGAGTGTTGCTGGGACTTCTCTGTCCTCCATGGAGGTCAAACTACTTAAATAAGGATGAGTTTAATTAATTAATTATTAATTATTAATTTAATGAGCAGTTTGGAGGCAGCAGTTCCTCCTCTTGGGGGGGGGGGGGGGGCTCCAGCCCAATTTTGGGGCACCTTGAGGAGGGGGAATGTGGGAAGTGATCCGGGGAGACGTGGAACCAGGGCATTTGTTTCCTCACAGGCAGACAAAATTAATTTACTTTTTTTTTTCAGTTTTGGGTTGGTTGGGGTGAATTGTGTTTTTGGCACAGCCTGAGGTCAGGGTTGCTTAATAGTAGCTTAATTTGTTAAGGTTTTTGTCAGGGTTGAGGGGAGCAGAGCAGCTGCTGGCTCCAGCTCAAAAAAAAAAATCCCAGATTGGGTGAATTTGGCCATTTTAGCTGCAGCAACCTTCCCTCCTGGTCACCCATGAGAAGAATTCCCAACGGATCTCATTGTTCTGCTTTCCAGGAGGTGCCCCAGGAGCACTTGAGCTCCCTGAGGAAAGGGCGTGAGGAGGCCAAGGCCGAGCGGGAGCAGCAGAGTGAGGAGCTGCTGGTGAGTGCCGGGGGTCCCAGACTTCCCATCCAGGGGGGTTCAGTCTCACTTGGGGATTTCCTAGCTGTGGGAATTTGGTCCCACCTGGGGGATTCCTCCTCCCCATGGGAATCCCAGCCCCCAGAGATTCTCTCACTTTGGGGTGATTCCCTGAGCTCCACGGCTGCAGGGATTTGCCCTCCACAGCGATCTTCCCTTTGGAATTGCAGAAGCAGACCGAGGTGGAGCGGCAGAAGATCGTGGCCGAGTGCAAGGAGCTGCGGGCTTTCCTGGAGGAGAAGGAGCAGCTCCTGCTCTCCCGGCTGGAAGAGCTGGAGAGGGACATCGGGCGGCGGAGGGACGAGAGCGTGGCCCGACTGGCTGAGGACATTGCCCAGCTGGACAAGCTCCTGGCAGAGCAGGGCGGGGACAGCGGGACAGGGAGCACACCTGGCGAGGTGGGACTCTGTTATGTGTCTCTATGGAAAAAAGTCCCACTTATGGATACAGAAATCCCTTGTATTGGGCAAAAATATCCTAATTACAGGGACAAATCCTATTTATGGGATGAAAATTCCATTTATGGGGACAAAAAAGTCGTGTTTATGGAGTGAAAAAAGTGAAGAAGCTTCTATTTGTCGGTCAAAATATTTCCATTTAATTGGGAAAAAAATGCTATTAATGGGGTGAGAAATTCCATTTATGGAAACAAAAATGTCTTTATGGTGGGACAAAAGTCTCTTCATGGGATCCTTCCAGTTTTTGGGTAGGATTTTGGGATCTCCGAGATAGGAGAGATGCTGATCCTAACAAATTCCTTGGGTTTTCTTCCCCTTCCAGGGTGTCGTCCCAGCTGGCAGCAGGTGAGTGAACCTGGGAGGCTCTGGCTGCAGGCCAGAGCTGGTATTTCAACCCTTCCCAGCGGGAGTTCCCTGGTATTGAGTCCCTGACTCCCATGTCTCCGCAGCCTGGAAAGCTGGATGTTCCTCAAGCCTGAGCCCGGCTTTTCCGAGCTGGAGAAGAAGCTGAAGAGCTTTTCCCAGAAGAGTGCGGTGCTCAAGGAAGTGCTGCTGGAATTCAAGGGTGAGCCTGACAAGATCCTTCCTGGAAAAAAAAACACTGCTTCCCAGCCAGGATGCCACACAGAAGTCCATCAAAATCAGGGCTGGGATGGAGCCCGGCTCTTACTCCCCCCCTGGGCTGGTTGGAAGAGTTCTAGTTTGTTTGAGCATTGGCTCATCCCAGGGAAAAGGTGGAAAAGTAATGATTTCCCTGGGATTCGAGTGTAGAAGTGGGGAGTAAGAATCATTCTTGATGGCTTGGGCAGTTCTGGGGGTTTCAAGGGCTCAATTCCTTCTCTTCCCGCAGAAAACCTGCGCTTTGAGCTGGAGAACGACACAGGTGAGGCCATCGGGATTGGGGTAAGACCTCCCTTTTCCAGGGGTTTGCTTGGAACTGGCTGGGATTTGGGGCTGTGACTTCCCTTTTCCAAGAGATAATGTGGGAATTTGCCAGGATTGGGGGTTACGTGGGCTCTAAGCTTCCTTTTCCAAGGGTTAAGGTTGGAATTGCTTGGCTTGGGTTCTTTGTGGCTCGCCTGGGTCCTTTCTCTCTGGTTTGGGATACAGACAATAGATCAGTCCCCATAGAGGTGGGATAATGATCCAAGAGGTGACTCACCTGTGTTGTCCTGTGTTGGGTTTGGGACACAGCCACCGAGTCCAACCTGCCAATACCACAATACCTCTCCCCTTTTCCCCTCCAGGTGAGCTCTCCCTGGATCCCGACACAGCCAACCCCTACCTTGTGCTGTCAGAGGACAAGCGGAGCGTGCGGCTCCGCGGGGCCCCTCAGGAGCTGCCGGCTCATCCCAAACGCTTCGACTACGCCTTCTGCGTCCTGGCCTCCGAGGGCTTCTCTGCTGGCCGCCACTACTGGGAAGTGGAGGTGGGAGACGGGGAGAGCTGGGTGCTGGGCGCTGCCCGCGAGTCCGTGCGCCGCAAGGAGAAGGTCGACTTTGCCCCCGAGGAGGGGATTTGGGCGGTGGGGCTCAACTGGAAGGGCAAAAATTGGGATCAGTACCAGGCGTTCACCTCTCCTGAGACACCGCTGTCCCTTTGTGAGCGGCCACGCAAGATCGGGGTGTACCTGGACTATGAGGGCGGGTGGGTGGCATTTTACAACGCTGACAACATGGCTCCCATCTTCACCTTCACCGCCGCCTTCTCCGAGAGGATCTTCCCGTTTTTCTGGCTCTTCTATGTGGGCTCCTCGCTGTCCCTCTGCAACTGAGCCCACCCCGCTCACTGGTGTCCCTTGTCCCCCGCCATCCTTAGGTTTTCCTTTGCTTCCAAGAAAAACGCCCCAAATCCTGCCCTTGGCCATTCAGGGGGGATTTTTTTCCTGTTGAAGTTCAAAGTTTGGAGTGTTTTTACCCTCAAAATCTTCATCAGGGGTGTTGTTTCGTGAGGGGGGCTACTTCGCCACCCCCTCCTTGTTGCTGGTTAAACACCCCTGTAGTTCATTTTCTATTTTTCTTTGGAGCTGGAGCCCCATGGAACAGGGAGAGGCTGATCCCATCCTACTTCGAATAGTAGCCAAAGCTTTGTGTCCCACCTCCCCCCTAAAGTGCTGTGTGGAGAGGAGGGGTGTCATTCCCCCTTTCCCCGCCCCCCCCAAGTTTGGACACCATTGGTTTCCCAGTCATCCCATCTCCTTCCCTCCCCCCTGGGGAAAGGGCAGAGCCTGTCCTACTGTCACTGAGTGACCCCACCTATATTCCCTATTGCCCCCCATTTCCCTCTCCTCGTACCCCCTTCACCTCCCATTTCCCTCCTAGCCCCCCGTCCCCGCATTGCCTCCCCATCAACTCCACATGTCCCTCTTTGCCTCCTCATCTAACCCCACTTCCCCCTGCATTTTGGTCCCCTAAATTCTGAGCCCCTGGAGCCCTGGGATCCCAGCAAGGGGATGTGGATATTTGGGATCACCCCAAACCCAGGCCGGGGGGTTTTGGGGGCCTGGGGGAGGGTGGGTCTGTGTTCTAGGTGTGATCTTGCGCTTGCCCGCTCCCCTTGTGCCCTCCCCCCTGCTGCTGTTCGTGTCCTTTGCCCTGTCACTGTTAGTGGGGAAATAAAAGTTGCTGTGCAAAAAAACCCTAAAACCCGATAATTTGGGGTTTTTGGTGCTGGGGGAGGAGGAAAAGCTGCTCCTGCACAGGAGGGAATGGAGACAGAGACATGCTGGGGTTTTGGGGGCACTTGCAATTCACTGAATGGTCCCAACTTAGAGCTTCCAAGTACCTGTAAGTTCAAATTCTGGTTTAAATCTGAGTTTTAAATGAAAATTAAATAAAGTTTAAAGGAAAAGCTTGAAGCACTGGGAGCTCCCAGTTTTGGAGCACAGCCCCACTGGGCACTCCCGCTCATCCCAGTTTGGGTCCCCAGTTCCTGGGTGTGTGGTGTTTCCACCCCCTCTCAAACCTCTTTTCCTATGCCATCTCACTTTTCTATACCTTTTCCATAAAAATCTGACACCAGATCCCACTTTTACCCAAAATAAGTCTTTATTGAGGATCCACCTGTGGCAATACTGCTGAGGTCAGGGGAAGCTGGGATTTGGCAGAAAAACTAGGATTTGCTCCAGCAATTTGGCTGGAAACTTTGGGGGTTCATCTGGGATTTGGCTGAAAACCTGGGATTTTCCCTAGTTTTGCCTTGCCCATGTATTTTTGGCACCTGGAGCCGCTGCAGGGTCCAGCATCATCCCCAATTCTGCTCCAGTCCCCAAACTGGGGGATGAGCCCACTAGGACCCCCTCTCACCCATCCCCTCACCTTGGGGCATGCCTGGATCCTGCCCAACATCCCCCCCACCGTACTCCTGTGGGGTCCTCCCTGTATCCCTCCCACTCCCCAGGACGTTCCCAAGCAGCTCCAGAGGTTCCATCGACCCAGGGGGCTCTGGATGCTGCTGGATTCCCTCGGGCTGGGGGGGTCCCCCAAGCCCCCTGGGGTGGCTCTTGCTCTTGTGGGCAGTGACATTGTCCCGCTTTTCGAACCTCTTCCCGCAGACATCGCATGGGAATTGGTAGAAGGAGTCAGCGTCATGTTTCCTCATGTGCCAGTTCAGGGAGGCTTTTTGGCGGCAGGTGAAGCCGCAGATCTCACACCTGGGGGAGATCCCGGCAGGAGTAAAAAACCTCAGGGATGAGGCACAGGGAGAACCGGCCCTGCCCTGCTCGGGGCTGGACTGTGCAGTGGGTTGAAGCTCCAGCGCCCTCCTGGCATGAATGTGTTGGACAGGAGTCCTTTGTTCTGTCCCAGCTCATTAACCTGCGCCTACTTAAACACTGCCCTGGAGCTGCTGGATCTGAGCACAGCCAGCTCCAAGGGCAGAAACCTCGGGAGAAATCGCAGCCTGACTTTTGGCCATGTGCTGAGGAGCTGATTTTGGGTAGAAAAGGGTAGGAAGAGGCTGAGCAGAGCTGCAGGGATGGGACTGGGATTTACTGGAAGGGCGGGGGTGGGACTATGACTTACTGGCAAGTCAGAAACGGGACTGGGACTTACTGGAGTGGCTTTTCCCCAGTGTGGATCCGTCGGTGGATGATCAAATTGCTGCTGGTGCGGAAGGAGCGTGCACAGAACTCACAGATGTAATCCCGCTTGTCTGGGAGAAAAAGAAAAGGGAATCGGGCTGATCTAGCCTAGAAAAACCATCAGGGCCCTCGGGACGTGCTTTGGGAGCAGGGAGACTTTCCAGCATGGGAATGGAGACGATAAAGGAGAGATCTGGGGACCAAAGGGCAACAGTGATGGCTCCCAGGGATGGGTATTTGGGAATGGGTGGCTGTGGCCCAGTGGGGAAGGGGGTACGAAGGAGGTGTGAATTTGAAGGGAGCAGGTGGAATCCATACAGGAAGTGCGATCCATAAGGGAGGTGTAATCCCTATGAAAGGAGGTGTGATCCCTATGAAAGGAGCCACAATCCATAAAGGAGAGTTGTAACTCCTACAGGAGGATGTCCAGGGAGATGTAATCCACCGGGGAGGAGGTGTCATTCCCATGGAAATGCCCCACTCACCACTGTGCAGCTTCTCGTGCTCCTTCAGATGCTTTTTAAAGTTGAAGGATTTCCCACAGGTGGGCTCAGAGCAGGTGAAGGTTTTCTGGTGCACATGCTGGTACTTCTGGTGGTGCTGCCAGGGGAAAAAACCTATCAGCTCCCAATTCCAGCTCCAGGACACCGCACCCAGGCTTCCCAGTGCTCCAGGAAGTGCTGGTCCCTCCAGGTGCTCACGTTCAGGTATTGGCGGTTGGAGAAGATTTTGCCACAGCCTTCAAAGTCGCACAGGAGGATCTCACGCTTTGCCGCCTTCCTGACAGAGAAAACATGGGAAAAATCACTGGCAGGAAGGAGGAGGAGGGTTAGAAAAGCTCTGGAATATGGATCTGCCCCCAGCTCTTTCCTCCTCACCCACCTTCACTTCTTCCCCCGGATAAAATCTAAAATGAAGCAAAGAAACCCTTTCATAGCCTTCTGCCCATCCCTCACGGAAGAGCTGAGCTCCTCCTCCTGCTCTTCCTGGGAATGCCTGGAGGCTTCCCTAGCCCCTTCCCTCCCCTTTCCCAGGTACCTGATTCTCTTGGGGCCGATCTGAGCCATGTCCTTGTCACTCGCCTGTGTCTGCCGCCGGCAACTGCAATAGGAAAGAGCCATTTTGAGCCAGGCCTTGGTGTCCCCTCGCTGTCCCCAGGCCCAGAGCCAAGATTCCTGAGGAAATCCCACAATAAGTCATCTTCAGGACCAGCATTTTTCCCATTTCCATCCCATTTCCCCATGGGAGCAGGACATGCTGGAACAAAAACATCGTTCAGGCATTAAAGTAAGAACAAATTCTTTATTGCTTGTTACAAAACCCTTTTCACATGGTTTGGATGCATCTCGGGACACTGAAATTGGCTCCCAGCCAGGTTTGATCTATAATTCATCCATAGCTCCCCGGAAACAGCAGCTGTTCTTAGCTGTCACCCTGGAATTAAGGAAAGAGCCATTAAAAGTGGGTTAAAGTGGGGTTTGGGGAGGAGAAATAATGGGATGGCAAGAGATGCCAATGCTCAAGCATGGATTCAGCCTGGGGCTTGTCCCAAACCGCTTGAAAACAGCTCAGGGTAGCTTTACCTGGGGAAAGGAGGAGAGGAGGAACCCCTTGACATCTGGAAGATCCTGCTTTTCTCTTTAGCCAGGATTTATCTCCTGTTTTCGATTTGCTGTGACAAAAGGGGGAGAAATGAACCAAAAGATTAAAAATACAATCCGTGTCACCGAACTCAGCACAAAAAGGGCCAACCTGAAGCTTAGGCTTGGCTTTAGGAGGGGGCTGAGAGCTACAAGCCCCCACTGGTGCCTCAGAAAAGCCACCAGCCTGCAGGTGTAACCTCGGACATATTTGGAGGGCAAGACCATGGAATGTGGGATGGAAATCTGGCAGAACCCAAAAAAAAAATCAGAAAAACCCCCACATTTAAGTCACTTTTGGCCCCAAAAAGAATGGGCCAGATTGAATGCAGACTCTCATTGGATTTGGGAGCCTGGGATCTGCATGCCCAGCGATGACAGGGAGTGGGGAAGAGCAAATTCTTCATTGTTACCTTCACTGGGATTGGGTCTCCAGGAAGGGTGATCCCTCTTCCAGCCACATCCAGGGTGGTTCCGGAGCTGTCAGGAGAGGGGAGGGCATTCAGCATCCAAAAGGAGCTGCTCAAAGGGATCAATCAAAGCTGTAAGGGAGTGGCACAACACTCACCTGGGGAAAGGTTTGAGATGGGACTGGCGCTGAGCCCATCTTTCAGGGGACAGATGGAGGAGTTATGGCCGATTCCAGGGAAAAGGGGGATTTTACCCCCTTATTGTATCAAAAGTGTAAGAAAATCCATCCAGGTGAGGTGTCTAGGTGTGTTGGATCTGAGGCCATGCACAGACAAAGCGCCAGCCCAACATCCCTTTAACACTTGTGCAAAGCCCCAGTGAGGGCTGATTTGAGGTTTTTAGCAGAAAACATTGAATTCCGTATGCCTGGAAAGGAGAGCTGGAAACCCAACACTAGGCCCCAAAGCTGCTGGAGAAGTCATGGATCCATTGGTGGAGGAGATTGCGGTGGGATGGATGGATGGATTTTGGACTGTTCCATCTCCAGTCTGGTGGAGGCTTCAGTGCCCACCAGAGGTATATCAAGGGGTCTTTGTCCCCCTCCATGGCAGCCCCAGCCTTGGCTGCCTCTCCTTGTTCCCTGACCACGCTGGACCGGCCCCACCAAGGACAGGGTGGGTGACACGAGGCTCATGAAGCCCCTGCAGCGATGTTTGTGAGCCAGACCCCTCTTTGCTCACTCAACACCCAACAAGACGAAGGAACACGGCTGGCTCTGCCCTGCAGTCAGTAGTGCAGTAGCGTCATGGGGAGGGTTGACCTCCACTGGAGACACAGCTCTTGCCCCGTGGCCAACAGCATGGGACACTCCCAAGACGATGACTTTGGCCCCCATCTCCTCATCCCTTCACCTCTGCGGCTGCCATGACTCACCTGACTCGTCCGCTCTTCTCCTCCAAGGGGCCAGAGCCCGGCAGGGGTGGCTTGAGCAGGGGCTGCTCCTCCTTGATTGGTTTCTTGCGGGCCTTGGGTTGACCCTGGTGTCGCTGTGGCTCTGAGTCACTGTGGGGGACACACAGACGGGGGTGGGTGAGGGGCCTTGGGTGGTTGATGGGGTGAGATATGGGTTGGATGTGGTAGGAAATGAGTTAGCTGCACATGGTTAGACATGGGTTGGTCATGGAAGGACTTGGTTAGACATGGCAGGACATGGGTTGGACACAGTTGGGCATGGTATGACATGGTTGGACATCAGTTGGATGGCAAAGACTCTCCCCCAGGTGAGACACAATGAAAATGCCTCTCCAAAATTCTGTGCCCTTTGACCCCAGAAACACCTTATTTTAGCCCCACATGGACACTATTCCCACCTCCTCCCCACTCTGCCAGGGCAGCTGCAGCAGGACTAGCACATGGAAGAGACATGAGACCCGAAACCCTTCCAGTGCAATATTAGTCTGGACTGGGACGGTGCTAGCAGGCACCATGGAGTGGGTCCCACACAATCCCAATCTGCAGGTTCCCTCACAGGTCTCCCACCTGTCCAGGGATGGGTGGTAGTTCTCATCATGCAGGTCATCCGTGTAGGCCAAGTCATCAGCACCGGCAAAGTCCCCACGCTCCTCTTCCTCTCGGGGCTCAGCTCCTGGCTCTACATTGTCCCCAGGGATGGCACTACTGGACAACGATCTGGGTCAACTCTGCCGTGATGGCTCAACCACAGACACTCATGTTGGCCAACGCTGGGGACCCAGGGTTGGGTCAGACAGGGCCAAATGCAACTGTTGGCCTCACCAGGGGATGCTTGTGGGTGCTACCACTCACCTCTTGCCAGCTGCTGCCGCAGGCCCTGGTCCAAGTGGCATCTGGGGGGCTGGAAGAGGACAGGAGGGTGATGAGGAAGGGCTGGGAGAGGTGAGAAGGAGAAGGATAGAGAGTTGGGAAGGATGGGGCTCTTGGAAGGGTCAATGGGGTTGGGGCAGTGTCTGATCCCAGTGGGATGGCGGTGGAACTGGAACTACCCTAGAAGTGGGAGAGGGACTGAAGGTAGGGAAGCAAGAGGAGTTGAGGGCAGAAAGGTGACCTGGAGGAGCTCACCTCAGGAGGAGCTCACCTGTGCCGCCACTGTCATCACCATCTCTTAGCTCCTTGCTCCAGTCCCTGTCACCATGAGGTGACCTGGCTGTTCCCTCCGCTCCAGCCTCGTTTGAGCCCAATGCGGCCCTACGGAGCGAATGCCGGCGCCCAGTGCCCAGGGAGGGGCTGCATCCCTGGGCCGCTTTCGGGCGGTCGTGGGAGGGGCTGTTGGGAACCCCAGAGCCACCCCATGAGAAGCGGTGTCCAGCCACGCACTCCCAAGCCAGCGGGGCTGCACTGCCCGGTGCTGGCAGCTGGATGTCCGGCACAAAACCACACTCCTGGCCATGGCTGTGGGACAGCACAACCAGGCGCTGCAGTGCAGCCGGTTGGAGCCGCTCCAGCTCTCCTGGGAAAACAAAGAAATCTGTGAAAATACAGCTCCAAAATGGCATGGGGGGGGGGACGGGGAGGGGGGTGTGTGGGACACCTGCAATGCCCCCTCCACCTTCCCCAGGCTCTTAGGGTTCTCCTTGTTAAAAGCAACCCTCAAATAGCTTCCCAAAAAAGAGCTGGGGATGCCAAAAGCAGGGAAGACAGAGAGGATTTGCTTAGTGCTTAGAGGGGTGAGCAAACTCCAGGTGCTTCTCCAAAACCCAACTCAACAGGAGTCCTCTCTCTCCACCACAAACTTCTTACAGACCCAAACTACTGGATGCCAACATGGAATTGGGTGGGAAGCACCTACCTGGGCTCCAGGCGCAGCCATGAGAGCTGTACCTGCATGGGAAGACAGAGGTGAGCAAGCAGAAACCTGGATTTTCCCCATGAGAGGTGGGTTTTAATGGGGTTTGAGCCCCGCTAGTGACCTGTCAAGGAGGAACTGGGCCAACTGGGAATGCAGGGCGAATCCAAGCTGTTCCTTGAGGCGGCACCAGCGCTCCAGGTGCCCCCCGATGCGGATGCGGCACTTGCTGCGTCGCGCGTCCAGTTCCCGGCGCTTCTGGCGCCGGATGCACTCCGGGGCCTGCGGACGACATGTGTGGGCTGAGTCTATGGGAAGGCCTGGGGGCATACAGCAGGGTCAGAGGGGGATACAGGGGTGGTCTGAGTATGGAGGGGTCAGATGGGGAATTTGGGGTATCATGGCTCCATAGGAGAGTCTGGGGGTCACACAAAAACATGGGAAGGGGACGTGGACACGGTCCGGTTGCACGGGCGGTCAGTCCCGGAGGTTCATGGAGGACATCGGGGAATATGGAAAAGTGCTGAGGGTTGATAGGGGACATGGTGGGGGGAGACACAGGGGTGGCACAGCATCACGGAGGGGATCAGGAGACGGTTGGGTGAGGAATTAGGGTTCCCTGGCTCCACACTGGTGGGGGGGACACAGGGGGTGGCCTAGGGACATGGAGGGGGTCACAAGAATGGGGGCGGGGAGACACTGCCCCAGGCCCATCTCCCCAGGCCCCGCCCCTCCAAATCCCTACAGGGCCTCGCCCCTCTTAGCCCCGCCCCGTTTAAGCCACGCCACCTCCCGCCGTTTCCCCCGGGCCCCTCCGTCCACCCCTGCCCGTTCCCGCCGCCGGGCCTTAAAGCGGATGAGGCGACAGAAGAACGGCGACTGGCGAGACGGGGAACGTCCGCGACTCCATCGCGCTCCCACCACCCTCTCCGCGTGCACCCTGCCATCCGCGAACCTCCTCTGCCGGTCCGCACTCCATTCCGCGCCGAGAGGGCCCCACCCCGGGCCGTGCCCACTTTAAGAGCCACCGGACCCACCCCCACTTCTCTCACGCCGCTCATGGACCGCAGCAAAGATGGCGGAGGCCCCGCGCCCGCTCCGCGTGCACGGAGCCGCGAGGGCCGCTGGGAGGTGTAGTCCCGCCGCGGAGCATCATGGGACATTCCCGGATGCGGATGGGGCTGGACGCGGGGGGGACGTGTGGAGGCAGGAGAGGGACACAGGGGGACATGGAGAGACACGGGGGAACACAGGGGATACAGGTGGAGGCGTGGGGGACAAGAGGGGGACACCCGCCTCTCAGCCGTTCCCGAGACACTGGGGTGCTGTTGAGGTGGGTGGGAGGGGATGCGAAGCACTGGAAGACCCCGAGGTGCATATGACATAGCGTAGTGGGGGGGCTCAGTACCCTGGGGAGAATCGCCTCTGTTATGGTAGGGGTATCCTTGGAGGTTCCTGGGGCATCTTGAAGACCTGGGTGGTTTTAGGGGTCCTATAAATGTCTTGGGTGGGACCTATGCAACTCTTGTGGGCTTGGGAGAAGTTTTGGAGGCTCTATAGGGGTCTTGGGGGATTTAGGGGGCCTATAAAAACCCCCAAACCAACCCTGAACCCTATTTAACTCCCAGAAATCTGCTTTAGAACCCCAAAACTATTCCCAGGAGCTCCTAAAATAATTCAACACCCCCCAAAACCAATCCCAGAACCACTGAAATTATCCCAGCAACCCCCAAGTTGTCCCTAAATCCCTTCAAGCCATACCTGGAGAAAAACAGCTCTTTGCCATAGGAAGGAAAGCCTGGAGCCCCAGCTGTAACTGTCAGTGTTTACATAGGAGGGGATCTCCATTCACTTGTGATTTTAGCAGTTTTCATTGAAGGAAAAAGTGGCTTTATCGTGCTTTTGGGTCTTTCGGTTGGCATGGAATCACCATTTCCCATAATATTAAAGTTTAAATGGAAGGAGGAATCCAAAGTTGGGATGCCGTTAGGGTGGGTAGGACAGCTCCTGGAGACATTGAAGTGATGATAATAACTGATTTGTGGCCTTATCAACAGCCCCGGGCTGCAGTGAGAAGCAGGAGCAGCTTTTAGCCACCGGCAGTGGGAAGCTGAGGAGCTGGAACTGAGGAAGCAGAGCTGGAGCACACAGAAACATGGTAGGGTTTAGGGTGAAACTGTTGCGGGGCTGGGATAAGGAATATGGAGCCGGGATGCGAACTGCGTGGCTGGAGCTGAAATCACCGTGAGGGCTGGGATAGGGCCTTGCAGAGCTGTTCCTGCAGTAAGCATGGTCAGGTTGGGGCTGGAATGTGGGTTCAAGAGCTAAGCTCAAACCACAGAGAGCTAGAGCTGAAACAGAGATCCTGCCTGGAGAGCCAGAAAGCAGCGTGATGTGGCACTGCTGGGAAGATGTGGAGGCAGAAGCGCAGCACAAGAGCCGGCAGTCCAATAAAGCTTGTGGGACTGAAGCTGAAATCACTGGGGCCGGGGTGGGGACTGCAGTGCTGCAGCTGCAAACGCTGTTCTGAGGGGATAGTGACTGTAGATGTGGGAAGCAACCATAGAATGGTACACAATGGGATGGGCTGCAAATGCAGTAAAGATTGATTTGGGGTTGGGATGGGATTGGAGTGGCATTTCTTGGCCTGGAGGTGAAACCTCAGAGCTGGAACCAAAACAAAGACCCTCTTGTCTCAACCTGGAGCAGCTTCACCTAGCGGAGCAGGGGAAAAGGAAGCGGATGTGGAGCTGGAAGAAGAGAGCTTGCAGTGAAATAAAGCTTGTGGGCCAAGAGCTGAAATCACTGGGGCAGGGACGGGCACTCCAGGGCTGGAGCTGAAATAAAGCTTGTGGGCCAAGAGCTGAAATTACTGTGGGGTTGGGATAGTGACTGTGGGGTGGGCTTAGAGGCCCGAGGGTGGGAGCCGAAATGCTTCAGAGCTGGAGCCAAGAGGAAGATCCTGTCCCTTGAACCTGGAGAGTTTTCAGCCAGCAGAGTTGGAGAAACACACATCTGGAGCTGGAAGAACAGAGCTGGCTGTGAAATAAAGCTTGTGGGACAAGAGCTGAAATTACTGGGCCAGGGAAGGGGTCACTAGGACTGGAGCTATAATCACTGTGGGGCTGAGATAGAGACTGATAGTGGGGTTGACACTGCTGGGTGAGGTAACTATGGTAGCATTCATATGCTGAAATCACTGTAGGTCAGTGCTGTTGATGTTGGGGCAGGTTGAAAGGGCTGAGGTTAAGGGCAAAAGCTCAGAGATCAGGGGTCAGTGGTTAAAGTGAAAAGTCAGGGATTCAAACTTCAAGGGTCACATGTGAATGGTCAGGGTTCAAAGATCCAAGAGTAAAGGGTCCAAGGTCCAATGTTATGGGTTAATTTTCCAAGGTTGTGTGGTCCAAGGTCAATTATCAGGGAATCAAACTTCAGAGAGCTAAAGTCAATAGTCAAAGGTCAAAATTCAGAGGTTAAGAGTAAAAGGTCAATGGGAGGTTGCCAGGGAATTGCAGGGAAGAGGCGTATTTCTAAACTTTATCCCTACTTCCCTGTAATTCTGGGTGTTTGGATTTCCGTTGTGCTCATCAGGATAACGAGGAGCCATAAACGAGCCCCTGAACTCTGCATCAATGTGTCAAACACTTCCACAGAAAGGCACGTCAGCAGTGATTCTAGAGGAAAAATTGGAGGTGATGGCTTATGATCCATGGGGAATTCCATTGGGAATTATGAAACTCAGACACATGGAATTGTGGAGGTGGAATTCCATTTTCAGCCTTGGGCACCTGGAGGAGGAGAGGTGTCCTCATCCATAGCAAGGAAAGCCTGGTGCCCCAGTGTGTCAGGTGCAGACAAGGAGCTCTCTAGGGAATGAGCAACAAATTCCTTCTGCCCCTGCCCTCACCCGTAGAATGGCAACAGCACAAACTGAACTGTGAGGATGATGAGGGCTCAGAGCAGCCCCAGGTGTGAGCAGTGAGGATGAGGAGGGCTCAGAGCAGCCCCAGGTGTGAGCAATGACAATGATGAGAGGACAGAGCAGCCCCAGGTGTGAGCAATGATGATGATGAGGGGACAGAGCAGCCACAGGTGTGAGCAATGATGATGATGATGAGGGGACAGAGCAGCCACAGGTGTGAGCAATGATGATGATGAGGGGACAGAGCAGCCCCAGGTGTGAGCAATGATGATGATGAGGGGACAGAGCAGCCCCAGGTGTGAGCAATGATGAGGATGAGGACAGGGTGGGTCCTGCCGGGCACTGTTTCAGGGGGAGGATTTCCCTCATCTCATTTGGGCATGGAGCAACCGGAGGAGAGAGGTTTATGGCCAGGTCCCTGGGGTGTCTCACGGAACGATGGTGAGGGGATCTCGCAGGGCCTGGGGGAGCACCTGGATGCACTCAGATGTGGAGCGCTGCTTAAAGGAGGTGCTGAGGGACAAACCTTTGTGTCAGGGAGCAGCAGCAGAACAGGTGAGCCGGTGTGGATTTGCACAGGGGACGTTTCTCTTTCCCATTTTGACTTTATTTTGCCATTCACTGCCTTATTCTCCCAGGGAAAAAAAAATAGGGGTTATGAGGACAAAAGAAGTTAAAACTGAGGGAAGAAACTCCTCCTCCATTATTGTCTGTGTTTAAACTGTGGGGAATCCCCTTTCACCTTCGATTTCGAGGGTACTGACAGGAGGAAATCCTACCTTTTCCAGGGTGTTAGGTATATCGGTTGACAGGGAATTCTTGTGTTGTTTTAACCAGAAGGGGAAAAATATTATTGCCGTATCATGTGTTTGATTTGAGGGTACCTCCCCCATTTTCATTATTCTGAGGGTTAAATTGAGGGGGAAGCCCTGTTGTCTGTGCTTTGTCAGGGTCTGAATTGAGATGAAAATCCCCCTTTTCCCATCATTTGAGAGATTTTATTCGAGAAAATTCTTCCTTTTTCTGCTGCCGTAGGGGGTTGAAATGAAGTGTCGAGCGCACATTTATTTGCAATTGTATTGGTGTCACAGACCGCATTCACTTCTATCCACAAGCAGGTGTTCATCGGCGTTCTATCACAGGTGTTTCAGTTGTAGTGATCTTCATCTCTCCAGGAAAATAACTATACTTTGCAGTTGAAACAAATGTCTTCACTAAAACATGAAGCAATTTGAATTTAAACAATATTTAAACATAAAAAAAATACCAAAGTTATAACTTAACTTAAAAACACTCAAACTTAAACCAAGTGAAATTTAACTTTGATGAATTCTATTAACACTTAATCTATATCAGATGAAAACACAACTCAATCTTTCTCATCACATCCGAGGTCATTCAGTGACTGCTGACCCGAGGGGCCAACGTCACCCTGACCGACAACGTGAGCGCAGCTGGGGACAACTGGGGGGACCTGAGACACACCTGGGGACATCTGGGGACACCTGGGGACACACCTGGGGACACCTGGGGACACACCTGGGGACACCTGAGACACACCTGGGGACACCAAAACCACACCTGGGGACAGCTGAGATACACCTGGGGACACCTGGGGACACCTGGGGGCCATCTGGGGACAACTGGGGACACCTGAGACACACCTGGGGACAGCTGAGACACACCTGGGGACAGCTGAGGAACATCTGGGGAACATCTGAGATACCTGAGACACACCTGGGGACACCTGGAGAACATCTGGGAGACAATTGGGGACACCTGGGGACAGCTGGAACACACCTGGGGACACACCAGGAACCCAGTCTAGAACCCAGTCCAGAACAGTCTAGAACTCAATCTAGAACCCAGTCTAGAACGGTCTAGAACCCGATCTAGAACCCGATCTAGAACGCTCTAGAACCCGATCTAGAACCCAGTCTAGAACCCAGTCTAGAACGCTCTAGAACCCGATCTAGAACGATCTAGAACCCAATCTAGAACGATCTAGAACCCGATCTAGAACCCGATCTAGAACGCTCTAGAACCCGATCTAGAACGATCTAGAACCCGATCTAGAGCCCAGTCTAGAACGCTCTAGAACCCGATCTAGAACGGTCTAGAACTTGATCTAGAACGCTCTAGAACCCAGTCTAGAACGATCTAGAACCCAGTCTAGAACCCAGTCTAGAACCTGATCTAGAATACAACTGGGGACAGCTGGGGACACCTGGGACACACCTGGGGACACCTGAGATACACCTGGGGACATCTGGGGACACACCTGGGGATACCTGGGGATACCTTGGGGACTTGGGGACACACCTGGGGATACCTGGGGGCCCCTGAGATACACCTGGGACACACCTGGGGACACCTGAGATACACCTGGGGACACATCTGGGCACACCTGGGATAGAAGGAACACACCTGGGCACACCTGAGGGTACCTGGGGGAATACCTGGGAACATACCTGGGGACACCTGGGATAGAGAGGATACATCTGGGACACACCTGGGGACACCTGGGCACACCTGGGATAGAAGGAACACACCTTATTGGGTTTTGTTTATTGGATGTAGGGGTTCAGATGGGGTAGGGTTGGTTTGTTTAGCTGAGTTTTGGGTGTTAATTAGGTGGCTTTTGTTAGATGCAGTTTTCAATTTTTGAAAGTTTTTTTATTGAGTGGTTTTAAGGTGATTTTTAGTAATTGATGGTATAATTTTATTTTGTTTGTAGTTGGTGTATAATAACGTATATGTTCTATTTATTTAATGTTGTCTTTTTTAGTTTAGGTGTTGATGATAAGTTTGGATTTCTTTCTGTTGTGGTGTTTCTTATTGGTTTTACTTCTGGGGACACAGGCATTTATATGGTGGATTTTTATAGGTATATTTTTGGGGGTGATTTTTTTAACATTTTAGTAGTTTAGATCGATTTTTTATGTTTTTCATTAGGTATTATTTTTCTTATAGAGTATTGTAATTATGTATTAGTACAAAGGTAGAGATTTGGGGTTTTTTTTAACTAATGTTTAGGGTTAGTTGAATGGTTTTGAGTTCAGCGCATTGGTCTGATTATTTTTTAATAGTTGGTGTGATTTGGTGTGTGGAGTTCAATAGGGCTTTTTATTTACATTTAACTTTGCTGATGTGACAAGAACTGTTAGTGACAGAGCATAGCATCTGTTTTTGCTGGTAGTCGGTTGTACGGTGTGGGTTCTGTTTGTGTTACCTGTTTGGGTTTTTTTTTTTGTTAGTGAGATTAAAGTTTTTATTTTGGGGTTGTGATTAAATTAAAAATTTTAGGGCAATATAGATTTTTGACACGGATGCACTGTGATGAGTACATTAGTTGTTTTATGTGGTATTGGTGGTTTAGATAGGGGGAATATTTATTTTGAAAATTTATTTTAGTATTGTTAGTTGAAGCGTTTGGATGAGTTGTGTTTCAGTGTTGAATCTTTTTGAGGGGGTTCAGATTTTTTCTAGGTTAAGATTTTTTTTCCCTTAGCAGATGGAGGTACTGTGATTTTATTGATGACATTGATGGGAATTTGATGCTGTTTGTTTTTTGGTTATTTTATTTTTAGGAATTTGATTGTTGCAGTAGGCCTGGAAGAATTCACTTTATTTCAAAACATACTAGTTTAATGAAGTAAAGGTTTCCATATTAACTCCTCAGTGTCTTAGATTTTTTTTTCTCATTTAGTTTTTCCAGAATTTATTGATAATTTAGCAATCAAGCAGGGATGGCAGCCCGTTCTTGAAAAGATGGCTATGGAAAAACCTGCGTCTAACAACACGTACCTGACGGAGGGCAACAATTTTGCCGTGATTACAGGGCCAAATTCGAGTGGCAAATCAACGTTGGCATGGAATGCTGGAGGAGAGGAGTTTGTGGTGGGCTCCCAGTGACATCTGATGGAGTGACTTTGTCTCTTGATGGACTTTCTGATTTGGGTTCTTTTTCCCTTTGAACTGAAGATTGATGAGAGGGAGGCTGGTTTCCTCTTGTTCGGTCTCAGTTGTTTATTTTTTCTTATCAGCATTACAAGGTACAAGGAGCTATGTGCACTATGATAGAAAAGGGGTTAAATGGCTAACAAAGATCTTCTTCAAGGTCTTTTATATGTCCAATTAGCAGGTGCCAACTAAATTATTTTTCTTAGTGACCCAATACCTGTGTGCTGCACTGTGACATTTTCTACCCAATCACCTACTACTACCCAAACACCCCTAGGAGAAGAACATGAAGAAGAAAGAAGGACAAGAGACAACACCCTAAATCCTCCATCTTGTCTCCTGCTCTCTAAACTACTTTTTCACCCAGTGATTTAAGAAACTTTCTAATCTACACATTTACACTTTTCCTATCTAACATTTGTTTTCATGTGTCACCATGAAAACATGCACATGAATTTCATATTATATGAAATTCAGTGTTTCCTTGAATTTCCTTTGAATTCTAGGAATTTTAATTCCTAGAATTAAATATTAAAAACAAGGGCACAAAGTCTGTATCTCAGACTCCAACATCTGCCCCTCTCTTTAAAAAAAAAAAAAAAAAAAAAACAATAATAAAGAAAATCAACCTAAATCTTTTCTTGGATTACTTTTCAAGAAGGGTTATTTTTCCTTCACTCATGTTTTAACAAATGAGGCTTTACAATATTAATTTTCCCACTTTTTCACTTGAAACCCAAAGTCCATCGCTCTTGCATGTGGGATCCAAGCCGTTCAGCCGTCAGCCGCGGTCTCGATATGGTTCACATCAGCGTGCTCGCTCTTCTGCTCTTTGGGCCGTCTGTTTGCCTCTGCAGCTGATGAGTTTCCACGTTCTTCTCTAGGAAGTTACTTCTGCTTTAAATCTGTGAATACACAAACATACACTTTCCTCCAAATTATTAATTGAAATGAATTTTTTCATCTTTTTGCTTCTGAACTTTTGACCAGAACCAAAGAATTCTCTCTCAACTTTGCTTGAGTCTTGTTAGAACAGTACCTGATAATTGACGGAACTGGCTTTGTAAAAGACTTGTTTAAAAAGGACCGTTCAAGAATTATTTGCAATAGATAGAAGATCTTTACACTTTTTCCAAAAATTTAAGATATATAAGGTTTTTATACTTCTGAGGCATAGCCTCGGTTCCCCCCCTTTTTTTGTAATTAAGTAAGGTATTTGGTTTTTTTGTTATGACAATGAAAAACCATCAAATTAAAACACTTGCACATGTATACACATATAGGAAATAACACTTTTACAGAAATCAAAAACTTATTAAGAAGATTCATAATTAATATTATGCAATATTAAACTTATCTGAATAATCTGTAATATGAATTACTAAATATACTAAATATATACTCTCATCCCAGAGTCTGCCACAGCTGATAAATCAACGGAAGATTGGAAAATCATGTCCGGATAACAATTCTCCAAGCCCACTGTAAACATTGCCAAGTCCAATTGACCCGAGTATTGTTTTGATGCAGAAAACTTCTGGGTTTATTGGTAAATTCTCTATCCAGGTAAAGTCAAGGCTTGGCCAGAGCTTTAGGCCTCATCTGGAAAGATGTCTCTTAAGTCATTTTCAAAGCAAGGGGTTTAAAAATAGCAGCTATAAAATGCTTAAAACACAGCAAACTTTTAAAAGGCATTTGTATAAAACAATGATCAGATGTCTTAGGTAATTGACTAATTAAACCATTCATTAGTTAATTTAATCTGAAGTTTCTTTCATAACACTTGACTTTCAACCATGACACATTTTCTTAGAATTCTGGAAACTAAAATAATAAAGCTACATTGGATTAGGTAAATGCAAATCTTCTTAAACAAGGAAAAGAGTAAAAACCAACACAAAAAAACTGTGTATAGAAGCAGCTGCATAACTTATTTACCAAGATGCATCTGTAGTGAGAAAACAAAAAAATCTCAAATGACACGTGTCTAAAAGGTAATTACACAAAGATATATTAAAATATGTATCAAGCTGGCTGTAAATACAATGACACTTTATAGATAATGCTCATCATAGAAATCTATAAATTTACATTATAGAATGAATATGTCTTCAGTAAGTGTCTGAGGAAATCAAGATAATAAATTTAAAATATTCACATCTTAGTGACTAAAAATGAATTAAAGTGAAAAACTTTTAAATTTTTTGTAAATAACAATCACTAATTTTTTTGTGCAACTTATAGAAAACTAAAACTGTAGAGATTATAACAAACAATAGAACTTCTAATGAAATCAAGGGTGTCACATATTGCATTCACCTCTATTCTTAAGCAGGTGTTCACCAGTGTTCTGTCACCACTGTTTCAGGTGTAATTATCTTCATCTCTATAGGAAAATAACTACGCAGTTTAAACAAATGTCTTCAATAAAACATAAAGCAATTTAAATTTTAACTTGTTAAAAAATAATTATGATAAAAGGAAGTAACAAAACAACGTCAAAAAATACTAAAGTTATAACTTAAGTAAAAAACACTCCAACTTAAACATAGTGAAATTTAACTTTGCTTAATCTTATTAACACTTAATCTATATTAGATGAAAACACAACTTAATCTTACTCTGTTATTATAAAAAAAGGCAATTCAAAGTTTGGTATACACTTCTTTGAACACAATATAACAGGAATATTGATTCACTATAGAGATTATAGGGATGCAACAAATTTATCACCATTCTATGTTATCTGGTTTTGAGAATAACTTATAATAACTGCACATGTTATTAAAAATACCATTCGTAACAAGAATTTGCTCGGTATATGCTTAGATTTATTAGGATTTTTAGAATGCAGTTTTACTAGAGAAAAAATACACCACCACAGATTTGGTAATTTGCGATTCAGCTTTTGTAGTACTTTTCAGAAACATTAAGTTTAACTTTTTTAACTAAAATCTAAAATCCAAATTGGTATATATGCTGTTATACAGTTTTGTTGTTTTGGGTTTTTTTTATAACAAAAGGACTCACATTAAAATTTCTTTATTAAAATTGTAAAAAAAATACCAAGCAAATGGGTAATATATGGTTAATATAGCTTTGAGATTACTGAAAACTGTATTGAACTAAATCTACAATACACTTATTCAAATGAAAGGTTAAAAATGAAAGAAACATGTCATTAAATCCTTTTTCTGTAGGATTAATCATATGATTTTTCAACTTAATTTTAAAGAAATGCATCTTGCAGAAACTGACTGTAACTACAGTAATACTGCTCGATCACTCTATATCATACAATATACATTATCAGTAGATGTATAGAGAAGATAACATTTTCAAAACTTTCATGTATTGAGAATACTGAAACTGAAGAAAAATCTTTTAAATTTCTTGGGATGCATAAATATCATTTTCTATGTTATTCTGTAAAAACAAAACCAACAGATATCATTAGAAATACAACATCCATATGTATTCTATTATGCAACATTTTTAAACTTTTTAATCCATTTTTGAAGGCACTTCAATAGGGGCTTCTCTCCGAAGCTTAACCGACCGCAATAATTTGCAGATTAGCCAGCAACGCATCTTACAACGCTTTTGATTTTTGCCTTTCGGCTATTTTTCTGAAACCATTCCAGAGATGCTGGACTTTGTATTGACACGTCCTGTAACCCCGAGTCCATGTCTGTGGGAGGATTTGTAGAGCGAAAGAACTGCGCATCGGCACGGCTGTGCTCAAAAGACTCTTGGCTTTGTGCGATACCCAGCGATACCTGTTGGGTTTTTAAGCAAGATAAGCACCCTGACCAGCTTCAGCACGGCGGTCACTCTCAGCCGCTCGGTCCATAGTCCACTGCATCAATGTGATGGATGGCAATATGGCAATTTATTGCAGGGAAACTTAACATTTTATAGTCTGGGGTCACTGTGCTACTCCCATCTACATACGTCACCCCTAGGTGCTATTGGCTAATTGCAGGAGGTTTTACTATCCTAGCAGAGAGGGGGGTTAGCTAACTTTCCATAACATCCCGAAATCTTCCGCATCGCCAGGCCTTGACCTACAACATATTCCCCTCTCTCTATGAATAATTAATTTGCTAAAATATAAGGTAATGAAAATGGATAACATAAAATTGAGTCTAAAGATTAACACAAGTAAAATCATCACAACTGGTCTAATCAGGATAGACACTAGGGTGGTTAGCCACGGAGATTGATCGAACCAGGCTTGGAACCAGTTTTGCTGGGCTTCTCTCTCTGCTTTTCGTTGAGACAGCCTATCTCGTAGCTCTGCCACGGCGTCTCTCACTACTCCGGCGCGGTCCGCGTAGAAGCAGCATTCTTCGTTCAGGGCGATGCAGAGGCCTCCTTGCCGCACGAATAGAAGGTCGAGACCTCGCCTGTTCTGCAAAACAACTTCAGAGAGTGAGGAGACTGACTTTTCTAGAAAGGATATGGATTTTTCAATTCTCTGTAGATCTTCATTTACAGTCATCAGTAGCTAAAGCAGTCTCTGTTGTTGGGTCACGATGGCAGAGACACCTGTGGCAGCACCAGTTGCTTCCAGGTTAAGCAGCATCGCTACGGTTACACCTGTCACCACTTCTCTTCTCTGAAGTCAGGTGAGTTTCTCCACTTGCAGGCTCCACTCTTCATCCAGGTGGTATAGGACTCTGGGGATGATAACAGCTAATACACAAAAGTCAGCAGAGGAGTTAAAGCTTGGGTGTAAATAGACTAGCAAGGGCTAGTCTATTAGATCATGGGTTTTCAGCTCGTACCACAAGGTTGGGGCTCACCGCTTCAGGTGTTATGACTATAAACAGCACAATTACTATAAGCAGTTTACCATGTAAATGACACTATACTTACAAACTTACAGCTAAAACTTTAACGTTAAATGAACCTTTAAAGATGCTTACACTACCTCTTAAAGGAAAATACTTATACTTTATACTAACGTAACAATTACTACACAAGCTAAACATTTTACTTTAAACTATTATGTAACTACTTTTAACATACGTGTTCTGGTATATATGTAGTCTAAGCGTGAAAACAATTTGCTAAAAGGATAAACACACAATTACAATTTACTTTATATGCAATTAGATAGAGTCTCTACACTTCTTAGATCTTCTCCAGAATTTTTCTAACACGATTCAGTCCTGGAACGTTCACTGCTCCCGTGATGTCAGCTGGCAGCAGATCGGTGACCGAGGGCTTTGATGTTCAAGTTGTTCTTCATATCTTTCTAAATCTTAAAACAAAGGGTAATTGAAAAATTAATAGAAACACCACATCATAATAACAATATAAAATTTCTGTTGGCAACTGTCTGTATATTGTTCAGACACAACTGTGTCCTGACAGGTTTACTTCCGATCCATATCTGGAGTACCGAGGCCGTGCGATCATCTCTCCATTCGCCGCATCTCACGTGTTCATAGGCAGACAGTCCGGTCAGATGGACAGGTGACTTTTCTGAACCTGCCAACAAAACACAGGCACTTCTCTCCTTGAAGTTAATGAATTACACTAATCAAATTGCTTTTAGGGTATCAATTTTCTAAAAAATGAAAATGAGATGTATTTCTGTTCAACATTAACACAAAACCTTATATACAATTAGTAAGAACTTATAACAGTTAAAAATCAATTAATATAAAAGTACTGTTAATTATTAAAACACTGCACCAGCATCTCATAGTTAATAAACAAACAAAACCAAAAGTCATCAGTGAAGGATTGGCTAATCATCTCCGGAAATGATTCTCCAAGCTCACTTTAAAATTGATCCAGCTGTCATATTAATAGGGTCAAACTGCAAAGTCAAAAAGTGACTCAAACACCGATTTGGTACAAAAAACATCTGGATCTGTTGGCAAACATTCTGTCCAGGTAAAGTTAAGACTTGGCCAGGGCCTTAGACTTAAAACTGGAAATATGTCTCTTAATATATTTTTAGAACAAGATTTTCAATAGCAACAGCTATGAGATGCTTACAGTACAGCAAACTGTTAAAATGCATTTATGCAAAGCAAATAATCAAAAACTTTAGGTACCAGATTAATTAATCATTCAGCAGTTGCTTTAATTTGAAGCTTCTTCAATGGCAGCTGATCTTCGGCAACGGTACATCTTTTTAAAATTTTGAAAACACTGAAAAATAAGAAGCTATAACAAACAAAACCGCAGGAATTGCAACAACTTCATAGAACTCTCAGTGAAGTCCAGGGTGTCACAGTCTGCATTCATTTCTGTCCACAAGCAGGTGTTCATCCGTGATTTATCACAGTTGCTTCAGTTGTAGCTGTCTTCATATCTTTTAAAAAAATAACTATACTTTGCAGTTTAAACAAATGTCTTCAATAAAACATGAAGCAATTTGAATTTAAACAATATTTAAACATCAAAAAAATACCAAAGTTATAACTTAACTTAAAAACACTCAAACTTAAACCAAGTGAAATTTAACTTTGATGAATTCTATTAACACTTAATCTATATCAGATGAAAACACAACTCAATCTTACTCTATTATAAAAAAAAGGCAACTAAAAATTTGGTATATACTTTTTGGACACAATAGAACCAGAATATTGATTCACTACAGCGATTATAAGGACGCAACAAATATATAGCAATTCCCTGTTATCTGGCTTTGAGAATAACTCACAATAACTGCAGATGTTATTAAAAATACCCATTCGTAACAAGAATTTGCTCAGCATATGCTTAATTTGGTTCGGATTTTTAGAATGCAGTTTTACTAGATTAAGAAATACAATAAAAAAATACAGATTCGGCAAGTTGCTATTCAGCTGTTGTAGTACTTTTCAGAAACGTTAAGTCTAACTTTTTAATTAAAATCCAAAATGGTATATATAATGTTATACGTGTTTTTTCTAACAAAAGGACTTACATTAAAATTATCTTATTAAAATTGTAAATAAATACCAAGCAAATGGGTAATATGTGGTTAACATAACTTTGCAATTACTGAAAACTGTATTGAACTCAATCAACAATACACTTATTCAAATGAATAAGCTTTTTATCTATAGAAATATCAAATACAAATGCATATTCGTAACTCAGTTGCCACCCATTCTCTGCTTCTTATGCTAATTAGGTAAAAAGCAATTAAGCATGCGTAGTTTGTTCTTTGAAATGGGTCGGTGGTCTTATTATGACAAGCGGTCACACAAGGGAGAAGGGAATATATCTCTTCCTCTTCCTTACCTTTCTACCTTTTCAATGCAAAGCCCTCGGCCGGGCTCCTAGTTTCATGTTTTCAATGAGTTTCTGATTTGCAATTGTCTTATGTTTTTGAAGTTCCTTACCAGATCCTTTGTTTCTCATTATAAGCTCAGCTGAACTAGCATAAAGTTGATAAACAATTAGTTATTAGCCAATGATTAACCTCTGATTTTTGCAAAGCCTTTCTATCTACTTTTAATTTTAACGAGGCCCATCTATTTATTTTAATTCAATTTAGCAAGGCTTATTATTAATTAAGGCCTCTGCCTCTCTAAAACCTTAAAATCTTCTAAGTTTATGTCTCAGTTTCGATACTGTTAGAGTTCAAAGTAATAAGGAAAAATGATGGGGAATTACTTGCCTCGGAACAAAGTATGACCCCGTCCCGTCCTCTCAGCTCCCGCTCCCCTTCCAGCGCGGCTCCGAGCCGGGCCGGACGTACCGCTCGGCGTCTCCGGACCTCACGGCATTTCTTCGTGGCCGCCGCACCCGGGTCCCCCGGTACGTCCCGCTCCGGCCGCCCTCCCCGAGCGGTCCCACGCGCAGCGGTGCAGAAAGGGTTGTTTGGAAAGCTCTAACCGTTGTTTAAATTCACAGGTAAAACCACAGAGACTTAAGCAACAGATGGATGCATAAAACAGTTATTACTCCTGAGCTTTCTCGTACCTTCCTTCGAAGCACCGGGGACTAGTCTCGTCTAGTCCTCAGCTAATCACCGGGCCTCCCCTGCCAGGAGGGAAGGCCGTCCAAGAGCCCACATCCGAGTCTCAACTTACCCCATGTGACCTCGGCCGCAAGCGTCTCACGTGAGTAATTTCTTTAGGCCATAGTAACAAATACGTGGATAATATTTGTTGGTAAAATTACTGATGAAATGTGGGTTACTTCTCTGGAGATCTGAGGATTCACTCGTGCCTCCGGTCGGGATACAACAGAGAAGATCTGCGGTACAAATGGTCACAAGCGATCAAACAGGACAGCGAGCTTCTCCTTGAACTTTGTGGAACAGAGATGGAATCCAGCCTTGTCCTTAGACAGGGAAGCAGTTCCTAGAAATGGGAAAGGGGAGGCAAGGAAGATTCAGGCTAAACATGGATTTAAACCGGGCCGGGTGTTAGCGCAGGAAGAGACATTTTTCGTCCAGACTGACAAAATGAAGACCCGTAAAATCCTAGCTCTGCTTCGTGTTTAATGCACTTTTACTTGGTATTTACATTATCAGAAAAAATGAGGAAAGAATAAACACGACAGGTTCCCGCTATCGTTGCGAGAAGGCTTTTTTTAAAGGCCGCATACTCACCGTCTCTTTTTCTCTCCAGGCTCGGCTTTTCCCCCAACGTCCGCCGCATCGGGCGTCGCCAGGAGGGCCGGGTTCTTCAGCGGGGAGTCTCAGGAGCTGGTACGAATTCTGCTTTTTCTGAAGGTGTATGAAAGCGTGCCATCAAAATAGCTATTTTCTCCACTGAAAAGCTTTCCATACATGACTGCCAAGTACCATTCCCGCCAGAATTCCAGCAGGAATTCCCGGGAATTCCTGGTATCCCGAGGGAGATAAGTGAACCGGAACCCTTCACTCCTGACGCTGTCTATCAGGCACTGCAGGAACAGCTCACCCTGCACCGGGACCCGCACCCCGCCCAAAATCCCCCAAAAATCCCCCAAAATTCTCTCTGCCATTCCCATGAATTCCTGAGAATTCCAAGTACCATTCCCACCAGAATTCCTGCAGGAATTCCCGGGAATTCCTGGTATCCCGGGGCAGATAAGTGAACCAGAACCCTTCACTCCGGACGCTGTTGGTCAGTGGCTGCGGGAACAGCTCCCCCTGCACCGGGACCCGTACCCCACCCATCCCGGGGCCATTCCCATGAATTCCCGGGGCCACTCCCGGTTCCATTTCCGGTAATTCCCGGGAATCACCATTATCCCGAGGGAAATAAGTGAAGGAAAACCCTTCACTCCGGACGCTGTGGGTGCGGCGCTGCGGGAATAGCTCCCCCTGCACCGGGACCCGCACCCCGCCCATCCCCGGGCCATTCCCGTGAATTCCCGGGGCCATTCCCGGTTCCATTCCCGGTAATTCCCAACAATCACCGTTATCCCGGGGCAGGTAGGTGAAGGAAAACCCTTCACTCCGGACGCTGTCGGTCAGGCGCTGCGGGAACACCTCGACCTGCAGGGGCTGGGCCAGCTCCAGGTGAGCGCAGGGCGGCGGTGAACGTCGGCCTGCGAGAAATCCGCCCGCGCTTCCCAGGATTCCCGACGGAAAATCACCACGATGTCCTCTGAGAATGAGGGGAGTTCAGGATTGGGAACTGGGAATGGAGGGGTCCAGGTGTGACCCCAGCTGTGCCCAAACCCCTCCCAGGTGTCCCCAGGTGTGTTCCGGACTGGGTTCCAGACTGGGTTCCAGACTGGGTTCCAGACCGGGTTCTAGATCGGGTTCTAGATCGGGTTCCAGACCGGGTTCCAGACCGGGTTCCAGCTGTCCCCAGGTGTGTTTTGGGTGTCCCCAGGTGTGTTTTGGGTGACCCCAGGTGTGTTTTGGGTGACCCCAGGTGTGTTTTGGGTGACCCCAGGTCCCCCCAGGTGTCCCCAGGTGAGGTTTTTGGTGTCCCCAGGTGAGGTTTTTGGTGTCCCCAGGTGAGGTTTTTGGTGTCCCCAGGTGAGGTTTTTGGTGTCCCCAGGTGTCCCCGGTACCTTTCTGCACTTTGTCACAGAGCAGGTAAAGCTCCTCCCTGCCCGTGCAGGGGCCGCTCTCTTTGTTCATGCGGCAAATCCGCAGCTCCGAGGTGTTCGTGGATTCTGGGAAAGAGCCCAAAATTCCCAGAATTCCCCAATTCCCAAATTCACCAATTCCCAAAATTCCCAAATCCCCAAAATCCCCAATCCCCAAAATCCTGAACCTGGAACTGCCCCCAGAGCCGGGAGAACCTTGGGAATTTCTGGGGAGGCTCACGGGATTTTCGGGATTTTTTTCCGGAGATTTCCGGGATTTTTTGGGATCTTTTCTGGAGATTTTTGGGGATATTTTTTGGGACATTTTCAGGAGATTTTTGGGATATTTTGGGGATATTTTTGGGATATTTTCAAGATGTTTTGGGAACATTTCCAGGATATTTTTTGGGTATTTTCAGGATTTTTTTGGGATATTTTCAGGATTTTTTTGGGATATTTCCAGGATTTTTTGGGGATATTTCCAGGATTTTTTGGGGATATTTCCAGGATTTTTTGGGGATATTTCCAGGATTTTTTGGGGATATTTCCAGGATTTTTTGGGGATATTTCCAGGATTTTTTGGGGATATTTCCAGGATTTTTTGGGGATATTTTTGGGGTGGATTTGGGGTTTTTTGGGACTCACTCTTGTTGAAGATGGGCTGGGACAGCACCGGGCTGAGGCTCCAGGGGGGAATTTAATGGCAATATTTTGAGATAATTTTGGGATATTTTGGGGACATTTTCAGGATATTTTTGCTATATTTTTAGGATACTTCCAGGATATTTTCAGGATAATTTCAGGATATTTTCAGGATAATTTTTGGGGTGGATTTGGGGTTTTTTGGGACTCACTCTTGTCGAAGATGGGCTGGGACAGCACCGGGCTGAGGCTCCAGGGGATCCCGGCCCGGTCCCAGGACGAGGCCTGGAAACAAATCCGGACCACGTTGAGATCGACTTCCTGATGGTTCCGCAGGGATCCCGCCGGAAAACACGGAAAAGTGGGAAAAAAACGGTGGGAAAATGGGAAAAAATGGGAAAAACGGGGGAAAAATGGGAAAAAAGGGTGGGAAAATGGGAAAAACAGGGGGAATATGGGACAAAGTGGGGAAAAATGGGGGAAAAAGGGTGGGAAAATGGTAAAAAAGGGGAAAAAATGGGGGGAAAATGGAAAACATAGAGGGAAACAGGAAAAAAATGCAGAAAAATGGGAAAAAAAGGATGGAAAAATGGGGAAAAATGGGGGAGAAATTGGGGAAAATTGGGAACAAAGCAGGGAAAGGTGGTTCCAGGGGAATCCAAATGGAAATGGGGGAAAAAATGGGGGAAAATGGGGGAAAACCACACAAAAAAAGGGGAAAAAATGGCAAAAAAAAACAAAAAAAGCAGGGGAAAACCCAGGAAAATTGGGAAAAATATGGAAATTGCTGGAAATTCCAGAAAATCCATGGAAAAGGGGAGGTGCTGACCTTTGAAGGGGTTGATCCCAAGCTGCAGCTTCTTCTCGATGGCGCCCACAATTTCCTTCTTCTTCACACACTGAATCCCCAGGTTGCTGAAACTGCCGGGAATCCCCAAAATTCCCAATTTTCCCCAGCCCCTTCCCGGATTTTCCCACCCAGAAACGCCCAAAAATCCCCAAAAAAACAAACAAAAAAAAATCACCCCAAAAACCAAAAAATTCCCCCAAAAATGCTTGTAAATTCCGGGTTTTTTTCTGTGAATTTCTGGGGTTTTTTTGGGAATTCTGGATTTTTGGGGGGGAATTCCAGTTTTTTCCTGGGAATTTCAGGTTTTTTCTGGGAATTTCTGGTTTTTTTGGGGGGGGCGCGGATTTCTGGGGCTTTTTGGGGGAATTCTGGGGGGTTTTTGGAGGGGAAATGAAATTTTTTTTTCTGAGAACTTCATTTTTTTTTTCTGGGGATTTTGGTTTTTTTTTCTGGAAATTCTGGGTTTTTTTCTGGGAATTTCGGGTTTTTTCCTGGGAATTCTGGGGTTTTTTTCTGGGAATTCCAGGTTTTTTCCTGGGAATTCCGGGGGTCTTTTTGTGGAATTCCGGGGTTTTTGAGAGGGAAAAAAGGACGGAGTAAATCTCCGGGGACGCACGGCAAAGGACCAAGTCGCACGGAAGAGGCCTCTTTCTAAACCGCATTAATATTTCACCGTAATTCTGGGTGTTTGGATTTAGCCTGGGCCCGTCAGCTAAGTCACAAACAAGCCAACTCGGCTCCTCAGCTCTCAATGAGCGTTTGAAACACGTCCACACAAGGCCAAGGCACTAATGATTGCAGAGGAAAAATTCACGACTGAATGACTGCTGGGGAAAAATTCCTTGGGAGTCACAAACCTGAGACACGTGAAATTCTGAAGGTGGAATTCTAGTTTCAGCTTTGGGCACCTGAAGGAGGACAGGAATCCTTAGCCATATAAAGGGAAGCCGTGTGCCCCAGCGTGTCAGGTGCAGACAACGAGGCGTTCAGGGAACCAGCGCCGAGCCCTTTCTGCCCCTACCCTCTCACCCAGGGGCAACAGCAGCGGGTATCGGACAAACCTCCGTCAAGCAGCAGCAGCCGAGCAGATGAACCGGTGCATGGATTTGCAGGAGGGATCTTTCTCCTTTTTCCTTTTGATTTCATCTTCCCCGTCCCTCCAAAGCGTCCCTAGAAAAAATGGGGATGATGAGGACGAAACTGAGGGAAGCAACTCTTCAATTAATCCTTTTCCATTTAGTTTAAAAGAAGTTGAAACTAAAGGAAGCAACTCCTCAGTCTGTGTCTGAACTGAGGGGAATCCCCCTTCACCTGTGATTTTAAGGGTGCCGATCAAATGAAAACCTGCCTTTTCCACGGTCTTAGGAGTTTCGGTGAATAGAGAATCCCCGAGTTCCATTTTAAACGGAAGGGAAAAAAATATCGATGGCATTTTGTGGATTTGAAATGAAGCTAACTCCCCCATTTTCATCATCCTAAAGTTCAAGCTGAGGGGAAAGCCCTGTTGTCCCTGCTTTTAACGGATTTTAATTTAGGTAAAAATCTCCCTTTTCCCATCGTTTGAGGGATTTGATGAAAACCTGTCTTTTTTTTGCTTTTTTAGGGGATTCAATTGACAGGGAAAACTTACTTTTTTGCTATTGTATCAGTTTAAATGGAGGTAAACAGCCCACGTTGTCTCAGGTTCCGGGGTTAAATTGCAGGAATCGCCACCTTCTGCAGCATTCGAAGGGTTAAAATCGGGCGGTGCCGCCGCTTCCCCTCGTCGCCCAGCAGGAAATGTCTCGCGGCGGAGCATTCCCGGCACCGGTTCCCCGGGGCATCGCCGAGGCGGAGCGGGTCTTTGCACCCGGACGGGAAGAGCCGAGTCGGTCCCTGCCGCTCCGTCTGCGGGGCTCGGGTGACGCCGGGGCTCCCTCGGGTCGGTGCCGGTGCCGCGGGGCTCTCCCGGAGCCGGGGCCGCCCCCGCCTGCCGGAGGAGCCGCTTTCCCGCCGGGAGCCACGCAACATCCGGGGCCGGGAGAGCCGGGGGCCGCCGCTGCCGTGGCTCGCCTGGCTTCCCCGGTCCCCTCCGCACCAGTCCGGGAGCGCGTCCCGGCGGGGGGTACCGGGGGACACTCGTGGCTTGTCAGCTTCAGCGTTCGCTTGCAAAAGTCACCGAAAGGAAGAGAGGCAAAAAAACCCCAACCCCGACCCTCCGGGCTTCCCGTGTGGGGGCTTTGCTGGTATTGCCCCTTAATCGATGCATACCTTTAAGTAGTGACGCGGGTGTTTCTTGAAACAGCGTTCAATATATTTTGCACTCTATCACGAGACTTTCACGTTTTTCCTTTGCCGTGTCAAGACAGTGGCACCAGAGGTGTTCGTCACAGATCCAAGCCGACAGCGTCCCGTGCATCTGTCGTTCGTCAATCTGTTTGCGTTGTTCATTTTGTGAAAAACGAGGTTCACATAATTTTTATAGAATTTAAAAGTAATAACTTTTTTTAAAAAAAGTAAAAAAAGTAATAAAGTAATAAAAAAAGTAATAAAAAAAACAATTAGGAGAAAAAAACTAAAGTAAAGTATACAGATACGGCCGGGTGTCTCTGCATTCAGCTAAGAGAGCACACCTTACTAACAAAGGATTGTACCTTAAAAACAGAACCCTACTACATATCCATAATTTCTCATACATATTCATACATTCTTCTTAGGATCTTTGGTGTTCTTCTGTTTAGTTTTCTCTTGCCCCCTTCCCAATAGATCAATCTTCTTGGCGCCATTGAGATTTACATACTCTGATACCAGGAATGCAATAAATTCCTCCCCCAGTGCTCTAGTCACTGCTGTCTTCATCTGGATAAGATAGTTTACAAATGCAGGAGGCCTCTAGCTTTTTTTTTTTTCTCAGTTTTTGGGTTATACAAACAAAGGCAGTTTTTATTTTAATACTATGCCATAACCTAACATATATGTATTATACTACTATTTCTAAATTTTATCAATAACAGAAAAAGAAAACTATATTAATACAACAAAATTTCTCATTCTTATACACAACATTCATTTTAATATTTGCGAAAAGCCAACAATATAAAATGTATCTATAACAATTTCACCCGGATACATGTCCACACTTTAATGGGGATTCTAGGGAATTTTCCAGGTCTCAAACAGACACGAGCAGTTGATGGTTGCTCGAAAGGTACTTATTGTATAAAAGCATCAGTCTCGAAGCCAAAGAGTTCATAGAGGTAAAGTCTTTGCTGAAAGCTTTTGGCATAAAGTCTCCAATTCTGAGCTGCAGCTTCTCGGCGTGGCATTCCGTCATCCCGGGCCGTAAAAGCGGTCCGTGAAGACGACGGTGCCGCCGCTCTTCCTCTTTGGATGGTTTTTTTTCCCATCCCCATTACAGGAGACTAAATTCATAATCATCCAAACAGCTAAAAACACACTTCTAAAACAATACTTTCTACAGCAATCCAAACTGAATTCTAATATGCAAAAGCAATGTTCTTTTTACTTAAATCTTACATATCAGGTAAACACAAATCTCACGGCACACGCAACGACCGGGAGCAGCTGCCGGCCTCCGAGCGGCCCCACGCCCCCACACCGGATCGTCTCTCGCGTACGCCCAGCCACCCCAGGCAGCGTCCGACTAGATTTATCCGCCGGCGACACGGTAAGATTAACCGATCGCTCAGTATTTTGTCTCCCTACAGGACACGAATACCCCAAACAGCACAGAAAAGGCAGACTCGCTTCCAGCTGAGACTACCAAAACTGCAAGGGACAACACTAAAAAAGGTCATGTCACAAAACACCAAAACAAAGCATAGATAACCTGAGTTCCAAAGTGCCAGAATAACCTGGTTTCGAGTAAATAGAACCCCAAATTTCAAAGCAGCAAAAAACTAGATTTCAAAATCTCAGTTTTAAAAAACCGGAATACCCATTTCCAAAGTGCCAAAAAAACCCCAAGCTTTAAATTACAAAAACAGCAAATGCAGAAATATCAAAGTAACCCACTTCTAAAACACCAGAACAAGTCCAAAAATACCAGCCTAACCTAATTTCAAATCACCGAGTTGAAAATTTCCAAAGGAATCCAATTGCAAAATACCAGAATACGGGGTTTGAAAACACCAAAATGATTCCGTTTCAAAATAGTAAACTACCGAGTTCCAAAATACGAAAAGCACCCAATTTCAAAATATCAAATTGCAAAGTACCAATTTTCAGATGTCTTACACCGGCAGGAATCCCAGACCCAAATGAACGCAATTATCGTCAAAACAGCATCTGCGCTAACAAAACGGCTATTTTCTTCCCTGAAAAGCTTTCCCCGGTGATCATCAATACACACAGTCATTTTGATCATTTAGGCGGGCGTAATAGAAATTTTACTTTAAAACCCAACATTTTTAGCGGTCCTCAGCTCGCGTCTCTGACACGCAGCATCCGGGCGGGACCGCCGGGGCCGGGATCAAAGCACAGAGCTAGCCCGGTCCCCGCAGCCGCGCGGGTAAAGTCCGAGCGGCGAGCAAAGGGAGCATTTATAAACTATATCGATATTTCACTGAAATTCAGGGCAGAGCAGCGACGGGGGCGCTCGGGGTCGGTCAGGATCAGCCCTAAACCAGCCGGCCAAACCCCCGACCGCTCAAGGGAAGCGGAAGTCAGTAACCGGTAATCGCCTAGGACCCCGTGAGGAATTTCCTCGGTAACCACAAACCCAGCACCCAGGGGCTTTACACAGCAGAATCACCATTTCGGCCACGGCACGCGGAGGAGGAGGCCGGTTCTCTATCGCGGAAACGAAAGCCCAGCACCCTGGCGTTTCGGGGACGGACAGCGGGACACGTAAGGGAGGGAACGACCGGCAGGACCTTTCTCAGCCCCACCCCCGCTCCAAGGTGCAGCAGCCCCAGGCGTGACCGGCGAGGACGAGAAGGGAGCAGCTCCCGGCAGAGGCAGCTTTCAGAGGGTTACCCGGGCAGACCCGCGCAGGGAGCCGCCAGGGGGGCCAGCGGGGGCATCCCGGGAGTTCCTCCGGGAACGAGGGTCACGGCACCCAGCAGGGACCGGGGGAGCAGCCGGTTCCACCCGGGCGGGGAGCGTCTCTTTAAGAGAAAGCCGAGGGAAAAGCCCGTCCTGCCGAGCGGGCGGGGCAGCACGCGCGCTCCCGGGGGATGGGGGGGGGGGGGGCGGGGGGCGGCAGTTTTCAGCTTTCCTCTTCTACCTCGGCACTCCCTCTCCACAGCCCCAAGGAAGGGACGGGTTATCAGGAAAAAACAGGCTTTAGTCTGAAGGAAAAAGCTTCCTTTTCCACAATCGCCTGTGTTTGAATTGAAGAGAAATCTACTTCCCCTGCAATTCTGGTAGTCTCAATTGGAGTCTCAATTGCCTTTTCTGTGCTGTTCGAGATATTAATTGATAGAGAATGCCCATTTTTTAATATTATTTAATTTCTGTTAAATAAAAAGCTTTTTCCACTTCTCTTCAAGGAATTTTTTTTCCCTTTCCTGGTCCAGTCAGTAGGGAGGGGTCATTTCCCTGGGGAAGACCCCATTTGGAGTTTTCCTCCCTAATTTGCCCTAAATTAGGACACAGCATTTCAAGGGTTTAAAGCTGCATTTCAGGGCACTTCTACCCACGCCCCAGCACCGAATATTTCCAACGGGAGCGAGGCCAGCAGGTATGTAATGGTAATGCCACCTGGGAGTCTATTCTTTTTCTTATTTTCATTTATAATGTAGAGAGCCTTGATTAGAAGTCCCTATGAGACACCATTCATATCAATACTATTCTTCTCTACCCTAATTAATCACAGGTGAAGTGCTACTTAGTAATCACTAAAAAATAATTATGCAAGTCCATAAATCATCCAACTTAGCCGGCAACGCTGCCGAAACACAAAGTTTTGCTTCTTACCTTTTTTTTCCCTTTGCTCCATTGCTCTGAGTAATTGTAGTAAAAAAAGAAAACACTGTCTTTTCCAAAAGTGTTTTCTTCTACATAGAGCTCCTTACCTGGAATTTAACTCAGAGGAGCCAAACAGCTACGGTCCCTCTGAGGGTTTTTATACCCGGTGGGATTTCCCACCCAGGCAGCGTGGGAAAAAGAGGCGGGCCCAATTAGGGGTATATTAACCCCAGGCTGTGCTAAGGGGCCTCATTCCCTCCTAGGGAATCAGCTGGGGTAAAGAGCTCGTCTCTCATTTCAGTGAGGAGGCTCTTTCCATTTACTTCAGCCTGCTCTTAGCAGGTATCTTTTGGGCATTTGAAGAAGCAGAGGTTTTGAAAAGACCTTGAAGAAAACAATATTGAACACAGGGAGTATTTAAGTTCATGATTTTGGGTTGGGAGTTCAGGGGTGATAAGATGCTTTTATGATGATTCTTCTGTTTGGGTTTTTTTTAGGAGGCTTGCAATTTCCTGGAGTTCTAGGTTATATCAAGTGCAATACTTCAGATTCTCTCAGCAGATTCATCGTGACACAAAAGGGAATCACCGCAACAGCCTTCCTTAGCGGCGGAGCGGTCTCTCCAGTGGATTTGCTTCAGAGAGATAAGTCAAGGGCTGTGGTCATAGAGGGAATCAAAGCAGGGTGGTGGGCTAGGATTCACACCGCCTAGGGTTTTGAGTCAGCTAAGGGCAGGGGGAGGTTTGAGAAACGGCCTCTGGGGCCATAGCCAGGGAAAGGCCAGCTTTGGCTAATAATGCTGAGGTGGGCAGGGCAGAGCAGCCCCAGGGTGTGTTATCACTTGTCTCTCGTGCTTTCTGTGTGTTCAGTTCATCTCGTGTAACGTGTCTCTTGCCTTAGTCCTCCCAGGAGCTTATGAGAAACCCCAGGTCCTTCTGCTCACCGCCCATCTTTGCATTCCTCGGCCCAGGGCCGACAGCGGCGAAGCTTCGATTCGGGAGCTTGGACACACATCAGAATTGCATCTCTTTTCAGAGGCATCCGATCGGATGTCTTTTTAGGTCTTGTTCTCAGCTGTGTCCACAGCTGTGTGCAGTCATCTTTCTTTACAGTGGAGCAGGACTTGTGCCGATTCAAAGGCAGGCAGAGGCTTCCAGCCACAGGATTCTCAGGCATCCGTCTCCGCGGTTCTTGATGGAAAAAGTCATCCCGTTAGCATCTTTTTCCTCCAGGGTCATCTGAGCCCAGTGCGCTCGCCTTCGGTCCCCCCTCGGTCATCTCGTGCAGCATTCCCTCGGTCCTCGTGAGGACTTTCTTGTCTGAGTTTTCTCTCACTGTCGTGTCCCCTCGTCTCACGTGTCACGGGTGTCTGGGGGTATTCGGTCCGGAGCTGCTCTGCCCTGCCACCCGGCCCGGTTGCAGCTGTTCAAGGACAAGTCCCGGGCACTTGCAATTGGGGATTTGTAATAGGGGCTGTAGTTGGAGTCTAGGTGGTATTCTTATGTTGGCAGAAGGTGTCTGGAGCTGTGAAGTTACCCTGCAGCACTTTGACTTTTTTCCTAACTTCCTTTCAGCTGCGGATGGATTGACCTCCCGGCAGAGCGCAGTATCCCAGATGACGGGGTCCCCCTGAGAAGGTCAGTCACAGTTCTTCTTTGCAGCGGGGCTGGAATCGGTAACTGTGTTACAGCTCTGCCCTTTGTATTTTTTTTCAGGAAGTAAAGCCTGATAGCAGCAGTGAAGGCGAAGCAGGTAGAAGGTGAGCCTCGGTTGGTGGAGAGAAGCAGTTGTTCTTGCTGGGGTCTCAGTTTCTGGGGCAACTCCAAGCATTCCTGCTTGTTTGTGTGTTTTAGGCTGCCTCCTGATGCTGTGCTGAGGTCCCCTCACCGACCTGCCAAGAGACCCGGTTCGCTTCTCCGGTGAGCTCCAGCAAATATTACCGGCGTCCGTGACGAAGCCTCGACCTCGTGCACGTGAAGGTGCGGTCCGGGTAGCCTCTAGCCACGGCCGAGGAGTCGCGGTGAGTCGGGGCCGTCGGGAGTAGCGGCGAGTGCGTGCTGAACTTTTAGCGATGCTACATCGCCTCCTCTGTGTTTATTGTAGGCGTACCCCGCGACGACGGCGTCCGCCTCGGAGCGCGGCCGGAGCGTGCGGCCCGAGGACCCGGGCGTTCCTAAGAGATGGTGAGTAGGAGCATAGTTGGGTTTTGGTGAATATGCCGCTAAGATTCTGCACTTATATTTGGTTTTCTTTATCGTAGGTGATGATACTTGTCTGAGACGACAGCCCGGTGAGAGAAGAACTTCCCAGACGGCGAGGTGGCTTTGTTTGGCCCCTGACCGGCTTCTCGCCGTGACTCACATCTTCAGCCATCCGAGAGATAAGTGGAGCCCGCAGAGGGGATCAAAGCAGGGCGGCGGGTCGGGACTCGGATCGGTTTGGGTTTTTGATTGAGCTTTGGGGATGGGGAGGTTCTAGAAATGACCCCATAGGCCCCATTGAGGGAAAAGCTCACTTTGGCTCACAGCGCTGAGGCGGGCAGGGCAGAGCAGTCACAGGGTGTGTCATTATCACTTGTCTCTTGTGCCTTCCGTGTCTTTTGTTCATCTCGTGTAACATGTCTCTTGCCTTAGTCCTCCCAGGGGCTTATGAGAAACCCCAGGTCCTTCCGCTCATCTCCCATCTTCGCGTTCCTCGGCCCAGGGCCGACAGAGTCTTCAATTCGGGAGCTTGGACACACATCAGAATCGCATCTCTTTTCAGAGGCATCCGATCGGATGTCTTTTTAGGTCTTGTTCTCAGCTGTGTCCACAGCTGTGTGCAGTCATCTTTCTTTACAGTGGATAAGGACTTGTGCCGATTCAAAGGCAGGCAGAGGCTTCCAGCCACAGGATTCTCAGGCATCCGTCTCCGCGGTTCTTGATGGAAAAAGTCATCCCGTTAGCATCTTTTTCCTCCAGGGTCATCCGAGCCCGGCGGGCTCGCCTTTGTTGCCCCCTTGGTCATCTCGTTCATCATTCTCTTGGTCCTTGTGAGGACTTTCTTGTCTCAGAGAGTTTTCTCTCCCTGCCGTGTCCCCTCGTCTCTTGTCTCATTTGTCACAGGTGTCTGGGGTTATTGGGTCCGGAGCTGCTCTGCCCTACCGCCCGGCCCGGTTGCAGCTGTTCAAGGACAGGTCCCAGGCAATTCTAATTGGGGATTTGTAATATGGGCTGTAGTTGGGAGTCTAGGTGGTATTTTTATGTTGGCAGAAGGTGTCTGGAGCTGAGAAGTTACCCTGCAGCACTTTGACTTTTTTCTTATCTTCCTTTCAGCTGCGGATGGATTGACCTCCCGGCAGAGCGCAGTATCCCAGATGACGGGGTCCCCCTGAGAAGGTCAGTCACGGTTCTTCTTTGCAGCGGGGCTGGAATCGGTCACTGTGTTACAGCTCTGCTCTTTGTATTTTTTTTCAGGAAGTGAAGCCAGATAGCAGCAGTGAAGGCGAAGCAGGTAGAAGGTGAGCCTCGGTTGGTGGAGAGAAGCAGTTGTTCTTGCTGGGGTCTCAGTTTCTGGGGCAACTCCAAGCATTCCTGCTTGTTTGTGTGTTTTAGGCTGCCTCCTGATGCTGTGCTGAGGTCCCCTCACCGACCTGCCAAGAGACCCGGTTCGCTTCTCCGGTGAGCTCCAGCAAATATTACCGGCGTCCGTGACGAAGCCTCGACCTCGTGCACGTGAAGGTGCGGTCCGGGTAGCCTTTAGCCACGGCCGAGGAGTCGCGGTGAGTCGGGGCCGTCGGGAGTAGCGGCGAGTGCGTGCTGAACTTTTAGCGATGCTACATCGCCTCCTCTGTGTTTATTGTAGGCGTACCCCGCGACGACGGCGTCCGCCTCGGAGCGCGGCCGGAGCGTGCGGCCCGAGGACCCGGGCGTTCCTAAGAGATGGTGAGTAGGAGCATAGTTGGGCTTTAGTGAATATGCCGCTAAGGTTCTGCACTTATATTTGGTTTTCTTTATCGTAGGTGATGATACTTGTCTGAGACGACAGCCCGGTGAGAGAAGAACTTCCCAGACGGCGAGGTGGCTTTGTTTGGGCCCTGACCGGCTTCTCGCCGTGACTCACATCTTCAGCCATCCGAGAGATAAGTGGAGCCCACAGAGGGGATCAAAGCAGGGCGGCGGGTCGGGACTCGGATCGGTTTGGGTTTTTGATTGAGCTTTGGGGATGGGGAGGTTCTAGAAATGACCCCATAGGCCCCATTGAGGGAAAAGCTCACTTTGGCTCACAGCGCTGAGGCGGGCAGGGCAGAGCAGTCACAGGGTGTGTCATTATCACTTGTCTCTTGTGCATTCCGTGTCTTTTGTTCGTCTCGTGTAACATGTCTCTTGCCTTAGTCCTCCCAGGGGCTTATGAGAAACCCCAGGTCCTTCCGCTCATCTCCCATCTTTGCATTCCTCGGCCCAGGGCCGACAGAGTCTTCAATTCGGGAGCTTGGACACACATCAGAATCGCATCTCTTTTCAGAGGCATCCGATCGGATGTCTTTTTAGGTCTTGTTCTCAGCTGTGTCCACAGCTGTGTGCAGTCATCTTTCTTTACAGTGGATAAGGACTTGTGCCGATTCAAAGGCAGGCAGAGGCTTCCAGCCACAGGATTCTCAGGCATCCGTCTCCGCGGTTCTTGATGGAAAAAGTCATCCCGTTAGCATCTTTTTCCTCCAGGGTCATCCGAGCCCGGCGGGCTCGCCTTTGTTGCCCCCTTGGTCATCTCGTTCATCATTCTCTTGGTCCTTGTGAGGACTTTCTTGTCTCAGAGAGTTTTCTCTCCCTGCCGTGTCCCCTCGTCTCTTGTCTCATTTGTCACAGGTGTCTGGGGTTATTGGGTCCGGAGCTGCTCTGCCCTACCGCCCGGCCCGGTTGCAGCTGTTCAAGGACAGGTCCCAGGCAATTCTAATTGGGGATTTGTAATATGGGCTGTAGTTGGGAGTCTAGGTGGTATTTTTATGTTGGCAGAAGGTGTCTGGAGCTGAGAAGTTACCCTGCAGCACTCTGACTTTTTTCTTATCTTCCTTTCAGCTGCGGATGGATTGACCTCCCGGCAGAGCGCAGTATCCCAGATGACGGGGTCCCCCTGAGAAGGTCAGTCACGGTTCTTCTTTGCAGCGGGGCTGGAATCGGTCACTGTGTTACAGCTCTGCTCTTTGTATTTTTTTTCAGGAAGTGAAGCCAGATAGCAGCAGTGAAGGCGAAGCAGATAGAAGGTGAGCCTCGGTTGGTGGAGAGAAGCAGTTGTTCTTGCTGGGGTCTCAGTTTCTGCTATAAGTTTAATCCCTTGTTTTTTTATTTTAGGTGGTGTACTTGCAAGATATCCCAGCCCAGGATGCCGGAGGACAGGTGGGTGCAAGCTCTAAGTGTTTTTTGGTGTTTAAGTCCCTGGTTTGCTGATTATGTTTAGTTCACTAAGACAAAATGAGAGAAGCACATCACAAATCCCACCTTGTGGATCCTGACACGAATCGGTGTCACGGACAGGGTTCTGAGAGACAGAAGGGGTTGCTGATTTATTGTGCACTCAGTATCAGAGCAAAGACGTTTCGCCTCAGCCGCCCCTAGCCTGCCACGCCGGTGAGCAGTGTCTAGAAAGCAAGGGAGGCGATTCGAATTTTTCAAAAACTGCACATGCCTCGATGCAAAGCACCCCACACTCGTTTGAGGGCTCTGTCTTCAGAACTTTACAAGGGATCTCTGAGTACAAGAGTTTGGCATGACTGATTTTTCTGTTTAAAGTACCTGGTTTGCTGATAATGTTTAGTTCTCTAGGACAGAATGAGAGAAGCACATCACAAATCCCACCTTGTGGATCCTGACACGAATCGGTGTCACGGACAGGATTCTGAGAGACAGAAGGGGTTGCAGATTTGTTGTGCGCTCAGTATCAGGGCAAAGACGTTTCGCCTCAGCCGCCCCTAGCCTGCCACGCCGGTGAGCAGTGTCTAGAAAGCAAGGGAGGCGATTCGAATTTTTCAAAAACTGCACATGCCTCGATGCAAAGCACCCCATACTCGTTTGAGGGCTCTGTCTTCAGAATTTTACAAGGGATCTCTGAGTGCAAGAGTTTGGACTGACTGATTTTTCTGTTTAAAGTACTTGGTTTGCTGAAAATGTTTATTTCTCTAAGACAGAATGAGAGAACCACATCACAAATCCCACCTTGTGGATCCTGACACGAATCGGTGTCACGGACAGGGTTCTGAGAGACAGAAGGGGTTGCAGATTTGTTGTGCGCTCAGTATCAGGGCAAAGACGTTTCGCCTCAGCCGCCCCTAGCCTGCCACGCCGGTGAGCAGTGTCTAGAAAGCAAGGGAGGCGATTCGAATTTTTCAAAAACTGCACATGCCTCGATGCAAAGCACCCCATACTCGTTTGAGGGCTCTGTCTTCAGAACTTTACAGGGGATCTTTGACTATGAGAGGTGGGACTGAGTGGTTTTTCTTCTAAGTCCCCGGTTGGCTGACAAGTTTTTGTAGTCCAAGATGGAATAAAGGAACCGCATCAGGAATTCCACCTTGCGGATTGTGCCAGTCATATTTTCTGTTTTGTCGTCTTAGGTTCTGCGAAGAGAGGCAGAGCCGAAGTTTGCGATCCGGCGCACCGAAGCCGGCGCGGGGGACGTCTCGACGTACACATCTTATCGAGGATGGGTTGTGTCCTATCATGTTACAAAAGGTAAGCATCACAGGTGGAAGTTGGGATCAGGGGAAAAGCATTTATAATCAGTGGAGGCAATTTGAAGTTAAGTTAGATGACAGGGCTGTAGTGGGATGGGCCCCTCAGAAGCCAAGGGAGAGGATTTCTTCTCAAGCTCCCCAGAGCTTTTGCCGGGCAGGGCAGTTCCAATCCTCGTTCTCTCGCGTTTCACGCCGTCAGCCGTCTCAGCCTCTTGATGTCATCGTGGATTTTTTCATCCGAGGAACCGGCCTTCGCGTCCCCGCAGCCATCGCCACGTTCACCCGGCAGCCATCGCCTGCGCTCGCCTCTGTGAAATGCCTTGTGCTGTGTTTGTCTCTGTGAAATGCCTTGTGCTGTGTTTGTCTCTGTGAAATGCCTTGTGCTGTGTTTGTCTCTGTGAAATGCCTTGTGCTGTGTTTGTCTCTGTGAAATGCCTTGTGCTGTGCTTGCCTTTGTAAAATGCCTTGTGCGGTGCTTGCCTTTGTAAAATGCCTTGTGCTTGCCTTTGTAAAATGCCTTGTGCTTGCCTTTGTAAAATGCCTTGTGCTTGCCTTTGTAAAATGCCTTGTGCTTGCCTTTGTAAAATGCCTTGTGCTTGCCTTTGTAAAATGCCTTGTGCTTGCCTTTGTAAAATGCCTTGTGCTTGCCTTTGTAAAATGCCTTGTGCTTGCCTTTGTAAAATGCCTTGTGCTTGCCTTTGTAAAATGCCTTGTGTTTGCCTCTGTGAAATGCCTTGTGCTGTGTTTGCCTCTGTGAAATGCCTTGTGCTGTGTTTGCCTCTGTGAAGTGCCTTGTGCTGTGTTTGCCTCTGTGAAGTGCCTTGTGCTGTGTTTGCCTCTGTGAAGTGCCTTGTGCTGTGTTTGCCTCTGTGAAGTGCCTTGTGCTGTGTTTGCCTCTGTCTCTGTGAAGTGCCTTGTGCTGTGTTTGCCTCTGTCTCTGTGAAGTGCCTTGTGCTGTGTTTGCCTCTGTCTCTGTGAAGTGCCTTGTGCTGTGTTTGCCTCTGTCTCTGTGAAGTGCCTTGTGCTGTGTTTGCCTCTGTCTCTGTGAAGTGCCTTGTGCGGTGTTTGCCTCTGTCTCTGTGAAATGCCTTGTGCGGTGTTTGCCTCTGTCTCTGTGAAATGCCTTGTGCGATGTTTGCCTCTGTCTCTGTTAAGTGCCTTGTGCTGTGTTTGCCTCTGTCTCTGTTAAGTGCCTTGTGCTGTGTTTGCCTCTGTCTCTGTAAAAAATGCCTTGTGCTGTGTTTGCCTCTGTAAAAGTTGCCTTGTGCTGTGTTTGCCTCTGTAAAAGTTGCCTTGTGCTGTGTTTGCCTCTGTAAAAAATGCCTTGTGCTGTGTTTGCCTCTGTAAAAAATGCCTTGTGCTGTGTTTGCCTCTGTAAAAAATGCCTTGTGCTGTGTTTGCCTCTGTAAAAAATGCCTTGTGCTGTGTTTGCCTCTGTAAAAAATGCCTTGTGCTGTGTTTGCCTCTGTAAAAAATGCCTTGTGCTGTGTTTGCCTCTGTAAAAGTTGCCTTGTGCTGTGTTTGCCTCTGTAAAAGTTGCCTTGTGCTGTGTTTGCCTCTGTAAAAAATGCCTTGTGCTGTGTTTGCCTCTGTAAAAAATGCCTTGTGCTGTGTTTGCCTCTGTAAAAAATGCCTTGTGCTGTGTTTGCCTCTGTAAAAAATGCCTTGTGCTGTGTTTGCCTCTGTAAAAAATGCCTTGTGCTGTGTTTGCCTCTGTAAAAAATGCCTTGTGCTGTGTTTGCCTCTGTAAAAAATGCCTTGTGCTGTGTTTGCCTCTGTAAAAAATGCCTTGTGCTGTGTTTGCCTCTGTAAAAAATGCCTTGTGCTGTGTTTGCCTCTGTAAAAAATGCCTTGTGCTGTGTTTGCCTCTGTAAAAAATGCCTTGTGCTGTGTTTGCCTCTGTAAAAAATGCCTTGTGCTGTGTTTGCCTCTGTAAAAAATGCCTTGTGCTGTGTTTGCCTCTGTAAAAAATGCCTTGTGCTGTGTTTGCCTCTGTAAAAAATGCCTTGTGCTGTGTTTGCCTCTGTAAAAAATGCCTTGTGCTGTGTTTGCCTCTGTAACTGCATTGGCTTGGAGCTGCCCTGCCCTGGCACTTAGAGTTAGGTAGAACAGGTATGAAAGGTTATAGTTCCTCTTTTCTCTGAGGCTGTTGTGTAGAAAATGTGTGGGCCTAGAGGGGGGCTGAGTCATAGCTATCATACACTTCCCTCACTGACCACCTTGTGTTGTCTTGCAGGTCTCCGATGCCTATTTTCTAAGGATCTCCCATTTGATGTTGAGAAGCAGCAGCGAGAAGATATCTCGGGGATTTTGCTCAGCACAGTGTTTCAAATAAGGGTTGTGGTCACTGTGTGAGTTAGAGTCTCCTGCTGTGTGGCAGAGTGTGTCTGTCTGTGAGAGTCGGTGGGTCTGGGTGTGCTTGTGTGTGTGTGTGTGTTGAATGGTTCTAACCTTGTGTGTATTGCTTTTGCTTTTCAGGACTTTAAATTAAATTTTAAACTTAGAATAAAAAATCCCCAGCTGGGGGGGTTTTTTTTTTTTCCCCCCCGGCTGGGGTTTTTTTTCCTCGGTCCCGGCCGGTCTGCGAGGCGACTGTCATCGCCTAAGTTTGGGCACGGACCGGCCCCGGACCGAGGTTTTCGTCAGGCAGGCTGATTTTTTGAGGCCCCCGGGAACTGAGTTCCCGTGGGGTAGGAGGGGTGGGTGTGTGTGTGGGTTGAGTGGTTCTAACCTTGTGTGTATTGCTTTTGCTTTTCAGGACTTTAAATTAAATTTTAAACTTAGAATAAAAAATCCCCAGCTGGGGGGGTTTTTTTTTTTTTCCCCCCCGGCTGGGGTTTTTTTTCCTCGGTCCCGGCCGGTCTGCGAGGCGACTGTCATCGCCTAAGTTTGGGCACGGACCGGCCCCGGACCGAGGTTTTCGTCAGGCAGGCTGATTTTTTGAGGCCCCCGGGAACCGAGTTCCCGTGGGGTAGGAGGGGTGGGTGTGTGTGTGGGTTGAGTGGTTCTAACCTTGTGTGTATTGCTTTTGCTTTTCAGGACTTTAAATTAAATTTTAAACTTAGAATAAAAAATCCCCAGCTGGGGGGGTTTTTTTTTTTTTCCCCCCCGGCTGGGGTTTTTTTTCCTCGGTCCCGGCCGGTCTGCGAGGCGACTGTCATCGCCTAAGTTTGGGCACGGACCGGCCCCGGACCGAGGTTTTCGTCAGGCAGGCTGATTTTTGAGGCCCCCGGGAACCGAGTTCCCGTGGGGTAGGAGGGGTGGGTGTTGTGTGGTTCTAACCTTGTGTGTATTGCTTTTGCTTTTCAGGACTTTAAATTAAATTTTAAATTTAGAATAAAAAATCCCCAGCTGGGGGGGTTTTTTTTTTTTCCCCCCCGGCTGGGGTTTTTTTTCCTCGGTCCCGGCCGGTCTGCGAGGCGACTGTCATCGCCTAAGTTTGGGCATGGACCGGCCCCGGACCGAGGTTTTCGTCAGGCAGGCCGATTTTGAGGCTCCCGGGAACCCCGTTCCCGAGGACCACGGACAGCAGGATTACAACGGGGCGGTCGAGAGGAGAGCGAAGGTGAGTGTGTGTGCGAGCTGAAGCCGGCTTCAGTGGCGAATGAGTATTGTGTTTTCTGTGTGCTCGTTGTGGTGTGGGAGACTGTTAATAATGAAACAGTGTGTATTGTCCTTTTCAGAAATGGTTATATTATGTTATATATGTATTTGGCTTGTATTGTTTTGTATTTGCTGCTGTGTTTCTCTGTATTACTGTGTATGTGAATTAGGAGTTTTTCAGCGTGTACACGAATTGTATTGTATTGTAATGCATTTGTATCCAGTTTCTATGTGTTTTGCTGTACTGTAAATAAATTCATTCAATAAAGGTGCCTAACCCCTAATAAAGATGATCCCCCCCGCCCCCTCCTCCCCGAGTCCTGTGTTTTTCGTGTGGTGTAGTCATTATTTTCCCTCTATTTCTTGCTTTTCTGTCTCTTTCTAACCTCTTTTCTGTCTGTCACTTTCTCTCAGTCTCTGTCACTGTTGCTCACTCTACTTTTCTGTTTCTTTGCTCTCTGAGTCTAACCCTTTCTCTTCCCTCCAACTCTGTTACTTTTCCCTCCAGCTCCGAGTTGGACAGACAGCAAACGGAGTCGATTCCTTTCCACCGTAACTCTGAGTTACAGTGACAGGCATCGTCTCTGTTTCCTTTCTCTCCACCTCTGAGTTAGACAGAAAAGAAATAGAGTTGGTTTCTCTCCACTCTGCCTCTCTTTCTTTTCTCTCCAGCTCCGAGTTAGAGAGACAGCAAATGGAGTTGATTCCTTTCCACTGTAACTCTGAGTTACAGTGAGCAGGACTCACCTCTGTTTCCTTTCTCTCTACCTCTGAGTTAGACAGAAAAGAAATAGAGCTGTTTTTCTTTTCACTCCAACTTTGTTTTCTTTCCCTCTAGCTCCGTGTTAGACAGAAAGCAAGCAGAGTTGATTTCTTTCCACTGTAACTTAGAGTTACAGTGAACAGGAATTGCCTCTGTTTTGTTTCTCTCTACCTCTGAGTTAGACAGAAAGAAATAGAGTTGGTTTCTTTCCCCTGTCCCTCTCTTCTTCTTTTCACTTCAACTTAGTTTCTTTTCTCTCTTACTCTATTTCCTTTCCCTCTGAGTTTTTATTTTGTTCCACTCTCCCTCTCTTTGTTTTTCTTCTGACTTAGTTTCCTTTCCCTCTGTGTTTCTTTCCCCTGTCTCTCTTTTTCTTTTCACTTCAACTTAGTTTCTTTTCTCTCTCACTCTATTTCCTTTCCCTCTGAATTTTTATTTTGTTCCACTCTCCCTCTCTTTTTGTTTTACTTCTAACTTTGTTTCCTTTCCCCTGTCCCTCTCTTCTTTTCACTTCAACTTAGTTTCTTTTCTCTCTCCCCCTCTTTGTTTTCCTTCTAACTTTGTTTCCTTTCCCTCTGTGCTTCTTTCCCCTGTCCCTCTCTTTCTTTTCACTCTAAGTCTCTTACCCTTTTCTCTGTAACTCAGACTTTATTTCTTCTTCCTCTCTGTTTCCTTTCTCTCTAACTTCTTTTCTTTTCTCTCTAAGTTTGAGTTCATCATTTCCTTTCATTCAAACTTTAAGTTTGAGTGAAATGAACTGATCAACTCAAAGTCCTCTCTCTTCTAACTTCTAGTTTTGCTTTCTAGCTTTAAAGTTTAAAAAAAGCAGCAGTAGAACCTTTCATGCTCCCGGGGAGTAAATAAACAAAACAAATCTTGATTATAAATACATACCACTTACTCCCCGGGAGCATGAAACCTTCTACTGCTGCACCAGACTTATAGTTTTTATTCTTTTTATATATATATATAGTATATATACTATATAGGGGTCCCCACCCATACACACCCACATACTATAGTATAGCCACCCCCTAGCCGTCTGAGAGCTCCACTGAGTCCCACCACAACCACCTGACACACCAATTACCCAGCCCCAAACACCCCCTCCCCAATCACCCACCCCTCCTATACACCCCCTATCCCCAATCACTCACCCTACACATACACCCACCCCTCTCATTCACCCCCTATCCCCAATCACTCACCCCCCTATGCACCCCCCCCAGTCCCAAGCACCCACCCCCCTATGCACCCCCCCCAGTCCCAAGCACCCGCCCCCCTATGCACCCCCCCCAGTCCCAAGCACCCACCCCCCCTATGCACCCCCCCAGTCCCAAGCACCCACCCCTCACATGCACCCACTCCCAAATCACCCACCCAGCCCCTAGCACCCACCCCAGACAAGCACACCCATTCCCTGACCCTAACCCTAAATGCCGCCACCCAGCAGCTGCACCCCCTAACAGAGTAGCCCACCCGCAACAAGAAACACCGAAAAACGGGCCCTCTGCACTACGTCACACCGCTCCGCCCCCCTGCGCCGCCCTCGAGCTGCCCATCACGCCGCTCCGCCCCCCTGCTCCGCCCCCGCGCTGTCCGTCACGCCGCTCCGCCCCCCGACACCGCCCCCGCGCTGTCCGTCACGCCGCTCCGCCCCCCGGTGCCGCCCCCGCGCTGTCCGTCACGCCGCTCCGCCCCCCGGCGCCGCCCCCCGCGCTGTCCGTCACGCCGCTCCACCCCCCGGCGCCGCCCCCGCCACGACGTCACCGCGCTCCACCCCCGGCTCCGCCCACGCCGTGACCTCACCGCGCTCCGCCCCCGGCTCCGCCCCCGGCGCGACGTCACAGCGCTCCGGCCCCGCCCCCGCCGCGACGTCACCGCGCCCCGCCCCCGCCGTGACGTCACCGCGCCCCGCCCCCGGCTCCGCCCCCGCCGTGACGTCACCGCGCCCCGCCCCCAGCCCCGCCCCCCGCCGTGACGTCACCGCGCTCCGCCCCCGCCGTGACGTCACCACGCCCCGCCCCCGGCACCGCCCCCGATGACGTCACACGGCCGCCATTTTGAAAAACACATCATAGAATCTTTAATAAAAAAACATACAAAACCACAAAAAAACCGCACACCAACGCAATCACCACACCCCCGCACATCACGCCGACCCCCCCACGTCGAAAAAACCGGCCCTGAAACCCCGAAACGACGCACATTCGCCGGCGATCCCCCAAGCGCCGCGCGGCCGCGGGAGCGGCCCGCGCCGCCACCGAACGACCCTCCGGCGCGCGCCAGCGCGCCGGAGGGTCGTTCGGTGGCGGCGCGGGCCGCTCCCGCGGCCGCGCGGCGCCGGCATAACCCCCGGTCCCGGGCGCCGGCATGTTGACCGGAAGTACGTCACCGCGGCCATAGCAACGGCCCGGAAGTCCATCCGCGCATGCGCGCCGCCATTTTGTCTAGTAAACAAAGCCCCGGACCACGCCGAAACGCGGCGCCGCCCCAAAACGCGCTGAAACGCGGCGCAACAGCGTCCTCACACCCCCCACACACCCCGCCGGTCCCCCCACGCCGAAAAAACCGGCACAGAAACCCCGGAACGACACACAAACGCCGGCGATCCCCCAAACGCCGCGCGGCCGCCAGAGCGGCCCGCGGCACCACGGAACGACCCTCCGGCGCGCGCCAGCGCGCCGGAGGGTCGTTCCGTGGCGACGCGGGCCGCTCCCGCGGCCGCGCGGCGCCGGCAAAACCCCCGGTCCCGGGCGCCGCCATCTTGACCGGAAGTGCGTCACCGCGGCCATGCCAACAACCCGGAAGCTCCACCGCGCATGCGCGCCGCCATTTTGTCGAGTACACAAAGCCCCGGAGGACCCCGAAACACGGCGCCGCCCCGGAGCCCCAAAACGCGCCGAAACGCGACACAACAGCGTCGTCACACCTCCCACACATCCCGCCGATCCCACCACGCCGAAAAAACCGGCCCGAAAACCCCAGAACAGCGCACAATCGCCGGCGATCCCCCAGGCGCCGCGCGGCCGCGGGAGCGGCCCGCGCCGCCACCGAACGACCCTCCGGCGCGCGCCAGCGCGCCGGAGGGTCGTTCGGTGGCGGCGCGGGCCGCTCCCGCGGCCGCACGGCGCCGGCAAAAACCCCGGTCCCGGGCGCCGCCATCTTGACCGGAAGTGCGTCACCGCAGCCATGGCAACCAACCGGAAGCCCGACCACGCATGCACACCGCCATTTTGTCCCGTAAACAAAGCCCCGAAGCACCCCGAAACGCGGCGCCACGGGGCAGCGGCAAAACGCGCCGAAACGCCGCGCGATAGCGCGGCGTTTCGGCGCGTTTTGCCGCTGCCCCGCGGCGCCGCGTTTCGCCACCGAGAACAACACAGAGAGCCCCATACAGAGGTAAGCCCACGCGCACCGCCATCTTGAACCGGAAGTACAGGGTTAGAAGGCGGACTTAGGGGGTGGGGTTAGGGGGTGGGGGTTAGGGTTAGGGTTAGGGTT
>JANVCZ010000030.1:5651899-5680396 GCA_032357785.1 Periparus ater
AAATACCAAAAGTGGCAGAAACGGCATCAAAATGGCCCCAAAAATACTAAAAGTGGCATAAACAGCATTAAAGTGGCCCCATAAATACCAAAAGTGCCACAAAAACCCCAAAACCCCCCCAAAAACCCCAAAATCTCGCCAAAACCCCCTCAAAATCCCCCCAAAACAACATAAAAAACCCCAAAATTGCCCCCAAACACCCCAAAAATTGCCCCAAAAACCCCCAAATCCACCCAAAAAAACCCCCAAAAATCTCCCCAAAATCACCCTAAAATCTACCCCAAAAAGCCCCAAAAATCGCCCCAAAACCCCCAAAAAATCCACCCCAAACCCCCTCAAAATCCACTCCAAAATCCACCCCCAAGAAACCCCCAAAACCCCCCAAAACCCCAAAATCCACCCCAAAACTCACCAAAAAAAACCCCAAAATCGCCCCAAAATCTCCCCCAAAACCACCCCCCAAAATCCTGAAAACCCCCCAAAATCTCCCCCAAAAAACTCCAAAACCCCTCAAAAAAACCCCAAAAACCCCCAAACTCCACCCCAAAACCCCCCAAAATCCCTCAAAACCCCCCAAAACCTCCCAAAAAAACCCCAAAATCGCCCAAAACCCCAAAATCTCCCCCCAAACCCCAAAATCCTCCCTCCAATAAACCCAAAAACCCCAAAGCCCCTCAAAAAACCCCCAAACCCCCCAAATCCACCCCAAAACCCCCAAAAAACCCCAAAACCCCCCAAACCCCCCCAAAAAACCCCAAAAACCCCAAAACCACTCAAACCCCCCAAAAAACCCCCAAAAACCCCAAAACCACTCAAAAATACCCAAAAAACCCCCAAACCCCCCAAAATCCACCCCAAAAAACCCCCCAAAACCCCAAAACCACTCAAAAAAAAACCCAAAAAACCCCCAAACCCCCCAAAATACACCCCAAAAAACCCAAAACCCCTCAAAAAAACCCTAAAAAACCCCAAAAACTGCCCCAAAACCCCCAAAATCCCAAAAATCGCCCCAAAAAACCCAAAACCCCTCAAAAAACCCCCAAACCCCCCAAATCCACCCCAAAACCCCCCAAAAAAACCCCAAAAAACCCCAAAACCACTCAAAAAAAACCCAAAAAACACCCAAACACCCCAAAATCCACCCAAAAAACCCCCAAACCCCCCAAACCCCCCAAAAAACCCAAAACCCCTCAAAATACACCCCAAAAAACCCAAAACCCCTCAAAAAAACCCCAAAAAACCCCAAAAACTGCCCCAAAACCCCCAAAACCCCAAAAATCGCCCCAAAAAACCCAAAACCCCTCAAAAAACCCCCAAACCCCCCAAATCCACCCCAAAACCCACCCAAAAAACCCCAAAAACCCCAAAACCCCTCAAAAAAAAACCCCAAAAACCCCAAAAAACCCCAAAAACCCCCCAAAATCCACCCCAAAAAAACCCAAAAAAACCCAAAACCCCTCAAAAAACCCCAAAAAAACCCCCCAAAAACCCAAAAAATCCCCAAAACCGCCCCAAAACCCCCAAAATCCACCCCAAAAAACCCAAAAACCCCAAAAACTGCCCCAAACCCCCCAAAAATCGCCCAAAAACCCCCAAATTCCCCCCCGAAGCCCCGAAATCCCCCGGAATTTGGGTGGGGGTCTCCTACCGGTGACGTCAAAGGTGAGCTCGGGGCTGTCCCGGGGGGTCTCGGGGGTCTCGGGACCCCCCAAAATCCTCAGCAGGGCGGGCTGGGGGGAGGGGGAGCCCCTCTCGTCCAGCAGGAGGCAGCGCAGGGTTTGGGGGGGGGGCACCCCAAAAACGGAGACCCCTCCCAAATCAGCAGCAGAGCTGGGGAGGGGGAAAAATGGGGGTTGGGGGGGGGGTCTTGGAGGGGTTTGGGGAGGATTGGGGGGTCTTGGGGTGAATTTTGGGGGATTTGGGGGATTTGGGGGGTCCTGGGGGGATTTGGGGGGTCTTGGGGAGGGTTTGGGGGGGATTTGGGGAGATTTAGGGGGTCTTGGAGGGTTTGGGGGGATTTGGGGGGTCTTGGGGGATTTGGGTGAATTTTGGGGGTTTGGGGGGATTTGGGGGGTCTTGGGGGGATTTGGGGGGATTTGGGGAGATTTAGGGGTCTTGGGGGGATTTGGGGGGGTCTTGGGGGGATTTGGGGGATTTGGGGAGATTTGGGGGGTCTTGGAGGGGTTTGGGGAGATTTGGGGGGTCCTGGGGGGATTTGGGGGGTCTTGGAGAGGTTTGGGGAAGGATTTGGGGTGAATTTGGGGGGGGTTTGGGGGTTCTGGGGGATTTGGGGGGTCCTGGGGGATTTGGGGGGTCTTGGGGAGGGTTTGGGGGGGATTTGGGGAGATTTAGGGGTCTTGGAGGGGTTTGGGGGGGTCTTGGAGGGGTTTGGGGTGAATTTTGGGGGGTTTGGGGGGATTTGGGGGGGATTTGGGGGGTCTTGGAGGGGTTTGGGGGGGATTTGGGGGTCTTGGGGTGAATTTTGGGGGATTTGGGGGGATTTGGGGGGTCCTGGGGGGGATTTGGGGGGTCTTGGGGAGGGTTTGGGGGGGATTTGGGGAGATTTAGGGGGTCTTGGAGGGGTTTGGAGGGTTCTTGGAGGGGTTTGGGGGAGATTTGGGGGGTCTTGGGGGGATTTGAGGGGGATTTGGGGAGATTTAGGGGGTCTTGGAGGGGTTTGGGGGGGATTTGGGGGGTCTTGGAGGGGTTTGGGGGATTTGGGGTGAATTTCGGGGAGTTTTGGAGGGAATTTGGGGGGTCTTGGAGGGGTTTGGGGTGAATTTTGGGGGGTTTGGGGGGATTTGGGGGGGTCTTGGGGGGGATTTGGGGGGTCTTGGGGGGATTTGGGGAGATTTAGGGGGTCTTGGAGGGGTTTGGGGGGATTTGGGGGGTTCTTGGAGGGGTTTGGGTGAATTTTGGGGGATTTGGGGGGTCCTGGGGGGGATTTGGGGAGATTTAGGGGGTCTTGGGGGGATTTGGGGGGGATTTGGGGAGATTTAGGGGGTCTTGGAGGGGTTTGGGGGGATTTGGTGGGTCTTGCGAAGGGTTTGAGGGAGATTTGGGGGTTTGGGGGGATTTGGGGGGTCCTGGGGGGGATTTGGGAAGATTTAGGGGGTCTTGGAGGGGTTTGGGGGGATTTGGGGGGTCTTGGGGGGATTTGGGGTGAATTTTGGGGGGTTTGAGGGGATTTGGGGGGTCCTGGAGGGATTTGGGGGAGATTTGGGGGGTCTTGGGGGGTCCTGAGGGGATTTGGGGTGAATTTGGAGGGGTTTGGGGGGTCTTGGAGGGGTTTGGGGAAGGTTTGGGGGGTCTTGGGAGGGTTTGGGGGCTCCTGGGGGGATTTGGGGGGTCCTGAGATGATTTGGGGGGCTCTTGGAGGGGTTTGGGGGGGATTTGGGGGGCCCTGGGGGGATTTGGGGAGATTTAGGGGGTCTTGGAGAGGTTTGGGGGGGTTGGGGGTCCTGGGGGGATTTGGGGAGGGTTTGGGGGGGTTTTGGGGTGAATTTGGGGGGTCTTGGAGGGATCTGGGAGGATTTGGGGGGTCCTGAGGGATTTTGGGGGTCTTGGGAGGGTTTGGAGGGGTCTTGGGGGGAGTTGGGGGAGATTTGGAAGGGTTGGAGGGGATTTGGGGTGAATTCGGGGGGTTTGGGGTGAATTTAGGGAGGTTCTTAGAGGGGTTTGGAGGGATTTGGGGGGGGTTGGGGGAAATTTAGGGGGGTCTTGGGGGGATTTGGGGGGTCCTGGAAGGGTTTGAGGGGGATTTGGGGGGTCTTGGAGAGGTTTGGGAAGGATTTTGGGGGGATTTGGGGAATCCCGGGGGGATTTGGGGAGGTTTTTATTTGTAAGGAGGAGGAAAAAGAACCCTGAGGCGCTGATTTTGGGGATTTCCCAGGATTTAAAGGGAATTTTGTGGGATTTGGGGGTTCAGGGATGGGATCCGCAGGGATTTGGGGTCGGGAGGATTTAGAGGGGGTCGAGATTTTGGGGTTTTTTAGATAAATTTGAAGTTTTTTTAAGCTCCTCACCCGCCAGGTCGAGCCGCGCTCCCGCCATCGCTTTCGCTTTCGCTTCAGGACACGCCCACTGCTTCAAAAACCCCCCAAAACCGCCCAAATTTACCCAAATTCACCCCAAAATTTCTCTAAGGGGATTCGGCCGTGCCCAAAACCCCAAAATTCCCCCTCAGGGACCCCAAAAATTTCAGGTTAAGCCCTCAGGGACCCCCAAAATTTCCCCCTCAGAGGCTCCGGTCACGCCCACAGAGCTCTGGCCTCGCCCCCAAGCTCAAATTTACCCCCAAATTCCCCAAAAGTCACACAAATTAACCCAAATTCACCCCAAAATTCCTCTCAGAGGATTCAGCCATGCCCAAGACCACAAAATTCCCCCTCAGGGACCCCAAAAATTTCAGGTTAAGCCCTCAGGGACCCCCAAAATTTCCCCCTCAGAGGCTCCGGTCACGCCCACAGAGCTCTGGCCTCGCCCCCAAGCTCAAATCTGTCACAAAAACCTCCAAAATCCCCCCAAATTCAACCAAAATCACCCCAAATTTCTCTCAGGGGATTCAGCCATGCCCAAAACCTCAAAATTCCCCCTCAGGGACCCCAAAAATTCCAGGTTAAGCCCTCAGGGACCCCCAAAATTTCCCCCTCAGAGGCCCTGGTCACGCCCACAGAGCTCTGGCCTCACCCCCAAGCTCAAATTTACTCCCAAATTCCCCAAAAGTCACCCAAAATCACCCAAATTCACCCCAGAATTTCCCTCAGGGGATTCGGCCCCGTCCTAGACTCCAAAATTCCCCCTCAGGGACCTAAAAAATTTCAGATTAAGCCCTCAGGGATCCCCAAAATTTCCCCCTCAGCGGCTCCGGTCACGCCGCGAAGCCCAAATCTGCCACAAACCGCCCCAAAATCATCCCAAAATCGCCCCAAATTCACCCCAAATCACCCCAAAATTCCTCTCGGGAGCTTTTGACACGTCCAAGACCACAAAATTCCCCTCAGGAACCCCAAAAATTCCCCTCAGAGGCTCCGCTCACGCCCCCGAATCCAAATCTGCCCCAAACGGCGCCAAAATCACCCCAAAATTCCCCTCAGGGATTCTGGCCCCGCCCCCTCACCCCGAATACCCACGTGACCCAATCTGGCCACGCCCCCATTTCCATTTATGGAAATTGACCACGCCCCAATTTCCATTTATGGAAATTGACCACGCCCCTATTTCCATTTATGGAAAATGACCACGCCCTCTTTCTAATGGCTCCGCCCCTCGTGTTTTGGCCACGCCCCTTCCACATTGGCCACGCCCCCTTTGTCTCCAAATTCCCAGATTTTTGCGGATTCGGCCCAAATTTCTCGGGAATTTTTGGGATCTGGGGGTGTCAGGGATGAACTGGAAGATTTTGAGGAAGATCCCCAAAATTTTGGGAGCTCAGAACCACCCCAAACCCCACCCCAGGCGAAAATTCAGCGCCGCCGCCGGATAAAAATCTGCATTTCGGGTCGGTTTGGTGGGATTTAATGGGAATTTTTTTTGGGAAATCTGGGGAATCCAAGGAATTTTTTTTTTTTGGGAATGAGGGGTTTTCCCCAAAAGATTTTGGGGTGTTCAGGGTTTAGCCTGCAATTCCTGCTGGAGTTTCCCCAGCACCTCCCGCTGCTGCTCCGAGCGCCGCTCCAGATCCTGCATCTGCTGCTCGTAGCGTTTCCTGAATTTCGGGGTGAAAAACGGGAATTTTGGGGTCAAAAACCGGGAATTTCAGGGTGAAAATCAGGAATTTTAAGGTGAAAAATGGGAATTCCTGTTTTTCCCCACGTTTTTTGCTCTTTTTTTCCCATTTTTCCCATTTTTCTCCCGTTTTCCTTCCCCTTTTTTCCCCAATTTTCCTGCATTTCATCTCCTAATTTTTCCCTCATTTTCCCACTTTTTTCTCCTATTTTTTCCTCCTGTTTTTTCCCATTTTCTGGCATTTTTAATTTCCCTTTTTTCCCTCATTTTCCCGCATTTTTTTCCCAATTTTTCCCCCTATTTTTTCCCCCTTTTCCTGCATTTTTTCCCATTTTTTCCTATTTTTTAACCCCCTTTTATTCCCCATTTTTTCCCCTATTTTTTTCCCCACTTTTCCATCTTTTTCCCCATTTTTTCCCCTTTTTCCCCCATTTTTTCCCCCAGATTTTTCACCCTTTTCCTGCATTTTTTCCCCATTTTTTCCCCCAGATTTTTCCCCTTTTCTTGCATTTTTTCCCATTTTTTTCCCCATTTTTTCCCCCAGATTTTCCCCCTTTTCCTGCATTTTTTTGCCATTTTTTTCCCCAGATTTTCCCCTTTTCCTGCATTTTTTCCCATTTTTTTCCCCATTTTTCCCCCCTGATTTTTCCCCTTTTCCTGCATTTTTTCCCATTTTTTTCCCATTTTTTCCCCCAGATTTTCCCCCTTTTCCTGCATTTTTTTCCCCATTTTTCCCCCAGTTTTTTCCCCTTTTCTTGCATTTTTTCCCCATTTTTTCCCCAGTTTTTTCCCCTTTTCTTGCATTTTTTTCCCATTTTTTCCCCCATTTTTCCCCCCAGATTTTTCCCCTTTTCTTGCATTTTTTTCCTATTTTTTTCCCATTTTTTTCCCCCAGATTTTTCCCCTTTTCCTGCATTTTTTTCCCATTTTTTCCCCATTTTTTCCCCCAGATTTTTCCCCTTTTCCTGCATTTTTTTCCCATTTTTTCCCCATTTTTTCCCCCAGATTTTTCCCCTTTTCTTGCATTTTTTTCCCATTTTTTCCCCCAGATTTTTCCCCTTTTCCTGCATTTTTTTCCCATTTTTTTCCCGATTTTTCCCCCCAGATTTTTCCCCTTTTCTTGCATTTTTTTCCCATTTTTTTCCCCATTTTTTCCCCCAGATTTTTCCCCTTTTCTTGCATTTTTTTCCCATTTTTTCCCCATTTCTTCCCCCAGATTTTTCCTCTTTTCTTGCATTTTTTTCACATTTTTTCCCCCATTTTTCCCCCAGATTTTTCCCCTTTTCCTGCATTTTTTTCACATTTTTTTCCCCATTTCCCCCAGATTTTTCCCCTTTTCTTGCATTTTTTTCACATTTTTTTTCCCATTTTTTTCCCCATTTTTTCCCCCAGATTTTTCCCCTTTTCCTGCATTTTTTTCCCATTTTTTCCCCATTTTTCCCCCCAGACTTTTCCCCTTTTCCTGCATTTTTTCCCCTATTTTTCCCCCATTTTTCCTCATTTTTTCCCCCAGATTTTTCCCCTTTTCTTGCATTTTTTTCACATTTTTTCCCCATTTTTTCCCCCATTTTTTCCCCCAGATTTTTCCCCTTTTCTTGCATTTTTTTCACATTTTTTCCCCATTTTTTCCCCCATTTTTTCCCCCAGATTTTTCCCCTTTTCTTGCATTTTTTCCCATTTTTTCCCCCAGATTTTTCCCCTTTTCTTGCATTTTTCCTCATTTTTTCCCCCAGATTTTTCCCCTTTTCTTGCATTTTTTCCCATTTTTTTCCCCAGATTTTTCCCCTTTTCCTGCATTTTTTTCCCATTTTTTTCCCCATTTTTCCCCCCAAATTTTTCCCCTTTTCCTGCATTTTTTTCCCATTTTTTTCCCATTTTTTTCCCATTTTTCCCCCCAGATTTTTTCCCGTTTTCCCCCTTTTTCCCCCCAAACCCACATTTCCCCGGAGATGTATTCCAGCCGTTTTCCCACGGTGTTTTTGGCCTCCTCCAGCTCCTGCTTCACCAAAACGGGGCCCAAAAGCTTAAAAATGGTGTTGGAATCATCCAGAAGGTTCAGTTCCTGCGGGAATCGGGGAGAAAAAACGGGATTTTGGGTAAAAAATTGGGATTTGGGGAAAAAAAATGGGATTTGGGGGAAAAAAATTGGGATTTGGGGGAAAAAAAAATGAGATTTTGGGGAAAAAAATTGGATTTTGAGGGGAAAAAATGGGATTTTGGAGGGAAAAAATGGGATTTGGGGATAAAAAATGGGATTTTGGGTAAAAAAAATTGGATTTGTGGGGAATAAAATGGGATTTTGGGAAAAAAAATGGGATTTGGGGGGAAAAATGAGATTTTGGGTAAAAAAATTGGATTTTGAGGGGAAAAAATGGGATTTTGGAGGGAAAAAATGGGATTTGGGGATAAAAAATGGGATTTTGGGTAAAAAAAATTGGATTTGGGGGAAAAAATGGGATTTTGGGGGGGAAAAATAGGATTTTGGATAAAAAAATGGGATCTGGGAGGGAAATGGGATTTGGGGGGGAAAAATGGGATTTGTAGGGGAAAAAATGGGATTAGGAGGGGAAAAAATGGGATTTGGGGGGAAAAAATGGGGATTTTTGGTAAAAAATTGGATTTTGGAAGGGAAAAGAGGGATTTAGGAAAAGGGATTTGGGAATAAAAAGGATTTAGGGAAAAAAAGAGGATTTTGGGGTGAAAAAAAGGGGATTTTGGAAGGAAAATACAGGAATTTAGGGGGGAAAAAGTGATTTTTGAGGGGGAAAAAGAGGATTTTGGGGGAGATTTGGAGTCTCTTGAATTTTGGGATTTTTTAGGGATTTTTGGGGGAGTTGTGAGAGATTTTTGGGCTATTTTTAGGGAATTTTTTGGGGTGTTTTTGAGTGATTTATGGGGGGATTTTTGGGGCATTTTCAGGGATATTTGGGGCGATTTTGGGAAATTTTTTGAGGCTTTTTCAGGGCATTTTAGGAGATTTTTTGAGGATTTTTGGGGCAATTTTGGGAGATTTTTTTGAGGATATTTGGGGCAATTTTGGGAGATTTTTTGGAGGATTTTTGGGGCAATTTTGGGGGATTTTTTTTGAGGATTTTTGGTGCAGTTTTGTGAGATTTTTTGAGGATATTTGAGCCAATTTTGTGAGATTTTTTTGAGGATATTTGGGCCAATTTTGTGAGATTTTTTTGAGGATATTTGAGCCAATTTTGTGAGATTTTTTTGAGGATATTTGAGCCAATTTTGGGAGATTTTTTGAGGATTTTTGGGCCAATTTTGTGAGATTTTTTTGAGGATATTTGAGCCAATTTTGTGAGATTTTTTGAGGATTTTTGGGCCAATTTTGGGAGATTTTTTGGAGGATTTTTGGGCCAATTTTGGGAGATTTTTTGGAGGACTTTTGGGCCAATTTTGTGAGATTTTTGGAGGATTTTTGGGCCAATTTTGGGAGATTTTTTTGAGGACTTTTGGGCCAATTTTGTGAGATTTTTTGGAGGATTTTTGGGCCAATTTTGTGAGATTTTTTGGAGGATTCTTGAGACATTTTCAAGATATTTGGGGCAGTTTTTGGGCTGCTTTTCAGGAATTTTTGGGGGCAGTTTTGGGGCATTTTCAGGATATTTTTGGGGCAGTTTTAAGGAATTTTTTGGGGCAGTTTTTGGGGGTTCCCTCACCTCCTGCACGATGTTGTTCTCCGTCAGCTGCGTCTCCAGTTTCTGCCTCGCCGCCACCGCCCGGCCCAGCTCTGAGGGGGGACCCCAAAATTTTGGGCTCGGGGGGGACCCCAAAACCAGAGCAGAGCCCCCCCCCAAAACCTGAGGGGTCTGGGGGAGTCCTGGGAGGATTTTGGGGGGGTTCTCAAGAGGTTTTAGGGGAGGGATTTGTGGGTTTTGGGGAGATTTTAGGGGTCCCAGGGGGTTTTGGGGGCATTTGAGGAGCTTTAGGGGTCCCAAGGTTTTTTTGGGGGGAGATTTTTGGGTCCCAGGTGGAATTTGAGAGGTTTTTGGGGAGGTTTTGGGGGTCCCAGGAGGATTTTTGGGGCGTTTTGGGAATTTTTTTTTACCTTTTTGTAACTGCTGATATTTCTCCAGCTCCCCTTGGAGCTTCTTCTGCAGCGTCTCCGCCATGGGGGGGCTTTTTTTGGGGTGGGGAAGGGGATTTGGGGGTCACCACCCATCTCAGGGACCCCCCCAAACCCTAAAGAGCCCCCAAAAATCCCCCCAGACCCCCTAAAATCCTCCCCAGGTCCTTCCAAACCTCCCCAAAACTCCCTCAGGACTCCCTAATTCCCCTCAGGATCCTCAAATCCCCCTCAGGACCCCTTAAATTCCCTCAGGAACCTCAAATCCCCCTCAGGACCCTCTAAATCCTCTCAGAATCTTCAAATCCCCCTCAGGATTCCCAAATTCCCCTCAGGACCCTCAAAGCTCCCTCAAGACCCCCTAAATTCCCTCAGGGCCCCCCAAATTCTTCTCAGAACCCTCAAATCCCCCTCAGGACCCTCAAATCCCCCTCAGAATCCTCTAAGTCCCCTCAAGACCCCCTAAATCCCCTCAGGACCCCTAAATCACCCTCAGAACTCCCCAAATCCCCTCAGGATTCCCAAAATTCCCTCAGGATTCCCAAATCACCCTCAGGACCCTCCAAATCCCCTCAAGACGCCCTAAATCCCCTCAGGAACCCTAAATCCCCCTCAGAACTCCCCAGATCCCCTCAGGACTCCCCAAATCCCCTCAGGATTCCCCAAATCCCTTCAGGATTCCCAAATCCCCCTCAAGACTCCTTAAATCACCTCAGGACCCCCCTAAATCTTCCCGGAAACCCCAAATTCCCTCGTGCCCCAAGAAGAGCCCTCCGGGACCCCCCCAAATTCCCTCACCGACCCCCAAATCCCCCTCAAATTTCCCTCAAATTTCCCCCAGATTTCTCCATTCCTCACCCTCCGCTCTCCGCGCGCGGCCCCAACGCTCCCAGGCCGCGCCCCCAACGCGCCGCGCACGCGCAGGCCGCGCCCCAAACCCCGCCCCGCGAGGTCAAACCACGCCCCCTTATTACCATATATGGAAGATTACGTGGCCACGCCCCCACGCCGCGCGCCTTAAACCCCGCCCCTCGCCGGCAAACCACGCCCTTTTATTACCATATATGGAAGACTACGTGGCCACGCCCCCACGCCGCGCGCCTTAAACCCCGCCCCTCGCCGTCAAACCACGCCCCTTTATTACCATATATGGCAATCCCGGCTGAGGGCTTGGCCACGCCCTCCCCGCCCCGCGCGCTCTCCGCTCCCTCAGCGCCCCCCCCCCATCCGGGGGGAGGTTTTGGGGGAAATTTTGGGGTTTTTGGGGAGCCTGGAGGTGAGAGAAAGGCGAGGAAGGGTCCGGGATGGGCCCGAGGCGGCGGAGATGGCGGCGGAGGGCGGTGAAGGCGGCGCTGGTGGCGCTGGGGCTGGCGGTGCTGGCGCTGCTGGGCAGCGGGGAGGGCGAGGAGCTGCTGGCGGAAGCCCTGGCGGCGTGGGGGGAGGGGCGGGGGTCGTGGGGGGATGGGAGGGGTGGGGGGGAGTGGGGGATGGAGATTTGGGGGGAGGGGGAGGCGGGGGTTGGGATTTCGGGGGGCGTTTTTGTGAATGGGGGGCGTGGGAAAGGGGCGGGGTTTAGGCGTGGGAAGGGGGCGGGGCTTGTGAGGGGCGCGGGGTTTATGAATGAAGGGGAGGGGGCTGGGAAAAGGGGGTGGGGGGTCGTGAATGGGAGCGGAATTTGGGGGACCGGGGGTGAAATTGGGGGTCCCGGGGGTGAAATTTCGGCTCCCGGGGGTCGAATTGGGGGTCCCGGGGGTCGATTTGGGGGTCCCGGGGGTGAAATTTCGGCTCCCGGGGGTCGATTTGGGGGTCCCGGGGGTCGATTTGGGGGTCCCGGGGGTGAAATTTCGGCTCCCGGGGGTCGATTTGGGGGTCCCAGGGGTGAAATTGGGGGTCCCGGGGGTACAATTGGGGGTCCCGGGGATGAAATTTGGGGTCGCGAGGGTGAAATTTCGCCTCTCGGGGGTCGAATTGGGGGTTCCAGGGGTCGAATTTCGTCTCCCGGGGGTGGAATTGGGGGTCCCGGGGGTGAAATTTCGGCTCCTGGGGGTGAAATTGGGGGTCCCAGGGGTGGATTTGGGGGTCCCGAGGGTGAAATTGGGGGTCCCGAGGGTGAAACCGGGGGTCCCCACACCCTCCCCGACTGTTCCGGCCTCCTGTCAGGCGGCTCCGGCCTCCTCCCGGAGCCTCCCTCGGAATCCCCCCGAACCCCCAAACTCCTCCTGTCACCCCCTCCTTGCTCACCCCCCTCCCCTTTCCTCCTCATCCTCATCCCCAGCTCCCCCTCACACCCGGAGCGTCGCCTGGCCGTGCGCAACACCTGGGGCGGCAACACCTGGCCGGACGCCGGGACACCCCCGAGCCGCACCGTGTTCGTTCTGGGTGTTTCCACCTCCCCGCGAGAACAACGGGAGGTGCTGGAGGAATGGCGACAACACCGCGACATCCTCCAGGCCGATTTCCTCGACACCTATGCCAACCTCACCTGGAAAACGCTGTTGTCGCTCCGCTGGAGCCGCTCCTGTTGCGGGGCAACACCGTTCCTGCTCAAAGCCGACGACGACGTCTTCGTCAACGTTCCGGCCGTCGCGGCGTACCTGACGGAGCGAACGGCGCGACCCTCCCGCCGCCTGTACCTGGGCCGCGTCCACTGGCGGGTGACGCCCAACCGAGACCCCCGCAGCCGTCACCACGTCCCGGCGCGGTTGTACCCGGCCTCCCGTTTCCCGCCCTACTGCAGCGGCACGGCCTACGTGCTGTCGCGTCAGGCGGCGCTGGCGGTGCTGGCGGAGGCGCCGGCTGTAGCGCCGGAGCTGCCGGAGGACGCGTGGGTGGGGGTGTGCGCCGGGAGGGCGGGGGTGGCGGTGAGACACTCGGCGAGGTTCGGCGGTTCGTGGCGGTTTCCCGCCGACGGGTGTTGCGCGGGGCGGGTGTTGTTCAGCGCGCACGGGGTGCGGCCGGGGGAGATGAGGAAGGTGTGGGCGGAGCGGGCGGGGGGTTGCGGGGTGTTGCGGGGGGCTCTGGGGGTGACGGGGTGTCGGCTGATGGCGCTGGGGGCGTGGCTGTGGGGAGAGGGGAGGGGCCGTGGGGAGTGACGTCACTGGGGAGGGCGGTGGGGTGACGTCATGGGGCTGTGATGTCATTGGGGTGACGTCATGAGGTGGTGATGTCATTGGGTGGTGATGTCATTGGGGTGATGTCATTGGGTGGTGATGTCATGGGACAGTGACGTCACAAGGCGGTGATGTCATTGGGTGATGTCATTGGGCTGTGATGTCATTGGACGGTGATGTCATTGGGGTGACGTCATGAGGTGGTGATGTCATTGGGTGGTGATGTCATTGGGGTGACGTCATTGGGCAGTGATGTAATTGGGCTGTGATGTCATTGGGTGGTGATGTCATTGGGGTGACATCATGAGGTGGTGATGTCATTGGGCTGTGATGTCATTGGATGACGTCATTGGGCAGTGGTGTCATTGGGGTGACATTATGAGGTGGTGATGTCATTGGGCGGTGACGTCATGAGGTGGTGATGTCATTGGGTGATGTCATTGGGTGGTGATGTCATTGGGCTGTGATGTCATTGGGGTGATGTCATTGGGCGGTGATGTCATTGGGGTGACATCATGTGGCTGTGATGTCATTGGGGTTGTGACATCACTGGGGTGATGTCATGGGACTGTGATGTCATTGGGGTGACGTCATGAGGCGGTGACGTACTGGGTGACATTGTGGGACGGTGACGTCATTGGGGTGATGTCATTGGGTGGTGATGTCATTGGGCGATGATGTCATTGGGCAGTGATGTCATTGGGCGGTGATGTCATTGGGGTGATGTCATGAGACGGTGATGTCATTGGGTGGTGATGTCATTGGACTGTGATGTCATTGGGGTGACATCATGAGGTGGTGACGTACTGGGTGACATTGTGGGATGGTGACGTCATTGGGGTGATGTCATTGGGTGGTGACGTCATCGGGCGATGATGTCATTGGGGTGTGATGTCATTGGGGGTGACGTCATTGGGCCTGTGATGTCATTGGGGTGACGTCATGAGGTGGTGACGTACTGGGTGACATTGTGGGACAGTGACGTCATTGGGGTGATGTCATTGGATGGTGATGTCATTGGGGTGACATTATGAGGTGGTGATGTCATTGGGGTGATGTCATTGGGCTGTGATGTCATTGGGTGATGTCATTGGGCTGTGATGTCATTGGGCTGGCGGTGATGTCATTGGGTGATGTCATTGGGCTGTGATGTCATTTGGGTGACGTCATGGGGTGATGACGTCATCGGGGGTGACATCATCGGGGGTGACGTCATGGGGTGATGACGTCATCGGGGGTGACGTCACGGGTCAGAGTCACCCCCCTCAAATGGCGCTGCGGGAGTTTGGTGGCCCCAGGGTGGCCCTGCTGGGGGACACGGGAACAGCAACACCCGGACATGGGGACAGAGACACCCGGACACGGGGACAGCAACACCCGGACACGGCTGTGACACCCAGACACGGCTGTGACACCCGGACATGGGAACAGAGACACCCGGACACGGGAACAGAGACACCCAGACACGGCTGTGACACCCGGACATGGGAACAGTGACACAGGAATGGTGACACGGGAACAGAGACACCCAGACACGGCTGTGACACCCGGACATGGGAACAGTGACACAGGAATGGTGACACGGGAACAGAGACACCCAGACACGGCTGTGACACCCGGACATGGGAACAGTGACACAGGAATGGTGACACGGGAACAGAGACACCTGGACACGGCTGTGACACCCGGACATGGGAACAGCAACACCCGGACACGGGAACAGTGACACCCGGACACGGCTGTGACACCCGGACATGGGAACAGAGACACCCGGACAAGGGGACAGTAACACCTGGACATGGGAACAGCAACACCCGGACATGGGAACAGCAACACCTGGACATGGGAACAGAGACACCCGGACATGGGGACAGAGACAGCCGGACATGGGGACAGAGACAGCCGGACACGGCTGTGACACCCGGACATGGGAACAGCAACACCCGGACACGGCTGTGACACCCGGACACGGGAACAGTGACACCCGGACACGGCTGTGACACCCGGAGATGGGGACAGTGACATGGGAACAGTGACACGGCTGTGACACCCGGACACGAAAGAGTGACACCCGGACACGGCTGTGACACCCGGACACGGGGACAGTGACACTGGAACAGTGACACAGCCATGACACCCGGACACGGGAACAGTGACACAGCTGTGACACCCAGACACTGGAACAGACACAGGAACAGTGACACCCGGACACGGGAACAGTGACACGGCTGTCACCTGGCTGTGACACCCGCACACAGGGACAGTGACACGGCTGTCACCTGGACCTGGCACAGTGACCCTGATGTCCCTCAGGTGTCCCTCAGATGATCCTGGTGTCACTGAGGTGTCCCCCAGGTGTCACTCAGACATCCCAGGTGTCCCTCAGGTGTCCCAGGTGTCACTCAGATGTCTCAGATGTCCCTCAGATGTCTCAGATGTCCCTCAGGTGTCACTCAGGTGTCACCTGGATGTCCCAGATGTCACTCAGGTGTCACTCAGATGATCCTGGTGTCCTTCAGGTGTCCCCCAGGTGTCACCTGGATGTCCCAAATGTCCCTCAGGTGTCCCTGGTGTCCCTCAGGTGTCCCCCAGGTGTCACTCAGATGATCCTGGTGTCCTTCAGGTGTCCCTCAGGTGTCACTGAGGTGTCCCAGGTGTCCCCCAGGTGTCCCTGATGTCCCTCAGGTGTCACCTGGATGTCTCTGATGTCACTCAGGTGTCCCCCAGGTGTCCCCCAGGTGTCCCTGATGTCACTCAGGTGTCACCTGGATGTCTCTGATGTCACTCAGGTGTCCCCCAGGTGTCACTCAGGTGTCCCTCAGATGATCCTGGTGTCACTCAGGTGTCCCTCAGGTGTCACCTGGATGTCCCTCAGGTGTCCCAGATGTCCCCCTGGTGTCCCTCAGGTGTCACTGAGGTGTCACCTGGATGTCCCAGGTGTCCCAATGTCCCCCAGGTGTCCCCCAGGTGTCCCTGATGTCACTCAGGTGTCCCTCAGGTGTCCCAATGTCCCCCAGGTGTCCCCCAGGTGTCCCTGATGTCCCCCAGGTGTCCCCCAGGTGTCCCAGATGTCCCCCAGGTGTCCCTCAGGTGTCCCTGATGTCACTCAGGTGTCACTGAGGTGTCCCTCAGGTGTCACCTGGATGTCCCAGGTGTCCCTCAGGTGTCCCAGATGTCCCCCTGGTGTCCCTCAGGTGTCACCTGGATGTCCCAGGTGTCACTCAGGTGTCCCTCAGGCATCCCACGTGTCCCTCAGGTGTCCCAGGTGTCCCTCAGGTGTCACTCAGACGTCCCAGGTGTCCCTCAGTTGTCCCAGATGTCCCCCAGGTATCCCTCAGGTGTCCCTCAGGTGTCCCAGGTGACCCCCAGGTGTCCCTGATGTCCCTCAGGTGTCACCTGGATGTCCCAGGTGTCCCTCAGGTGTCCCAGGTGTCCCTCAAGTGTCACCTGGCTGTCCCTGGTGTCACCCCCCAATAAAGTCCCCAGTGCTGGTGACACCGCGGTGGCTTTGTCTGGGGGAGGGGACCCCAAAAATTGGGATTTGGAACCCAAAAATTGGGATTGGGACCCCAAAAATTGGGATGGGAACCCAAAATTTGGGGAGGGGACCCCAAAAATTGGGATTGGGACAATTTGAGGACCCCAAAAATGGGGAGGGGACCCCCAAAATTTGGATTGGGACCATTTGGGGACCCCTAAAAATGGGGAGGGGACCCCAAAAATTGGGATTGGGAACCCAAAAATTGGGATTGGGACAATTTGAGGACCCCAAAAATGGGGAGGGGACCCCAAAAATGGGGATGGGACCCCAAAAATTGGGATTTGGAACCCAAAAATTTGGATTGGAACCATTTGGAGACCCCAAAAATGGGGGTGGGACCCCAAAATTGGGATTGGGACAATTTGGGGACCCCAAAAATGGAGAGAGGACCCCAAAAATTTGGGATGGGACCCCAAAAATTGGGATTGGGACAATTTGAGGACCCCTAAAAATGGGGAGGGGACTTTGGGGACCCCAAAAATGGGGAGGGGACCCCAAAAATTGGGATTGGGACAATTTGGGGACCCCAAAAATGAGGGTGGGACCCCAAAAATTGGGACTGGGACAATTTGGAGACCCCAAAAATGGGGAGAGGACCCCCAAAATTGGGATTGGGACAATTTGGGGACCCCAAAAATGGGGAGAGGACCCCAAAAATTGGGATTTGGAACCCAAAAATTGGGATTGGGACAATTTGAGGACCCCAAAAATGGGGGTGGGACCCCAAAAATTGGGATTGGGACCCCAAAAATTGGGATGGGACCCCAAAAATTGGGATTGGGACATTTTGGGGACCCCAAAAATGAGGGTGGGACCCCAAAAATTGGGATTGGGACATTTTGGGGACCCCAAAAATTGGGATTTGGAACCCAAAAATTGGGATTGGGACAATTTGGGGACCCCAAAAATGGGGAGGGGACCCCCAAAATTGGGATTGGGACAATTTGGGGACCCCTAAAAATGGGGAGGGGACTTTGGGGACCCCAAAAATGGGGAGAGGACCCCAAAAATCGGGGATGGGACCCCAAAAATTGGGATTGGGACAATTTGAGGACCCCAAAAATGGGGAGAGGACCCCAAAAATTGGGATTGGGACCCCCAAAATTGGGATTGGGACAATTTGAGGACCCCAAAAATGGGGAGAGGGGACAATTTGGGGACCCCAAAAATGGGGAGGGGAACCCAAAAATTGGGATTGGGACAATTTGGGGACCCCAAAAATGGGGAGGGGACCCCAAAAATTGGGATTTGGAACCCAAAAATTGGGATTGGAACCATTTGGAGACCCCAAAAATGGGGATGGGACCCCAAAAATTGGGATGGGACCCCAAAAATTGGGATTGGGACAATTTGGGGACCCCCAAAAATGGGGAGAGGACCCCAAAAATTTGGATTGGGACCCCAAAATTGGGATTGGGACAATTTGAGGACCCCAAAAATGAGGGTGGGACCCCAAAAATTGGGATTTGGAACCCAAAAATTGGGATTGGGACAATTTGGGGACCCCCAAAAATGGGGAGAGGACCCCAAAAATTGGGATGGGACCCCAAAATTTGGATTGGGACAATTTGGGGACCCCAAAAATGGGGGTGGGACCCCAAAAATCGGGGATGGGACCCCAAAAATTGGGATTGGGACAATTTGGGGACCCCTAAAAATGGGGGTGGGACCCCCAAAATTTGGGATTAGGACCCCCAAAATTGGGATTTGGGACAATTTGAGGACCCCAAAAATGGGGGTGGGACCCCAAAAATTGGGATTGGGACAATTTGGGGACCCCCAAAAATGGGGAGGGGACTTTGGGGACCCCAAAAATGGGGAGGGGACCCCAAAAATTGGGATTGGGACAATTTGGGGACCCCAAAAATGGAGAGAGGACCCCAAAAATTTGGGATGGGACGTCAAAAATTGGGATTGGGACAATTTGGGGACCCCAGAAATGGGGGTGGGACCCCAAAAATTGGGATTGGGACCCCAAAAATTGGGATTGGGACCATTTGGAGACCCCAAAAATTGGGATTGGGACCCCAAAAGTTGGGATTGGGACAATTTGAGGACCCCAAAAATGGGGATGGGACCCCAAAAATTGGGATTTGGAACCCAAAAATTGGGATTGGGACAATTTGGAGACCCCAAAAATGGGGGTGGGACCCCAAAAATGGGGATGGGACCCCAAAAATTGGGATTTGGAACCCAAAAATTGGGATTGGGACAATTTGAGGACCCCAAAAATGGGGGTGGGACCCCAAAAATTGGGATTGGGACCCCAAAAATTGGGATGGGAACCCAAAATTTGGGATGGGACCCCAAAAATTGGGATTGGGACATTTTGGGGACCCCAAAAATGAGGGTGGGACCCCAAAAATTGGGATTGGGACATTTTGGGGACCCCAAAAATTGGGATTTGGAACCCAAAAATTGGGATTGGGACAATTTGGGGACCCCAAAAATGGGGAGGGGACCCCCAAAATTTGGATTGGGACCATTTGGGGACCCCAAAAATGGGGAGGGGACTTTGGGGACCCCAAAAATGGGGGTGGGACCCCAAAAATCGGGCATGGGACCCCAAAAATTGGGATTGGGACAATTTGGGGACCCCAAAAATGGGGAGGGGACCCCAAAAATGGGGGTGGGACCCCAAAAATTGGGATTGGGACAATTTGGGGACCCCAAAAATGGGGAGAGGACCCCAAAAATTGGGATGGGACCCCAAAATTTGGATTGGGACAATTTGGGGACCCCAAAAATGGGGGTGGGAACCCAAAAATGGGGATGGGACCCCAAAAATTGGGATGGGAACCCAAAAATTTGGATTGGGAAATTCTGGAGACCCCTAAAAATGGGGAGGGGACCCCAAAAATTGGGAATGGGACCCCCAAAATTGGGACTGGGACAATTTGGGGACCCCAAAAATGAGGGTGGGACCCCAAAAATTGGGATGGGAACCCAAAAATTGGGATTGGGACAATTTGGAGACCCCAAAAATGGGGATAGGACCCCAAAAATTGGGATTGGGACAATTTGGGGACCCCAAAAATTGGGATGGGAACCCCAAAATTTGGGATTGGGACAATTTGGGGACCCCAAAAATGGGGAGGGGACATTTGAGACCCCAAAAATTGGGATTGGGACAATTTGGGGACCCCAAAAATGGGAAGAGGACCCCAAAAATTGGATTGGGACCCCCAAAATTTGGGATAAGACCCCAAAAATGGGATGGGGACACCTTAAAGACCCCAAAATTTGGGATGAGACCCCAAAATTTGGGATGAGACCCCAAAATTGGGGACAAATCCCCTCCAGACACCCCAAAATCGCCGCTCCCATAAATTTTATTTCCTGAACCTTTCCAGGGCTCCCCTTTTTTGGGGAATTCCCCCCAAATTCCGGCCGGGAATCCCATCCTTCCCTTTCCCGGGATTTTTGGGCTTTCCCCTCGTTTTTCCCACTTTTTTTGGGGATTTTTCCGCTGTTTTTTTCCCAATTTTTGGGGATTTTTCCAAGTTTTTTTCCCCAATTTTTTGAGATTTTTCCAGGTTTTTTTCCCCAATTTTTGGGGATTTTTCCAAGTTTTTTTCCCCAATTTTTGGGGATTTTTCCAAGTTTTTTTTCCCAATTTTTTGGGATTTTTCTCCCATTTTTTCCATGATTTTTTGGGATTTTTCTCCCAATTTTTCTCCATTTTTTTGGGATTTTTCTCCCATTTTTTCTCCAATTTTTTGGGATTTTTCTCCCAATTTTTCCCCAATTTTTTGGGATTTTTCCACCATTTTCCCCCCATTTTTTTGGAGGATTTCTCCCATTTTTCCCACGGATTTTTGGGATTTTCCCGCCGTTTTTTCCACGGATTTTGGGAGGATTTTTCCCGTTTTTTTCCCGGTTTTTGGGAGGATTTTTCCCGTTTTTTCCCCGTTTTTCCTTTCCTTTTTCCTCCTTTTCCTGGGGGGTTCCCGCTCCTCGTTTTTCTCCTTCTGCTCCAAACTCTGACGGATCCGGGCCTGGAAAAGGGAAAAATTTGGGAATTCCCAAAATTCCGGGAATTCCCAAAATCCTGGGAACCCCCCCAAGAAATTTGGGAATTCCCCAAAAATCCCAGGAATTCCTTGGGAATCTCATCCCAAAATTGTGGTTTTTTTTGGGATGGAGGGGGAGGACTCCCAGAAATTCCCGAAGGATTCCCCAAAAAATTCCCAAAAATTCCCAAAAAGTCCCAAAAAATTCCTGAAAAAATACCAAAGAAATCCCAAAAAAACTCCCCCAAAAATTCCCAAAAATTCCCAAAAATTCCCCCAAAATTCCCAACAAGATCCCAAAAATCCCAATAAATTCCCCAAAGAAATCCCCAAAAAATTCCCTCCCCAAAATTCCATAAAAATTCCCAAAAACTCCCAAAAATTTCCCAAAAAAATCCCTAAAAATCCCCCAAAAACCCAAAAAATTCCCAAAAATTACCAAAAGCTCCCAAAAAATTCTCCTAAAAATCCCCCCAAAATCCCTAAAAATTCCCAAAAAATTCCCTAAAAAACCCCCCAAAAAATCCCAAAAAATTCCCAAAAAATCCCCTCAAAAATCCCAAAAAATCCCTAAAAATTCCCTAAAAAACCCCAAAAAAATCCCCAAAAAATCTCTAAAATTCCCTGAAAATCCCCCAAAAATTCCCAAAAAATCCCTAAAAATTCCCAAACACTCCCAGAATTCCAGGAATTCCGGGAATCCCCCAAAAATCCCTCAAAAAATCCCCAAAAAAATCCCAAAAATTTCCCAAAAAATTCCCAAAAAAATCCCAAAAAATCCCAAAAAATTCCCAAAATTTCACAAAAAATTCCCCAAAAATTCCCCCAAAAATTCCCAAAAAATCCCTAAAATTTCCCAAACACTCCCAGAATTCCAGGAATTCTGGGAATCCCCCAAAAAATCCCCCCAAAAATAAAAAAAAATTCCCAAAAAATTCCCCAAAAAATAAAAAAAAATTCCCAAAAAAATCCCAAAAATTTCCCAAAAATTCTCAAAAAATCCCAAAAAATTCCCAAACACTCCCAGAATTCCAGGAATTCTGGGAATCCCCCAAAAATCCCTCAAAAAATCCCCGAAAAAATTCCAAAAAGTCAAAAAAAATTCCCGAAAAAATCCCAAAAAATCAAAAAAAATTCCCAAAAAATTCCCAAAAATTCCCAAAAAATCCCTAAAAATTCCCAAACACTCCCAGAATTCCAGGAATTCTGGGAATCCCCCAAAAAATCCCAAAAAATCAAAAAAAATTCCCCAAACAAATCCCCAAAAAAATCCCAAAAAATCAAAAAAAATTCCCAAAAAATTCCCAAAAAATAAAAAAAAATCCCAAAAAATCCCCAAAAAATTCCCAAAAAATTCCCAAACTCTCCCAGAATTCCAGGAATTCCGGGAATCCCGGGAATCTCTCACCCTCAGCTCCTGGTTGGCCACCTGACGCCGCCGGTGCTCGGGGTCCTTCCCCTTGTGGCGCTTCCGGGGTCGGAATTTGGGTTTGGAATCGGGGTCGAATCCCTGGGAAAAAAAACGGGAATGGGCGGGGGAGGGGCTGGGGGGAGAATTCCGGGATTTTGGGGCAGAATTCTGGGATTTTTGTGAGATTTCTGGGATTTTGGGGGAGAATTCCGGGATTTTGGGCGAGAATTCCGGGATTTTGGGGGGAATTCTGGGATTTTGGGGGGGAATTTTGGGATTTTGGGGGGGAATTCCGGGATTTTGGGTCAGAATCCCGGGATTTTGGGGGGGAATTCTGGGATTTTGGGTCAGAATTTCAGGATTTTGGGACAGAATTCCGGGATTTTGGATCGGAATTTCAGGATTTTGGGGCAGAATCCCAGGATTTTTGTGAGATTTCTGGGATTTTGGGTCAGAATTCCAGGATTTTTTGTGATTCCCAGGGTTTTGGGGTAGAATTCCAGGATTTTGGGTCAGAATCCCGGGATTTTGGGGCAGAATTCCGGGATTTTGGGGCAGAATTCCAGGATTTTGGGGCAGAATCCCGGGATTTTTGTGGGATTTTGGGTGAGAATTCCAGGATTTTGTGGGATTCCTGGGATTTTGGGGCGGAATTCCAGGATTTTTGAGGGATTCCCAGGATTTTGGGTCAGATTTTCAGGATTTTGGGTCAGAATCCCAAGATTTTGGGTCAGAATTCTGGGATTTTGGGGCAGAATTCTGGGATTTTGGGGCGGAATTCTGGGATTTTGGGTCAGAATTCCGGGATTTTCGGGCAGAATCCCGGGATTTTTGTGGGATTTTGGGTGAGAATTCCTGGATTTTGGGTGAGAATTCCAGGATTTTGTGGGATTCCTGGGATTTTGGGGCAGAATTCCAGGATTTTGGGGCGGAATTTTGGGATTTTGGGGTGGAATTCCGGGATTTTGGGTGAGAATTCCAGGATTTTTGTGAGAATCCCAAGATTTTGGGTCGGAATTTCAGGATTTTGGGGCAGAATTCCAGGATTTCGAGTCAGAATTCCAAGATTTTGGGCAGAATCCCAGGATTTTGTAGGATTCCCGGGATTTTGGGGGGGAATTCCGGGATTTTGGGGGGGAATTCTGGGATTTTGGGGGGGAATTCTGGGATTTTGGGGGGGAATTCTGGGATTTTGGGTCAGAATTCTGGGATTTTGGGGTGGAATTCTGGGATTTTGGGGCAGAATTCTGGGATTTTGGGTCAGAATCCCGGGATTTTGGGTGAGAATTCCAGGATTTTGTAGGATTCCCGGGATTTTGGGGGGGAATTCCGGGATTTTGGGGCAGAATTCTGGGATTTTGGGGCAGAATTCCAAGATTTTGGGGCAGAATCCCAGGATTTTGTAGGATTCCCGGGATTTTGGGGGGGAATTCCGGGATTTTGGGGGGAAATTCTGGGATTTTGGGGCGGAATTCCGGGATTTTGGGGCGGAATTCCGGGATTTTGGGGGGGAATTCCGGGATTTTGGGACAGAATGTCAGGATTTTGGGGCAGAATTCCAGGATTTTGGGGGGGAATTCCGGGATTTTGGGGGGGAATTCCCAGGATTTTGGGGCAGAATCCCGGGATTCTGGGGCAGAATTCCGGGATTTTTGTGGGATTTTGGGGCGGAATTCCGGGATTTTGGGGCAGAATTCCGGGATTTTGGGGCGGAATCCCGGGATTTTGGGCGAGAATTCCAGGATTTTGGGGCAGAATTCTGGGATTTTGGGGGCAGAATTCCGGGATTTTGGGGCAGAATTCCGGGATTTTGGGGGGGAATTCCGGGATTTTGGGGGGGAATTCCGGGATTTTGGGTGGGGAATTCCGGGATTTTGGGGGGGAATTCCAGGATTTTGGGTCAGAATTCCAGGATTTTGGGGCAGAATTCCAGGATTTTTGTGGGATTTTGAGCAAGAATTCCGGGATTTTGGGACAGAATTTCAGGATTTTGGGGCAGAATCCCAGGATTTTGTAGGATTTCCCGGGATTTTGGGTCAGAATTCCAGGATTTTGGTGAGAATCCTGGGATTTTGGGGCAGAATTCCGGGATTTCAGGTCAGAATTCCAGGATTTTGGGTCAAAATTTCAGGATTTTGTGTCAGAATTCCAGGATTTTGGGTCAGAATCCCAGGATTTTGTGTCAGAATTTCAGGATTTTGGGTGAGAATCCCGGGATTTTTGGGCAGAATTCCGGGATTTGGGGTCAGAATTCCAAGATTTTGGGGCAGAATCCCAGGATTTTGTAGGATTCCCGGGATTTTGGGGGGGGAATTCCGGGATTTTGGGGGGGAATTCCGGGATTTTGGGGGGGAATTCCGGGATTTTGGGTCAGAATTCCTGGATTTTGGGGCAGAATTCCAGGATTTTGGGGCAGAATTCTGGGATTTTGTGTCAGAATTCCAGGATTTTGGGTCAGAATCCCAAGATTTTGGCTCAGAATCCCAGGATTTTTGTGATTCTCGAGATTTTGGTCAGAATTCCAGGATTTTGGGTGAAATTCCCGGGATTTTGGGTGAAATTCCGGGATTTTGGGTGAAATTCCCGGGATTTTGGGTGAGATTCCCGGGATTTTGGGTGAAATTCCCGGATTTTGGGGGCTGTACCAGGCGCTGGATCCTCTCCTGCCGTTTCTGCTCCAGCCCGGCCTCGTCCACGCGCGACAGCAGCGACGGCTCCGGGGTCAGCAGCTCCCACGGGATCTGCGGAAAAAAACCGGGAAATGAGGGGAAAAATGGGAATTTGGGGGGAAAATTTGGGAATTTGGGGGGAAAAAATCGGAATTTGGGGTGGGAAGAATGGGGGTTTGGGGGAAAAATTGGGAATTTTGGGGGGAAAAATGGGAATTTGGGGGGAAAACTGGGAATTTGGGGAGAAAAAATGGGAATTTAGGGGGAAAATCGGGAATTTTGGGGGGAAAAACGGAAATTTTGGGGAGAAAATGAGAATTTGGGGGAAAAAATGGGAATTTGGGGTGGGAAAAACGGGGGTTTGGGGGAAAAATTGGGAATTTGGGGGGGAAAATTGGGAATTTGGGGGGAAAAATTGGGAATTTGGGGGGAAAAAATGGGAATTTGGGGTGGGAAAATGGGGGTTTGGGAAAAAAATTGGAAATTTGGGGGGAAAAATGGGAATTTGGAGGGAAAAATGGGAATTTTGGGGGGAAAATTTGGGAATTTGGGGGAAAATTCAGGAATTTGGGGTGGGAAAATGGGGGTTTGGGGGAAAAATTGAGAATTTTTTGGGGGAAAATGGAATTTAGGGGGGAAATTGGGAATTTTTTGGGGAAAAACGGGAATTTTTAGAGGGAAAATGAGAATTTCGGGGGAAAAATGGGAATTTAGGGGGAAAAACCGGGAATGAGGGGGATAATTTGGGAATTTGGGGGGAAAATTCGGGAATTTGGGGGGAAAAAATGGGAATTTGGGGTGGGAAAATGGGGGTTGGGGAAAAAATTGGGAATTTTGAGGGGAAAAAACAGAAATTTTTAGAGGGAAAATGAGAATTTTGGGGGGAAATTGGAATTGAGGGGGAAAAATTGGGATTTGGAGGGGAAAAATGGGAATTTAGGAGGGAAAATTGGGAAATGAGGGGGGAAAATCGGGAATTTGGGGGGAAATTCGGGAATTTGGGGGAAAAATGGGAATTGGGGGGGAAAAATGGGAATTTTTTGGGGGAAATTGGGATTTGGGGGGAAAATTGGGAATTTGGGGGGAAAATCGGGAATTTGGGGGGAAAAATGGGAATTTGGGAGGGAAAATGGGAATTTAGGGGGGAAAGATTGGGAATTTTTTGGGGAAAAATGGGAATTTTTAGAGGGAAAATGAGAATTTGGGAGGGAAAATGGGAATTTGGGGGGAGAAAAATTGGGAATTTGGGGGGGAAAATGGGAATTTAGGGGGGAAAATTGGGTATTTTTTGGGGAAAAAGGGAATTTGGAAGGGAGAAAATGGGGAATTTGGAAGGAAAATGGGAATTTGGGGGGAAAAAAACAGGAATGAGGGGGAAATTGAGGCAGTTCGGGGAAAAAATGGGATTTAGGGGGGGGAATTGGGATTTTGGGGGGGAAATTGGGATTGGAAGGGGAAAATGGGATTTGGGGGGGGGTAAATGGGGGTTTGGGGAGAATAAATGGGAATTTAGGGGGGAAAAGGGAATTTGGGAGGGAAAAATGGGATTTGGGGGGGAATTTGGGGAATGGGGGGGGGAAATTTTGGGATTAGGGGGGGAAATTTGGGGATGGTTTTGTGGAAAATGGAAATTGGGGGGGGGAAAATGGGGGTTTGGGGAGGAGAATGGGGAATTTTTGGGACATGGGGGATTTTGGAAGAGGAAAAACTGGGAACTTTTTTGGAAAAATGGGGAATTTTTGTGGGGAAAAAATGAGAATTCAGGGGAAGGAAGTGGAAATCTGGGGGGAAAATGGGATTTTTTACAGAAAAACGGGAATTTTGGGAGGAAAAATGAGAATTTTTTTGGGAAAAATGGGAATTTGGGGGAAAAATGGGGATTTTGGGGCAGAAATGGGAATTTTTTTTGGGAAATGGGAATTTAAGGGGCAAATTGGGAATTTAAGGGGGAAAGTTGGAATTTTTTTGGGGAAAATGGGATTTGGAGGGGGAAAAGTTGGAGATTTTTGGGGAAAATGGGAATTTAGGGGGAAAAATGGGAACTTTGGGGAAAATCAGAATTTTTTTGGGGAAAAATGGGAATTTTTTGGGGAAAAAGGGAATTTTGAGAGGGGAAAATGAGGATTTTTGGGGGAAAAATGGAATTTTGGGAGGGAAAATGAGATTTTTGGGGGGAAAAAATGGGAATTTTTGGTGAAAAATGGGATTTTTTTTGGGAAAACCGGGAATTTGGGATCTCAGGGGATCAGGAAAAAATTTTGGGATAAAAAATCTTTGGAATTTGGGGATTTTGGGGATTTTTTTACCTTTTCCAGCAGCGCTTTCACTTCCCACTCCTGGCGCTGCCGGCGGCTCCGGAAGGGATTGTTCTCCAAAGCGTCCAAATTCGGCTCCCCCGCCCCTAAAATTCGGGAATTTTGGGAATTCCAGAGGGAATTTTGGGAATTTTGAGGTCGGGGAGGTGAAAAATCCCCCAGGAATCACGTTGGATTCGTGGGAATTGGGTCAAAATTGAGATAAAATTAATAAAAATTGAGGATTTTTAGGAATTCTTGAAGTTTTTCGGAATTTTCGGGTGGTGTCGGGGTGTTGGTGAATTGCAGGATCCCAAAATTCCCAAAAATCTCCTGAAAATGCCCCAAAATTGCTTTAAAATTCCAAAAAATTCCCGAAAAAAACCCAAAATTAAAAAAAAACTCAAAAAAATTCCCAGAATTCCCAAAATTCCAGGAATTCCCGGAATTCCCACCTGGCACGAGGATGTTGGTGAATCCCAGATTCCCAAAATTCCCAAAAATCTCCTGAAAATGACCCAAAATTGCTTTAAAATTGCCAAAAAATTCCCAAAAATTTAAAAAAAAATTCCCGAAAAAACACAAAATTTAAAAAAAAATGAAAAAAATTCCCAGGATTCCCAAAATTCCTGGAATTCCCAGATGGAATCAGGATTCTGCTGAATCCCAGGTTCCCAAAATCCCCAAAAATGCCCCAAAACTGCTTTAAAATCCCCAAAAAATTGAAAAAAAATCCGAAAAAAATCCAAAAAAAATTCAAAAAAATTCCGAAAAAAATCCGAAAAAAATCCGAAAAATTCCCAAAAAATTCCCAAAAAATTCCAAAAATTCCCGGAATTCCTGGAATTCTCACCTGGCACCAGGATGCTGGTGAATCCCTGCCCGTGGCCACCTCCCAAACACCCCAAAACCGCTTTAAAATTCCCCAAAAATACCCAAAAAATTAAAAAAAAATCCAAAAAAAAACCCGAAAAAAATCCGAAAAATTCCCAAAAATTCCCAAAAAATTCCCAAAAATTCCCAGAATTCCCAGAATTCCTGGAATTCTCACCTGAGACCAGGATGCTGCTGAATCCCTGACTGTGTCCACCTTCCAACCACCCCAAAACCGCTTTAAAATTCCCAAAAAATTGAAAAAAAATTCCAAAAAATTCCAAAAAATTCCGAAAAAAATCCGAAAAATTCCCAAAAAAATTCCCAAAAAATTCCCAAAATTCCTGGAATTCCTGGAATTCTCACCTGGCACCAGGATGCTGCTGAATCCCTGACTGTGGCCAACTCCCAAACACCCCAAAACCATCCGAAAAAATTCCGAAAAAATTCCCAAAAATTCCCAAAATTCCCGGAATTCCTGGAATTCTCACCTGGGACCAGGATACTGGTGAATCCCTGCCCGTGGTCACCTCCCAAACACCCCAAAACCGCCCCAAAAATTCCCAAAAAATTCAAAAAAAATCCAAAAAAATTCAAAAAAAATTGAAAAAAAATTCTAAAAAATCCCAAAAAATTCCCAAAAATTCCCAGAATTCCCAGAATTCCTGGAATTCCTGGAATTCTCACCTGGCACCAGGATGCTGCTGAATCCCTGACTGTGTCCAACTCCCAAACACCCCAAAACCGCTTTAAAATTCAAAAAAAATTAAAAAAAAATCAA
>JANVCZ010000030.1:5680896-5726597 GCA_032357785.1 Periparus ater
GGGGTCCCTCCCCTTGTGGCGCTTCCGGGGTCGGAATTTGGGTTTGGAATCGGGGTCGAATCCCTGGGAAAAAAAACGGGAATGGGCGGGGGAGAGAATTCCAGGATTTTGGGGGGGAATTCCGGGATTTTGGGGCAGAATTCCGGATTTTGGGGCAGAATTCCGGGATTTTGGGGCAGCATTCCAGGATTTTTGTGGGATTTTGAGCAAGAATTCCGGGATTTTGGGACAGAATTTCAGGATTTTGGGGCAGAATCCCAGGATTTTGGGTCGGAATTTCAGGATTTTGGGGCAGAATTCCAGGATTTCAGGTCAGAATTCCAAGATTTTGGGGCAGAATCCCAGGATTTTGTAGGATTCCCGGGATTTTGGGGTGGAATTCTGGGATTTTGGGGGGGAATTCTGGGATTTTGGGCGAGAATTCCGGGATTTTGGGGCAGAATTCCGGGATTTTTGTGGGATTTTGGGGGGGAATTCCGGGATTTTGGGTCAGAATTCCGGGATTTTGGGTCAGAATTCCAGGATTTTGGGTCAAAATTTCAGGATTTTGGGGGGGAATTCCAGGATTTTGGGTCAAAATCCCAGGATTTTGAGGGGGAATTCTGGGATTTTGGGTCAGAATTCCGGGATTTTGGGGCAGAATTCCGGGATTTTTGTGGGATTTTGGGTGAGAATTCCAGGATTTTGGGGCAGAATTCCGGGATTTTGGGTCAGAATTCCGGGATTTTGGGGCAGAATTCCAGGATTTTGGGGGGGAATTCCGGGATTTTGGGGCGGAATCCCGGGATTTTGGGTGAGAATTCCAGGATTTTTGTGAGAATCCCAAGATTTTGGGTCAGAATTTCAGGATTTTGGGTCAGAATCCCAGGATTTTCGGGCTGCATCCCGGGATTTTTGTGAGATTTCTGGGATTTTGGGTCAGAATTCCGGGATTTTTGTGGGGTTCCCAGGATTTTGTGTCAGAATCCCAGGATTTTGTGGGATTCCCAGGGTTTTGGGTCGGAATTCCAGGATTTTTGTGAGATTTCTGGGATTTTGCGTCACAATTTCAGGATTTTGGGTGAGATTCCCAAGATTTTAGGTTAGAATCTCAGGATTTTGGGTTAGAATCCCGGGATTTTCGGGCAGAATCCCAGGATTTTGGCTCAGAATCCCAGAATTTTTGTGATTCCCAGGATTTTGGGTCAGAATTTCAGGATTTTGGGTGAGAATCCCGGGATTTTGGCTCAGAATCCCAGGATTTTTGTGATTCCCAGGATTTTGGGGCAGAATTCAGGATTTTGGCTCAGAATCCTGAGATTTTGTGGGATTCCCAGGATTTCTGTGGGATTCCTGGGATTTTGGGTGAGATTCCCAAGATTTTGGGTCAGAATCCCGGGATTTTGGGACAGAATTTCAGGATTTTGGGGCAGGATCCCAGGATTTTGGGTCACAATTCCAGGATTTTTGTGGGAATCCCAAGATTTTGGGTCAGAATTTCAGGATTTTGGGTCAGAATCCCAGGATTTTTGTGAGATTTCTGGGATTTTGGGGCAGAATTCCGGGATTTTGGGGCAGAATCCCAGGATTTTGGGTGAAATTTCTGGGATTTTGGGGCAGAATCCCAAGATTTTGGCTCAGAATCCCAGGATTTTTGTGATTCTCGAGATTTTGGGTCAGAATTCCAGGATTTTGGGGTGAAATTCCCGGGATTTTGGGTGAAATTCCCGGGATTTTGGGGCTGTACCAGGCGCTGGATCCTCTCCTGGCGTTTCTGCTCCAGCCCGGCCTCGTCCACGCGCGACAGCAGCGACGGCTCCGGGGTCAGCAGCTCCCACGGGATCTGCGGAAAAAAACGGGAATTTGGGAGAAAAATGGGAATTTGGGGTGAAAATTTGGGAATTTGGGGGGAAAAAATCGGAATTTGGGGTGGGAAAATGGGGGTTTGGGGGAAAAATTGGGAATTTTGGGGGGGAAAAAATGGGAATTTGGGGGGGAAAACTGGGAATTTGGGGGAGAAAAAATGGGAATTTAGGGGGAAAATCGGGAATTTTGGGGGGAAAAACGGAAATTTTGGGGAGAAAATGAGAATTTGGGGGAAAAAATGGGAATTTGGGGTGGGAAAAACGGGGGTTTGGGGGAAAAATTGGGAATTTGGGGGGGAAAATTGGGAATTTGGGGGGAAAAATTGGGAATTTGGGGGGAAAAAATGGGAATTTGGGGTGGGAAAATGGGGGTTTGGGAAAAAAATTGGGAAATTTGGGGGAAAAATGGGAATTTGGAGGGAAAAATGGGAATTTTGGGGGGGAAAATTTGGGAATTTGGGGGGAAAATTCAGGAATTTGGGGTGGGAAAATGGGGGTTTGGGGGAAAAATTGAGAATTTTTTGGGGGAAAATGGGAATTTAGGGGGGAAATTGGGAATTTTTTGGGGAAAAACGGGAATTTTTAGAGGGAAAATGAGAATTTCGGGGGAAAAATGGGAATTTAGGGGGAAAAACCGGGAATGAGGGGGATAATTTGGGAATTTGGGGGGAAAATTCGGGAATTTGGGGGGGAAAAATGGAAATTTGGGGTGGGAAAATGGGGGTTTGGGGGAAAAATTGGGAATTTTGGGGGGGAAAATGGGAATTTTTAGAGGAAAAATGAGAATTTGGGGGGAAAAATGGGAATTTTTTGGGGGAAATTGGGATTTGGGGGGAAAATTGGGAATTTGGGGGGAAAATTCGGGAATTTGGGGGGAAAAATGGGAATTTTTAGAGGGAAAACGAGATTTTGGGGGGAAAAATGGGAATTTAGGGGGGAAAATTGGGAATTTGGGGGGAAAATTCGGGAATTTGGGGGGAAAAATGGGAATTTGGGAGGGAAAATGGGAATTTAGGGGGGAAAATTGGGAATTTGGGGGGGAAAATTGGGAATTTACAGGGGAAAATTGGGATTTGGGGAGAAAAAATGGGAATTTGGGAGGGAAAATGGGAATTTAGGGGGGGAAAATGGGAATTTTTTGGGGAAAAACGGGAATTTGGAAGGGAAAATGGGAATTTGGGGGAAAAAAACAGGAATGAGGGGGAAAATGAGGAATTTCGGGGAAAAAATGGGAATTTAGGGGGGAAAATTGGGAATTTGGGGGGGAAAATTGGGATTTGGAAGGGAAAATGGGAATTTGGGGTGGGAAAATGGGGGTTTGGGAGAAAAAATGGGAATTTAGGGGGGAAAAGGGAATTTGGGAGGGAAAAATGGGAATTTGGGGGAAATTTGGGAATTTGGGGGGAAAATTTGGGAATTTAGGGGGGAAAATTGGGAATTTTTTGTGGAAAAATGGAAATTTGGGGGGGAAAATGGGGGGTTTGGGAAGGAAAATGGGAATTTTTTGGGGAGAATGGGATTTGGAGAGAAAAAAATGGGAATTTTTTGGAGAAAAAATGGGAATTTTTGGGGAAAAAATGAGAATTCAGGGGAAGGAAGTGGAAATCTGGGGGGAAAATGGGATTTTTTACAGAAAAATGGGAATTTTGGGAGGAAAAATGAGAAATTTTTTGGGAAAAATGGGAATTTAGGGGAAAAAATGGGGATTTTGGGGGAGCAATGGGAATTTTTGGGGGAAATGGGAATTTAAGGGGCAAATTGGGAATTTAAGGGGGAAAGTTGGAATTTTTTTGGGGAAAAATGGGATTTGGACGGGGAAAATCAGAATTTTTTTGGGGGAAAATGGGAACTTTGGGGAAAATCAGATTTTTTTTGGGGAAAAATGGGAATTTAGGGGGAAAAAGGGAATTTTGAGAGAGCAAAATGAGGATTTTTGGGGGGAAAATGGAAATTTTGGGAGGGAAAATGAGATTTTTTGGTGGGAAAAATGGGAATTTTTTGGGAAAAAATGGGATTTTTTTTTGGGAAAACCAGGAATTTGGGATTTCAGGGCATCAGGAAAAAATTTTGGGATAAAAAATCTTGGGAATTTGGGGATTTTGGGGATTTTTTTACCTTTTCCAGCAGCGCTTTCACTTCCCACTCCTGGCGCTGCCGGCGGCTCCGGAAGGGATTGTTCTCCAAAGCGTCCAAATTCGGCTCCCCCGCCCCTAAAATTCGGGAATTTTGGGAATTCCAGAGGGAATTTTGGGAATTTGGAGGTCGGGGAGGTGAAAAATCCCCCAGGAATTGCGTTGGATTCAAGAGAATTGGGTCAAAATTGAGATAAAATTAATAAAAATTGAGGATTTTTAGGAATTCTCGAAGTTTTTGGGAATTTTCGGGTGGTGTCGGGATGTTGGTGAATTCCAGGATCCCAAAATTCCCAAAAATCTCCTGAAAATGCCCCAAAATTGCTTTAAAATTAAAAAAAAAATTCCCAACAAATCCCAAAAAATCCCAAAAAATTCCCAAAAATTCCCAGAAAACCCCAAAAATGAAAAAGAAACTCAAAAAAATTCCCAGAATTCCAAAATTCCCAAAAATCTCCAGAAAATGACCCAAAATTGCTTTAAAATTCCCAAAAAAATTCCCAAAAATTTAAAAAAAATCCCGAAAAAAACCAAAATTAAAAAACCAAAATTAAAAATAATCTCCAAAAAAATTCCCAGGATTCCCAAAATTCCTGGAATTCCCAGCTGGAATCAGGATTCTGCTGAATCCCAGGTTCCCAAAATCCCCAAAAATGCCCCAAAAACTGCTTTAAAATTCCCAAAAAAATAAAAAAAAATCCGAAAAAAATCCAAAAAAAATTCAAAAAAATTCCGAAAAAATTCCGAAAAAAATCCGAAAAATTCCCAAAAAATTCCCAAAAAATTCCCAAAATTCCCAGAATTCCTGGAATTCTCACCTGGCACCAGGATGCTGCTGAATCCCTGACTGTGGCCACCTTCCAACCACCCCAAAACCGCTTTAAAATCCCAAAAAATCCAAAAAAAATTCAAAAAAATTCGAAAAAAATCCAAAAAAAATCCGAAAAATTCCCAAAAAATTCCCAAAAAATTCCCAAAATTCCTGGAATTCCTGGAATTCTCACCTGGCACCAGGATGCTGCTGAATCCCTGCCCGTGGCCAACTCCCAAATACCCCAAAACCGCTTTAAAATTCCCCAAAAAATCAAAAAAAAATTCAAAAAAAATTGAAAAAAAATTGAAAAAATTCCCAAAAATTCCCAAAAATTCCCAGAATTCCCAGAATTCCTGGAATTCTCACCTGGCACCAGGATGCTGCTGAATCCCAACTCATGTCCACCTCCCAAACACCCCAAAACCGCTTAAAATTCCCAAAAAAATTCAAAAAAAATTAAAAAAAAAAAAAAAAAATCCGAAAAAAATCCCAAAAAAATCCGAAAAAATTCCCCAAAATTCCCAGAATTCCTGGAATTCCTGGAATTCTCACCTGGGACCAGGATGCTGCTGAATCCCTGCCCGTGGCCAACTCCCAAACACCCCAAAACCGCTTTAAAATTCAAAAAAAATTCAAAAAAAATCAAAAAAAAATCCGAAAAAATTCTGAAAAAATTCCCAAAAAATTCCCAAAAAATTCCCAAAATTCCTGGAATTCCTGGAATTCTCACCTGGCACCAGGATGCTGCTGAATCCCTGACTGTGTCCACCTTCCAACCACCCCAAAACCGCTTTAAAATTCCCAAAAAATTAAAAAAAAATCCAAAAAAAAACCAAAAAAAATCCAAAAAAAATCCGAAAAATTCTGAAAAAATTCCCAAAAAATTCCCAAAAAATTCCCAAAAATTCCTGGAATTCCTGGAATTCTCACCTGGCACCAGGATGCTGCTGAATCCCTGACTGTGTCCACCTCCCAAACACCCCAAAACCGCTTTAAAATTCAAAAAAAATTAAAAAAAAATCAAAAAAAATTCCAAAAAAAATCCAAAAAAAATCCGAAAAAATCCGAAAATTCCCAAAAAATTCCCAAAAATTCCCAAAATTCCCAGAATTCCTGGAATTCTCACCTGGCACCAGGATGCTGCTGAATCCCTGACTGTGTCCACCTTCCAACCACCCCAAAACCGCTTTAAAATTCAAAAAAAATCCAAAAAAAATCCAAAAAAATTCCGAAAAAAATCCAAAAAATTCTAAAAAAAATTCCCAAAAAATTCCCAAAAATTCCCAAAAAATTCCTGGAATTCCTGGAATTCTCACCTGGCACCAGGATGCTGCTGAATCCCAGCCCGTGGCCAACTCCCAAACCGCTTTAAAATCCCCAAAAAATTCAAAAAAAATCAAAAAAAATCCGAAAAAAATCCGAAAAATTCCGAAAAAAATCCCAAAAATTCCCAAAAAATTCCCAAAATTCCCGGAATTCCTGGAATTCTCACCTGGGACCAGGATGCTGCTGAATCCCTGACTGTGTCCACCTCCCAAACACCCCAAAACCGCTTTAAAATTCCCAAAAAATTAAAAAAAAATCCAAAAAAAATCCAAAAAAAATCCAAAAAAAATCCAAAAAAAATCCGAAAAATTCTGAAAAAATTCCCAAAAATTCCCAAAAAATTCCCAAAATTCCTGGAATTCCTGGAATTCTCACCTGGGACCAGGATACTGGTGAATCCCAGCCCGTGGCCACCTCCCAAATACCCCAAAACCGCTTTAAAATTCCCAAAAAATCCAAAAAAAATTAAAAAAAAATTCAAAAAAAATTGAAAAAAAATTCTAAAAAATCCAAAAAAATCCGAAAAATTCCCAAAAAATTCCCAAAAATTCCCAGAATTCCCAGAATTCCTGGAATTCTCACCTGGCACCAGGATGCTGCTGAATCCCTGACTGTGTCCACCTTCCAACCACCCCAAAACCGCTTTAAAATCCCCCAAAAATCCAAAAAAAATTCAAAAAATTCCGAAAAAAATCCGAAAAAAATCCGAAAAATTCCCAAAAATTCCCAAAAATTCCCAAAATTCCCAGAATTCCTGGAATTCTCACCTGGCACCAGGATGCTGGTGAATCCAGCCCGTGGCCACCTCCCAAACACCCCAAAACCGCTTTAAAATTCCCGAAAATTGAAAAAAAATCGAAAAAAAAATCCGAAAAAAATCCAAAAAAAATCCAAAAATTCCCAAAAAATTCCCAAAATTCCTGGAATTCCTGGAATTCTCACCTGGCACCAGGATGCTGCTGAATCCCAGCCCGTGGCCGGCGCCCAGGACGTCCTCGAAGGGGCAGAACCGGAGCCCCTGGAGGGAATTTGGGGTTCGGTGCTGCAGGAACGGCCTCGGGAGGGAGCCGGAATCCACCCGGGAATAAACCTGGAGAGGGAAAATCCCGGAATTCCGGGGGAAAAATGGGAATTTTGGGGGGAAAATGGGGATTGGAGGGGGGAAAATGGGGATTTTGGGGAAAAAAATGGGATTTTTTTGGGGAAAATTGGGATTTTAGGAGGGAAAAATGGGAATTTTGGGGAAAAAAATGGGATTTTTTTTGGGGAAAATTGGGATTTTAGGAGGGAAAAATGGGAATTTTGGGGGGGAAAATGGGAATTTTGGGGGGTGAAATGGGAATTTGGGGGGGAAAAATGGGAATTTTGGGGAAAAAATGGGATTTTTTTTGGGGAAAATTGGGATTTTAGGAGGGAAAAATGGGAAATTTTGGGAGGAAAATGGGGATTTTGGGGGGTGAAATGGGGATTTGGGGGGGAAAAATGGGAATTTGGGGAAAAAAATGGGAATTTTGGGTGGAAAATGGGAATTTGGGAGGAAAATGGGAATTTGGGGAGAAAAGTTGAGAATTTGGGGGGGAAAAATGGGAATTGGAGGGGGAAAATGGGAATTTTGGGGGAAAATTGGGAATTTTGGGAGGGAAAATGGGAATTTTGGGGGAAAAATGGGAATTTTTTGGGGAAAAATGGGAATTTGAGGGGGAAAAATGGGAATTTGGGGGGGGAAATTCAGGAATTTGGGAGGAAATGGGATTTTTTTGGGGGAAAAAATGGGAATTTTGGAGGGAAAAATGGGAATTTTGGGGGGGAAAATGGGAATTTGAGGGGGAAAAATGGGAATTTTGGGGGGAAAATGGGAATTTTTGGGCAAAAATGGGAAATTGGGGGGAAAATCTGGGAATTTTGGGGAAAATGGGAATTTGAGGGGGAAAAATGGGAAATTGGGGGGAAAATGGGAATTTTTGAGGGAAAAATGGGAATTTGGGAGGGAAAATGGGAATTTTGGGGAGAAAATGGGAATTTGAGGGGGGAAAATGGGAATTTTGGGGGAAAAATGGGAATTTTTGAGGGGAAAAATGGGAATTTGGGAGGGAAATCTGGGAATTTTGGGAGAATAGTTGGGAATTTGAGGGGGAAAATGGGAATTTTGGGAGGGAAAATGGGAATTTTTTGGGGAAAATGGGAGTTTTGGGGGGAAAAATGGGAATTTTGGGGGGAAAATGGGAATTTTGGGGAAAAAATGGAATTTTGGGGAAAAAAATGGGTTTTTTTGGGGGAAAATTGGATTTTAGGAGGGAAAAATTGGGATTTTGGGGGAAAAATGGGAATTTGGGAGGGAAATTCGGGAATTTGGGGGGAAAAATGGGAATTTTGGGGGGGAAAATGGGGATTTGGGGGGGAAAATGGGAATTTTGGGGTGGAAAATGGGATTTTAGGAGAGAAAATGGGAATTTGGGGAGAAAATGGGAATTTGGAGAGGAAAAATGGGAATTTTTTGGGGAAAATTGGGATTTTAGGAGGGAAAAATGGGAATTTGGGGGGAAAATGGGAATTTGGGGGGGAAATTCAGGAATTTGGGGGGAAATGGGAATTTGGGAGGGAAAAATGGGAATTTGGGAGGGAAAATGGGATTTTTTTGGGGAAAATTGGGATTTTAGGAGGGAAAAATGGGAATTTTGGGAGGGAAAATGGGAATTTGAGGGGGGAAATGGGATTTTTTTGGGGGGAAAAATGGGAATTTTGGGGGGAAAATGGGAATTTTTGAGGGAAAAATGGGAATTTGGGAGGGAAATCTGGAATTTTGGGAGAATAGTTGGGAATTTGAGGGGGAAAATGGGAATTTTGGGAGGGAAAATGGGAATTTTTTGGGGAAAATGGGAGTTTTGGGGGGAAAAATGGGAATTTTGGGGGGAAAATGGGAATTTTGGGAGGGAAAATGGGAATTTGGGGGGGGAAATGGGAATTTTGGGGAAAAAATGGAATTTTGGGGGAAAAATGGGAATTTTGGGGGGAAAATCTGGGAAATTGGGGGAAAAATGGGAATTTTGGAGGGGAAATGGGAATTTTGGGTGGAAAATGGGAATTTGGGAGGGAAAATGGGAATTTTGAGGGGGAAAATGGGATTTTGGGGGGAAAATGGGATTTTTTGGGGGAAAAAAATGGGAATTTGGGGGGGAAAAATGGGAATTTGGGGGGGAAAATGGGGGTTTTAGAAGGGAAAAATGGGAATTTTGGGGGGAAAATGCGGATTTTGGGGGGAAAGTGGGAATTTAGGGGGATTTCTCTGAATATTTTTGTGTGTTTTTTGTTCTTTTGTGGGGTTTTGGGGTTTTTTGTGTGTTTTTTTTAGTTTTTTGGTTTTTTTTTTTTTGATGTTTCTTTGTTTATTTGAGGATTTTTTGTAATTTTTTGTGGTTTGGGGTTTTTTGGTGTTCTGTTGTGTCCTGGGTGTGTTTTTGGGTAAATTTTGGGTGTTTTTTTTGAGGATTTTGGGGTTTTTGAGTGGTTTTTTTTTTACTTTTTGTGGTTTTTTTGTATTTTTTCATGTCCTGGGTGTGTTTTTGGGTGAATTTTGGGGGATTTTTTGGGGTTTTTTTGAGGATTTTGGGGGTTTTCGAGGGTTTTTTTTGGTTTTTTTTACTTTTTTGTGTTTTTTTTATATTTTTTTTTGTATTTTTTTGTGTCCTGGGTGTGTTTTTGGGTCAATTTTGGGGTGGTTTATTGGGTTTTTTTTGAGGATTTTGGGGTTTTTGAGGTTCTTTTTTTACTTTTTGTGGTTTTTTTGTATTTTTATATTTTTTTTTGTATTTTTTTGTGTTGTGGGTGTCATTCTGGGGCTATTTTGGGGTGGATTTTTTGGGTTTTTTTGAGGATTTTGGGGTTTTTGAGGAGGTTTTTGGTTTTTTTTTTACTTTTTGTGGGTTTTTTTGTATTTTTATATATTTTTTTTGTATTTTTTCGTGTCCTGAGTGTGTTTTTGGGTCAATTTTGGGTGTTTTTTTTCAGGATTTTGGGGTTTTTGAGGTTTTTTTTTTTACTTTTTGTGGTTTTTTTGTATTTTTTCGTGTCCTGGGTGTGTTTTTGGGTGAATTTTGGTGTTTTTTGTGTCTCTGACCTGCAGCAGATCCCCGCAGGCGCTGGCCAGGAGCCCCCTCTGGCTGAATTCCAGGTGTGAGGCCCCCGTTGGGACCCCCCATTCCCGCAGGATCCCGAAATTCCGCAGGTCAAAAATCCGGATCTTCCGGTCCAAACCCGACGTGGCCATGAGGCTGAGATGGGGGAGAAGAAATTCCAGCTGAATTCCAGGGAAATCCAGCGAAATCCAACCAAATTCCAGCTGAATTCCAGCAAATTCCAGGAAAATCCACCCAAAATTCAGGAAAATCCAGGAAAATCCACCCAAAATCCAGAAAAATCCAACAAAACCCCACCCAAATCCACCCAAAATCCAGGAAAATCCACCCAAAATCCAGGAAAATCCACTCAAAATCCAGGAAAATCCAACAAAATCCCACTCAAAATCCAGGGAAATCCAGCAAAATCCCACCCAAATCCCACCAAATTCCAGCTGAATTCCAGGAAAATCCAGGAAAATCCCACCCAAATCCAACCAAATTCCAGGAAAATCCACCCAAATTCCAGCAAATTCCAGGAAAATCCAAGAAAAATCCAGGAAAATGCAGGAAAATCCACTCAAAATCCAGAAAAATCCAACAAAATCCCACCCAAATTCCAGCAAATTCCAGGGAAATCCAATGAAAATCCAACCAGAATCCACCCAAATCCCACCAAAATCCACCCAAAATCCAGGAAAATCCACCCAAATTCCAGCCAAATTCCAGCAAAATCCAGGGAAATGCAGAGAAATCCAACCAAAATCCACTCAAAATCCAGCAAAATCCAGGGAAATGCAGGGAAATCCAACTCAAATCCACCCAAATTCCAGGAAAATCCAACCAAAATCCACAAAATTTCAGCAAATTCCAGGGAAAACCAGGAAAATCCAACCCAAATCTACTCAAAATCCAGCAGAATTCCAGGGAAATCCAGGGAAATACAACCCAAATCCAGGAAAATCCAACCAAAATCCAACCAAATCCCACCAAAATCCACCCAAAAATCCAGGGAAATCCACCGAAAATCCCACAAAATTCCAGCAAATTCCAGCCAAATTCCAGCAAAATTCCAGCAAATCCAGGAAAATCCAACCCAAATCCAACCAAAATCCACTCAAAATCCAGCAAAATCCACCCAAATTCCAGCTGAATTCCAGGGAAATCCAGGAAAATCCAACCAAAATCCAACCAAATCCACCCAAATTCCAGCAAATTCCAGAGAAAACCAGGGAAATCCAACCCAAATCCACCCAAATCCCAGCTGAATTCCAGGGAAATCCAGGAAAATCCACCCAAAATTCTGGAAAATCCAGGAAAATCCACCCAAAATCCAGAAAAATCCAACAAAATCCCACCCAAAATCCAGGAAAATCCACCCAAATTCCAGCCAAATTCCAGCAAAATCCAGGGAAATGCAGGGAGATCCACTCAAAATCCAGAAAAATCCAACAAAATTCCACCCAAATTCCAGCAAATTCCAGGGAAATCCAGGAAAATCCCACCCAAATCCACCAAATCCAGGAAAATCCCAGCAAAATCCACCCAAATTCCAGCAAAATCCACCCAAAATCCAGGAAAATCCCACCCAAATCCCACCAAAATCCACCCAAATCCCAGAAATCCCCCAGAATTCCCAGAACCCCCCCAGAATTCCTGGAAATCCCACGGAATTCCCAAAAATCCCCCAGAATTCCTGGAATTCCCCCAGAAATCCCCTGGAATTCCCAGAAATCCCCCAGAAATCCCCTGGAATTCCCAGAAATCCCTTGGAAATCTCCCAGAATTCTCAAAAATCCCCAGGAATTCCCAGAAATCCCCTGGAATTCCCAAAAATCCCTTGGAAATCTCCCAGAAATCCCCCAGAATTCCCAGAAATCCCCCAGAAATCCCCTGGAATTCCCAGAAATCTCCCGGAATTCCCAGAAATCCCTGAGAATTCCCAAAAATCCCCCCCAAATCCTCCAGAATTCCAAAAATTTCCCCAAAATTCCCAGAAATCCCCCAGAATTCCCAAAAATCCCTTGGAAATCTCCCAGAAATCCCCCAGAATTCCCAAAATTTCTCCGGAATTCACAGAAATCCTCCAGAAATCCCTGAGAATTCCCAAAAATTCCCCCAAAATCCTCAAGAATTCCCAGAAATCCCCCAGGAATTCCCAGAAATCCCCCAGAAATCCCTTGGAAATCCCCCAGAATTCCCAGAAATCCCCCAGAAATCCCCTGGAATTCCCAGAAATCCCTTGGAAATCTCCCAGAATTCCCAGAAATCCCCCAGAATTCCCAAAAATCCCTTGGAAATCTCTCAGAAATCCCCCAGAATTCCCAGAAGTCCCCCAGAATTCCCAGAAATCCCCCCAAAATCCCCCAGAATTCCCAGAAATCCCCTGGAATTCCCAGAAATCCCCCCAAAATCCCCCAGAATTCCAAGAAATCCCCTGGAATTCCCAGAAATCCCCCAGAATTCCCAAAAACCCCCCAGAAATCCCCTAAAAATTCCCCAGAATTCCCAAAATTCCCCCCAAAATCCTCCAGAATTCCCAAAATTTCCCCAAAATTCCCAGAAATCCCCCAGAAACCCCCCAGAATTCCGAGAAATCCCCCAGAAATCTCCCAGAATTCCCGAAATTTCCCAAGAATTCCCAGAAATCCCCCAGAATTCCCAGAAATCCCCCAGAATTCCCCAAAATCCCCCAGAATTCCCAAAAAAACCCCAAAAATCCCCCAGAATTCTGAGAAATCCCTTGGAAATCCCCCGGAATTCCCAGAAATCCCCCAGAATTCCCAAAAATCCCCCAGAAACCCCCCAGAATACCCAGAAATCCCCAGAATTTCCCCAGAATTCCCAAAAATCCCCCGGAATTCCCAGAATTCCCCCGGAATTCCCAGAAATCCCCCCCAAATCCCCCAGAATTCCGAGAAATCCCCCAGAAATCTCCCAGAAATCCCCTAAAAATTCCCCAGAATTCCCAAAAATCCCACAGAAATCCCAGAAATCCCCCAGAAATCCCTTGAAAATCTCCCAGAATTCCCAAAAATCCCCTGGAATTCCCAGAAATCTCCCGGAATACCCAAAAATCCCCCCAAAATCCTCAAGAATTCCCAAAAATCCCCCCAAAATCCCCCAGAATTCCCAGAAATCCCCAGAATTCCCAGAAATCCCCCCAAAATCCCCCAGAAATTCCCAAAAATCCCTTGGAAATCTCCCAGAATACCCAGAAATCCCCCAGAATTCCGAGAAATCCCCCAGAAATCCCCTAAAAATTCCCCAGAATTTCCAAAAATCCAGCAGAAATCCCAGAAATCCCCCAGAAATCCCTTGAAAATCTCCCAGAATTCCCAAAATTCCCCTGGAATTCCCAGAATTCCCCCGGAATTCCCGAAATTTCCCAGGAATTCCCGGGATTTTTCACCTTCCCGAGGCGTCGACGGCGAGGCCGCGCACGGATCCGCGATGGGCCAGGAGCCGAACCACGGGCTCGGGAATGTTGGGAGTCCACAGGGAAACGGTGCCTGGAGGGAAAAATCCGGGAATTTGGGAGCAGAATTCCCAAAAAAAAATAATCCCAAAATTAAAAAAAAAAATTCCCAAAAAATCCCAAAAAAATTCCACAAAAAATCCCCCAAAATAAAAAAAAAGTCCCCCCAAAAATCTTAAAAAAATCCCAAAAAATTCTGAAAAAATCCCAAAAAAATCCCCCCAAAAAGCCCCAAAAAATCCCCCAAAAATTCCAAAAAAAATCCCCCAAAAATTCCAAAAAAATCCTGAAAAGATCCACAAAATCCTCCAAAAAATCCCCAAAAACTTCCCAAAAATTCCCCAAAAAAATCCCACAAAATCCTCAAAAATTCCCTAAAAAATCCAAAAAAAATCCCAAAAAATGCCAAAAAATTCTAAAAAAATTAAAAAAAAAATCCCCCAAAATGCCAAAAAATTCCCCCCAAAAATCCCCCAAAAATCCCAAAAAAAATCCCCCAAAATTCCCAAAAAATCTCAAAAAAATCCCCAAAAATAAAAAAAATCCCAAAAAAATCCCAAAAAATCCCCAAAAATCCCCCAAAAATCCCCCAAAAATTTCCCAAAAAAATCCCCCAAAATTCCCTAAAAAATCCAAAAAAATTCCTAAAAAATCCCCAAAAAATTAAAAAAAAAATCCCAAAAAAAATCCCAAAAAATCCCCAAAAAATCCCAAAAAATCCCCAAAAAATCCCAAAAAATCCCAAAAAATCCCCAAAAATTCCCCCAAACCCTCAGGAATTTTGGGAATTTTTTGGGCTCTCTCACCGTTGGCGTGGCCCAGGTGGATGACGCCGCTGGCCGGGTTCTGGGCCACGGCTCCCAAATCCCAAAAAATCCCCTAAAAAATCCCAAAAAATTCCCTAAAAAATCCAAAAAAATCCCAAAAAAATCCCAAAAAATCCCCAAACCCCAAAAAACTTCCCAAAAAAATCCCCCAAAGTTTCCCCCAAAAAAATCCCACAAAATCTCCAAAAATTCCCTAAAAAATAAAAAAAAATGCCAAAAAAACCCCCCAAAAATGCCAAAAAAATCCAAAAAAATTCCAAAAAAATCCCAAAAATCCCCAAAAATTCCCCCAAACCCTCAGGAATTTTGGGAATTTTTTGGGATCTCTCACCGTTGGCGTGGCCCAGGTGGATGACGCCGCTGGCCGGGTTCTGGGCCACGGCTCCCAAATCCCAAAAAATCCCAAAAAATCCCCTAAAAAATCCAAAAAAATCCCACAAAATCCCCAAAAATTCCCTAAAAAATCAAAAAAAATTCCCAAAAAATCCCCCAAAAATTAAAAAAAAAATCCCCAAAAAATCCCAAAAAATCCCACAAAATCCCCCAAAATTCCCCAAAAAATCCAAAAAAAATCCCAAAAAATGCCAAAAAATTCTAAAAAAATTAAAAAAAAAATCCCCAAAAATTTCCCAAAAATTCCCCCAAAAAATCCCACAAAATTCCCAAAAATTCCCTAAAAAATCCAAAAAAATTCCCAAAAAATCCCCCAAAAATTAAAAAAAAATCCCAAAAAATCCCCAAAAATCCCCCAAAAATTCCCCCAAAAAATCCCCCAAAATTCCCTAAAAAATCCAAAAAAATTCCTAAAAAATCCCCAAAATATTAAAAAAAAATCCCAAAAAAATCCCAAAAAATCCCAAAAAAATCCCAAAAAATCCCAAAAAAATTCCCCAAAAATGCCAAAAAAATCCAAAAAAATTCCAAAAAAATCCCAAAAATCCCCAAAAATCCTCCCAAACCCTCAGGAATTTTGGGAATTTTTTGGGATCTCTCACCGTTGGCGTGGCCCAGGTGGATGACGCCGCTGGCCGGGTTCTGGGCCATGGTTCCCAAATCCCCAAAAATCCCGAAAAATCCCCCAAAAATTCCCACAAAATCCTCCCAAAAATTCCCCAAAAAATAAAAAAAATTCCCAAAAAATCCCCCAAAAATTAAAAAAAATCCCAAAAAAATCCCAAAAAATCCCACAAAATCCCCCAAAATTCCCCAAAAAATCCAAAAAAATCCCAAAAAATTCTAAAAAAATAAAAAAAAAAATCCCCAAAAATGCCAAAAAATTCTCCCCAAAAATCCCAAAAAAATCCCCAAAAAATCCCCCAAAATTCCCAAAAAATCTCAAAAAAATCTCCAAAAAATCAAAAAAAATCCCAAAAAAATCCCAAAAAATCCCCAAAAATTTCCCAAAAAAATCCCCCAAAATTCCCTAAAAAATCCAAAAAAAATCCTAAAAAATCCCCAAAAAATTAAAAAAAAATCCCAAAAAAATCCCAAAAAATCCCAAAAAAATCCCAAAAATTCCCAAAAAATCCCCCAAACCCTCAGAAATTTTGGGAATTTTTTGGGATCTCTCACCGTTGGCGTGGCCCAGGTGGATGACGCCGCTGGCCGGGTTCTGGGCCATGGCGCCGGCGCGGCCGTTCCGGGTCCGGAGCGCGGCCACTTCCCGACCCACCGAGATGTCCAGGAAATGCAACAGCCCCAGCTCGCTCTGCAGGGGGAAAAACGGGAAAAAAGTTGGGAAAAAAGTTGGGAAAAGTTGGGAAAAAGGGGGGGAAAATGAGGGAAAAGGGGAGGAAATGGGGGAAAATGGGGGGAAAATGGGGAAAAGTTGGGGGAAAAGTTGGGAAAAATGGGGAAAAGTTGGGAGAAGTTGAGAAAAGGGGGGGAAAAGTTGGGAAAAATGGGGAAAAGTTGGGGAAAAGTGGGGGAAAATGAGGAAAAGTTGGGAAAAAAGTTGGGAAAAGTTGGGAAAAGTTGGGAAAAAGGGGGGGAAAATGAGGGAAAAGGGGAGGAAATGGGAGAAAATGGGGAAAAGTTGGGGAAAAAGGAGGGGAAATGGGGAAAAGTTGGGAAAAATTTGGGAAAAGTTGGGGGAAAAGGGGGGGAAAATGGGGAAAAGTTGGGAAAAATGGGGAGAAGTTGGGAAAAGGGGGGGAAAATGGGGAAAAGTTGGGAAAAATGGGGAGAAGTTGGGAAAAAGTGGGGGAAAATGGGGAAAAGTTGGGAAAAAATTTGGGAAAAGGGGGGGAAAGTTGGGAAAAGGGGGGGAAAATGAGGGAAAAGGGGAGGAAATGGGGGAAAATGGGGGGAAAATGGGAAAAAGTTGGGGAAAAAGGGGGGAAAAGGGGAGAAAAATTTGGGAAAAGGGGAGGAAATGGGGGAAAAGTTGGGAAAAAAGTTGGGAAAACTTGGGAAAAAGGGGGGGGAAATGAGGGAAAAGGGGAGGAAATGGGGGAAAAGTTGGGAAAAATGGGGAAAAGTTGGGGGAAAAGGGGGAAAAGTTGGGGAAAAAGGAGGGGAAATGGGGAAAAGTTGGGGAAAAATTTGGGAAAAGAGGCGGAAAGTTGGGAAAAGGGGAGAAAAATTTGGGAAAAGGGGAGGAAATGGTGGAAAAGTTGGGAAAAATGGGGAAAAGTTGGGAGAAGTTGAGAAAAGGGGGGGAAAAGCTGGGAAAAATGGGGAAAAGTTGGGGAAAAATGAGGGAAAATGAGGAAAAGTTGGGAAAAAAGTTGGGAAAAGTTGGGAAAAGTTGGGAAAAGGGGGGGAAAATTTCGGAAAAGGGGAGGAAATGGGGGAAAAGTTGGGAAAAATGGGGGGAAAATGGGAAAAAGTTGGGGAAAAGGGGGGAAATGGGGAAAAGTTGGGAAAAATGGGGAAAAGTTGGGGGAAAAATGGGGGAAAATGGGGAAAAGTTGGGAAAAATGGGGAGAAGTTGGGAAAAAGGGGGGGAAAATGAGGGAAAAGGGGGAAAAACTTGGGAAAAGGGGAAAAAAAAATCAGGAAAAGGGGGAAAAAACTTGGGAAAAGGGGGAAAAAAATCAGGAAAAGGGGGGAAAAACTCGGGAAAATGGGGAAAAAAATCCCCCAATTTGGTTAAAAACTCCTCAAAATGGGGGAAAATTTTCCAGGAATGTTGAAAATCCCAGGAATTCCGTGGGGATTTTGGGATCGGGGAGCGGCACTGACCACGGCGGCGAGCAGGAAATGGTAGGGAAGGAATTCCAGGCGCAGAATTCCCTGGAAATTGCGGAGAACGTGGATTTCCAGGCCTTGGTTGTCGTAGACGTGGAGCCAGCGGCGCTGGGCGACGGCCAGGAGAGACTCGGAGTGCAGCCAGCTGAGGGAAAAATGGGAATTCCGGGGGAAAATGGGAATTTTGGGGGGAAAAATGGGAATTTTGGAGGGAAAAAAGGGAATTTTGGGGGGAATTTTGGGGGGAAAATGGGAATTTGGGGGGAAAAATGGGAATTTTGGGGGAAAAATGGGAATTTTGGAGGGAAAAATGGGAATTTTGGGGGGAAAATGGGAATTTTGGAGGGAAAAATGGGAATTTTGGAGGGAAAATAGGAATTTTTGGGGGGAAAATGGTAATTTTGAAAGGAAAATAGGAATTTTGGGGGGTAAATGGGAATTTTGGGGGAGAACGGGAATTTTGGGGGGAATTTTGGGGAGAAAATGGGAATTTTGGGGGAAAAATGGGAATTTTGGGGGGAATTTTGGGGGGAAAATGGGAATTTTGGAGGGAAAATGGGAATTTTGGGGGGAAAATGGGAATTTTGGAGGGAAAATGGGAATTTTGGGGGGAAAATGGGAATTTTGGGTGGAAAAATGGGAATTTGGAGGGAAAAATGGGAATTTGGGGGAAAAATGGGAATTTTGGGGGAAAAATGGGAATTTGGGGAAGGAAAAATGCGGGGTAGGAGAGAAAAAAGAGAATTTTAGGACCAAAAACGGACACAGTGCCCCCAGTCCCTCCCATTCCCCCCCAGTCTCTCCCAGTTCCCTCCCAGTGTCCCCCAAACCCTCCCAGTCCCTCCCAGTCCATCCCAGTTCCCTCCCAGTCCATCCCAGTTCCCTCCCAGTCCATTCCCAGTCTCTCCCAGTCCATTCCCAGTCTCTCCCAGTCCCTCCCAGTGCCCCCCAGTCCCCTCCCAGTCCCTCCCAGTCCATTCCCAGTCTCTCCCAGTCCATTACCAGTCCCTCCCAGTGCTCCCAGTTCCCCCCCAGTTCCCACCGCAGGTCTCTCAGGCTCTCCCCGACGCTGAACTCGCTCAGGAGGCGCCGCTGGGCCCAGTCCAGGGCGGCCACGTGACCCCGGAGACCTCCCAGTAACAGCTGCCTGCGGGAATGGGCAAACTGGGATGGACTGGGAGGGACTGTGAGGGAACTGTGAGGGAACTGGGAGGGAACTGGGAGGGACTGGGATGGACTGGGAGGGACTGGGAGCACTGGGAGGGAACAGGGAGGGACTGGGAGGGACTGGGAGGGACTGGGAGAGGCTGGGAAGGAACTGAGAGGGACTGGGAGGGAACTGGGAGGGAACTGGGAGGGACTGGGAGGGAACTGGGAGGGACTGGGATGGACTGGGATGGACTGGGAGGGACTGGGAGGGACTGGGAGGGACTGGGATGGACTGGGAGGGAACTGGGAGGGAACTGGGAGGGAACTGGGAGGGACTGGGAGGGACTGGGAGGGACTGGGAGGGAACTGGGACAAACTGGGAGGGAACTGGGAGGGACTGGGATAGAACTGGGATGGACTGGGAGGGACTGGGATGGGCTGGGATAGAACTGGGATGGACTGGGATGGACTGGGAGGGAACTGGGAGGGACTGGGAGGAAACTGGGAGAGAACTGGGAGGGACTGGGAGGGAACTGGGAGGGACTGGGAGGGAACTGGGAGGGAACTGGGATGGACTGGGAGCACTGGGAGGGACTGGGAGGGACTGGGATGGACTGGGATGGACTGGGAGGGAACTGGGATGGACTGGGATGGACTGGGATGGACTGGGATGGACTGGGATGGACTGGGAGGGACTGGGAGGGACTGGGAGGGAACTGGGAGGGAACTGGGAGGGACTGGGAGAGAACTGGGAGGGATTGGGATGGACTGGGAGGGACTGGGAGGGAACTGGGATGGACTGGGAGGGACTGGGAGGGAACTGGGATGGACTGGGAGGGAACTGGGAGGGACTGGGAGGGAACTGGGAGGGACTGGGATGGAACTGGGAGGGAACTGGGAGGGAACTAGGAGGGAACTGGGATGGACTGGGATGGACTGGGATGGACTGGGAGCACTGGGAGGGACTGGGAGGGACTGGGAGGGACTGGGATGGACTGGGAGGGGCTGGGAGGGAACTGGGAGGGACTGGGAGGGACTGGGATGGAACTGGGATGGACTGGGAGGGAACTGGGAGGGAACTGGGAGCACTGGGAGGGAACTGGGATGGACTGGGATGGACTGGGAGGGACTGGGAGGGAACTGGGATGGACTGGGAGGGAACTGGGATGGACTGGGATGGTCTGGGAGGGACTGGGAGGGAACTGGGATGGACTGGGAGGGAACTGGGATGGACTGGGAGGGAACTGGGATGGACTGGGATGGTCTGGGAGGGACTGGGAGCACTGGGAGGGACTGGGAGGGAACTGGGAGGGACTGGGATGGACTGGGATAGAACTGGGATGGACTGGGATGGACTGGGATGGAACTGGGATGGACTGGGATGGAACTGGGATGGAACTGGGATGGACTGGGATGGAACTGGGATGGACTGGGATGGAACTGGGATGGACTGGGAGCAAACTGATCCATACTGGTCTGTACTGGTCTACACCAGTCTGTAGTGGTTTATACTGGTCCATACTGGTCTGTACCAGTCTGTACTGGTTTATACTGGTTTATACTGGTCCATACTGGTCTGTACCAATCTGTACTGGTTTATACTGGTTTATACTGGTCCGTACTGGTGCTCACCTGCCGGTGCGGGCGTAGTCCAGCCTGTAGGGCCCGAACTGCTCCAGGCGCAGCTCAAAGTGCTGGGGGGGGGAAAAGGGGCACAAAAAACCGGGAATTCTCAGCCCAAAATTCCCAAAAATTCCCAAAAATTCCCAAAAATTCCCCAAATTCCCCAAATTCCCCTCCCCCACCGCCAGGCCCTCCCTAAAATTCTCATTTTTCCCCCAAAATTTTCATTTTTCCCACCAAAATTCCCGTTTTTCCCTTCAAATTTCCCGTTTTCCCCCTCAAAATTCCCATTTTTCCCCCTCAAAATTCCCATTTTTCCACCTCAAAATCCCATTTTCCCTCCAAATTCCAGTTTTTCCCCCCAAAATTCTCATTTTTCCCTTCAAAATTCCCATTTTCCCCTCAAAATTCTCATTTTTCCCCCCAAAATTCCCATTTTTCCCCCCAAAATTCCTTTTCCCCCAAAATTCCCGTTTTTCCCTTCAAAATTCTCATTTTTCCCTTCAAAATTCTCATTTTTCCCCCAAAATTCCCAACTTTCCCCCAAAATTCCCAATTTTTCCCCCAAAATTCCATTTTTTCCCTTCAAAATCCCCACTTTTCCCTTCAAAATTCCTTTTCCCTTCAAAATTCCCATTTTTCCCCCCAAAATTCCACTTTTTCCCTTCAAAATTCCCATTTTTCCCTTCACAATTCTCATTTTTCCCTCAAAATCCCCATTTTTTCCCCCAAAATTCCCAATTTTCCCCCAAATTCCTGATTTTTCCCCAAAATTCCCATTTTTCCACCCCAAAATCCCATTTTTCCCCCCTAAAATCTCAATTTTCCCTCCAAAAATCCCCGTTTTTCCACCCAAAATCTCCATTTTTTCTCCTAAAACCTCCATTTTTTCCCCCCAAATTCCCCATTTTTCCCCCCAAATTCCCCATTTTCCCCAAAATTCCCATTTTTCCCCCCAAAATTCCCACCTTGCTGGCGCTGGCGATGTCCACGGCTTCGGCGATTTCCCGCTGCGAGATCCGGGCGGGATCCTCCCCCGGATCCGGTTCCAAAAACCTGCGGGAACGGGAAAATTTGGGAAAATCCCGGGATTTTGGGATAATTCGGGGATTTGGGGGAGATTTTTGGGGTTTCTTGGTGGATTTTTTGGGATTCCTGAGGGATTTTTGGGAAAATTAATGGAATTTTTGGGATAATTAATGGAATTTTTAGGGTAATTAACTGAAATTTTGGGATCCCTGATGGATTTTGGGGATAATTAACGGATTTTTGGGGGTAATTAAAGGAATTTTTGGGATCACTGATGGATTTTTGGGATAATTAACAAAATTTTTGGGATAATTAACAGAAATTTTGGGATCCTTGATGGATTTTTGAGAGAATTAAGGGAATTTTTGGGATCCCTGATGGATTTTTGGGATAATTAACAAAATTTTTAGGATAATTAACAGAAATTTTGGGATCATTGATGGATTTTTGAGAGAATTAAGGGAATTTTTGGGATCCCTGATGGATTTTTGGGATAATTGATGGATTTTTGGGATAATTAATGGAATTTTTAGGATCCCTAGTGGAATTTTGGGATAATTAACAGAATTTTTAGGATCATTGATGGATTTTTGGGATAATTAACAGAAATTTTAGGATAATTAACAGAATTTTTGGAATCACTGATGGATTTTTTGGGGGTAATTAAAGGAATTTTTGGGATTCCTGTCAAAATATTTAGAAATCCTTGATGAACCTTTATAAATAATTAATAAATCTTGATGAAAAATTAATGAACTTGATTAATAACTAATGAGTCTTTAGTAATAATTAATGATCTTTATGAACAGTTGATGAATCTTGATTAATAACTAATGACTCCTTAGGAATAATTAATGATCTTTAGAAGTAATTAATCAGCTTTTGTAAATAATTTATGTATTTTTGAGGCTAATTCAAGGACTTCTGGGATATTTCAGGGGGATTTTGGGGGCAATTCCGGGATCTTTGATGGATTTCTCGGGACAACCGATGGAATTTTTTGGGATTTCCGTTGGATTTTGGGGCATTCCTGGAATTCTGGGGTTTTTTTTTTGGGGGTGTTTCTCACCCCGGCTCCTCGGGCAGGAGGGGTTCCCATCTCGCCGCTTTTTCCGCTGCTGAATTTTCCCGATTTTCCAAATTTTTCAGGTGCCAGCGGAGCCGGGGGGCGACGGCACGGGGCTGGTGGGGAGGGGAAATGTGGGGTTAGACACAAATTCCCTCAGATTTCACCCAAATTCCCTCAAATTCCACCTAAATGCCCCCAAAATCCCTCAAATTCCACCCAAATTCCCTCAAATTCCACCCAAATCCCCTCAGATTCCACCCAAATCCCCTCAGATTCCCCCAAAATCCCTCAAATTCCACCTAAGTTCCTTCAAATTCCACCCAATTCCCTCAAATTCCACCCAAATCCCCTCAAATTCCACCTAAATGCCCCCAAAATCCCTCAAATTCCACCCAAATTCCCTCAAATTCCACCCAAATTCCCTCAAATTCCACCCAATTCCCCCCAAAATCCCTCAAATTTCACCCAAACTCCCCCAAATTCCAGCCAAATCCCTCAAATTCCACCCAATTCCAGCCAAATCCCCCCAAAATCCCTCAAATTCCACCTAAGTTCCTTCAAATTCCACACAATTCCCTCAAATTCCACCCAAATTCCCTCAGATTCCACCCAATTCCCCCCAAAATCCCTCAAATTTCACCCAAACTCCCCCAAATTCCAGCCAAATCCCTCAAATTCCACCCAAATTCCCTCAAATTTCACCCAAATCCCCTCAAGTTCCCTTAAAATCCCTCAAATTTCACCCTAATTCCATCAAATTCCACCCAAATTCCCTCAAATTCCAGCCAAATTCCCTCAAATTCCAGCTAAATCCCACCAAAATCCCTCCAAATTCCACCCAAAATCCCTCAAATTCCACCCAAATCCCTCAAATTCCACCCAATTCCAGCCAAATCCCACCAAAATCCCTCCAAATTCCAGCCAAATCCCCCCCAAATTTCCTCAAATTCCACCCAAACCCTCCCGATTTCCATCGAATCCCCTCAGGATCCCAAAAATCCCCTCAGGACCCCTCAAATCCCCTCAGGGACCCTCCGAATCCCCCCAAAACTCCTCAAAATCTCCCCAAATCCCCCCTATTTCCCTCAAATCCCCTCAGGACCCTCCAAAATCCCCTCAGGATCCCCCAAAATCCCCTCAGGATCCCCCAAAATCCCCTCAGGACCCCTCAAATTTCCTCAGGATCCCAAAAATCCCCTCAGGCACCCTCCGAATCTCCCCTCTTTCCCCAAAAACCTCCTCAGGAACCCTCAAAATCTCCCCAAAAATCTCCCCAAATCCCCTCAGGATCCCCCAAATCCCCTCAGAATCCCCAAAATCCCCTCAGGATCCCCCAAAATCCCCTCAGGATCCCCAAAATCCCCTCAGGACCCCTCAAATTTCCTCAGGATGCCAAAAATCCCCTCAGGGATCCTCCAAATCCCCCCTATTTCCCCAAAAAACCCCTCAGGAACCCTCAAAATCTCCCCAAAAATCTCCCCAAATCCCCTCAGGATCCCCAAAATCCCCTCAGGATCCCCAAAATCCCCTCAGGATCCCCAAAATCCCCCTCAGGGACCCCCCGATTCCCCCCAAAACTCCTCAAAATCTCCCCAAATCCCCCCTATTTCCCTCAAATCCCCTCAGGACCCTCCAAAATCCCCTCAGGATCCCCAAAATCCCCAAAACCCCCTCAGGACCCCTCAAATTTCCTCAGGATGCCAAAAATCCCCTCAGGGATCCTCCAAATCCCCCCTATTTCCCCAAAAAACCCCTCAGGAACCCTCAAAATCTCCCAAAAATCTCCCCAAATCCCTTCAGGATCCCCAAAATCCCCTCAGGATCCCCCAAATCCCCTCAGGACCCCCAAATCCCCTCAGGATCCCCAAAATCCCCTCGGGATCCCCCAAAATCCCCTCAGGACCCCTCAAATTTCCTCAGGATCCCAAAAATCCCCTCAAGCACCCTCCGAATCTCCCCTCTTTCCCCAAAAACCTCCTCAGGAACCCTCCAAATCTCCCCAAAATCTCCCCAAATCCCCTCTATTTCCCTTAAATCCCCTCAGAATCCCCAAAATCCCCTCAGGATCCCCCAAATCCCCTCAGAATCCCCAAAATCCCCTCAGGATCCCCCAAATCCCCTCAGAATCCCCAAAATCCCCTCAGGACCCCCCCCCCTCATTTTACCGCTTTCTCGTCCGCGCCCCTCAGGAACCGCTTCACTCTGGGCCGCGGCACCGGCGCCGGCCCGGGGAACGGGTCCGTTCTCTGCGGGAAAAGCGGGAATGAGACCGGGACCACCCAAAAAATCCCCTCGGGATTCCCGAAATCCCCCAAATTTGGGGAATTCTCACCCCTTCCTCTCACTCACCCCGGACACGCCGCCCGCCATCGCGACCATGCGGGGATACCACGCCCACTTCCGGGTGAAGAACCAATCAGATTGAAGGGCGGGAAAAACTGACCAATCAGCGCGAAGCGGCGCGGGAAAAGGTTGAAGGCGGAGGCGCCATCTTGGGTGAGGGCAAGGCGGGTATTGAGCAAAGCGCGGGCGCCATCTTTGTTGTGGGCGGCGCCATTTTGGGTGAGGGCCCAGAGCGCGGCCGCCGCCATCTTTGTTGAGGGCAAATCTCCGCCCGTCACTTCCAGGTCGGTTTTCCCAAATTTTGGCCCATCCCAAATTCCTTTTTTTTCCCCCCCAAGAAGCGATTACCCTCCCCAAACCTCTCCTTTTTATCCTGAATTTTTATTTTTAAAAATATCGATATTTTTTCCTCAGAACGCGCTTCCCTCCCTCCCCCTCCCCCTCACGAAAATTCCTTTTTATTCCCCAAAATTCCAAGCGGATTTCCTGAATTTTGTTATTCCCGAAAAATCCTCTCCCATTCCCTCCAAAAGAACCCCTTTTGTCCCAAAAATCCACTTTAATTCCCCAAAATCCCCTCATGAATTCCCAAAAAACCCTTTTGAATTCCACAAATCCCCTCCCATCCCCAAAAAATCCTTCAGAATTCCCAAAAAATCCTTCAGAATTCCCAAAAATCCTTCAGAATTCCCAAAAATCTCCGCTTTTGTTCCAGGAATTTCACATCCAGACCCAAAACCAACAAAATTCCGCTGTTTTTCCCCAATTTTTCCTGGTTTTCCCTCATTTTTTTCTGTTTTTCTTCCCCAAAATCCACTCCTGAATTCCAAAAAAATTCCACTTTTATTCCCAGATTCCACATCCAACCCCAAAATTCCCAAAAATCTTCCTTTTCTCTCCCAATTTTCCTGTTTTTTCCCCCCAAATTCCCAAAAATCCTCCTTTTCTTTCCCAATTTTCCCATTTTCCCCCAAAAATCCTCCTTTTCTTTCCCAATTTTCCTGTTTTTCCCCCCAAATTCCCAAAAATCCTCCTTTTCTTTCCCAATTTTCCCATTTTTTCCCCCAAAATTCCCAAAAATCCTCTTTTTTCCCCCCAATTTTCCTATTTTCCCCTCATTTTTCCCATTTTCCCCCCAAAATTCCATCTCATTCAACAAAAAAATCCAGTTTTCCCCTCATTTTCCCCTTTTTCCCATTTTTCCCCCAAAATTCCATTTTATTCCCTCAAAAAACAATAATTTTCCCATTTTCCCCCCAAAAAAATCCACTCCAGCTCCAAAAAACTCCACTTTTATCCCCAAAATTAGGGCCAAGCCTTGACTTTACCTGGACAGAATATTTGCCAACAGATCCAGATGTTTTCTGTCCCAAATCAGCATTTGAGTCACTTTTTGACTCAACAATTTGACACTATTGATATGACAGCTGGATCAATTTTGAAGTGGGCTTGGAGAATCATTTCCGGAGATGATTATCCAATCCTTCACTGATTTTTTTTGTTTCTGTTTGTTTGCTAACTATGGGATGCTGGTGCAGTGTTTTAGTAATTAATAGCAGTTTTATATTACATATGTTATTAATAATGTTTATGATTTAATTGATTTTTAGCCGGTATAGGTTCTTATTGATTGTGTATATGGTTTTGTGTTAATGTTGATGTTTATAACAGAGGTACATCTCATTTTTATTTTTTTTTAAGAAAACGGGGGTCCTTCTGGAGCGGTTCTGGAGCGGTTCTAGAGCGGGGAACGGTTCTGGAGCGGTTCTGGAGCGGTTCTGGAGCGGGGAACGGTTCTAGAGCGGTTCTAGAGCGGTTCTAGAGCGGTTCTAGAGCGGTTCTAGAGCGGGGAACGGTTCTAGAGCGGTTCTAGAGCGGTTCTGGAGCGGTTCTAGAGCGGGGAACGGTTCTGGAGCGGTTCTAGAGCGGGGAACGGTTCTAGAGCGGTTCTAGAGCGGGGAACGGTTCTGGAGCGGTTCTAGAGCGGTTCTAGAGCGGGGAACGGTTCTGGAACGGTTCTGGAGCGGTTCTAGAGCGGGGAACGGTTCTGGAGCGGTTCTAGAGCGGTTCTAGAGCGGGGAACGGTTCTGGAGCGGTTCTAGAGCGGTTCTAGAGCGGGGAACGGTTCTAGAGCGGTTCTGGAGCGGTTCTAGAGCGGGGAACGGTTCTGGAGCGGTTCTAGAGCGGGGAACGGTTCTGGAGCGGTTCTAGAGCGGGGAACGGTTCTAGAGCGGTTCTAGAGCGGGGAACGGTTCTGGAGCGGTTCTAGAGCGGTTCTAGAGCGGGGAACGGTTCTGGAACGGTTCTGGAGCGGTTCTAGAGCGGGGAACGGTTCTGGAGCGGTTCTAGAGCGGTTCTAGAGCGGGGAACGGTTCTGGAGCGGTTCTAGAGCGGTTCTAGAGCGGGGAACGGTTCTAGAGCGGTTCTGGAGCGGTTCTAGAGCGGGGAACGGTTCTGGAGCGGTTCTAGAGCGGGGAACGGTTCTGGAGCGGTTCTAGAGCGGGGAACGGTTCTGGAGCGGTTCTAGAGCGGTTCCAGTGAACAGAGATGTCATCACACAGCCGTGGTACTCCAGACATGGATCAGAAGTGGAGCTGTCAGGACACAGTTGTGTCTGAACACTACACAGACAGCTGCCAACAGAACTTTTATGTTGTTATTACGATGTTGTGTCTCTACCAATTTTTCAGGTATCCTTTGTTTTGAGATTCAGAAGGATCTGAAGAACAACTTGAACACCAAAGCCCTCAAGTCACTGACCAGCTGCCAGCTGACATCACGGGAGCAGTGAACGTTCCGGGACTGAATCGTGTTGGAGAAATTCTGTAGAAGATCTAAGAAGCCACACCTGGAGATCCTTTTTGCACCTGGAGATCCTTTTTGCACCTGGAGATCCTTTTCGCACCTGTCTCATGGGAGTCCCAAATGGGATCCTCCAGCATTTAAAGGTTTGATCAGTGATGAGACTCAACTGAATTAATTGGCAATGTTGCAAGAGTGCAATCGCACTGTTGGCTTCACATTAAGACAACTTGAAGCCTGTTGGCAAGCAAAATTACCAAAGTTCTCAATGTTACAACCCTCAGGAGAATTAATTTGTTAAGTTCCACCAATACCTCAGGTGGATGGATGATGTTTGAACCCCTGTGTTGTGGTTTAAACCAGTAACAAAATATTACTTATTTCTTGCTGTGAGATTTGGATTAAAATAAGAGCAAAACAGGCTTAAAACTTAAAAGAAATAAAGACAGTTTATTAATACACTACAAGAAATAAGAATACTAGAATAAACTTTCAGAAGACTCTTTTACTCCTCCCTCCACTTGACTATTTTTTGGTACACATAACAACATAGAGACAAAAAAAACTTTAGAATCCTGGTGGTCAAAAACAGCCTTAATTTCTAGAGTCTTTTCATCAGTCTTTGTAGAGAAACAGAAGTCTCTTTTTGCCAATCTATGGAGTTTCTAGAGTTCACTCCTCCCATCCCACACTACTTCGAAGTGTGCATGGGTCAAATTGAGTCCAGAGATGTCATTTTTAAGGATAAGTTATTCAAAGGTAGAAGTTTTCTTCATCTGTTTCTGTGAGCCTTCCTGGAAAGCAGCAATCTCTTTGCCCCCTCAAGGCTTTAAAATCTTCTCTACTCGGTTCCAGCAACTCACAGTACCACAACCACTCTCTCTTTTCTCTAAATCCACACTTTGAATACTCCATTCCTCCCATACTCTAGTCATGAATTAAAGGAGTCTTTTAATTACTACTGTCCATCTCCATAGCTGTAACAAAAAGATATTTCAGCAACAAGCATCTTCTTTTTCCCTCTTTCTCATTTAAACTTAACTCTTTCTTTCACTGTTTTTAGTAGTTCTAATGATGGTTTTTGCATGTTGATTGTCTCTCTCGTTCTCTGTCTTTTCTGAGAAAAAGAGTAAACTCAAGACCCCGTTATCTTGGGAAACTCACTTTGTTCCACCCAAGCTTGCACCAATCCTCATTTTTTCCCCAATTTTCTTGTTTTTCCCCGCAAAATCCTTTTTTTCCCAATTTTCCTGTTTTTTCCCCCAAAATTCCCAAAAATCCTCTTCCTTTCCCAATTTTCCTGCTTTTCCCCCCAAAAAAATCCACTCCAGCTCCACAAAAACTCCACTTTTATCCCCAAAATTCCACATCCAACCCCAAAATTCCCAAAAATCCTCATTTTTTCCCCAATTTTCTTGTTTTTCCCCGCAAAATCCTCATTTTTTTCCCCAATTTTCCTGTTTTTTCCCCCAAAATTCCTCTTCCTTTCCCAATTTTCCTGCTTTTCCCCCCAAAAAATCCACTCCAGCTCCACAAAAACTCCGCTTTTATCCCCAAAATTCCACATCCAACCCCAAAATTCCCAAAAATCCTCATTTTTTCCCCAATTTTCTTGTTTTTCCCCGCAAAATCCTCATTTTTTCCCCCAATTTTCCTGTTTTTTCCCCCAAAATTCCTCTTCCTTTCCCAATTTTCCTGCTTTTCCCCCCAAAAAATCCACTCCAGCTCCACAAAAACTCCGCTTTTATCCCCAAAATTCCACATCCAACCCCAAAATTCCCAAAAATCCTCATTTTTATCCCAAATTTTCCCGTTTTCCCCCCATTTTTCCCCAAAAAAATCCACTCCAGCTCCACAAAAACTCCGCTTTTATTCCCAAAATTCCACATCCAACCCCCAAATTCCCAAAAATTTCCTTTTCTTTCCCAATTTTCCTGTTTTTCCCCAAAATCCTCCTTTTCCTTCCCAAATTTCCTAATTTTTCCCCCAAAATTCCCAAAAATCCTCTTCTTTCCCAATTTTCCCATTTTTTCCCCCAAAAATCCTCCTTTTCTTTCCCAATTTTCCTGTTTTTTCCCCAAAAATTCCCAAAAATCTCATTTTCTTTCCCGATTTTCTTGATTTTTCCCCCCAAATTCCCAAAAATCTTCCTTTTCTTTCCCAATTTTCCCATTTTCCCCCAAAAATCCTCCTTTTCTCTCCCAATTTTCCCGTTTTTTCTCCCAAAATTCCCAAAAATCTCATTTTCTTTCCCAATTTTCCCGTTTTTTCCCCCAAAATCCTCATTTTCTTTCCCAATTTTCCTATTTTCCCCTCATTTTTCCCATTTTCCCCCCAAAATTCCATTTCATTCCCCAAAAAAATCCAGTTTTTCCCTCATTTTCCCCTTTTTCCCCCAAAATTCCATTTTATTCCCTCAAAAAACAATAATTTTCCCATTTTCCCCCCAAAAAATCCACTCCAGCTCCACAAAAACTCCGCTTTTATCCCCAAAATTCCACATCCAACCCCAAAATTCCCAAAAATCCTCATTTTTATCCCAAATTTTCCCGTTTTCCCCCCATTTTTCCCCAAAAAAATCCACTCCAGCTCCAAAAAACTCTGCTTTTATCCCCAAAATTCCACATCCAACCCCAAAATTCCCAAAAATCTCATTTTCTTTCCCAATTTTTCCATTTTTTCCCCCAAAAATCCTCCTTTTCTTTCCCAATTTTCCTGTTTTTTCCCCAAAAATGCTCATTTTTTTCCTCAATTTTCCTATTTTTCCTCATTTTCCCCCAAAATTCCATTTTATTCCCCCAAAAAAGCCCAAATTTTCCCATTTTCCCCAAAAAAATCCACTCCAGCTCCAAAAAACTCCGCTTTTATCCCCAAAATTCCACATCCAACCCCAAAATTCCCCAAAATCCTCATTTTTATCCCAAATTTTCCCGTTTTCCCCCCATTTTTCCCCAAAAAAATCCACTCCAGCTCCAAAAAACTCTGCTTTTATCCCCAAAATTCCACATCCAACCCCAAAATTCCCAAAAATCCTCATTTTTTCCCCAATTTTCTTGTTTTTCCCCGCAAAGTCCTCATTTTTTTCCCCAATTTTCCTGTTTTTTCCCCCAAAATTCCCAAAAATCCTCCTTTTCTTTCCCAATTTTCCTGGTTTTCCCCCCCAAAAAAATCCACTCCAGCTCCACAAAAACTCCGCTTTTATCCCCAAAATTCCACATCCAACCCCAAAATTCCCAAAAATCCTCATTTTTTCCCCAATTTTCTTGTTTTTCCCCGCAAAATCCTCATTTTTTTCCCCAATTTTCCTGTTTTTTCCCCCAAAATTCCCAAAAATCCTCTTCCTTTCCCAATTTTCCTGGTTTTCCCCCCCAAAAAAATCCACTCCAGCTCCACAAAAACTCCGCTTTTATCCCCAAAATTCCACATCCAACCCCCAAATTCCCAAATTTCCTTTTCTTTCCCAATTTTCCTGTTTTTCCCCAAAAATCCTCATTTTCTTTCCCGATTTTCTTGATTTTTCCCCCCAAATTCCCAAAAATCCTCCTTTTCTCTCCCAATTTTCCCGTTTTTTCCCCCAAAATTCCCAAAAATCTCATTTTCTTTCCCAATTTTCCCATTTTTTCCCCAAAAAATTCCCAAAAATCCTCCTTTTCTTTCCCAATTTTGCCTTTTTTCCCCCAAAATTCCATTTCATCCCCCCAAAAAATCCCAATTTTCCCTCATTTTCCCCTTTTTCCCCCAAAAAATCCACTCCAGCTCCACAAAAACTCCGCTTTTATTCCCAAAAATTCCACATCCAACCCCCAAATTTCCAAAACTCCTCCTTTTCTTTCCCAATTTTCCTGTTTTTCCCCAAAATCCTCCTTTTCCTTCCCAAATTTCCTAATTTTTCCCCCAAAATTCCCAAAAATCCTCATTTTCTTTCCCAATTTTCCCATTTTTCCCCAAAAATCCTCCTTTTCTTTCCCAATTTTCCTGTTTTTCCCCCAAAATTCCCAAAAATCCTCATTTTCTTTCCCAATTTTCCCATTTTTCCCCAAAAATCCTCCTTTTCTTTCCCAATTTTCCTGTTTTTCCCCAAAAATCCTCATTTTCTTTCCCGATTTTCTTGATTTTTTCCCCCCAAATTCCCAAAAATCTTCCTTTTCTTTCCCAAATTTTCCCATTTTTCCCCAAAAATCCTCCTTTTCTCTCCCAATTTTCCTGTTTTTTCCCCCAAAATTCCCAAAAATCTCATTTTCTTTCCCGATTTTCTTGATTTTTTCCCCCCAAAATTCCCAAAAATCTCATTTTCTTTCCCAATTTTCCCATTTTTTCCCCAAAAAATTCCCAAAAATCTCATTTTCTTCCCCAATTTTCCCATTTTTTCCCCCAAAAAATTCCCAAAAATCTCATTTTCTTTCCCAATTTTCCCTTTTTTCCCCAAAAAATCCCATTTCATCCCCCAAAAAATCCCAATTTTCCCTCATTTTCCCCGTTTTCCCCCATTTTTCCCCCAAAAAATCCACTCCAGCTCCACAAAAACTCCGCTTTTATTCCCAAAAATTCCCGTTTTTCCCGATTTTCCCGTTTTTCTCCTCATTTTTTCTTGGACACTCCCACGGTCCTCCCGCGGCGCCCGGTGGTCTTGGTGTGCTGACCCCTCACCCTCAACCTGAAAAAAGCCCAAAAAACCACGGATTTAGCCCCAAAATTCCCGGGATTTTGGGAAATTCGGGATGGGGAATTCCTGGTTTTGCCCAAAATCGAGGTTTTTACCCCCAAAAGTGGCGCAGGCCGCGGTGGGCTCGGATTTTCTTGAGGCGCTCCAGGTCCTCGCGGAGTTTGTTGTCCAGGCCGTTGGCCAAAACCTGAGGGAATTTTTGGGGGGAAAAAGGGAGAAATTGGGAAAAAATGGGGGAAATTGGGGAAAAAGGGGAGAAAATTGGGAAAAATTGGGGGAAAAGGAAGTAAAATTGAAGGGAAATAGGGGAAAATTGGGAGAAATTGGTAAAAAAAAGAAAATTTGGGTAAGAGGTGTAAAAAATTGGAGGAAATAGCAAAATTGGGAAAGTTTTGGGGAAAATGGGGAAAAATTGGCAAAACTGGGGGAAAAGGGAGGAAAATTGGGAAAATTTGGAGGAATAATTGGGGAGAAATTGGGGAAAAAGGGGTGAAAATTGGGAAAAAATGGGAAAAAGGCAAAAAAAATGGGGGAAAAGGGGGAAAATTGGGGAAAAAGAGGAGAAATTGGGAGGAATTGGGAAAAAATGGGAAAACAGGGAAAATTGGGAGAAAAGGGGGGGAAAATGGGGGAAAATTGGGGGAAAAAGAGGAGGAATTGGGGAATATTGGGGAAAATTTGGAGGAAATTGGGGAGAAAAGGGGAAAACATGGGAAAAATTGGGAGAAATTGAGGGAAATTGGGAAAAATTGGGGTAAAAGGAAGAGAAATTGGGGAAAATTGGGAGAAAATTGGGAAAAAATGGGGGGAAAGGGATAAACTAGGAAAACTGGGGGAAAATTGGGAAAAATTGGGGAAAAAATGGGGGGAAAGGGGGAGAAAAACGGGAGAAAAGGAGGAAAATTGGGAAAAAATGGGGCAAAAAGGGGAGAAATTAGGGAAAAAGGGGGAAAATTGGGAAAAAAATTGGAGAAATTGGGGGGAAAAGGGGGAAAATCAGGAAAAATGGGAATTGTGGGGCCACACCTGGGAATATTTTCCGTCCTTGACGTCCTTCTGCCGGTTGAGGAACCAGTCGGGAATTTTGTACTGCCGGGGGTTCTGCATGATGGTGATCACCCTCTCCACCTGGGGACACAAAAAAAACCCAAATTTGGACCCAAAAATCCACCAAATTGCAAAAAAATCGCATAAAAAATGGCTGAAATGGCACAAAAACCCCAAAAGGGACAAAAAAAACCCCAAATTTGGACCCAAAAAAGCCAAAACTGCAACAAAATCGCATCAGAAATGGCTGAAATGGCACAAAAATGTCCCCAATCCCCAAAAATGACTAAAAAACCCCAAATTTGGACCCAAAAAACCCCAAAACGGCAAAAAAATCGCAGCAAAAATGGCTGAAATGGCACAAAAACCCCAAAAGGGACAAAAAAAACCCCAAATTTGGACCCAAAAAATCCCAAAACTGCAAAAAAATCGCATCAGAAATGGCTGAAATGGCACAAAAACCCCAAAAGGGACAAAAAAAACCCAAATTTGGACCCAAAAAAGCCCAAAACTGCAAAAAAATCGCATCAAAAATGGCTGAAATGGCACAAAAATCCCAAAAGGGACAAAAAACCCCCAAATTGGGACCCAAAAAACCCCAAAATTGCAAAAAAATCACATCAGAAATGGCTGAAATGGCACAAAACCCCAAAAGGGCCAAAAAAAACCCCAAATTTGGACCCAAAACCCCCAAAATTGCAAAAAAATCGCATCAAAAACGGCTGAAATGGCACAAAAATCCCAAAAGGGACAAAAAAATCCCAAATTTGGACCCAAAAAACCCCAAAATTGCAAAAAAATCGCATCAAAAATGGCTGAAATGGGACAAAAATGTCCCCAATCCCCAAAAATTACTAAAAAAACCCAAATTTGGACCCAAAAAAGCCCAAACTGCAAAAAAATCGCAGCAAAAATGGCTGAAATGGCACAAAAACCCCAAAAGGGACAAAAAAACCCCCAAATTTGGACCCAAAAAAGCCCAAAATTGCAAAAAAATCGCGTCAAAAATGGCTGAAATGGCACAAAAACCCCAAAAGGGACAAAAAAATCCCAAATTTGGACCCAAAAAACCCCAAAATTGCAAAAAAATCACATCAGAAACGGCTGAAATAGCACAAAAACCCCAAAAGGGACAAAAAAAACCCCAAATTTGGACCCAAAAAACCCCAAAACTGCAAAAAAATCGCAGCAAAAATGGCTGAAATGGCACAAAAATGTCTCAAAGTGACCTGAAAATGTCCCCAAGCCACCAAAAATGTCCCCAAATTGTCCCCAAATGTCCCCAAGTGTCCCCAAATTGTCCCCAAGGTGTCACCTGGTCCTTGGTGAGCTCCAGGTGAGTTTGCTCAGGTCGATGTCGGCCCCAAAACCCCCTCAAATCACCCCAAAACTGCCCCAAATCTCCTCAAAACCCCCCCAAAATGTCCCCAAAGTGTCCCCAAATTGTCCCCAAAATGTCCCCAAGGTGTCCCCAAGGTGTCCCCAAAGTGTCCCCAAGGTGTCACCTCATCCTCGGTGAGCTCCAGGTGAGTTTGCTCAGGTCGATGTCGGCCCCAAAACCCCCTGAAATCACCCCAAAACTGCCCCAAATCTCCTCAAAACCCCCCAAAATGTCCCCAAAGTGTCCTCAAAGTGTCCCCAAATGTCCCCAGGTGTCCCCAAATTGTCCCCAAGGTGTCACCTGGTCCTTGGTGAGCTCCAGGTGAGTTTGCTCAGGTCGATGTCGGCCCCAAAACCCCCTCAAATCACCCCAAAACTGCCCCAAATCTCCTCAAAACCCCCCAAAATGTCCCCAAATTGTCCCCAGGTGTCCCCAAATTGTCCCCAAGGTGTCCCCAAGGTGTCCCCAGGTGTCCCCAAATGTCCCCAAATTGTCCCCAAGGTGTCACCTGGTCCTTGGTGAGCTCCAGGTGAGTTTGCTCAGGTCGATGTCGGCCCCAAAACCCCCTCAAATCACCCCAAAACTGCCCCAAAGCTCCTCAAAACCCCCCAAAATGTCCCCAAATGTCCCCAAAGTGTCCTCAAATGTCCCCAAATTGTCCCCAAGGTGTCCCCAAGGTGTCACCTGGTCCTCAGTGAGCTCCAGGTGAGTTTGCTCAGGTCGATGTCGGCCCCAAAATCCCCTCAAATCACCCCAAAACTGCCCCAAATCTCCTCTAAACCCCCCAAAATGTCCCCAAAGTGTCCTCAAGTGTCCCCAAAGTGTCCCAAAATGTCCCCAAATTGTCCCCAAAGTGTCCCCAAGGTGTCCCCAAGGTGTCACCTGGTCCTCGGTGAGCTCCAGGTGAGTTTGCTCAGGTCGATGTCGGCCCCAAAACCCCCTCAAATCACCCCAAAACTGCCCCAAATTCCCTCAAAACCCCCCAAAATGTCCCCAAAGTGTCCCCAAATGTCCCCAAATTGTCCCAAAATGTCCCCAAGGTGTCCCCAAGGTGTCCCCAGGTGTCCCCAAGGTGTCACCTGGTCCTCGGTGAGCTCCAGGTGAGTTTGCTCAGGTCGATGTCGGCCCCAAAACCCCCTCAAATCACCCCAAAACTGCCCCAAATCTCCTCAAAACCTCCCAAAATGTCCCCAAAGTGTCCCCAAGTGTCCCCAGGTGTCCCCAAATTGTCCCCAAAGTGTCCCCAAGGTGTCCCCAAGGTGTCACCTGGTCCTCGGTGAGCTCCAGGTGAGTTTGCTCAGGTCGATGTCGGCCCCAAAACCCCCTCAAATCACCCCAAAACTGCCCCAAATCTCCTCAAAACCCCCCAAAATATCCCCAAAGTGTCCCCAAATGTCCCCAAATTGTCCCCAAATTGTCCCCAGGTGTCCCCAAATTGTCCCCAAATTGTCCCCAAGGTGTCACCTCGTCCTCGGTGAGCTCCAGGTGAGTTTGCTCAGGTCGATGTCGGCCCCAAAACCCCCTCAAATCGCCCCAAAACTGCCCCAAATCTCCTCAAAACCCCCCAAAATGTCCCCAAATTGTCCCCAAGTGTCCTCAAAATGTCCCCAAGGTGTCACCTGGTCCTCAGTGAGCTCCAGGTGAGTTTGCTCAGGTCGATGTCGGCCCCAAAACCCCCTCAAATCACCCCAAAACTGCCCCAAATTCCCTCAAAACCCCCCAAAATGTCCCCAAAGTGTCCCCAAGTGTCCCCAAATTGTCCCCAGGTGTCCCCAAATTGTCCCCAAATTGTCCCCAAATGTCCCCAAATTGTCCCCAGGTGTCCCCAAGGTGTCCCCAAGGTGTCACCTCGTCCTCGGTGAGCTCCAGGTGAGTTTGCTCAGGTCGATGTCGGCCCCAAAACCCCCTGAAATCACCCCAAAACTGCCCCAAATCTCCTCAAAACCCCCCAAAATGTCCCCAAATTGTCCCCAAGTGTCCTCAAGGTGTCCCCAAGTGTCCCCAAGGTGTCCCCAAGGTGTCACCTCGTCCTCGGTGAGCTCCCCGGCGCGTTTGGTCAGGTCGATGTCGGCCCCAAATCCACCCCAAAACCCCCTCAGATCTCCTCAAAACCCCCCAAAATGTCCCCAAATTGTCCCCAAATTGTCCCCAAGGTGTCCCAAATTGTCCCCAAATTGTCCCCAAGGTGTCCCCAAGGTGTCACCTCGTCCTCGGTGAGCTCCCCGGCGCGTTTGGTCAGGTCGATGTCGGCTTTGCGCAGCACCACGTGAGCGTAGCGCCGCCCCACGCCCTGAGGGGACAACGGGGGGACGGTGTCACCAAAAAGTGTCCCTGAACACCCCAAAAGTGTCACCAAGGTGTCCCCAAACACCCCCAGATGTCCCCAAGCCCCCCCAGGTGTCCCCAACCCCTCCCAGATGTCCCCAAACCCCCTCCAGATGTCCCCAAACTCCCTCCAGATGTCCCCAAACCCCTCCAGATGTCCCCAAACCCCCCCAGATGTCACCAAACCCCTCCAGATGTCCCCAAACCCCCTCCAGATGTCCCCAAACCCCCCCAAGGTGTCCCCAAACCCCCTCCAGATGTCCCCAAGCTCCCCCAAGGTGTCCCCAAACCCCCCCCGATGTCCCCAAACCCCCTCCAGATGTCCCCAAACCCCCTCCAGATGTCCCCAAACCCCTCCAAACTGTCCCAAATCCCCCCCAGATGTCCCCAAGCCCCTCCAGATGTCCCCAACCTCATCCCAGATGTCCCCAAACCCCCCCAGATGTCCCCAAACAGTCCCAAATCCCCCCCAAATGTCCCCAAGCCCCCCCAGATGTCCCCAAGCCCCTCCAGATGTCCCCAAACCCCCTCCAGATGTCCCCAAGCCCCTCCAGATGTCCCCAAATCCCCCCCAGATGTCCCCAAACCCCCTCCAGATGTCCCCAAACCCCCCCAGATGTCCCCAAACACCCCCAGATGTCCCCAAACCCCCTCCAGATGTCCCCAAGCTCCTCCAAGGTGTCCCCAACCCCCCCAAATGTGTCCCCAAACCCCTCCAGATGTCCCCAAACCCCCTCCAGATGTCACCAAACCCCCTCCAGATGTCACCAAAGCCCTTCAGGTGTCCCCAAACCCCCTCCAGATGTCCCCAAACTGTCCCAAATCCCTCCCAAACTGTCCAAAATTCCTCCCAAATCCCCCCAAACTCCCCCCAGATGTCCCCAAACCCCCCCCAGATGTCCCCAAACCTCCCCCAGATGTCCCCAAACCCCCTTCAGATGTCCCCCAGCCCCCCCAGATGTCCCCAAGCCCCTCCAGATGTCCCCAAACCCCTGCAGATGTCCCCAAACCCCCTCCAGATGTCCCCAAGCTCCCCCAAGGTGTCCCCAAACCCCCCCCAGATGTCCCCAAACCTCTCCAGATGTCCCCAAACCCCCTCCAGATGTCACCAAACCCCTCCAGATGTCCCCAAACCCCCCCAAGGTGTCCCCAAACACCCCCAGATGTCCCCAAACCCCCCCCAGATGTCCCCAAACCCCTCCCCAGATGTCCCCAAGCCCCCCCAGGTGTCCCCAACCCCCCCAGATGTCCCCAAACCCCCTCCAGCTGTCCCCAAACCCCCCCCAGATGTCCCCAAACCCCTTCAGGTGTCCCCAAACCCCCTCCAGATGTCCCCAAACCCCCTCCAGCTGTCCCCAAACCCCTCCAGATGTCCCCAAACCCCCCAGATGTCCCCAAGCCCCTCCCAAATGTCCCCAAAGCCCCCCAAGGTGTCCCCAAACCCCCTCCAGATGTCACCAACCCCCCCAGATGTCACCAAACCCCTCCAGATGTCCCCAAACCCCCCCAAGGTGTCCCCAAATGCCCCCAAACAGTCCCAACCCCCCCCCAGATGTCCCCAAGCCCCCCCAGATGTCCCCAACCTCCCTCCCGATGTCCCCAAACCCCCTCCAGATGTCCCCAAATGCCTCCAGACGTCCCCAACCTCCCTCCAGATGTCCCCAAACCCCCCAAATGTGTCCCCAAAACCCCTCCAGATGTCCCCAAACCCCCTCCAGATGTCACCAAACCCCTTCAGGTGTCCCCAAACCCCCCCCAGATGTCCCCAAACCCCTCCAGATGTCCCCAAATCCCCTCCAGATGTCCCCAAACCCCCCCCAGGTGTCCCCAAACCCCCTCCAGATGTCCCCAAGCTCCCCCAGATGTCCCCAAACCCCTCCCCAGATGTCCCCAACCCCGCCAGGTGTCCCCACCTTGATGGCGGTGATGGCGAAGGCGATCTTGCGGCGCCCGTCGATGTTGGTGTTGAGCACCCGCAGAATGTGCTGGAACTTCTCGGGGATCACCAGCGACTGAGGGGACATTTGGGGACATTTGGGGACATCTTGGGACGTTTGGGGACATCTGGGGACGTTTGGGGACATCTGGGGACACTTGGGGACAGTCCCAGGGGTGGCTCAGATTGTTTTGGGGGGATTTGAGGAAAAACTCAGGGGGTTTGGGACATTTTTAGGGGTTTGGGGACAACTTGGGGACGTTTGGAAGGGTCTGGGGACACTTTGGGGACAGATTTAGAGAGATTTGGGACACTTTGGGGACAGATTTAGGGGATTTGGGACATTTTGGGGACAGATTTAGGGGATTTGGGACACCTGGAAGGCATTGGGGACACTTTGGGGACAATTTTAGGGGATTTGGGACATTTAGAAAGGGGTTGGGGACACTTTGGGGACAATTTTAGGGGATTTGGGGCACTTTGGGGACAATTTTAGGGGATTTGGGACATTTAGAAAGGGGTTGGGGACACTTTGGGGACAATTTTAGGGGATTTGGGGCACTTTGGGGACAATTTTAGGGGATTTGGGGCACTTTGGGGACAATTTTAGGGGATTTGGGACTTTTAGAAAGGGGTTGGGGACACTTTGGGGACAATTTTAGGGGATTTGGGGACACCTTGGGGACAATTTTAGGGGATTTGGGGCACTTCAGGGACAATTTTAGGGGATTTGGGACATTTAGAAAGGGGTTGGGGGCACTTCAGGGACAATTTTAGGGGATTTGGGGCACTTTGGGGACAATTTTAGGGGATTTGGGACACCTGGAAGGCATTGGGGACACTTTGGGGACAATTTTAGGGGATTTGGGGCACTTTGGGGACAATTTTAGGGGATTTGGGGCACTTTGGGGACAATTTTAGGGGATTTGGGACACCTGGAAGGCATTGGGGACACTTTGGGGACAATTTTAGGGGATTTGGGGCACTTTGGGGACAATTTTAGGGGATTTGGGACACCTTGGGGACAGTTTTAAGGAAATTTGAGACATTTAGAAAGGGATTCAGGACATTTTGGGGACAGATTTAGGATCTGGGCACACCTTGGGGACAAATTTAGGGAGATTGGGGACGCCTGAAAGGGTCTGGGGACACTTTGGGGACATTTTTAGGGGAATTTAGGACATTTAAAAAAGGGCTTTGGGACATTTTGGGTACTGGTTTAGAGCCTGGGGACACCTTGGGGACAGTTTTAGGATTTGGGACATTTGAAAAGGGATTTGGGGCACTTTGGGGACAGATTTAGTGCGGTTGGGGACACCTGGTGGGATTTGGGACAGCTTGGGGACAATTCTAGGGAGCTGGGAACACTTTGGGGACAGTTTTAGGCCATTTTGGGACAATTTCAGCTGCGTCTTGTGGCATTTTGGCGACAGCTCGGGGACGCTTTGAGGCGACAGCTCCGTGAGGGGAGCGAAGCCCGCCATGACACCTGAGGGGAGCCGGTTAAAGGGGGGGGGGGGGGGGGGTCGGATATTCGCGCCCATCCCGCCGCCATCGCCGCGCGCCGCCGCTCCCTTCCCTCCCCGCCGCCTCCATCGGTGCCGCCGCCATCACCCCGAGCCCTTCCCGCCGCCCGCCGCCCTCCCCTGGCGCCGATGGCGGAGGATCCCTCCCGCTGCCTCACCATGGCTGCGACCTCCCGGTGCTGAGGGGAAAGAAGAAGAAAGCGGAAGTGACGTCACGCGCCGTGCGTCAACAAGATGGCGGCGCAGACGGAGGTAAGCGCCGGCAACGGGAGAGGTTTAGGGGAGAATCCAAGGATTTTCTGAGGGAACTTTTGGGATTTTTGTGGCGATTTGGGAATTTTTTGGGATGGCGGAAGGGGTGGCGGGGTCGCTGAAGCGGTTTTGGCGCAGGTGGCGGCGATGGAGGCGCCGCTGGAGGCGGAGCTGGAGGCGGAGCTGGACCTGGAGGGGGCGGAGCTGGAGGAAGTGGATGGTGAGAAGGGGCGGGGCCTCAGAGGGGAGAATAATGAATAATTAATGAGGGGCGTGGTTTTAACCTTATATGGGCATGCATGACCATCTGGGGGCGTGGCCTGAGGGTGGGGGCGTGGCCAATGCGGACGGAACCATTTGGGCAGCGCGCGGGGGGGGTCGGGACGTTTCAATTCCGACTTTTTCCCTCATTTTTTTCGCGTTTTTTCCCATTTTTTCGCGTGTTTTTCCCATTTTTCGGCGTTTTCCCCCATTTTTCGTCGTTTTTCTCATTTTTTCTCTCATTTTCCCCCTCCTTTTTCCCAGTGCACATCCAGGAGAACCTGGAGGACGCCCTGGTGCAGGAGGCGCTGCAGACCGTGAGTGGCTCCTCTCCAAAACGTCCCAAAATTTCCACAAACGACCCCAAAAATGTCCCCAAATGTCCCCAAATTGCCGTTCCAGGGCGTGGACCTGCGGCAGTATTCCCGGCAGGTGGAGCTGGAACTTCAGGAAGTGGAAAGAGCCTCGATCCAGGATTGTATCCTCAAAAATTCTCCCCAAAGTGTCCCCAAAATCCCCTAAAAATGCCCCAAAATCACCTAAAAATGTCCCCAAATCCCCCAAAACTGTCCTCAAAGTGTCCCCAAAGTGTTCCAGGTGTCCCCAAACCCCCAAAAATCCCCTAAAAATGCCCCAAAATCCTCTAAAAATGTCCCCAAATCCCCAAAAACTGTCCCCAAATCCCCCAAAACTGTCCCCAAAGTGTCCCCTGGGTGTCCCAGATGTCCCCAAAGTGTCCCCAAACCCCCAAAATCCTCTAAAAATGTCTCCAAATCCCCAAAAACTGTCCCCAAAGTGTCTCCTGGGTGTCCCAGGTGTCACCAAGCTCCCAAAATCCCCTAAAAATGCCCCAAAATCCCCTAAAAATGCCCCAAAATCCTCTAAAAATGTCCCCAAATCCCCAAAAAGTGTCCCCAAAGTGTCCCCTGGGTGTCCCAGATGTCCCCAAAGTGTCCCCAAACCCCCAAAATCCCCTAAAAATGCCCCAAAATCCCAAAAACTGACCCCAAAGTGTCCCCTGGGTGTCCCAGATGTCACCAAGCTCCCAAAATCCCCTAAAAATGCCCCAAAATCCTCTAAAAATGCCTCAAAATCCCCTAAAAATGTCCCCAAATCCCCAAAAAGTGTCCCCAAAGTGTCCCCTGGGTGTCCTAAATGTCCCCAAAGTGTCCCCTGAGTGTCCCAGGTGTCCCCAAACCCCCCAAAATTCCCCTAAAAATGCCCCAAAATCCCCTAAAAATGTCCCCAAATCCCCCAAAACTGACCCCAAAGTGTCCCCTGGGTGTCCCAGATGTCCCCAAAGTGTCCCCAAAGTGTCCCCAAGTGTCCCTTGACCCCTCAGACATCCGGGAGAGCGAGAACATCGCGGAGCTGCACAACCAGATCAGCGCCTGCGACGCCATCCTCGAGGTGACGCCACCAAAATGACCCAAAATGGCACCAAAATGACCCAAAATGGCACCAAATGGCACCAAAATGGCACCAAAATGGCCCCAAAATGCACGAAAATGGCACCAAATGGCCCAAAATGGCATCAAAATGGCCCAAAATGGCAGCAAAATGGCCCAAAATGGGTCAAAATGGCACCAAATTGCTCCAAAATGCACCAAAATGGCCCAAAATGGCCCAAAATTACCCCAAATGGCAGCAAAATGGCCCAAAATGACCCCAAAATGACCCAAAATGGCACCAAATGGCCCCAAAATGGCACCAAATGGCACCAAAATGGCCCAAAATGACCCCAAAATGACTCCAAATGGCCCCAAAATGAAACCAAATTGCCCCAAAATGTCTCAAAATGGCCCAAAATGGCACCAAAATGGCACCAAATGGCCCAAAATGGCATCAAAATGGCCCAAAATGGCAGCAAAATGGCCCAAAATGGGTCAAAATGGCACCAAATTGCTCCAAAATGCACCAAAATGGCCCAAAATGGCCCAAAATTACCCCAAATGGCAGCAAAATGGCCCAAAATGACCCCAAAATGACCCAAAATGGCACCAAATGGCCCCAAAATGGCACCAAATGGCACCAAAATGGCCCAAAATGACCCCAAAATGACTCCAAATGGCCCCAAAATGAAACCAAATTGCCCCAAAATGTCTCAAAATGGCCCAAAATGGCACCAAAATGGCCCCAAATGGCACCAAATGGCCCAAAATGACCCCAAAATGGCACCAAATGGCCCCAAATTGTCCCAATATGGCAACAAATGGCACCAAAATGGCTTCAAATGTCCGAAAATGGCCCAAAATGGCACCAAAATGGCCCAAAATGGCATCAAAATGGCCCAAAATGACCCCAAATGGCACCAAAATGGCCCAAAATGACCCCAAAGGGCACCAAATGGACCCAAAATGTCCCCAAATGTCCCAAAATGGCCCAAAATGGCACCAAATGACACCAAAATGTCTCAAAATGCCCCAAAATGGCACAAAATGACCCCAAAATGGCTCCAAATTGCCCCAAAATGTAACCAAATTGCCCCACAATGTCTCAAAATGGCCCAAAATGGCACCAAATGGCCCAAAATGGCACCAAAATGGCACAAAATGCCTCAAAATGGCCCAAAATGGCCCCAAAATGAAAACAAATGACACCAAAATGTCTCAAAATGGCCCAAAATGGCACCAAAATGACCCCAAATGGCCCAAAATGGCATCAAAATGACCCCAAAATGGCACCAAAGGTCCCAAAATGGCATCAAAATGGCCCAAAATGGCCCCAAAATGGCACCAAAATGACCCCAAAATGGCACCAAATGGCCCCAAATTGTCCCAAAATGGCAACAAATGGCACCAAAATGGCTTCAAATGTCCGAAAATGGCCCAAAATGACCCCAAAATGGCCCAAAATGGCACCAAAATGGCCCAAAATGGCCCCAAATTGTCCCAATATGGCAACAAATGGCACCAAAATGGCTTCAAATGTCCGAAAATGGCCCAAAATGACCCCAAAATGGCCCAAAATGGCACCAAAATGGCCCAAAATGGCCCCAAATTGTCCCAATATGGCAACAAATGGCACCAAAATGGCTTCAAATGTCCGAAAATGGCCCAAAATGGCACCAAAATGGCCCAAAATGGCACCAAAATGGCCCAAAATGGCCCAAAATGGCCCCAAAATGGCCCAAAATGGCATCAAATGGCCCAAAATGGCCCAAAATGACCCCAAAATGGCACCAAATGGCACCAAAATGGCACCAAATGGCACCAAAATGGCCCAAAATGACCCAAAATGGCACCAAAATGAAACCAAATTGCCCCAAAATGGGTCAAAATGGCACCAAATTGCTCCAAAATGCACCAAAATTCCACCAAAATGACCCAAAATGGCCCCAAAATGACCCAAAATGTCCCAAAATGGCACCAAAATGGCACCAAATAGACCCAAAATGGCCCCAAAGTGGCCCAAAATGGCCCAAAATGGCCCCAAAATGGCCCAAAATGATCCAAAATGGCACCAAATGACACCAAAATGGCACCAAAATGTCCCAAAATGGCCCCAAAATGGCCCAAAAAAACACCCAGAAAAAGAAATCCCTTAAAAAACCGGAAAAAATCAGGAAAAATTCCCAAAAAAATCCCAAAAATTCCCAAAAAAAGCTGGAAAAATTCCCAAAAATCACAAAAAAAATCCCAAAAATTCCCAAAAAAAGCTGGAAAAATTCCCAAAAATTCCTGGATTATCCCTGCATCTCCCAAACATCCCCAAATCCCTCTTGGAACCCCTAAAAAAATCCATAAAAACCCCTAAAAATCGCCAAAAAAATCCGAAAAAAATCCAAAAAAAATCCAAAAAAAATCAGAAAAAATTCCCAAAAAATTCCCAAAAATTCCCAAAAATTCCTGGAATGTTTTCCCGTTTTTTGCAGCGCATGGAGCAGATGCTGGGCTCATTCCAGAGCTCCCTGAGCTCGCTGAGCTGGGAGATCCGAGGGTTAAAAAAAATCCGGAAAAAAATCCAGAAAAATTCCCCTAAAAAATCCTAAAAATTCCCAAAAATTCCCAAAAATTCCCAAAAAAAGCTGGAAAAATTCCCAAAAATTCCTGGATTATCCGTGCATCTCCCAAACATCCCCAGATCCCTCCTGGAACCCCTAAAAAATCCATAAAAAATCCGTAAAAAATCCTAAAAATCCCCAAAAAATCAGAAAAAAATCAGAAAAAAATCAGAAAAAATTCCAAAAAAATTCCCAAAAATTCCCAAAAATTCCTGGAATGTTTTCCCGTTTTTTGCAGCGCATGGAGCAGATGCTGGGCTCATTCCAGAGCTCCCTGAGCTCGCTGAGCTGGGAGATCCGAGCGCTAAAAAATCACCAAAAAAATCTGAAAAAAATCCTAAAAATTCCCAAAAAAATCCTAAAAATTCCCAAAAAAGCTGGAAAAATTCCCAAAAATTCCTGGATTATCCCTGCATCTCCCAAACATCCCCAAATCCCTCTTGGAATCCCCTAAAAAATCCATAAAAAATCCGTAAAAAATCCTAAAAATCCCCAAAAAAATCCGAAAAAAATCCGAAAAAATCCGAAAAAAATCGGGAAAAATTCCCCAAAAATTCCCAAAAATTC
>JANVCZ010000030.1:5727097-5750272 GCA_032357785.1 Periparus ater
AATTCTGGGAAAAAATGGGATTTTTTGGGAAAAATCTGAAAAAAATGGGATTTTTTGGGGTAAAAATGGGATTTTTTTGGGGAAAAATGGGATTTTTGGAGTCAGGAGATGATGAGGTGAGGAAAAAATGGGAATTCCGGGAGAGAATTCCATGGAAAAATGGGAATTCTGGAGAAAAAATGGGATTTTTGGGAAAAAAATGGGAATTTTTGGGGGGAAAATTGGAAAAAAATGGGAATTTTGGGGGGAAAATTGGAAAAAAATGGGATTTTTTTGGGGAAAAATGGGACTTTTGGGGGGAAAAATGGGAATTCTGGGAGAGAATTCCATGGAAAAATGGGAATTCTGGAGAAAAATGGGATTTTTGGGAAAAAAAAATGGTTTTTTTTTTGGGAAAAAATGGGAAAAAATTGGATTTTTTGGGGGAAAAATGGGATTTTTTGGAGTGAGGAGATGATGAGGTGAGGAAAAATGGGAATTCCGGGAGAGAATTCCATGAAAAAATGGGAATTCTGGAGAAAAATGGGATTTTTGGGGGAAAAATGGGATTTTTTGGGGGAAAATGGGATTTTTTGGGGGAAAAATGGGAAAAAAATGGGATTTTTTGGGGGAAAAACGGAAAAAAATGGGATTTTTTTGGGGAAAAATGGGACTTTTGGGGGGAAAAAATGGGAATTTGGGATGGAAAAATGGGAATTCTGGGAGAGAATTCCCGAAAAAATGGGAATTCTGGAGAAAATGGGATTTTTGGGAAAAAAATGGGATTTTTTGGGGGAAAAACGGAAAAAAATTGGATTTTTTGGGGAAAAATGGGACTTTTGGGGGGAAAAATGGGAATTTGGGATGGAAAAATGGGAATTCTGGGGAAAAAATGGGATTTTTGGGAAAAAAAATGGGAATTTTTGGGGAAAAATCGGAAAAAAATGGGATTTTTTGGGGGAAAAATGGGGTTTTTTGGAGTCAGGAGATGATGAGGTGAGGAAAAAATGGGAATTCCGGGAGAGAATTCCATGAAAAAATGGGATTTTGGGGAAAAAATGGGATTTTTCTGGCAGAATTTTTCCATTTTTTACCATAATTCCCCCATTTTTTCGTGTATTTTCCCCATTTTTTCACCAAAACTCCCCCAATTTCCACCAGAATTTTTTCCCATGGAATTTTTCCCATTTTCCCATGGAATTTTTTCCCATTTTTACCAGAATTCCCCCATTTTTTACCATAATTCCCTCTTTCTTTACCATAATTTTCCCATTTTTTACCATAATTCCCCCATTTTTTCCCATATTTTCCCCATTTTTTCGCCAAAACTCCCCCAATTTCCACCAGAATTTTTTCCCATGGAATTTTTTCCTTCTGGAATTTTTTCCCATGGAATTTTTTCCCCGTTTTGCTGAATTTCCCCCATTTTTTTACCGTAATTCCCCCATTTTTTACCATAATTCCCCCTTTTTTTCGTGTATTTTCCCCATTTTTACCAGAATTTCCCCATGTTTTACCATAATTTCCCCGTTTTTTGCCATAATTCCCCCATTTTTTGCTATAATTCCCCCATTTTTCGCTATAAATTTCCCATTTTTTCGCGTATTTTCCCCATTTTTTCACCAAAATCCCCCATTTTTTCTCCAGAATTCCCGTTTTCCCATGGAATTCTTTCCTGTTTTTTCCCCCCAGCGTGATCCTGGAGTCTCCGGTGACGTCCCTGGAGTTCCTGGCGCAGCTGCAGCCCCAAATCTTTGGATTTCCCCATTTTTTAATGAAATTTCCCCATTTTTTGATGGAATTCTCATGGAATTCCCCCATTTTTAGCCAGAATTCCCCCATTTTCCAACAGAATTCCCACATTTTTTGATGGATTCTGCCAGGATTTCCCCGTTTTTTCATGGATTTTCCCCATTTTTTAATGGATTTCCCCCATTTTTTAATGGATTTTTTTTGTTTTTTCTCCAAAATTCCCCCAATTTCTCACGGAATTTTTTTCCTTATGGAATTTTTTCCCATGGAATTTTTTCCCATTTTGCTGAAATTTCCCCATTTTCTGATGGAATTTTTTTCCCATTTTTACCAGAATTCCCCCATTTTTCACCATAATTTCCCCATTTTTTAACGGATTTTCCCCATTTTTTCACCAAAACTCCCCCGATTTCCACCAGAATTTTTTCCCATGGAATTTTTTCCCATTTTTACCAGAATTCCCCCATTTTTTACCATAATTCCTCCTTTTTTCACCAGAATTCCCCCATTTTTACCATAATTTTCCCATTTTTTACCATAATTCCCCCATTTTTTCCCTTATTTCCCCATTTTTTCACCCAAATTCCCCCAATTTCCACCAGAATTTTTTCCCATGGAATTTTTTGCTTCTGGAATTTTTTCCCATGGAACTTTTCCCATTTTCCCATGGAATTTTTTCCCATTTTTGCCATAATTCCTCAATTTTTTACCATAATTTCCCCATTTTTTCCCATATTTTCCCCATTTTTTCACCAAAACTCCCCCAATTTCCACCAGAATTTTTTCCCATGGAATTTTTTCCCATTTTGCTGAAATTTCCCCATTTTCTGATGGAATTTTTTCCCATTTTTACCAGAATTCCCCCATTTTTCACCATAATTTCCCCATTTTTTAACGGATTTTCCCCATTTTTTCACCAAAACTCCCCCGATTTCCACCAGAATTTTTTCCTATGGAATTTTTTTCCCATTTTTACCAAAATTCCCCCATTTTTTACCATAATTCCTCCTTTTTTTACCATAATTTTCCACTTTTTGCTATAAATTTCCCATTTTTTCCCGTATTTTCCCCATTTTTTCACCAAAACTCCCCCGATTTCCACCGGAATTTTTTCCCATGGAATTTTTTCCTTCTGGAATTTTTTCCCATGGAATTTTTCCCATTTTCCCATGGAATTTTTTCCCATTTTTCACCATAATTCCCCAATTTTTTACCATAATTTCCCCATTTTTTGCCATAATTTCCCCATTTTTTCCCATATTTTCCCCATTTTTTCACCCAAACTCCCCCGATTTCCACCAGAATTTTTTCCCATGGAATTTTTTCCCATTTTTACCAGAATTCCCCCATTTTTTACCATAATTCCTCCTTTTTTTACCAGAATTCCCCCGTTTTTTGCCATAATTTCCCCATTTTTTGCCATAATTCCCCCGTTTTTTCGCGTTTTTTCCCCATTTTTTCACCAAAACTCCCCCGATTTCCACCAGAATTTTTCCCATGGAATTTTTTCCCATTTTCCCATGGAATTTTTTCCCATTTTTACCAGAATTCCCCCATTTTTTACCAGAATTCCCCCATTTTTTACCATAATTCCCCCATTTTTTTCCATATTTTCCCCATTTTTTCACCAAAACTCCCCCGATTTTTACCGGAATTTTTTCCCATGGAATTTTTTCCTTCTGGAATTTTTCCTTATGGAATTTTTCCCATTTTCCCATGGAATTTTTTTCCATTTTCTGACAGAATTCCTCAATTTTTTACCATAATTTCCCCGTTTTTTGCTATAATTCCCCCATTTTTTACTGGATTTTCCCCATTTTTTCACCAAAATTCCCCCAAATTCTCACAGAATTTTTCCCCACGGAATTTTTTCCATTTGGAATTCTTTTGCTATGGAATTTTTTTTCCATTTTTACCATAATTTCCCCATTTTTTACCGTAATTTCCCCATTTTTTCGCGTATTTTCCCCATTTTTTCACCAAAACTCCCCCAATTTCCACCAGAATTTTTTCCCATGGAATTTTTTCCTTCTGGAATTTTTTCCCATGGAATTTTTCCCATTTTTACCAGAATTCCCCCATTTTTTACCATAATTCCTCCTTTTTTTGCCAGAATTCCCCCATTTTCTACCATAATTCCCTCATTTTTTGCTATAATTTCCCCATTTTTTCGCGTATTTTCCCCATTTTTTGCCCGATTTTCCCCATTTTTTCGCCAAAACTCCCCCAATTTTCCCTGGATTTTTTTCCCATGGAATTTTTTCCCATTTTTACCAGAATTCCCCCATTTTTTACCATAATTTCCCCGTTTTTCGCCATAATTTTTCCATTTTTTCGCATATTTTCCCCATTTTTTCACCAAAACTCCCCCAATTTCCACCAGAATTTTTTCCCATGGAATTTTTTCCCATTTTGCTGAAATTTCCCCATTTTCTGATGGAATTTTTCCCATTTTTTACCAGAATTCCCCCATTTTTCACCATAATTTCCCCATTTTTTCACGGATTTTCCCCATTTTTTCACCAAAACTCCCCCGATTTCCACCAGAATTTTTTCCCTATGGAATTTTTTCCCATTTTTACCAGAATTTCCCCATTTTTTACCATAATTCCTCCTTTTTTTACCAGAATTCCCCCATTTTTTACCAGAATTTTCCCATTTTTTACTGGAATTTCCCCATTTTTTTGCGTATTTTCCCCATTTTTTGCCCGATTTTCCCCATTTTTTCGCCAAAACTCCCCCAATTTTCCCTGGAATTTTTTCCCACGGAATTTTTCCCATTTTCCCATGGAATTTTTTCCCATTTTCTGCCAGAATTCCCCCATTTTTTTACCATATTTCCCCATTTTTTACCATAATTTCCCATTTTTTCCCATATTTTCCCCATTTTTTCACCAAAACTCCCCCGATTTCCACCAGAATTTTTTCCCTATGGATTTTTTTCCCATTTTGCTGAAATTTCCCCATTTTCTGATGGAATTTTTTCCCATTTTTACCAGAATTTCTCCATTTTTGCCATAATTCCCCCATTTTTTACTGGATTTTCCCCATTTTTTCACCAAAATTCCCTCGATTTCCACCGGAATTTTTTCCCATGGAATTTTTTCCTTCTGGAATTTTTTCCCATGGAATTTTTTCCCCGTTTTGCTGAATTTCCCCCATTTTTTTACCATAATTCCCCCATTTTTGGCCATAATTCCCCCATTTTTTAATGGATTTTCCCCATTTTTTCACCAAAACTCCCCCGATTTCCCCCGGAATTTTTCCCCCACGGAATTTTTCCCTTTTTCCCATGGAATTCTTCTCCCCCCAGCGTGATCCTGGAGTCTCCGGTGACGTCCCCGGAGTTCCTGGCGCAGCTTCGGGCTCTGGACGCGCAGCTGGGAGCGGTGAAGGCTCAGGCGTTCCGGGACACGCTCGCCTGCGCCGACGTCCAGCACGTCCTCGACCGCCTGCGCATCAAGGTGGGCCCAGAATTCCCGAAATTCCCGAAATTCCCAAAAATCCCGGAATTCCTGGCCCCAAAAAACCCAAAATTCCCGCTTGAAATTCCCCAAAATCCCAAAATTCCCAGCCCGAAAATTCCAGGAATTTTCAACCCGAAATTCTTGGAATTTTCAGTCCAAAATCCCAAAATTCCCAGCCCAAAAATTCCAGGAATTTCCAGCTCAAAAATCCTGGAATTTTTAGCCCAAAATTCCCAAAAGTCACAGCCCAAAAATCCTGGAATTCCCGGCTCAAAAATCTTGGAATTTTCTGTCCAAAATTCCTGGAATTCCCAGCCCAAAAATCCCAAAATTCCCAGAATTCCCAGCCCCAAAAAACCCAAAATTCCCACTTGAAATTCCCCAAAATTCCCGAAATTCCCAAAAATCCTGGAATTCCTGAAATTCCCGGCCCCAAAAAACCCAAAATTCCCGCTTGAAATTCCTGAAAATCCTGGAATTCCTGGCCCCGGAAAACTCAAAATTCCCACTTGAAATTCCCCAAAATTCCCGAAATTCCCAAAAATCCTGGAATTCCTGAAATTCCTGGCCCCAAAAAACCCAAAATTCCCGCTTGAAATTCCCGAAATTGCCAAAAATCACGGAATTCCTGGCACCGAAAAGCCAAAATTCGCGCTTGAAGTTCCCCAAAATCCCAAAATTCCCAGCCCGAAAATTCCAGGAATTTTCAACCCGAAATTCTTGGAATTTTCAGTCCAAAATCCCAAAATTCCCAGCCCAAAATTCCCAAAATTCCTGGGATTTCCTGGAATTCCCAGCCCAAAAATCCCAGGAATTTTCAGCCCAAAAATCTTGGAATTCCCAACCCAAAAATCCCGGAATTTCCAGCCCAAAATTCCCAGGAATTCCTGGCCCCGAGAAACCCAAAATTCCCACTTGAAATTCCCCAAAATTCCCGAAATTCCCAAAAATCCTGGAATTCCTGAAATTCCCGGCCCCGGAAAACCCAAAATTCCCGCTTGAAATTCCCGAAATTGCCAAAAATCACGGAATTCCTGGCACCGGAAAACTCAAAATTCGCGCTTGAAGTTCCCCAAATTCCTGGAATTCCCAGTTCAAAATTCCAAGAATTCCCAGCCCAAAAATTCCAGGAATTTTCAGCTCAAAAATCCTGGAATTTTTAGCCCAAAATTCCTGGAATTCTCAGCCCAAAAATCTTGGGATTTCCAGGTCAAAAATCTTGGAATTATCAGCCCAAAAATCTTGGAATTCCCAGGCTGAAAATCCCAAAATTCCCAGCCCAAAATCCAAAATTCCTGGCCCAAAAATCTTGGAATTCTCAGCCCCAAAATCCCAAAATTCCCAGCCCAAAATTCCCAGGAATTCCTGGCCCCAAAAAAACCAAAATTCCCACTTGAAATTCCAAAAAAATCCCCCCAAAAGTCTTGGAATTCCCAGCCTGAAATCCCCAAAATTCCTGGAATTCCCAGCCCAAAAATCCTGGAATTTTCAGCCCAAAATTCCAATAATTCCCAGCTCAAAAATCTTGGAATTCCCAGCCCAAAAATCCCAAAATTCCCAGCCCAAAATTCCCAGGAATTCCTGGCCCTGAAAAACCCAAAATTCCCACTTGGAATTCCCCAAAATTCCCGAAATTCCCAAAAATCCCGGAATTCCTGGCCCCAGGAAACCCAAAATTCCCACTTGAAATTCCCCAAAATTCCTGGAATTCCCAGCCCAAAAATTCCAGGAATTTCCAGCTCAAAAATCCCAGAATTCCCAGCCTGAAATTGCAAAATTCCCAGCCCAAAATTCCCAGGAATTATCAGCCCAAAAATCCCAAAATTCCCAGCCCAAAATTCCCAGGAATTCCTGGCCCCAAAAAACCCAAAATTCCCACTTGAAATTCCCAAAATTCCTGAAATTCCCAAAAATCCTGGAATTCCTGGTCCCAGAAAACCCAAAATTCACGCTTGAAATTTCCCAAATTCCTGGAATTCCCAGCCTGAAATCCCAGAATTCCCAGACCAAAATTCCAAAATTCCCAGCCCAAAATTCCCAGGAATTTTCAGTCCAAAAATCCCGGAATTCTCAGCCCAAAATCCTGGAATTCTCAGCCCAAAAATCCCAGAATTCCCAACCTAAAAATCCCAAAATTTCCAGCTTAAAAATCCTGGAATTTTTAGCCCAAAAATCTTGGGATTTCCAGGTCAAAAATCCTGGAATTCTCAGCCCAAAAATCCCAGCCCGAAATTCCCCAAATTCCTGGAATTCCCAGGCTAAAAATTCTGGAATTCCCAGCCCAAAATTCCTGGAATTTTCAGCCCCAAATCCCAAAATTTTCAGCCCAAAAATCTTGGAATTTCCAGCCCAAAATTCCCGAACTGGGACCTTCCCAATTCCCAAAAATCCCAAATTTCCTCATTTTATCCCAAATTTCCCTCAAAATTCCAGGATTTTTTCCCTTGGGACTCCCAAAAATCCCAAATTTCCCCCAAAATTCTGGAATTTTTCCCCCTGGGACCACCTGGGACCTTCCCAATTCCCAAAAATTCCCAAAAATTCCCAAAATTTCCCAAATTTTCCCAAATTCCCCCCAAAATTCCAGGATTTTTTCCCTTGGGACCTTCTAGGACCTTCCCAATTCCCAAAAATTCCCAAATTTCCCCCATTTTATCCCAAATTTCCCCCATTTTACCCCCAAAAATTCCATTTTTTTTCCCCTGGGACCACCTGGGACCTTCCCAATTCCCAAAAATTCCCAAAAATTCCCAAAAATTCCCAAAAATCCTCAAAAAATTCCCAAATTTTCCCAAATTCCCCCCAAAATTTCAGGATTTTTTCCCTTGGGACCTTCCCAATTCCCAAAATTCCCAAATTTCCCCCATTTTATCCCAAATTTCCCCAAAAATTCCAGGATTTTTCCCCCTGGGACCATCTGGGACCTTCCCAATTCCCAAAAATTCCCAAAAATTCCCAAAAATCCTCAAAAAATTCCCAATTTTTCCCAAATTCCCCCCAAAATTCCAGGATTTTTTCCCTTGGGACCTTCCCAATTCCCAAAAAATTCCCAAATTTCCCCCATTTTACCCCCAAAAATTCCATTTTTTTTCCCCTGGGACCACCTGGGACCTTCCCAATTCCCAAAAATTCCCAAAAATTCCCAAAAATTCCCAAATTTTCCCAAATTCCCCCCAAAATTCCAGGATTTTTTCCCTTGGGACCTTCCCAATTCCCAAAAATTCCCAAATTTCCCCCATTTTATCCCAAATTTCCCCCATTTTACCCCCAAAAATTCCATTTTTTTTCCCCTGGGACCATCTGGGACCTTCCCAATTCCCAAAAATCCCAAATTTCCCCCATTTCATCCCAAATTTCCCCCATTTTACCCCCAAAAATTCCATTTTTTTTCCCCTGGGACCACCTGGGACCTTCCCAATTCCCAAAAATTCCCAAAAATTCCCAAAAATTCCCAAAAATTCTCAAAAAATTCCCAAATTTTTTCCAAATTCCCCCCAAAATTCCAGGACTTTTTCCCTTGGGACCTTCCCAATTCCCAAAAATTCCCAAATTTCCCCCATTTTATCCCAAATTTCCCCAAAAATTCCAGGATTTTTCCCCCTGGGACCATCTGGGACCTTCCCAATTCCCAAAAATCCCAAATTTCCCCAATTTTATCCCAAATTTCCCCCATTTTACCCCCAAAAATTCCATTTTTTTTCCCCTGGGACCACCTGGGACCTTCCCAATTCCCAAAAATTCCCAAAAATTCCCAAAAATTCCCAAATTTTCCCAAATTCCCCCCAAAATTCCAGGTTTTTTTCCCTTGGGACCTTCTAGGACCTTCCCAATTCCCAAAAATTCCCAAAAATTCCCAAAAATTCTCAAAAAATTCCCAAATTTTCCCAAATTCCCCCCAAAATTCCAGGATTTTTTCCCTTGGGACCTTCCCAATTCCCAAAAATTCCCAAATTTCCCCCATTTTACCCCAAAAATTCCATTTTTTTTCCCCTGGGACCACCTGGGACCTTCCCAATTCCCAAAAATTCCCAAAAATTCCCAAAAATTCCCCAAAATTCCCCAAAATTCCCAAATTTTCCCAAATTTTCCCAAATTCCCCCCAAAATTCCAGGTTTTTTTCCCTTGGGACCTTCCCAATTCCCAAAAATCCCCGAATTTCCCCCATTTTACCCCCAAAAATTCCATTTTTTTTCCCCTGGGACCACCTGGGACCTTCCCAATTCCCCAAAAATTCCCAAAAATTCCCAAAAATTCCCCAAAAATTCCCAAAAATCCTCAAAAAATTCCCAAATTTTCCCTCAGGCCGTGACGAAAATCCGGGAATTCGTTCTCCAGAAGATTTATTCCTTCCGGAAGCCGATGACGAATTATCAGATCCCACAGAATTCCCTGCTCAAGTACAAGTGAGGAAAATCCCCAAAAAATCCGGGAATTCCCAAAAATTCCCGGGAATTCCCGGCTGGAGGTGGGGGAGGGGGGGAAAATCGGATTTTTCCCGGGAATTTTGGGGGAAATCCGGCCCGAAAACGGCGGAAATTCCGGGGAATGTCCCGGGAATTGGGGTCAGGATCTAAAAAATTGGGATTGGGACACAAAAATCGGGATCAGGGCCCCAAAAATTGGGATTAGGATCCAAAAATCGGGATCAGGACCCAAAAAATTGGGATGGGGACCCAAAAATTGGGATGGGGACCCAAAAATTGGGATGAGAATCCAAAAATTGGGATGAGGATCGAAAATATTTGGATGAGGATCCAAAAAATTGGGATTGGGACACGAAAATTGGGATCAGGACCCAAAAATTTGGGATCAAAACCCCAAAAATTTGGGATCAGCCACCAAAAACTGGGATCAAAACCCCAAAAATCAGGATCAGGACCCAAAAACTGGGATCAAGACCCAAAATTTGGATCAAAACCCCAAAATTTGGATCAGAAACCAAAAATTTGGGATCAAAACCCAAAAATTTGGGATCAACTCCCAAAAATTGGGCTCAAAACCCAAAATTTGGGCTCAAAACCCCAAATTTGGGATCAAAACCCCAAAAATTTGGGTCAGCCTCAGGAAATCGGGATCAAAACCCCAAAAATCGGGATCAAGACCCAAAAATTGGGATCAAAACCCCAAAATTTGGGATGAAAACCCCAAAAATTGGGATCAAAACCCCAAAAATCGGGATCAGGACCCAAAAATTGGGATCAGGACCCAAAAATTGGGATCAAGACCCAAAAAATTGGGATCAAGACCCAAAAATTTGGGATCAGGACCCAAAAATTGGGATCAAAACCCCAAAAAATTGGGATCAGGACACAAAAATTGGGATCAAAACCCCAAAAACTGGGATCAAGACCCAAAAAATCGGGATCAGGACCCAAAAATTGGGATCAAGACCCAAAAATCGGGATCAGGACCCAAAAATTGGGATCAGGACCCAAAAATTGGGATCAAAACTCCAAAAATTGGGAACAAAACCCCAAAAATTGGGATCAGAACCCCAAAAATTGGGATCAGAACCCAAAAATTGGGATCAGAACCCAAAAATCGGGATCAGAACCCAAAAATTTGGGATCAAGACCCAAAAGTTGGGATCAATCCCCCAAAAATTGGGATCAGGACCCAAAAATTGGGATCAAAACCCCAAAAATTGGGATCAAGACCCAAAAATTTGGGATCAGAACCCCAAAATCGGGGTCAAAACCCCAAAAATTGGGATCAAGACCCCAAAAATTGGGATCAGAACCCCAAAAAATTGGGATCAAGACCCCAAAAAATTGGGATCAGGACCCAAAAATCGGGATCAGGACCCAAAAATTGGGATCAAAACTCCAAAAATTGGGATCAAGACCCCAAAAATCGGGATCAGGACCCAAAAATTGGGATCAGCCCCAGAAAATTGGGATCAAAACCCCAAAAAATTGGGAACAGGATCCAAAAAATCGGGCTCAGAACCCAAAAATTTGGGATCAAAACCCCAAAAATCGGGATCAGGACCCAAAAATTTGGGATCAGCTCTGGAAAATTGGGACCAGAACCCCAAAAATCGGGATCAGGACCCAAAAATCGGGATCAAAACCCCAAAATTTGGGATGAAAACCCCAAAAATTGGGATCAAAACCCCAAAAATCGGGATCAAGACCCAAAAATTGGGATCAGAACCCAAAAATTTGGGATCAGAACCCAAAAATTGGGATCAGGATCCAAAAATCGGGATCAAGACCCAAAAATTTGGATCAAAACCCCAAAAATTTGGCTCAAAACCCCAAATTTGGGATCAGAACCCAAAAATTTGGGATCAGCCACCAAAAACTGGGATCAGGACCCAAAAATTGGGATCAAAACCCAAAAATTTGGATCAAAACCCCAAAATTGGGATCAGAACCCAAAAATCGGGATCAAGACCCAAAAATTGGGATCAAGACCCAAAAATCAGGATCAAAACCCCAAAAATTTGGATCAAAACCCCAAAAATCGGGATCAGAACCCAAAAATTGGGATCAAAACCCCAAAAATTGGGATCAGGACCCAAAAATTGGGATCAAAACCCCAAAAATCGGGATCAGGACCCAAAAATCGGGATCAAAACCCCAAAAAATTGGGATCAAGACCCAAAAATTGGGATCAGCCACCAAAAACTGGGATCAAGACCCCAGAAATTGGGATCAAAACCCAAAAATTTGGATCAAAACCCCAAAAATCGGGATCAACTCCCAAAAATTTGGGATCAAGACCCAAAAAATTGGGATCAAGACCCAAAAATCGGGATCAAGACCCAAAAATCGGGATCAAAACCCAAAATTTGGGATCAGGACCCAAAAATTGGGATCAAGACCCAAAAATTGGGATCAAAACCCAAAAATTGGGAACAAAGCCCCAAAAATTTGGATCAGGACCCAAAAATTTTCGATCAGAACCCCGAAAATCGGGATCAGGACACAAAAATTGGGATCAAAACCCCAAAAATTTGGGCTCAAAACCCAAAAATTGGGATCAGGACCCAAAATTTGGGATCAAAACCCCAAAAATTTGGGTCAGCCTCAGGAAATTGGGATCAAAACCCCAAAAATTGGGATCAGAACACAAAAATTGGGATCAAAACCCCAAAAAATTGGGATCAAGACCCAAAAAATTGGGATCAAAACCCCAAAAATCAGGATCAGAACCCAAAAATTGGGATCAACTCCCAAAAATTTGGGATCAAAACCCAAAAATTGGGATCAAAACCCCAAAAATCGGGATCAAAACCCCAAAAATTGGGATGAAAACCCCAAAATTTGGTCTCAAAACCCCAAATTTGGGCTCAAAACCCCAAAAATTTGGCCTCAAACCCCCGAAATTCTCCATCCAAACCCCCAAACTCCGAGCTCACCCCTTCCCAAAATTCCCAAAAATTCCTCGGGATGGGAATTCCAGGTTTTTTTACCAATTCCTGCTGGGCCACGAGCGAGCGGCGGCGCAGGAGCTGCGGGAGCAATACGTGGACACCATGAGCAGAATCCACTTCTCCTACTTCAAATCCTACACTGGACGCCTCATGAAGATCCAGGTGGGAATTTTGGGAATTTTTGGGAATTTTTGGGAATTTTTTGGGAATTTTTTGGGAATTTTTTGGGTTTTTTGGGAATTTTTTGGGGGTTTTTTTGATTTTTTTTTTTATTTTTTTTGGATTTTTTTTGATTTTTTGGGGATTTTTTAGGGATTTTTTTGGGGATTTTTAGGAGTTTTTTGGACATTTTTTTTGGGAAATTTTTGGGAATTTTTTGGGATTTTTTTGGGAATTTTTTGGGATTTTTTTGGAATTTTTTGGGGATTTTTTTGGAATTTTTTTGGAATTTTTTTTGATTTTTTTTGATTTTTTGGGATTTTTTTGGATTTTTTGGGGGATTTTTTTGGGATTTTTTTTGGAATTTTTGGGGGCATTTTAGGAGGATTTTTTTGGGATTTTTGGGGATTTTTGGGAATTTTTTGGGATTTTTTTGGGATTTTTTTTGGATTTTTTTGGATTTTTTGGGGTTTTTTTGGGGATTTTTTTGGGGAATCCACTTCTCCTACTTCAAATCCTACACTGGGCGCCTCATGAAGATCCAGGTGGGAATTTTGGGAATTTTTTGGGAATTCTGGGAATTTTTTGGGAATTTTTTGGGAATTTTTTGGGGGTTTTTTTTGATTTTTTAGGGATTTTTTGGGGATTTTTTGGGATTTTTTTGGGATTTTTTTTAGATTTTTGGGGGATTTTTTAGGGATTTTTGGGATTTTTGGGGGGGATTTTTTGAGAATATTTTGGGATTTTTTTTGGAATTTTTTGGGATTTTTTGGGAATTTTTTGGGATTTTTTTGGAATTTTTTTGGAATTTTTTTTGATTTTTTGGGGATTTTTTTGGATTTTTTGGGGGATTTTTTTGGGATTTTTTTTGGAATTTTTGGGGCATTTTAGGAGGATTTTTTTGGGATTTTTGGGGATTTTTGGGATTTTTTTGGGAACTTTTTGGGAATTTTTGGGAATTTTTTTGGATTTTTTTGGGAATTTTTTGGGAATTTTTTGGGGGATTTTTGGGGATTTTTTGGGAAATTTTTGGGAATTTTTTGGGAATTTTTTGGGAATTTTTGGGGATTTTTTGGGAATTTTTTGGGATTTTTTTGGGATTTTTTTTGATTTTTTTGGGATTTTTTGGGGATTTTTGGGAGACTTTTGGGGGACTTTTTGGGAGGATTTTTGCGGAATTTTAGGAGGATTTTTTTGGGAATTTTTGGGATTTTTTGGGATTTTTGGGGATTTTTTTTGGAATTTTTTGGGAATTTTTGGGAATTTTTTGGGAATTTTTTGGGATTTTTTATGGATTTTTTGGGGGATTTTTGGGTTTTTTGGGGATTTTTGGGGGGGAATCCACTTCTCCTACTTCAAATCCTACACTGGACGCCTCATGAAGATCCAGGTGGGAATTTTGGAATTTTTGGGAATTTTGGGGAATTTTTGGGAATTTTTTGGGATTTTTTTGGGAAAATTTTTGGGGTTTTTTAGGGATTTTTTGGGATTTTTTTGGGATTTTTTTTAGATTTTTGGGGGATTTTTTAGGGATTTTTTGGGATTTTTGGGGGGATTTTTTTGAGAATATTTTGGGATTTTTTTTGGAATTTTTTGGGATTTTTTTTGGGAATTTTTTGGGATTTTTTTGGAATTTTTTTGGAATTTTTCTTGATTTTTTTATTTTTGGGGGATTTTTTTGGATTTTTTTGGGAATTTTTTGGGGATTTTTTTGAGGATTTTTGGGGAATTTTAGGAGGATTTTTTTGGGAATTTGGGGAATTTTTTGGATTTTTGGGGATTTTTTGGGGTTTTTGGGGATTTTTTTGGGAATTTTTGGGGTTTTTTGGGGATTTTTAATGGATTTTTTGGGGGTTTTTTGGGGATTTTTTTGGGGATTTTTTTTGATTTTTTGGGATTTTTTTGGGATTTTTTAGGGATTTTTGGGATTTTTTTGAGGATTTTTGGGAAATTTTTTGGGATTTTTGGGGATTTTTTGGAGGGGATTTTTTGGGGATTTTTTGGGGATTTTTGGGGGTATTTTTGGGGATTTTTTTTGGGGATTATTTTGGGATTTTTGGGGATTATTTTGGGATTTTTTGGGATTTTTGGGGATTTTTTTTGGGGATTATTTGAGATTTTTTGCGATTTTTTTTGCAATTTTTTTTACTTTTTGGGGATTTTTGGGCTAAATTATCCCAAATTATCCCAAATTATCCAAAATATCCCAAATTTTCCCAAAATATCCCAAATTTTCCCAATTTCTCCCATTTTTTCCCCGCAGTACGAGGAAGTGGCCGACAAGGACGATCTCATGGGCGTGGAGGACACGGCTCGCAAAGATATCCTGGAATTCTGTGGGAATTTTTAGGGAATTTTTGGGATGGGAATTTTAAGGAAAAAATTTGGGAATTTTTGGGGAATTTTTGGGAATTTTTTGGGATTTTTTTGGGAATTTTTGGGGCATTTTTTGGGAATTTTAATGGAATTTTTTTGTTTTTTTTTTAATTTTTAAGGTTTTTTTTGGGGTTTATTTTTAGTTTGGGGATGGAATTTTGGGAATTTTGGGAAGTGGAATTTTTAGGGAATTTTTGGGGATTTTTTGAGGTCAAATTTGGGAATTTTTTGGGTCAAATTTGGGAATTTTTTGGGGTCAGATTTGGAGAATTTTTTGGGACAAATTTGGGAATTTTTTGGGTCAAATTTGGGAATTTTTTGGGTCAAATTTGGGAATTTTTTGGGAATTTTTGGGTCAAATTTATGGAATTTTTTGGGAATTTTTGGGAATTTTTTGGGTCAAATTTGGGAAGTTTTTGGGGCGGATTTATGGATTTTTTGGGAATTTTTTGGGTCAAATTGGGGAATTTTGGGTCAAATTTATGGGATTTTTGGGGGATTTTTTGGGAATTTTTTGGGTCAAATTTGGGAAGTTTTTGGGTCAAATTTGGGAATTCTTGGGGCAGATTTATGGAATTTTTGGGGAATTTTTTTGGGCAGATTTATGGAATTTCTTGGAATTTTTTGGGTCAAATTGGGGAATTTTTGGGTCAAATTTGTAGAATTTTTGGGGAATATTTTGGGTCAAATTTGGGAATTTTTGGGTCAAATTTGGGAATTTTTTGGGTCAAATTTGGGAATTTTTTGGGTCAAATTTATGGAATTTTTTGGGAATTTTTGGGGAATTTTTGGGTGAAATTTATGGAATTTTTGGGAAATTTTTTGGGGCAAATTTGGGAATTTTTTGGGTCAAATTTGGGAATTTTTTGGGAATTTTTTGGGAATTTTTTTCGGTCAAATTTAGGAATGTTTTGGGAATTTTTTGGTTCAAATTTGGGAATTTTTTGGGTCAAATTTGGGAATTTTTTGGGTCAAATTTGGGAATTTTTTGGGTCAAATTTGTGGAATTTTTTGGGGGAAATTCACAGAATTTTTGGGGAATTTTTGGGTCAAATTTGGGAATTTTTGGGGGCAGATTTATGGAATTTTTTGGGAATTTTTGGGTCAAATTTATGGAATTTTTGGTTCAAATTTGGGAATTTTTGGCTCAAATTTATGGAATTTTGGGTCAAATTTATGGAATTTTTGGGGAATTTTTTGGGTCAAATTTTTGGGAATTTTTGGGTCAAATTTGTGGAATTTTTTGGGATTTTTTGGGAATTTTGGGTCAAATTTATGGAATTTTTGGGGAATTTTTTGGGAATTTTTGGGTCAAATTTATGGAATTTTTGGGGAATTTTTTGGGAATTTTTTTCGGTCAAATTTAGGAATGTTTTGGGAATTTTTTGGTTCAAATTTGGGAATTTTTTGGGTCAAATTTGGGAATTCTTGGGGCAGATTTATGGAATTTTTGGGGAATTTTTTGGGAATTTTTGGGTGGAAATTCACATAATTTTTTGGGAATTTTTTGGGTCAAATTTGGGAATTTTTGGGGGCAGATTTATGGAATTTTTGGGGAATTTTTTGGGAATTTTTGGGTCAAATTTATGCAATTTTTGGGGAACTTTTTGGGGAATTTTTGGGTCAAATTTGGGAATTTTTTGGGTCAAATTTGGGAATTTTTTGGGTCAAATTTATGGAATTTTTGGGGAATTTTTTTGGAATTTTTTAGGGAGAAATTTACCGAATTTTCGGGATTTTTTTTAGCTGAAATTCCGAATTTTTCCCGCCAAATCCCGTTAATTTTAGTTCTCCAGATCTCTAGGAATATTTTTTGGGGATAAATCCCGGAATTCCTTGACTTTTTTTTGGGAACGTTTCTTTTCCAAGCCTTCGCTCCGGAGCAGGAACACCGTGTTCACCCTCGGCAACCGCGGCGCCGTCATCGGCCCCGCCGAGCTGGAGGCGCCCATCATCGTCCCCCACGCCGCCCAGAGGGGCGAGCAGAGGGTGATGGGGGGATACTGGGATGAACTGGGAGGAACTGGGAGGGACTGGGAGCAAAAAACCGGGAGAAAATCCGTGGAAAAATGGGGAAAATATGAGGAAAATGGGGAAAATACGGAAAAAAATGTGGATTTTGGAGGACAAATTGGTGGAAATTGATGGAAAATGGGGATTTGGGGATACTGGGATAAACTGGGATGAACTGGGATGAACTGGGATAAACTGGGAGGGACTGGGAGCAAAAAACCCGGGAGAAAAAACGGCAAAAAAATAGGGAAAATATGAGGAAAAATGTGGATTTTGGAGGAGAAATTGGTGGGAAATGGGGATTTGGGGATACTGGGATGGACTGGGATGAACTGGGATGAACTGGGATGAACTGGGATGAACTGGGATGGACTGGGATGAACTGGGATGGACTGGGATGAACTGGGAGGGGACTGGGAGAGCAGGGGTTTGGGATACTGGGGGATACTGGGGGATACTGGGAGCTGGAGGCGCCCATCATCGTCCCCCACGCCGCCCAGAGGGGCGAGCAGAGGGTGATGGGGGATACTGGGATGGACTGGGATGAACTGGGAGGGACTGGGAGGGACTGGGAGCAAAAAACCGGGAGAAAATCCGTGGAAAAATGGGGAAAATATGAGGAAAATGGGGAAAATACGGAAAAAAATGTGGATTTTGGAGGAGAAATTGATGGGAATTGGGGATTTGGGGATACTGGGATGGACTGGGATGGACTGGGATGAACTGGGATGGACTGGGATGGACTGGGAGGGACTGGGAGCAAAAAACCAGGAGAAAATCTGTGGAAAAATGGGGAAAATATGAGAAAAAATGGGATTTTTGGAGGAGAAATTGGTGGGAAATGGGGATTTGGGGATACTGGGATGGACTGGGATGGACTGGGAGGGACTGGGATGAACTGGGATGAACTGGGATGAACTGGGATGGACTGGGAGCAAAAAACCGGGAGAAAATCCGTGGAAAAATGGGGAAAATATGAAAAAAAATGGGGAAAAATCTGAATTTTGGGGCAAAATTGATGGGAAAATGGGGATTTGGGGATACTGGGATGGACTGGGATGAACTGGGATGGACTGGGAGGAACTGGGAGGGACTGGGAGCAAAAAACCGGGAGAAAAAACGGCAAAAAATGGGGAAAATATGAAAAAAATGGGATTTTTTGGGGTGAAATTGATGGGAATTGATGAAAAAACGGGGATTTGGGGATACTGGGATGAACTGGGATGGACTGGGATGGACTGGGATGAACTGGGATGGACTGGGATGGACTGGGAGGGAACTGGGATGGACTGGGAGAGCAGGGGTTTGGGATACTGGGGGATACTGGGAGCTGGAGGCGCCCATCATCGTCCCCCACGCCGCCCAGAGGGGCGAGCAGAGGGTGATGGGGATACTGGGATGAACTGGGATGAACTGGGAGGGACTGGGAGGGACTGGGAGCAAAAAACCGGGAGAAAAACGGCAAAAAAATGGGGAAAATATAAAAAAAATGGGGAAAATACGGAAAAAAATGTGGATTTTGGAGGACAAATTGGTGGGAATTGATGGGAAAATGGGGATTTGGGGATACTGGGATAAACTGGGGTGAACTGGGAGGGACTGGGAGGGACTGGGAGCAAAAAACCGGGAGAAAAACGGCAAAAAAATAGGGAAAATATGAGGAAAAATGTGGATTTTGGAGGAGAAATTGGTGGGAAATGGGGATTTGGGGATACTGGGATGGACTGGGATGAACTGGGGTGAACTGGGATGGACTGGGAGGGACTGGGAGCAAAAAACCGGGAGAAAATCCGTGGAAAAATGGGGAAAATATGGAAAAAAATGGGGAAAAATCTGAATTTTGGGGCAAAATTGGTGGGAAAATGGAATTTGGGGATACTGGGATGGACTGGGAGGAACTGGGATGAACTGGGATGAACTGGGATGGACTGGGATGAACTGGACAAACTGGGCCATCTTTTCCTGGGTAAAACCTGAATAAAAAACACGTAAAAAATGACAAAAAAAGGCAAAAAATAACAAAAAAAACCGGGAAAAAAATCCAGAAAAAACGGGAAAAAAATCCAGAAAAAAAAAATCAGGAAAACCCCTGGAATTTTTCCCATTTTTTCCCTTCTTTTCCCGTATTTTTCCACGAAAAAAACCGGGAAAAATTCTAAAAAAACGACAAAAAAAAAGCAAAAAAATGACAAAAAAATTTGGAAAAAAACCCCAAAAATCCCCGATTTCGATCCCGTTTTTTTTCCCTTGGAATCCACGATTTTTTCCCGAGGTTTTTTCCCGATTTTCCCGTTTTTTTCCCGATTTTTAGTATCCCTTTGAGTCCCTTTTCCGGAGCCAGCACTACGCCCTGTTGGACACCAGCTGCCGCGAGTTCTCCTTCCTCACCGAGTTCTTCCTCGTGGCCGGAGCGGCTGCCCAGGAATTGTTCAACTCCGTGATGGGAAAAACCCTTGGAATGTTTCAGGTGAATTCCTGGGAATTTGGGGAATTTTTGGGAATTTTTTGGGATTTTTTGGGATTTTTTTTGGAATTTTTTGGGATTTTTTTTCAATTTTTTTTCAATTTTTTTCAGATTTTTTTGGATTTTTTAAGGGTTTTTTTTAATTTATTTGAATTTTTAAAGGTTTTTTTGGGGTTTATTTAAAATTTTGGGAAGATTTTTTGGGAATTTTGGGGATTGGAATTTTTTGGGATTTTTTAGGAATTTTTGGGAATTTTTTGGGAATTTTTAGGGCATTTTTTGGGATATTTTGGGGATTTTTTGGAGTGGCTGCCCAGGAATTGTTCAACTCCGTGATGGGAAAAACCCTTGGAATGTTCCAGGTGAATTTGGGGAATTTTTGGGAATTTTTTGGGATTTTTTGGGAATTTTTGGGATTTTTTGGGATTTTTTTTGGATTTTTTTTGCATTTTTTTTGCATTTTTTTTGGATTTTTTAAGGTTTTTTTTAAATTTATTTTGTATTTTTAAAGGTTTTTTTTGGGTTTATTCAGAATTTTGGGAAGATTTTTTAGGAATTCTGGGGGCTGGAATTTTTTGGGAATTTTTTTGGAATTTTTTGGCCTTTTTTGGGAATTTTTAGGGATTTTTTTGGCTTTTTTGGGGATTTTTTGGGGATTTTTTGGAGTGGCTGCCCAGGAATTGTTCAACTCCGTGATGGGAAAAACCCTTGGAATGTTCCAGGTGAATTCCTGGGAATTTGGGGAATTTTTGGGAATTTTTGGGAATTTTTTTGGATTTTTTTTTGGATTTTTTTTGGATTTTTTTTGGATTTTTTTTGGATTTTTTATGGATTTTTTTTGGATTTTTTGGGATTTATTTTGTATTTTTAAGGAATTTTTTTGGGTTTATTTAAAATTTTTGGGAAGATTTTTAGGAATTTTGGGGATTGGAATTTTTTGGGATTTTTTAGGAATTTTGGGAATTTTTTGAGATTTTTTTCAGGATTTTTAGAGCATTTTTTGGGATATTTTGGGGATTTTTTGGAGTGGCTGCCCAGGAATTGTTCAACTCCGTGATGGGAAAAACCCTTGGAATGTTCCAGGTGAATTCCTGGGAATTTGGGGAATTTTGGGAATTTTTTGGGATTTTTTGGGATTTTTTTTGGATTTTTTTTGGATTTTTTTTCAATTTTTTTCAGATTTTTTTGGATTTTTTAAGGTTTTTTTTTAATTTATTTTGAATTTTTAAGGGATTTTTTTGGGTTTATTTAAAATTTTGGGAAGATTTTTTAGGAATTTTGGGGGCTGGAATTTTTTGGGAATTTTTTGGGAATTTTTTGGCCTTTAATGGAATTTTTAGGGATTTTTTGGGCGGGATTTTTTTGGGATTTTTGGAGCGGCTGCCCAGGAATTGTTCAACTCCGTGATGGGAAAAACCCTTGGAATGTTCCAGGTGAATTCCTGGGAATTTGGGGAATTTTTGGGAATTTTTTTGGGATTTTTTGGGATTTTTTTTGGATTTTTTTTGGATTTTTTTGGATTTTTGGGATTTTTTTAAGGGTTTTTTTAAATTTATTTTGAATTTTTAAAGGTTTTTTTTGGGGTTTATTTGGAATTTTCAGAGGATTTTTTGGGAATTTTGGGGGTTGGAATTTTTTGGGAGTTTTTAGGAATTTTTGGCATTTATTTGAGAGTTTTTCAGGATTTTCCCCCCAAAATTCCCAATTTCCCCCAAAATTCCCAATTTTCCCCTAAAATTCCCATTTTCCCCCCAAAATTCCCATTTTTTCCCCCCAAAACTCCCAATTTTCCCCCCAAATTCCCAGTTTTCCCCCCAAAATCCCCAATTTTCCCCAAAATTCCCAATTTTCCTCCCAAAATCCCCAATTTCCCCCCAAAACTTCCATTTTTCCCCCAAAATTCCCAATTTTCCCCCAAAATTCCCATTTTTCCCCCCCAAAATTCCATTTTCCCCCAAAACTCCCATTTTTCCCCTAAAATTCCCGATTTTCCCCCAAAATTCCCAATTTCCCCCAAAACTCCCAATTTCCCCCCCAAAATCCCCATTTTCCCACCAAAACTCCCAATTTTCCCCTTAAATCCCCAATTTTCCCCCAAAATTCCCATTTTTTCCCCTAAATTTCCCATTTTTCCTCTAAAATTCCCAATTTTCCCCCCAAAATTCCCAATTTCCCCCCAAAATTCCCATTTTTTCCCCAAAACCCCCTTTTTTCCCCAAAATCCCCAATTTTCCCCCCAAAATTCCCATTTTTCCCTCCAAAATTCCCCAATTTCCCCCCTTAAATTCCCATTTTTTCCCCCCAAATTTCCATTTTTCACCCCAAATTCCCAATTTCCCCCCAAAACTCCCAATTTCCCCCCAAAATTCCCATTTTTTCCCCCAAAATTCCCAATTTCCCCCAAAATCCCTGATTTTCCCCCCAAAACTCCCAATTTCCCCCTGAAATTCCCATTTTTCCCCCCAAAATTCCCATTTTTTCCCAAAACTCCCAATTTTCCCCTAAAATTCCCATTTTTCCCCCCAAAATTCCCATTTTCCCCCTAAAATTCCCAATTTCCCCCCAAAATTCCCAATTTTCCCCCCAAATTCCCATTTTTTCCCCCCAAAATTCCCATTTTTCCCCCAAAAATTCCCATTTTCCCCCCAAAATTCCCATTTTTCCCCCTGAAATTCCCATTTTTCCCCCAAAACTCCCAATTTTCCCCCCAAAATTCCCATTTTTCCCCCCAAAATTCCCGGTTTTCCCCCCAAAATTCCCATTTTTCCCTCAAAATTCCCGTTTTTCCCCCGGAACATTCCAGAAGCACATGGAGAGTTACGTCTCCGACTGTTACGACGCCATCGCCGTCTTCCTCTGCATCCACCTGGCGCTGAGATTCCGATCCCTCATGGCCAAGAGGAACGTCCCGGCCGTGGACGGGTGAGAATTCCCGGGAAAAAAATTCCCAAGGAATTCCCAAGGATGGAGAAATTCCCGGGAAAAAATTCCCAAGGAATTCCTGGGATGGAGAAATTCCCAAAAATTCCCCAAGGAATTCCCAAGGATGGAGAAATTCCCGGGAAAAAATTCCCAAGGAATTCCCGGGGATGGAGAAATTCCCAAAAATTCCCGGGAAAAAATTCCCCAAGGAATTCCTGGGATGGAGAAATTCCCAAAAATTCCCAAGGAATTCCTGGGATGGAGAAATTCCCAGGAAAAAATTCCCGAGAAATTCCCAGGAAAAAATTCCCCAAGGAATTCCCGGGATGGAGAAATTCCCGGGGAAAAATTCCCGAGGAATTCCCGGGAAAAAATTTCCCCAAAAATCCTAAAAAAATCCTAAAAAATCCTAAAAAATTCCCTGCAAAATTGCCAAAAAATCCTAAAAAAAACCCCTAAAAAATCTCAAAAAAATCCCCAAAAATCCCCAAAAAATTCTCAAAAAAATCCCCAAAAATCCTAAAAAATTCTCAAAAAATTCACCAAAAAATCCTAAAAAAATACGAAAAAAATCCTAAAAAAATTCCCAAAAAATCCTAAAAAAACCCAAAAAAATCCTAAAAAAATCCCAAAAAATTCCCAAAAAATTCACCAAAAAATCC
>JANVCZ010000030.1:5750772-5827267 GCA_032357785.1 Periparus ater
CTCTCTGTGGTCATACTGGGCTGGGAGAGTTCTGTTTGGGATCGTCAGAGGGTTTTGGGGGGCTCCCAGTGGCTCCCAGTATCCCTAAAAGGTTTGTACTGGGATGACGGGGGGTCCGGGTGTGTCGCTAGGATGCGCTGTGGTCCATACTGGGCCATACTGGGCCATACTGGTCCGTACTGGATCCATCTGGCCCCCATACCCAGCCCCAGCGTGACTCCCAGTCCATCCCAGTCCCTCCCAGTCCATCCCAGTTCTATCCCAGTCCATCTCAGTTCCATCCCAGTCCCTCCCAGTCCATCCCAGTCCATCCCAGTCCATCCCAGTCCCTCCCAGTTCCATCTCAGTTCAATCCCAGTTCCATCCTAGTTCATCCCAGTCCATCCCAGTCCATCCCAGTTCCTCCCAATCCCTTCCCAGTTCCATCCCAGTCCATTCCAGTCCCCCCCAATTCCATTCCACTTCATCCCAGTCCATCCTAGTTCCGTTCCAGTTCCATCCAAGTCCCCCCCAGTTCCATCCCAGTCCATTCCAGTCCCCCCCAATTCCATCCCAGTCCCTCCCAGTCCATCCCAGTTCAATCCCAGTTCCATCCCAGTTCATCCCAGTCCATCCCAGTCCATCCCAGTCCCTCCCAGTCCCCCCAACCAACCTCTCCCCCCATCCCCAGCCCCTCCTCGCGTGTCCCTGGCTCCGACCTCGCTGTTCCCGGGGGTCCCGGCCGAGCTCCGCTGCGACGCCGTCGGATTCTTCCCTCCGGACGTGGAGATCCGCTGGGAACGGCGGCGCCGGGAGCGGCTCCAGGAGGGAACCGGTGGAGCTCCAGGTGAGCTCCAAACACCGGGAGCAGCTCCTGGAGGAACCGGTGGAGCTCACCCAGAGCTCCAAACACCGGGAACAGCTCCAGGAAGAACCGGTGGAGCTCACCCAGAGCTCCAAACACCGGGAGCAGCTCCAGGAGGAACCGGTGGAGCTCACCCAGAGCTCCAAACACCGGGAGCAGCTCCAGGAGGAACCGGTGGAGCTCACCCAGAGCTCCAAACACCGGGAGCGGCTCCAGGAGGAACCGGTGGAGCTCCAGGTGAGCTCCAAACACCAGGAGCGGCTCCAGGAGGAACCGGTGGAGCTCCAGGTGAGCTCCAAACACCGGGAACAGCTCCAGGAGGAACCGGTGGAGCTCACCCAGAGCTCCAAACACCGGGAGCGGCTCCAGGAGGAACCGGTGGAGCTCACCCAGAGCTCCAAACACCAGGAACAGCTCCAGGAGGAACCGGTGGAGCTCCGGGTGAGCTCCAAACACCAGGAACGGCTCCTGGAGGTACCGGTGGAGCTCACCTGGAGCTCCGGGCACCGGCGGGCGGCCGATGGTACCTTCAGCCGCGGGGCCGGGCTGCGGGTGACGGCGGGAGAGGTCGGGGACGTCTACAGCTGCCTGGTGACACACCCGGCGTGGGCAACACCGAGGAGGTTCAGCGTGGCTGTGATGGGTGAGGGGACACCTGGGGACACCTGGGGACATTGGGGATGGGGGTTGGGGACACCTGGGGACAGCCCTAGGGGACACCTGGGGACACCTGGGGACACTTGAGGACACCTGGGGGACATTGGGGATGGAGCTGGGGACATCAGGAGTGGGCTTGAGGACACCTGGGGACATCAGGGATGGGGTTGGGGACACCAGAATGGGGTTGGGGACAGCCCTGGGGATATTGGGGACATTGGGGATGGGGGTTGGGGACACCTGGGGACACTTGGGGACATTGGGGACAGCCCTAGGGACACCTGGGGACATCAGGGACATTGGGGATGGAGCTGGGGACATCAGGGATGGGATTGGGGACACCTGGGGACACCAGAATGGGTTTGGGGACACCTGGGGGACATCAGGGATGGAGTTGGGGACACTTGGGATGGGCTTGGGGACATCAGGGATGGTGTTGGGGACACCTTGGGACACCTGGGATGGGGTTGGGGACATTGAGGATGGGGTTGGGGACACCTGGGATGGGCTTGAGGACACCTGGGGACACCTGGGGACATCAGGGATGGGGTTGGGGACACCTGGGGACATCAGCAACAGGGTTGGGGGCACCTGGAGACATTGAGGATGGGGTTGGGGACATCAGGGACAGGCTTGGGGACACCGGGGAGTGTCACTGACGTGTCCCCAATGTCCCCACAGCCACCCCCGGGCCCAGCGTGGAGGACACGGCGGGGATGGCCTTGGTGGCCTTCGTCATCGGGGGGCTCTGCCTGCGCCTGTGGCCGGCGGCTCGGCCGTGACACCGGTCCGGTCCCGGTGTGGGGACATCGATGGTGGCGGGAGTTGTTCCAGTCCCGTTATTAATGTTAATTTTTATTAATTAATAATTTTAAAATTGATTAATTGGATTCGCCAGAAGCCTCGGCGCCATCTTTAATAGGGCCAGGTTGTGCCCTTAGGCCACGCCCCTTTTCCCGCGCCAAATCTCGCGAGGTTTCGCACGAAGCCGCGCCGCCATCTTTAGTACGGGCAGGCTTTGCCCTTAAATCGCGTCTCCTTCTTTTCTTCCCGCGCGAAATCTCGCGAGGTTTCGCTCGAAGCCGCGCCGCCATCTTTACTCCGGGCGGATTTTGCCCTTAAGCCACGCCCTCACTTCCCGCGGGATCTCGCGAGATCTCGCCTTGCCACGTTCCCGGGCTTTTGGAGGTACCGGAACGACCCCGGGAGGGACCCCGCGGATTTTGGGGCGATTTCGGGGGTTTTGTGAGGGTTTAGGGGGGTCCTGGAGGGTGCTGGGGGGATGGAAAGGGTCAGGCAAAGGGTTTGGGAGGGGTACTGGGAAGGCGGGGTGGGGGTTGGAAGGGTCCTGAGGGGAATCTTGAGGTGGGGGTTGGGGGTTCTGAGGGGATTTGGGGATCCTGAGGGAGTTTGGGGGGGTCCTGAGGGGGGTTTGAGGGTCCTGAGTGGGTTCTGAGGGGATTTGGGGGTCCTGAGGGAGTTTGGAGGATCCTGAGGGGGGATTGGGGGTTCTGAGGGGATTTGGGGATCCTGAGGGATTTTGGGAGGGTCCTGAGGGGGTTTGAGGGGTGTTTGGGGGTCCTGAGGGGGGTTTGGGGGTCCTGAGGGGTTTTGGGAGGATCCTGAGGGGTTTTGGGAGGATCCTGAGGGGTTTTGGGGGGTCCTGAGGGGTTTTGGGGGGTCCTGAGGGATTTGGGGGATCCTGAAGGGGTTTGGAGGATCCTGATGGGGTTTGAGGGATGTTTGGGGGTCCTGAGGGGGTTCTGAGGGGATTTGGGGATCCTGAGGGGTTTTGAAGGATCCTGGGGGGGTTTGGGGGGTCCTGAGGGATTTTGGGGGGATCCTGAGGTAATTTGTGGGATCACGAGGGGTTTTGGGGCGTCTTAGATGCTGTTTGGGGAGGTTCTGAGGGAATTTGGCAGATCCTGTGGGGACTTGGGGGATCCTGAGAAGATTTTGGGGGTGATACTTGGATTCCTGAGGGTTTTGGGGGGTCCTGAGGGAATTTGGGGGGTCTTGAGATGATTTTGAGGTTCTTGACGGGATGATTTTGGGGGACCCCACCCCATTAACCCTTCATTTTCCCTTCCAGGACCACCCCCCCCCCCAAATTTTTGCCCCCCTCCCATGGGGCTCCCCTTCCTCATCCTCACCCTGCTGGTGCTGGGGCTGGGGGAGGGGCACCAGGACCCCCCCCCCAGCCTCGGGGCACCCCCAGGATCCCCACCCCCACCTCTATGGGCACCCCAAAACCCGCCCGGACACCGCCCAGGTGTGGCTGCAGGTGAGAGCCCCCCCCAAAAAATCCCAAAATCCTTCCTCAAATATCCTAAAATTTGCCTTAAAAATGACCCAAAACGCCCCAAAAATCTTCCTAAAAAATGACCCAAAATATCTTAAAAATTAGCCCAAAAAATGAGCCAAAATACCCTGAATATCTTCCTTAAAGTGACCCAAAATATCTTAAAAATTACCCCAAAAAATGACCCAAAATACCCAAAAAATCTTCCTAAAAAATGTCCCAAAATCCCTTTAAAATTATCAAAAAAAATGACCCAAAATACCCCAAAAATCTTCCTTAAAGTGACCCAAAATATCTTAAAAATTACCCCAAAAAATGACCCAAAATGCCCCAAAAATCTTCCTTAAAAATGCCCGAAAATACCTTAAAAATTACCCCAAAAAATGACCCAGAATACCCCAAATGTTTTCCTTAAAAATGCCCGAAAATACCTTAAAAATTAGCCCAACAAATGCCCCAAAATGCCCCAAAAATCTTCCTTAAAAATGCCCCAAAATATCTTAAAAATTAGCCCAAAAAATGACCCAAAATATCCTAAAAATCTCCCCAAAATTGTTTTAAACTACCTTAAAAATTACCCCAAAAATGACCTGAAATATCCTAAAAATCCCCCCAAAAATGACCCAAAATGCCCTAAAAATCCCCCAAAAATGACCCAAAATTCCCTAAAAATCCCCAAAATTGCCCCAAAATTCTCTAAAAATCTCCCCAAAAATGTTCTAAAATGCCTTAAAAATTAGCCCAAAAAATGACCCAAAATTCCCTAAAAATTTCCCCAAAATTAATCCAAAATACTTTAAAATTTTCCCCCAAAATAGACTAAAATTTTTACCAAAAATGCCCCAAAATAACTTAAAAGTTTCTTCTTTAAACCCCATTTTCCCCTTCCAAAATCCTCATTTTTGACCCCCAAATCCTCATTTTTAACCCCCAAATCCTCATTTTTAACCCAAAAATTCTCATTTTTCCCTCCCAAATCCCCCCTGGGACCCCCAAAATCCTCATTTTTAACCCCAAAATTCTCATTTTTCCCCCCAAAAATCCTCATTTTTAACCCTTTAAACCCCATTTTTAACCCTTTAAACCCCATTTCCCCCCTAAAAATCCCCATTTTCCCCCCCAAAATCCTCATTTTTAACCCAAAAATTCTCATTTTTAACCCAAAAATTCTCATTTTCTCCCCCAAAATCCTCATTTTTAACCCAAAAATCCTCATTTTTAACCCTTTAAACCCCATTTTTAACCCTTTAAACCCCATTCCCCCCCCCCAAATCCCCATTTTCCCCCCCAAAATCCTCATTTTTAACCCAAAAATTCTCATTTTTAACCCAAAAATTCTCATTTTTAACCCCAAAATCCTCATTTTTAACCCTTTAATCCTCATTTTTAACCCTTTAATCCCCATTTTTAACCCTTTAAACCCCATTTTTAACCCTTTAAACCCCATTTCCCCCCCTAAAAATCCCCATATTCCCCCCCAAAATCCTCATTTTTAACCCAAAAATTCTCATTTTTAACCCCAAAATCCTCATTTTTAACCCTTTAAACCCCATTTTTAACCCTTTAAACCCCATTTCCCCCCCTAAAAATCCCCATTTTCCCCCCCAAAATCCTCATTTTTAACCCAAAAATTCTCATTTTTAACCCCAAAATCCTCATTTTTAACCCTTTAATCCTCATTTTTAACCCTTTAAACCCCATTTTAACCCTTTAAACCCCATTTTTAACCCTTTAAACCCCATTTCCCCCCCCTAAAAATCCTCATTTTCTCCCCCAAAATCCTCATTTTTAACCCAAAAATTCTCATTTTTCCCCCCAAAATCCTCATTTTTAACCCTTTAAACCCCATTTTTAACCCTTTAAACCCCATTTTTAACCCTTTAAACCCCATTTCCCCCCCTAAAAATCCCCATTTTCCCCCCCAAAATCCTCATTTTCTCCCCAAAAATCCTCATTTTTTTTCCCCGATTTTCCCAAAATCCCATTTTTTCACCCCAAACAGACTCTGGGGGCGGCCCTGGGGGTGTCCCTGGCCCCACACCTGGTGCTGCTGTTGGTACCGGCGGATTCGGGCTCGCCGCGGCGCCGGGGGTTGCTGCGGCTGTTGCTGAGCTTCGCCGCCGGGGGTTTGTTGGGTGACGCCTTCCTGCACCTCATCCCCCACGCCCTGGGTCAGTTTTGGGGCATTTTGGGTGTTTTTGGGGTGTTTTGGGACATTTTGGGGTGGTTTTGGGGTGTTTTGGGACATTTTGGGGTGGTTTGGGGTGTTTTTGGGGCTGTTGGGGGGCGGTTTTAGGGTGGTTTTGGGGTGGTTTGGGGGTAGTTTGGGGCAGTTTTAGGGGGTTTTGGGGCAGTTTTGGGGTCGTTTTGGGGTGGTTTTGGTGTTTTTGGGGTGTTTTGGGACATTTTGGGGTGTTTTGGGTTGTTTTGGGGTGTTTTTGGAGCTGTTGGGGGGTGGTTTTTGGGTGTTTTTGGAGCAGTTTGGGGGCGATTTCGGTATGGTTTGGGGTGTTTTTGGGGTGGTTTTGGGGTGGTTTTGGGACATTTTGGGGTGTTTTGGGGTGTTTTGGGGTGTTTTTGGGGTGGTTTTGGGACATTTTGGGGTTTTTTGGGGTGTTTTGGGGTGTTTTTGGGGCTGTTGGAGGGCGGTTTTGGGGCGGTTTTTGGGTGTTTTTGGAGCTGTTTGGGGACGATTTTGTTATGATTTGGGGTGTTTTGAGGGCTGTTTTGGGGTGGTTTTGGGATGTTTTGGGGTGTTCTTGGTGTTTTTGGGGTGTTTTGGGGACGTTTTGGGGTGTTTTGGGTGTTTTTGGGGTGTTTTTGGGTGTTTTTTTGGGTGGTTTTGGGGTGTTTTTGGGTTTGTTGGGTGACGCCTTCCTGCACCTCATCCCCCACGCCCTGGGTCAGTTTTGGGGTGGTTTTGGTGTTTTTGGTGTTTTTTGGGTGTTTTGGGGGGTTTTTGGGGTTGTTTTGGGGTTTTTTTGGGGTGTTTTTGGGTGTTTTAGGGGGCGGTTTGGGGCCAGTTTGGGGCAGTTTTTGGGGATCTTGGGGCGGTTTTGGGGTGGTTTTGGGGTGGTTTGGGGTGTTTTCGGGGCTGTTTTGGGTCATTTTGGGGTGTTTTTGGGACGTTTTGCGGTGTTTTTGGTTGTTTTTGGTTGTTTTGGGGTGGTTTAGGGGTGTTTCTGGGGGGGTTTTGGGTTGTTTCGGGGTGTTTTTAGGGCTGTTGGGGGGCAGTTTTAGGGTGGTTTGGGGTTAGTTTGGGGCAGTTTTAGGGGGTTTTGGGGTCATTTTGGGGTGTTTTTGGGGCTGTTTTGGGGTGGTTTTGGGGTGTTTTCAGTTGTTTTGGGACATTTTGGGTTGGTTTGGGGTGTTTTTGGGTTGTTTCGGGGTGTTTTTGGGGCTGTTGGGGGGCAGTTTTAGGGTGGTTTGGGGGTAGTTTGGGGCAATTTTAAGGGGTTTTGGGGTCATTTTGGGGTGATTTTGGGGCTGGTTTGGGGTGTTTTGGGGCATTTTGGGGTGTTTTCAGTTGTTTTGGGACATTTTGGGTTGGTTTGGGGTGTTTTTGGGACTGTTGGAGGGTGGTTTTGGGGCGTTTTTTGGGTGTTTTTGGAGCTGTTTGGGGGCGATTTTGGTATGGTTTGGGGTAGTTCTGGGGTGTTTTGGGTGGTTTTGGGGTGTTTTTGGGGCTGTTTTGGGGTGTTTTTGGGACATTTTTGGGTGTTTTGGGATGTTTTGGGGTGTTTTTGGGGTGGTTTTGGGATTTTTTGGGTTGTTTTGGGGCATTATTGGGGTGTTTTGGGGTTTGTTGGGTGACGCCTTCCTGCACCTCATCCCCCACGCCCTGGGTGCGTTTTGGGGTGGTTTTGGTGTTTTTGGGGTGTTTTGGGGTGGTTTTGGTGTTTTTGGGGTGTTTTGGGACATTTTGGGTTGGTTTGGGGTGTTTTGGGGTGTTTTTGGGGTGTTTTTGGGGCTGTTGAGGGGTGGTTTTGGGGTGATTTTGGGGGATTTGGGGACACTTTGGGGACCCTTTTTGTCCCCACAGCCCCCCACGAGCACCACGAGGGTCACGGCCACTCCCACCACGGGCACGGTGAGACCCTGGGGACACTTTGGGGACATTTGGGGACATTTTGGGGACATTTTGGGGACATTTTGAGGGAGTTGGGACATTTTGGGGGGTTTGGGGACACTTTGGGGTCATTTTGGGGGTGTTTGGGGCAGTTTTGGGGGGGATTTGGGGCATTTTTAGAGGGTTGGGGACACTTTGGGGACATTTTGGGGTCATTTTGGGACATTTTAGGGTCATTTTGAGGGGGTTTTGGGTGGTTTGGGGACATTTTGGAGGGTTGGGGACACCTTGGGGACACTTTGGGGACATTTTGGGGAGGTTTGGGGACATTTTGGGGACATTTTGGGACATTTTGGGGACATTTTGGGGGGTTTGGGGACACTTTGGGGTCATTTTGGGGGTGTTTGAGGCAGTTTTGGTGGGGATTTGGGGCAGTTTTGGAGGGTTGGGGACACTTTGAGGACATTTTGGGGACATTTGAGGACATTTTGGGGTCATTTTGAGGGGGTTTTGGGTGGTTTGGGGACAATTTGGGGACATTTTGGGTGGTTTGGGGACATTTTGGGTCATTTTTGGGACTCTGGGATCATTTTGGGGTATTTGTGACATTTTTGGGGTCATTTTGAGGGGGATTTGGGGCATTTTGGGATGGCTGGGGACACTTTGGGGACATTTTGGAGACATTTTGGGAGGTTTGGGACATTTTGGGGACACTTTGGGGACATTTTGGGGACATTTGAGGACATTTTGTGGGTCTGGGGACACTTTGGGGACATTTTAGGATGGTTTTGGGGTGATTTTGGGGGATTTGGGGACACTTTGGGGACCCTTTTTGTCCCCACAGCCCCCCACGAGCACCACGAGGGTCACGGCCACTCCCACCACGGGCACGGTGAGACCCTGGGGACACTTTGGGGACATTTGGGGACAATTTGGGGACATTTGGGGACATTTTGGGGACATTTGGAGACATTTTGGGGACATTTGGAGACATTTTGGGGTCATTTTGGGGGTGTTTGGGGCAGTTCTGGGGGGGATTTGGGGCAGTTTTGGAGGGTTGGGGACACTTTGGGGACATTTTGGGGTCATTTTGAGGGGGTTTTGGGTGGTTTGGGGACATTTTGGGGACATTTTGGGGGGTTTGGGGACATTTTGGGTCATTTTTGGGACTCTTTGGGATCATTTTGGGGGTATTTGTGACATTTTTGGGGTCATTTTGAGGGGGATTTGGGGCATTTTGGGATGGCTGGGGACACTTTGGAGACATTTTGGGGGGTTTGGGACATTTTGGGGCCTTTGGGGACATTTTGGGGACATTTGAGGACATTTTGGGGGGTCTGGGGACACTTGGGGACATTTTAGGATGGTTTTGGGGTGATTTTGGGGGATTTGGGGACACTTTGGGGACCCTTTTTGTCCCCACAGCCCCCCACGAGCACCACGAGGGTCACGGCCACTCCCACCACGGGCACGGTGAGACCCTGGGGACACTTTGGGGACATTTGGGGACATTTGGGGACATTTTGGGGACATTTGGGGACATTTTGGGAGGTTTGGGGTCATTTTGGGACATTTTGGGGTCATTTTGAGGGGGATTTGGGGCATTTTGGGATGGCTGGGGACACTTTGGGGACATTTTGGAGACATTTTGGGGGGTTTGGGACATTTTGGGGACACTTTGGGGACATTTTGGGGACATTTGAGGACATTTTGTGGGTCTGGGGACACTTGGGGACATTTTAGGATGGTTTTGGGGTGATTTTGAGGGATTTGGGGACACTTTGGGGACCCCTTTTGTCCCCACAGCCCCCCACGAGCACCACGAGGGTCACGGCCACTCCCACCACGGGCACGGTGAGACCCTGGGGACACTTTGGGGACATTTGGGGACAATTTGGGGACAATTTGGGGACATTTTGGGGACATTTTGGGAGATTTGGGGTCATTTTGGGGACATTTGGGGACATTTTAGGGTCATTTTGAGGGGGTTTTGGGTGGTTTGGGGACATTTTGGAGGGTTGGGGACACCTTGGGGACATTTGGGGACAATTTGGGGACATTTTGGGGTCATTTTTGGACATTTTGGGACCATTTTGGGGGAATTTGGACATTTTGGGCACAACTCAAATCAATTTTGGGGACATTTTAGGGGATTTGGGGACACTTGGAGGGGTTTGGGGACATTTTGGGGACACTTTGGTGACATTTTGGGGACATTTTTTTCCCACAGACCATCACCACGGCCACGCCCACCACGGTGAGACGCCCCAGGGTGACCCCGGTGACATTTTGGGGACATTTGGGGACAATTTTGGGGCCATTTGGGATCATTTTGGGGACGATTTGGGGACACTCAGTGACATTTGAAGCCATTTTGGGGTCATTTTGGGACATTTTGGGGTCATTTTGTGACATTTGGTGCCATTTTGGGGTCATTTGGTGCCATTTTGGGGTCATTTTGGGACATTTTGGGACATTTTGGGCCATTTTGGGGTCATTTTGGGACATTTTGAGCCATTTTGGGGTCATTTCCTGCCATTTTGGGACATTTTGAGCCCATTTGGTGCCAATTTGGGGACATTCTATTGCCATTTTGGGCCATTTTGAGCCATTTTGGGGTCATTTGGTGCCATTTTGGGACATTTTGAGCCATTTGGTGCCGTTTTGGGTCCATTTTGGGCCAATTTGAGCCATTTTGGGGTCATTTGGTGCCGTTTTGGGTCCATTTTGGGACATTTTGAGGCATTTTGGAGCCACTTTGGGCCATTTTGGAGCCATTTTGGGGTCATTTGGTGCCGTTTTGGGACCATTTTGGGGCCATTTGGTGCCATTTTGGGACATTTTGGGGCCATTTGGCGCCATTTTGAGCCATTTTGGGTCCATTTTGGGCCTTTTTGGGTCCATTTTGAGCCCATTTGGTGCCATTTTGAGCCATTTCGGATTCATTTGGGGCCATTTTGGGACTATTTGGGCCATTTTGGTGCCATTTTGGGTTCTTTTGGGTCATTTTGGGGACAATTTGGTGCCATTTGACCCATTTTGGTGCCATTTTGTACCATTTTGGGCCATTTTGGTGCCAATTTGAGCCACTTTGGATCCATTTGGTGCCATTTTGAGCCATTTTGGGTTAATTTGGGGCCATTTTAGGACCATTTGAGCCATTTTGGGGACATTTTGGGTCATTTTGGTGCCATTTTGAGCCATTTTTGGGTCATTTGGTGCCATTTTGGGACATTTTGGGCCCTTTTGGGTCCATTTTGGGTTTGTTTGGGCCATTTGGTGCCGTTTTGGGACATTTTGAACCATTTTGGGACCATTTTGGGTCCTTTTTGGACCATTTTGGGCCATTTTGGTGCCATTTTGAGCCACTTTGGATCCATTTGGTGCCGTTTTGGTGCCATTTGAACCATTTTGGGTTCATTTTGGGCCATTTTGGGTCCTTTTTGGGCCATTTTGGTGCCAATTTGAGCCATTTCGGGTTCATTTTGGGCCATTTTGGTGCCATTTGAAGCATTTTGGTGCCATTTTGGGCCATTTTGGGTCGGTTTGGTGCCAATTTTTTGTCGCTGGCTGGGCAGGGCAGGCTCTGGCCGTGGGGCTCTGGGTCCTGGCAGGAATCGTCACCTTCCTCGGGGTGGAGCTCGGGGTCCGGCACTGCGGCGGCCACGGCCACGGCCACGGTGAGACGGGGGAGGTTTTGGGGAAAAAACAGGGATTTTTGGGAAAAAAATTGGATTTTTGGGGAAAAAAAATGGGATTTTTGGGGAAAAAATGGGGATTTTGGGGAAAAAAAATGGGATTTTTGAGGGGAAAAATGGGATTTTTGGGGAAAAAACGGATTTTGGGAGGAAAATTGGGGTATTGGGGGGGAAAAATGGGATTTTTGGGGGGAAAAATGGGGGTTTTGGGGGGAAAGTTGGGATTTTTTGGGAAAAAAACGGGGATTTGTGGGGGGAAAAATTGTATTTTGGGGGAAAAAATGGGGATTTTGGGAAAAAAATTGGAGATTTGGGGAAAAATTGGGATTTGGGGAGAAAAAATTGGGATTTTTTTGAGGGGGAAGGGTGTTTGGGGGGAAAAAATGGGGATTTGGGGGAAAAAACGGATTTTGGGGGGAATAATTGGGGATTTTGGGGAAAAAACTGATTTTGGGCAAAAATTGGGATTTTGGGCTAAAAATAGGGATTTTTTGAGGAGAAATGGGGGATTTGGGGCAAAAATTGGGGACTTGGAAAAAATTGGGGATTTGGGGGCAAAAATTGGGGTTTTTTGAGGGGGAAAAGGGATTTTGGGTGGATTTGGGGGTGGATTTTGGGCAGATTTGGTGGATTTTGTTGGATTTTGTTGGATTTTGGGCAGATTTGGGTGGATTTTGGGCAGATTTTGGTTTTTTTTTGGATTTTGGGTGGATTTTGGTGGATTTTGGGTGGATTTTATTGGATTTCATTGGATTTTGGGTGGATTTCATTAGATTTTGGGTGGATTTCATTGGATTTTGGGTGCATTTAGTTGGATTTTATTGAATTTTGGGTGGATTTCATTGGATTTTGGGTGAATTTCATTGGATTTTGGGTGGATTCCATTGGATTTTGGGTGGATTTCATTGAATTTTGGGTGGATTTCATTGGATTTTATTGAATTTTGGGTGGATTTCATTGAATTTTGGGTGGATTTTGTTGGATTTTGGATGGGTTTTGGGTGGATTTCATTGGATTTTGGATGGATTTCATTGGTTTTTGGGTGGATTTCATTGGATTTTGGGTGGATTTCATTGGATTCCATTGGATTTTGGGTGGATTCCATTGTTTTTTGGGTGAATTTCATTGGATTTTGGGTTTTTTTGGGCCGTCAGGCCACAAAGCCAAGCACAGCTCCAGCGAGGACGAGGCCGACGGTGACCCCGGGGCCACCAAGGCCACCAAGGCCACCAAGGGGACAAAAGCCACCAAGGCCACCAAGGGCCAGCGCAGGAAGAGCCCGGACGGGGAGAGAGCCGGTGAGGGGGGATTTGGGGGAAATTTGGGGATTTTTGGGGGGAATTTGGGGATTTTTGGGCAGGATTTGGGGGAAATTTGGGGATTTTGGGGGAAATTTGGGGATTTTGGGAGATTTTTGGGGGAAATTTGGGGATTTTTGGGGGATTTTTGGGGGAAATTTGGGGGTTTTTGGGCAGGATTTGGGGATTTTGGAGGAAATTTGGGGATTTTTGGGGGGGATTTGGGGGTTTTTGGGGGAGATTTGGGGATTTTTGGGCAGGATTTGGGGATTTTTGGGGGAGATTTGGGGATTTTTGGAGGGGATTTGGGGATTTTGGGGGGATTTGGGGATTTTTGGGGGAGATTTGAAGGGATTTGGGGAAGTTGAGGGGATTTGGGGACTGTGGGGGAAATTTGGGGATTTTTGGGGGGGATTTGGGGATTTTGGGGGGATTTGGGGACATTTGGGGGGATTTAAAGGGATTTGGGGACGTTTTGGGGGGATTTGGGGACGTTTGGGGAGATTTGAGGGGATTTGGGGACATTTGGGGGAGATTTGGGGATTTTTGGAGGGGATTTGGGGACATTTGGGGATTTTGGGGGGGTTTTGAAGGGATTTGGGGACTTTGGGGGAAATTTGGGGATTTTTGGAGGGGATTTGGGGACATTTAGGGCGGATTTGGGGGGGTTTGGGGTGATTTGGAGCCATTTTGAGGATAATTTGGGACCAATTTTAGGGAATAATTTGGGGCTGATTTTGAGTCAATTTAGGAATGATTTAGAAGTGATTTTGGGACCCATTTGGGGTCACTTTGGGGATAAATTTGGGGTCACTTTGGGTGTAAATTTGGGGTCACTTCAGGGCCAATTTGGGGGTAACTCGGGGCTGTTCCACCGATATTTTAGAGGCAATTTCAGGGTAACTTGGGGCCGATTTTGGGGTTAATTCGGGTGATTTTTGGGCACAGCCATGGCGGTATCGGGCTACCTGAACCTGGCAGCCGACGCCGCCCACAACTTCACGGACGGGCTGGCGCTGGGAGCGGCGTTTTGGGGGAGCCCGGCCCGGGGAGCTCTGACGGCGCTGTCGGTGCTGCTGCACGAACTTCCTCACGAATTGGGGGACATGGCCCTGCTCCTGCGCGCCGGCTGCTCCAAGGGACAGGTGACAAAAAAATCCCGGAATTCGGGGGAAAAATCGGGAAAAAAAACGGGAAAAATCTGAGGGGAAAAAACGGCGCTGGAGGACCAACCATAGAGTTGGGTGGTGGGTGGGGCAGAGCGCCCCCCGAGCGGTTGGTGTCGTCTCGGTGGTTACTTCCGGTGCCGCCATCTTGGGAGTGGCTTAGCGGTGAGGCCACGCCCCCTGTGTGGCTCCGCCCACTTCCGGGTGCGATTTTTTGGGGGGGGGAATTTTGGGAAAAGATCCAAAGGATTTTAAGGAAATTTAGGGGAGATTTTTGGCGGGTTTGATGGAATTTTAGGGGGGGATTTTGGGGGGATTTTAGGTGGAATTTTAAAGGGCTCTTGGGGGAATTGCAGGAAAAAATTCCAGAAATTTTAAGGGAATTTCGGGCTGGATTTGGGGGGAATTCCGCAAGATTTCGGGAAAACTTGGCGGGATTTTGAGAGGGATTTGGGGCTGGATTTTGGGGCAATTCTTGGGGATTTCAGGATGGATTTGGGGTAATTTTGCAGGATTTTGGGACCAGTTTGGGGATAATTTTGAGGGATTTGGGGTTGGATTTTAGGGATATTTCTGCTGGATTTGGGGATGAATTTGGGGGCATTTTTATGGGATTTGGGGCAGGATTTGGGGTTATTTTTTTGGGATTTGGGGCCATTTTTGCAGAATTTGGGGCTGGATTTTGGGATAATTCTGTGGGATTTTGGGACAGATTTGGGGCTGAATTTGGGAGAATTTTTGTGGGATTTTGGGATAATTCTGCAGGATTTGAGGCAGGATTTGGGGCTGGATTTGGGGTGTTTTTGCAGGATTTTGGGACCAATTTGGGGATAATTTTTACAGGATTTAGGGCTGGATTTGGGGTTATTTTTTGGGGGATTTGGCTCAGGATTTGGGGTTACTTTTACAACATTTGGGGCTGGATTTTTTTGGGATTTGATGCCATTTTTTTGGGAATTTTTTGGACATTCCCATCAGGCCATGCTGCTTCAACTTCTGACCGCCGTGGCCGCCTTGGCCGGAGCCGCCTGCTCCCTTCTGGCGGAAGGTTCCGGAACCGGAGCCGTCTCCGGGATCCTTCCCTTCACCGCCGGCGGATTCATTTACCTGGGAACCGTCTCCGTGCTTCCCGAAATCCTCCGGAATTCCGGCCCCGCCCAGGCCCTGCTGCAGCTCCTGGCGCTGCTGGCCGGCGTGGCCATGATGCTGCTCATCGCCCACTACGAGTAGGGAATTCCCCCCCAAAAAAATTCCCAAAAAACCCCCCAAAAATCCCCTCAAAATTCCCAAAAAATCTCCTCAAAATTCCCAAAAAATCCCCTCAAAATTCCCAAAAAATCCCACGAAAATTCGCAAAAAATCCCAAAATTCGCGGGATTTTTTTTGCCGTTCCTAAGTTCATCCCCTTTTTAGGGACCAAAGCAAATCCTCGCCCCCCTCTACCCTCGATAAAAATCGGGAGGTTTGGGAAATTGGGGGATTCCGTGGGAATTTTGGGAATTTGGAAGGATGTGGGTGGGTGGGGGTTGGGCGGGATTTTTTTTTATTACTAATGATGGCGTTGTGGAAAATCATGATTGATTAAAATGTGATGATGAGGACGAAACGAGAGCGTGGAATAAATTGTGGGAATGAGGGGAAAAAAAAACGGGAAAAAACAAAAAAAAACGGGAAGAAAAAAACCCGGGGAAAAAAGGAAAAAATCGGAGGGGAAAAAAAAAAAAGTGCTGGAGGACCAACCATAGAGTTGGGAGGGCCAGAGCGGCCCCTGGCGGCGCGGCTGCGTTCTCGGTGGTAACTTCCGGTTCCGCCATGTCGGGAAGGGCACTTCCGGTGCCGCCATTTTGGGAAGGTCAAACGGGAGGATTTTAGGGACTTTTTTGGGAATATTTTGGGGGGGATTTTTGGGACATTTTGAGGGAATTTTGGGAATATTTTGGCGGGTTTTTTTGAGGGGATTTTTGGGGATATTTTGGGGAATTTTTTGGGGCATTTTTGGGAAATTTAGTAAAATTTGGGGAATTTTTTCAGAAGATTTTGGGGACATTTTGGACATTTTTGGGGGGGATTTTTTGGGATATTTTTGAGGGATTTTGGGGAATTTTTTGGGACATTTTGAGGGATTTTTCGGGACTTTTTTGGGGACATTTTGGGGGTTTTTTGGGGGGAAATTTGAAGGATTTTGGGACCCAAATCCCCTCCCCCAATTTCTCACTGACACCAATCCCAAAATTTTTTTTGCCGGAAAATTCCAAAAAGGGTGGGGGAGGGGATTTAGGATCGACCCCTCCCCCCCTCTCTTTATTGGGGAGACAGAATTCCAGAGGGGAAAAAAAAAACGGGAATTTTGGGTGGATTTTAAGGGAATTTTGGGGGATTTTAGGGGGATTTTGGGTGGAATTTTTGGGAGATTTTGGGGGAATTCCAGGGAAAATTTCAAGGAATTTCAAGGGGATTTTGGGGTTGGATTTGGGGGAAATTCCCAGGATTTGGGGTTGGATTTGGGGGGAATTCCCGGGATTTGGGGCTGGATCTGGGATCGATTCCCGGGATTTGGGGTTGGATTTGGGGGAAATTCCAGGAATTCAGGGCAGGATCAGGGAGCAATTCCAGGAATTCAGGGCAGGATCTGGGAACAATTCCAGGATCTGGGAACAATTCCAGGATCTGGGGACAATTCCCGGAATTCAGGGCAGGATCAGGGAACAATTCCCGGGATTCAGGGCAGGATCTGGGAACAATTCCAGGGATTTGGGGCTGGATTTGGGGCAGGATCTGGGAACAATTCCAGGATCTGGGAACAATTCCAGGATTTGGGAACAATTCCAGGAATTCAGGGCAGGATCTGGGGAAGATTCCCGGGATTTGGGGGCAATTCCAGGGATTCAGGGCAGGATCTGGGGAAGATTCCTGGGATTTGGGGGCAATTCCAGGGATTCAGGGCAGGATCCGGGGCCATTTCCCGGGAATTCAGGGCAGGATCTGGGAACAATTCCAGGAATTCAGGGCAGGATCTGGGAACAATTCCAGGATCTGGGAGCAATTCCAGGAATTCAGGGCAGGATCTGGGGAAGATTCCCAGGATTTGGGGGCAATTCCAAGGATTCAGGGCAGGATCCGGGGCCGTTTCCCGGGAATTCAGAGCAGGATCTGGGAACAATTCCAGGATCTGGGAACAATTCCAGGATCTGGGAACAATTCCAGGAATTCAGGGCAGGATCAGGGAACAATTCCAGGGATTCAGGGCAGGATCTGGGAACAATTCCAGGATCTGGGAGCAATTCCAGGGATTTGGGGCTGGATCTGGGGACGATTCCCAGGATTTGGGGCTGGATTTGGGGCAGGATCTGGGAGCAATTCCAGGATTTTGGAACAATTCCAGGAATTCAGGGCAGGATCTGGGAGCAATTCCCAGGATTTGGGGGCAATTCCAGGGATTCAGGGCAGGATCTGGGAACAATTCCAGAATCTGGGAACAATTCCAGGATCTGGGAACAATTCCAGGAATTCAGGGCAGGATCCGGGGCCATTTCCCGGGAATTCAGAGCAGGATCAGGGAACAATTCCGGGAATTCAGGATCCGGAGCCGTTTCCCGGGAATTCAGAGAAGGATCCGGAGCCGTTTCCCGGGAATTCAGAGCGTTCCGCGCTCCACGCGGGCGCGGCCGAGCTTCATCCCGCGGATGATGAGGACGGTGCCGGCGGCGATGCCGACGATGCCGACGGCCAATCCCAGGGCGCAGATCGCCGTCTCCGTGGCCTCGGACGCCGGCGCCGGGATTTGGGGCTCTGGGAAAAGCGGGAATTCCAGGGAGATCCCAAAAACCTTCCTCGTCCTCGTCTTCATCCCGAAAACCCCTGAGTTCTTCCTTGTCCCGAATTCTTTCTTTATCCCAAATCCTCATCCCGAATTCTTCCTCTTCTTCTTCATCCCAAATCCTCATCCCAAATTATTTCCCATCCCAAATCCTCATCCCGAATTCTTCCTCTTCATCCTCATCCCAAATCCTTCATCCCAGATTCTTCCTCATCCCAAATTATTTCTCATCCCAAAATCCTCATCCCAAATTCTTCCTCTTCCTCTTCTTCCTCATCCCAAATTTCCCATCCCAAATTCTCATCCCAAATTCTTCCTCTTCTTCCTCATCCCAAATTCTCCTTCATCCCAAATTCTTCCTCTTCCTCTTCTTCCTCATCCCAAATTCTTCCTCTTCTTCCTCATCCCAAATTCTTCCTCATCCCAAATTCTTCCTCTTCCTCATCCCAAATTCTTCCTCATCTCAAATTCTTCCTCATCCCAAATTCCTTCTTCATCCCAAATTCTTCCTCTCCTTCTTCATCCCGAATTCTTCCTCTTCCTCCTCCTCCTCTTCCCCATCCCATTCCCAGCCCATCCCGATCTTTTGCCCCATCCCAAATCTTCCCTCCCCTCATCCCGATCCCTTTTCCCTCCCCATTCCCACCCCAAACCCCCAATTGTCACCGCAAATCCCATTTTTTCCCCAAAAATTCCCAAAAAATCCCAAAAAAAAAATCCCAAAATATCCCAAAAAATCCCCAAAACATTTCAAACAAATCCCAAAAAATCTCCCAAATAAATAAAGAAAAAACAACCAAAAATTCCCAAAAATTTCCCAAAAAATTCCCCAAAAAATTTCCCAAAAAATTCCCCAAAAAATCCCCAGAAAACCCAAAAAATTTCCCAAAAAATCCCAAAAAATTCCCAAAAAATAAAAAAAAATTCCCCCAAAAAAGAAAAAAAAAATCTCCTATAATACCCAAAAAAACCAAAAAAAAATCCCAAAAAATCAAAAAAATCCCCAAAAAATCCTTAAAAAAATTCAAAAAAATTCCAAAAAAATTCCAAAAAAATCCCAAAAAATTCCAAAAAAATCCCCAAAAAATTTCAAAAAAATCCCAAAATATCTCCCAAATAAATAATGAAAAAACAAAAAAAAATTCCTAAAAAAATCCAAAAAAAACCAAAAAAATCCCAAAAAATTCCAAAAAAATTCCAAAAAAATTCCAAAAATTCCCAAAATTCCCAAAATTCCCAAATATTCCCACTTTTCCCCGGATCCTCACCCCAATGCGCCACGCTGGCTTCGCTCAACCCCTCGTGCTCCACCTGGCAGTCGTAATAACCCAAATCCCAAAAAATTCCCAAAAAAATCCTCAGAAAACCCAAAAAAATCCCAAAAAAATTCCCAAAAAATTCTCAAAAAATTTCAAAAAAGTCCCAAAAAATCTCCCAAATAAATAATGAAAAAACCCAAAAAAATTCCTAAAAAAATCCAAAAAAACCTAAAAAAATCCCAAAAAATTCCCAAAAAATTTTCAAAAAATTCCCCCAAAAAATCCCAAAAAATATCCCAAATAAATAATGAAAAAACGAAAAAAAAAATTCCTAAAAAAATCAAAAAAATCCCCAAAAATTCCCAAAAAATATCCCAAATAAATAATGAAAAAACCAAAAAAAATTCCTAAAAAAATTCCAAAAAAATTCCCAAAATTCCCAAAAAATTCCCAAAAAATTCCAAAAAAATTCCAAAAAAATTCCCAAAATTCCCAAAAATTCCCACTTTTCCCCAAATCCTCACCCCAATGCGCCACGCTGGCTTCGCTCAACCCCTCGTGCTCCACCTGGCAGTCGTAATAACCCAAATCCCAAAAAAATCCCAAAAAAATCCCCAAAAAATCCCCAAAAAATCCCAAAAAACCAAAAAAAAATCCCAAAAAATTCTCAAAAAATTCCCCAAAAATCCCAAAAAATTTTAAAAAAATCCCAAAAAATCTCCCAAATAAACAAAAAAAAAACCTCCAATAATACCAAAAAAAATCCCCAAAAATTAAAAAAAAATCCCCAGAAAACCCCAAAAAATTCCCAAAAAATTCCCAAAAAATTCTCAAAAAATTCCCAAAAAATTCTCAAAAAATTCCCAAAAAATCAAAAAAAATTCCCAAAAAATTCCCTAAAAATCCCCAAAAATTCCTAATAAAATAAAATAAAAAAATCTCCATTAATACCCAAAAAAATCCCCAAAAATTACAAAAAATTCCCAAAAAATTCCCCAAAAAATCCCCAGAAAACCCAAGAATTTAAAAAAAAATTCCCCAAAATTTCCCAAAATTCCCAAAATTCCCAAATATTCCCACTTTTCCCCGGATCCTCACCCCAATGCGCCACGCTGGCTTCGCTCAACCCCTCGTGCTCCACCTGGCAGTCGTAATAATCCCCGGGCTGAGGGATGAAGGGCAGGTAGGAGAATTTCCGGAACGTGTTATCCCGATCCGGATAAAACGGAGTCTCCAACACCCCCTGGAATTCCGGGATCCCGTTCCGGAGCCAACGGAGCCGTAAAACCGGAGGCCAAAACTTGGAGACGCAGCAGATGAGGATGTTGGGATCGCCCGGTTCCACGGAGTGCTTGGGGAAGAGCGCGACTTCCGGAGGAACTGGGGATGGTTAATTAATTGGGAATGGTTAATTGGGGATGGTTAATTAGGGATAATTGGGAATGGTTAATTGGGATAATTGGGAATGGTTAATTGGGAATGGTTAATTGGGGATGGTTAATTGGGGATAATTGGGAATGGTTTATTTGGGAATGGTTTATTGGGGATGGTTTATTTGGGATTATTGGGAATGATTTATTGGGAATGGTTAATTGGGGATGGTTAATTGGGGATGGTGTATTGGGAATGGTGGGAATGGTTTATTGGGGATTGTTAATTGGGGATGGTTAATTGGGATAATTGGGAACGGTTTATTGGGAATGGTTAATTGGGAATGGTTAATTGGGAATGGTTAATTGGGGATGGTTAATTGGGATAATTGGGAATGGTTTATTTGGAATGGTTAATTGGGGATAATTGAGAATGGTTTATTTGGGAATGGTTAATTGGGAATGGTTTATTGGGAGTGGTTTATTTGGGATGGTTAATTGGGGAATGTTAATTGGGAATGGTTAATTGGGGATAATTGGGAATGGTTAATTGGGGAATGTTAATTGGGAATGGTTAATTGGGGATTGTTAATTGGGAATGGTTAATTGGGGATAGTTGGGAATGGTTTATTTGGAATGGTTTATTTGGGATAATTGGGAGTGATTTATTTGGAATGGTTTATTTGGAATGGTTTATTTGGAATGGTTTATTTGGAATGATTTATTTGGAATGGTTTATTTGGAATGATTTATTGGGAATGGTTTATTGGGAGTGGTTTATTGGGAATGGTTAATTGGGGATAATTGGGAATGGTTAATTGGGGATTGTTAATTGGGAATGGTTTATTGGGAATGGTTTATTGGGAATGGTTAATTTGGGAATGGTGGGAATGGTTAATTGGGAATGGTTAATTGGGAATGGTTAATTGGGGATAATTGGGAATGGTTTATTTGGAATGGTTTATTTGGGAATGGTTTATTGGGAATGGTTAATTGGGAAATGTTAATTGGGGATAATTGGGAATGGTTTATTTGGGATGGTTTATTGGGAATGGTTTATTTGGGAATGGTGGGAATGGTTTATTGGGGATAATTGGGAATGGTTTATTGGGAGTGGTTAATTGGGAATGGTTAATTGGGGATAATTGGGAATGGTTTATTTGGAATGGTTTATTTGGGAATGGTTTATTGGGAATGGTTAATTGGGAATGGTTAATTGGGGATAATTGGGAATGGTTTATTTGGAATGGTTTATTTGGGAATGGTTTATTGGGAATGGTTAATTGGGAAATGTTAATTGGGGATAATTGGGAATGGTTTATTTGGGATAATTGGGAATGGTTTATTTGGGAATGGTTTATTGGGAATGGTTTATTTGGGATGGTGGGAATGGTTAATTGGGAATGGTTAATTGGGGATGGTTAATTGGGGATGGTTAATTGGGATAATTGGGAATGGTTTATTTGGGATAATTGGGAATGGTTTATTTGGGAGTAGTTTATTGGGAATGGTTAATTAGGAATGGTTAATTGGGGATGGTTAATTGGGGAAAATTGGGAATGGTTTATTGGGAATGGTTAATTGGGGATTGTTAATTGGGGATGGTTAATTGGGAATGGTTTATTTGGGATAATTGGGAATGGTTTATTGGGAGTGGTTTATTAGGAATGGTTAATTGGGGATTGTTAATTGGGAATGGTTAATTGGGAATGGTTAATTGGGAATGGTTAATTGGGGATGGTTAATTGGGAATGGTTAATTGGGAATGGTTAATTGGGAATGGTTAATTGGGGATGGTTAATTGGGAATGGTTAATTGGGGAATGGTTAATTGGGGATGGTTAATTGGGGATTGTTAATTGGGATAATTGGGAATGGTTTATTTGGAATGGTTTATTTGGGATATTTGGGAATGGTTAATTGGGAATGGTTAATTGGGGATTGTTAATTGGGAATGGTTAATTGGGGATGGTTTATTTGGAATGGTTTATTTGGGATAATTGGGAATGGTTTATTGGGAATGGTTTATTTGAGATAATTCAGAATGGTTAATTGGGAGTGGTTAATTGGGGATTATTGGGAATGGTTAATTGGGGATGGTTTATTTGGGATAATTGGGAATAATTGGGAATAATTGGGAATAATTGGGAATAATTGGGAATAATTAGGAATTGGGATCAGGGTGGGGCTGGGGCGGATTCAGCCAAAATCCCGATCGGATCCAGCCGGGATTGGGCTGAAATCCCCTGGAATTTTCTTGGATCCCGGAATTACCCCAAAACCCTTGGAATTACACTAAAAAAATCCCAAATTTCCCCCAAATCCCCAAATAAAAACCCCTCCCCTTTCTTCCTCTTCCTCCCGCTCTCCGTTACCGCTGGGAATCCGGGAATTGTTGTAAGCGGCCATGGAATTTTCCAGATTCTGTTTGTCGATGGCGATGTTCTGCAGCGCTCCCTGAGCCTCGAAACTGGTGAATTCCTGGAATTCCGGGAGCCTCCAAACGGTTTCCTCGTTCTCCACGTGGAAAATTTCGTCGCCGTCGAAGTCGAACATGAACTCGGAGCTGTCGGTCCCGGAATCCAGGGATTTTTGGTAGAATTCCGTCTGGGTGATGGTGTGGCGCACTGGGAATCGGGAATTGGAAAGGGGAATTGGGAATTTCTGCTCAAAATCCTTGGAAATTTGGGAATTTATGCTCAAAATCCTCGGAAAATTAAAGATTTCTACTTAAAATCCTTGGAAAATTGGGAATTTCTGCTCAAAATCTTGAGCAGTGTGGGGATTTCTGCTTAAAATCCTGGAAAATTGGGAATTTATGCTCCAAATCCTGAGAAATTTGGGAATTTCTGCTAAAAAATCTGGGAAAATTAAAGATTTCTGCTCAAAATCCTGAGATTTTGGTGATTTCTCTTTAAAATCCTGGGGAAATTGGGAATTTATGCTCAAAATCCAAGGAAAATTGGGAATTTCTGCTCAAAATCCTGGGAAATTCAGAGATTTCTACTTAAAATCCTGGGAAAATTGGGAATTTCTACTCAAAATCCAAGGAAAATTGGGAATTTCTGCTCAAAATCCGGGGAAATTTGGGGATTTCTACTCAAAATCCAAGGAAAATTGGGAATTTATGTTCAAAATCCAAGGAAAATTTAGGAATTTATGCTCAAAATTCTTGGAAATTGGGAATTTATGCTCAAAATCCAAGGAAAATTGGGAATTTATGCTCAAAATCATTGGAAAATTGGAGATTTCTACTCAAAATCCTTGGAAATTCAGAGATTTCTCCTTAAAATCCTGGGAAAATTAGGAATTTCTACTTAAAATCCTTGGAAATTGGGAATTTATGCTCAAAATCCCAGGAAAATTGGGGATTTCTGCTTAAAATCCTTGGAAAATTAAAGATTTCTGCTCAAAATCCTGAGAATTTGGTGATTTCTCCTTAAAATCCTTAAAAAATTGGGAATTTCTGCTCAAAATCTTGAGAAACTTGGGAATTTCTGCTAAAAAATCTGGGAAATTTTGGGATTTCTGCTCAAAATCTTGAGAAATTTGGGGATTTCTGCTCAAAATCCCCGGGAAAAAGGGGATTGGGGTCACAGAAAATCCAAAAATCCTGGGAAATTGGGATTTAGGACTCCCAAAATCCCGGGATCAGGAGAATTCAGGAGGATCCACACCCCAAAATCCTGGAAAAAGAGGAAGTTTGGGCTCCCCCAGCCCCAAAATTCCAGGGAAAAGAGGAAGTGAAACCACCAAGTTCCCCAAATTTTGGGGTTGGGAACGCCCAGACCCCAAAAATCCGGGAAAAAACGAGATTTAGGCACTTCCAGAGCCTGAAAATCCTGGAAAATTTTAGTTTGGGAACACCCAAAACCCAAAAATCCTGGGAAAAAACCAGAATTTGGGAATGGCGAGATCGCCAAATTTTGGGTACAGGGGGGTTTGGACACGCCCAGACTCAAAAAATCCTGGAAAAGAGGAATTTAGAAACTTCAAAAGCCCAAAAATTGTGGAAAAAAAGAGGAATTTGGGGATTTCCAGAGGCTGAAAATCGCGGGTAAAGAAAATGTGGGAATTCCCAGTTCCCCAAATTTTGGGTACAGGGGGGTTTGGACACTCCCAGAGCCCCAAAATTAAAGGAAAAGAGGATTTTGGGCATCGAAATTCTGTAAAAATCCTGGAAATTTGGGATTTGGGTACTCGCAGAGCCCCGAAATCCTGGGAAAAATGGGATTTGGGAATTTTCAGTTCCTGAAATTTTAAGTACAGGGGGGTTTGGAGAATCCAAGCCCTCCCAAAATCTTTGGAATGAGGGGAGTTTGGAAAATCCCTGCACCCCAAAAATGCTGGAAAAAGAAGAATTCGACCACAGCCAAACCCCAAAATATCGGAAAAAGGAGGAAAAACCCCCAAAAATCACAAAGTTGGGACAAATCCTTTCCCGAAAAATCCCCAAATATCCCAAAAAAAATTATCCCCACATTCCCGAAAATCCAGAGAACCCCAAAATCCCAACCCGGCCCCTCCAAGACCCCCCCAAAACCCCACCTTCGACCCCCCAAATTCCGGGCAGGGTCAGAAGCAGCAGCAGAAGGCGGGGGAGGGTCTTGGATCCATCCATGGCTCCAGGAATTCCTGGGAATTCCTGGGAATTCCTGGGAATTCGGGATCGGTCGCTGCTGCTCCCACAAAAGCGGCGGCGAAATGGGGGGACCGGCACTGGGGGCGAAGCACCCCAAAAAGCGCTCAGCCAATGAGAGAGAAGCGTCGCTGCCGCGTCATCGGTTGCTAGGTAGAGCCTTCAAAAAATGAGCCCCCATAAAAAATTCCGACCAATCAGAGAGCGGAACGCTGATGACTCATCGGTTGCTGGGTAGAGCTTCAGGAAAACGGGCCCAAAACAGAATGAGCCAATCAGACCGCGCAAAAAAAACTTCAGCCAATCAAAAAACGGGAAAAAACAAGGCCAGCCAATCAAAGAGCGCCCCAAAATCACGGCCGGCCAATCAGAATGCGCGGGGTTAATGACCTGGAGTGGATGGGGAGCGGCGCTCCCAGTCCAGAGCCGATTGTTGGTAGCCCGCGACCCCTTCCCGGCGCTGGCCATGGGGCGAGTGACGGTAACTGGGGCCCTACTGGTGCCACTGGTGCTGCTGGGAGCGGCCCCGGCTGCGGGCGAGGAGCTCTCGGGTGAGCGGGGCCGGGGGGAGAAGGGGGAAAATGGGGCGCTGCGAGCCCCGAGGTGAAGGGGGAAAAGGAGGGGAGTCCCCGAAAGATGAGCGGGAGGGGCTGAGGGATGGCGGAGGGGGAGGGAGAGAGGGGGAAAGTGGGGAAAAGGGAAACTGAGCGGGAGGGGGCTGGGCTTTGGAGGAATTGTGGGGAAAGGGTGGGAAAGGGGAATTTTGGGGAAGGGGAGCCCCAAAGTGATTCGGGGCGCGGCTGGAAATGGCGGCGGGAGGGGATGCGGAAGGGGAAATGGCAGAAGGGAGGGGAGGAGGAAGCGGCAGCGCGGGCAGGAGGGGCCCAGGGCGGGCGTGGGGCTCTGGGGGTGCGGAGCGCGGATCCGGGGAGACCCCCGGAGCTCTGGGGGTGCTGGGGGGGCTCTCCCTGAGCTGTGTCCGGTACATCCAGGGGTGTTCCAGTTTCTGGGTAAGTGCGAGTGTCACTTCCTGAACGGCACCGAGCGGGTGCGGTACGTGGAGCGGTACATTTACAACCGGGAGCAGGACGTGCACTTCGACAGCGATGTGGGGCTGTTCGTGGGGGACACCCCCTTTGGGGAGAAGCAGGCCAAGTATTTCAACAGCCAAAAGGAATTCCTGGAGTACACTCGAACTGCGGTGGACTGGCTGTGCCGGCACAACTACCGGGCGTTCACCCCGTTCAGCGTGGAGCGCCGAGGTGAGCGCGGGGCAGAGCGTGTCCCCTCGGGCCCTGCCCTGCCAATGTCCCTGCAGCCCCTCAAAACCTCCCTGGCAATCGGCCCCGAGCCCTCGGCCCTCCCTGTGCCCATCCCCGGGGCCTCCAGTCCCTCCCAGTCCCTCCCAGTTTCTCCCAGTCCCTCCCAGTTTCTCCCAGTGCCCCCCCGCATCTCCATCTGGGCCGCGCGTTGGGCTCTCGCTCTTCAGCCAATCAGCGCGCGAGTTTCTGATGACTCTTCTGTTGCCGGGCAGAGCCGCCGCGCCGAGCGCCCCGCGCTGGACTCGGCCTCCCAGTGCCGCGCGCTTCATTCCCAGTTCATCCCAGTGCCACCACAGTCCCTCCCAGTGCCACCACAGTCCCGCCCAGTGCCACCACAGTCCCTCCCAGTGCCACCACAGTCCCGCCCAGTGCCACCACAGTCCCTACAACTCCTTCCCAATCCATTCCCAGTCCATTCCCAGTTCCTCCCACTGCCCTGCGCTTCATTCCCAGTTCATCCCAGTGCCACCACAATCCCTCCAACTCCTTCCCAGTCCATTCCCAGTCCATTCCCAGAGAAATCTCACTTCAATCCAAGATGTCCTCCTTCTCTCCCAGTGTCACCGCATCCATTCCCAGTTCATCCCAGTCCATTCCCCACACCCTCCCAGTCCCTTCCACTGCAACTACCACCCCTCTCCCCTCTCTCCCAGTCCCTCCCAGTCCATTCCCAGTCTCTCCCCTCTCTCCCAGTCCATTCCCAGTCCATTCCCAGTGTCTCTCCGGTCTCTCCCAGAGCCCCCCAGCGTTTCCATCTCTCTGGTGCCCTCGAGCTCCCAGCCCGGGCCCGGCCGCCTGCTCTGCTCCGTGATGGATTTTCTACCCTGCCGAGATCCAGGTGCGCTGGTTCCAGGGCCAGCAGGAGCTCTCGGGCCACGTGGTGGCCACGGACGTGGTGGCCAACGGCGACTGGAGCCAGCAGCTGCTGGTGCTGCTGGAAACCCCCCCCCGGCGCGGGGCCACCTACACGTGCCAGGTGGAGCACGTCAGCCTGGAGCAGCCCCTGAGGCGGAGCTGGGGTACGGGGCAGGCACTGGGGGGGGCCGGGAGAGGCACTGGGAGCGACTGGGAGCCAGTTGGAGATGGGCCGGGGTGAAGTGGGCCAGGGGCTGGGGGGTCCCGAAGGGCTGGGAAGGGCTCGGGAGGATGGCGGCGAGGGTGGGATGGGGTTTCGGGGGTGCTGCCGGCCGCTGGGAGGGACTTTGGGGGTGCTGGGTGGGAGCGGGAGGGATTGGAGGGAGGCGGGAGGGGCTGGGAGGAGATCGGGGATTGGAGAGCGGGGATTGGGATGAGCTTGGCTGCGCTGGGAAGGGACTGCGAGGGCTCCGGGTGAGTCGTGCTGGGGCTGCGAAGGGACTGGGAGAGGGTTTGGGGGTCCCGGCTTGGAGGGGGAGGAACTGGGAGGGGCGTGCGGGATGGGGAGAGGGACGGGAGGGGCTTTGGTGGGTCCTAGGGAGGCCGGGAAGGGACTGGGAGGAGATTTCGGGGGGTTTTGAATGGGTTGGGGGCGCACAAAAGGGTGTTTGGAGGGTCCGGGGGTGTCCGTGGGAGGTTTTTGGGGGTCTCCTGACCCCCTCGGACCCCCCAGAGATGCCGCCGGACGCCGGGCGCAGCAAGATGCTGACGGGGATCGGGGGCTTCGTGCTGGGCTTCGTCTTCCTGGCGCTGGGGCTCGGCTTCTACGTGCGCAAGAAGGTGAGGGGGGGGTCCCGGGGGTGCCGTCCCGCCGTCCCCCGGAGCGTGTGCGCTCCCCCCGGGGTCCCCAGCCCGGTGTCACCCCCTTTTCTCTGCCCGCAGAGCTCCTGAGCCGCCGGCGCCCGCAGCCCCTCCCCGTGGCCTCGGGCCCGCCCGGGACCCCCCCGCTCCGTCCCCGCGCTGATTTTGGGGGGCTCCTGTGTCCCCCCCCGAGCCCCGCGGCCGCTCTGGCCCCCGCCCGCCCGCTCCCAGTGCTCCCAATAAAGCTTCCCAGTTGGATGCGGGGCCCTCGCTGGCGGCGCTGGGGAGGGACCCGGGGGGGGCAGGAGGGGCCCGGCCGGGATGGGCAATGGAGACCCCCGGCTGGCCCCGCCGGGTCCCCCCGCTCTGGGGGGCCTCGGGAGGCGCCTGAAGCCCAGCCCGGCACCCGGGGAACCCCAAAAAGCGCCGGGAGCCCCCGAAGCCGCCGGGGGCGTTTGGGGAATGATTTGGGGAGGGGGCGAGAGCGGGGAGGGGTCGGGCCCAGAGCCCAGCGCGGCCCCAGCCCGAAGCGGAGGGATCGGGAACCGGGGGAGGAAGAGGAGGAGGATGAAGGAGAGGAGGAGGAAGAAGGAACCGCGAAGAAGAGGAAGATGACGGAGAGAGGAAGAAGAGAAGCAGCAAAAGAAGGAAATGGAGGAAGAGGAGGAAGAGGAAGAGCAGCAGCAGAACCCCGCGGTTTCCTCTCCCCCCAAACCTCCAAGCCCGGAGCGCCGGGACCCCCAAAATCTCTCAGGATCATCCCCCGCAACCCCGATCAGGGAAGGGAAACCCCCAGAACCCCAAAAACGGAGAAATCAGAGAGGGGGGGGAAATCCCGGGAGGATTTTTTGGGCCGGATCGCGGTGATTTGGGGGGCTTTTAGGGACACAAAACCCGCGGATATTTCCAGAGCGGAACCCGGGCAGGAGGAAAATCCCCAGGTCAAGGCGATCCCACCTGGATTTTCCCTCAAAAACCGGGATTTGTCACTCCCGAAGTCCAGGAGGGGCGGCAAAACCAGCCCAGGACAAAAAACAAATACAGATTTTATTGGGAATTCCGGAGTGAGGATCGGGGATTGACGGGAGGAGGAGGCAGAGGAGGACGAGGAGGAATAAGAGGATGAGGAAGAGGAAGAAAAGGATGAAGAGGAGGATTCAGGGTCGGTGTTTGGCGGTGCCGCGAGTGGCCCCGAGTGCGAGCTGAGCTCCGTGCGCTGCTGCAGCTCCATCCCCCGCGCTGGATCATCCCCGGGGAGCCGCGGGGCGCAGAGCCCCGCTCGGGGGGATCCCCCGCTGCCTGCGGGAGGCCTCGCAGGGATATTCCTTCCCGGCCCGGGGCCGCCCTTTGCCCGAGGATCTGCGCCGGTGCCCGGCCCCGGCCAAGAAGCCTCGCTGCCATTTGCTGCGGCCGACAGCGACAGAGCGCCCTCGGTGCCATCGGCCACCCCTCAGCCCATTGCTGGCCACAACTCAGCTCCCCGCACCCCAAATTTACCCCCAACCACCCCCCAAAAATCCCCATCCCCAAAAATCCTTCATCCCCAAAAATCCCCATCCCCAAAAATCCCCATCCCCAAAAATCCCCATCCCCAAAAATCCCCATTCTTGGGTTGCGGCGTGTGCCGGAAAAAATCTCAGCCAATCAGCATCGAGCGTTGAGGCGCCACAGCCAATGAGAGCGCGGAGCGTTTGGCGCGTCATCGGTTGCCGGGTAGAGCTTGTGGGAAAAGGCTCCCCAAAAGTTCTTCTTCCCCTTCTTCTTCTTCTTCTCCTCCTCCTCCTCCTCCTCCTCCTCGTCGACTTCCTCCTCCTCCTTCTCGTCGTCCTCCTCTTCCTCCTCCTCCTCCTCCTCCTCCTCCTCCTCCTCCTCCCACGGTTCCCGATCCCTCCGCTGGGCTCTGGGCCCGACCCCTCCCCGCTCTCGCCCCCTCCCCAAATCATTCCCCAAACGCCCCCGACGGCTTCGGGGGCTCCCGGCGCCTTTTTGGGGTTCCCCGGGTGCCGGGCTGGGCTTCAGGCGCCTCCCGAGGCCCCCAGAGCGGGGGGACCCGGCGGGGACAGCCGGGGGTCTCCATTGCCCATCCCGGCCGGGCCCCTCCTGCCCCCCCGAGTCCCTCCCCAGCGCCGCCAGCGAGGGCCCCGCATCCAACTGGGAAGCTTTATTGGGAGCACTGGGAGCGGGCGGGCGGGGCCAGAGCGGCCGCGGGGCTCGGGGGGGGGACACAGGAGCCCCCCAAAATCAGCGCGGGGACGGAGAGGGGGGTCCCGGGCGGGCCCGAGGCCACGGGGAGGGGCTGCGGGCGCCGGCGGCTCAGGAGCTCTGCGGGCAGAGAAAAGGGGGTGACACCGGGCTGGGGACCCCGGGGGGAGCGCACACGCTCCGGGGGACGGCGGGACGGCACCCCCGGGACCCCCCCTCACCTTCTTGCGCACGTAGAAGCCGAGCCCCAGCGCCAGGAAGACGAAGCCCAGCACGAAGCCCCCGATCCCCGTCAGCATCTTGCTGCGCCCGGCGTCCGGCGGCATCTCTGGGGGGTCCGAGGGGGTCAGGAGACCCCCAAAAACCTCCCACGGACACCCCCAGACCCTCCAAACACCCTTTTGTGTACCCTCAACCCATTTAAAACCCCCCGAAACCTCCTCCCAGTCCCTTCCCGGCCTCCCCAGGACCCACCAAAGCCCCTCCCGTCCCTCTCCCCATCCCGCACGCCCCTCCCAGTTCCTCCCCCACCAAGCCGGGACCCCCAAACCCTCTCCCAGTCCCTTCGCAGCCCCAGCACGACTCACCCGGAGCCCTCGCAGTCCCTTCCCAGCGCAGCCAAGCTCATCCCAATCCCCGCTCTCCAATCCCCGATCTCCTCCCAGCCCCTCCCGCCTCCCTCCAATCCCTCCCGCTCCCACCCGGCACCCCCAAAGTCCCTCCCAGCGGCCGGCAGCACCCCCGAAACCCCATCCCACCCTCGCCGCCATCCTCCCGAGCCCTTCCCAGCCCTTCGGGACCCGCCAGCCCCTGGCCCACTTCACCCCGGCCCATCTCCAACTGGCTCCCAGTCGCTCCCAGTGCCTCTCCCGGCCCCCCCAGTGCCTGCCCCGTACCCCAGCTCCGCCTCAGGGGCTGCTCCAGGCTGACGTGCTCCACCTGGCACGTGTAGGTGGCCCCGCGCCGGGGGGGGGTTTCCAGCAGCACCAGCAGCTGCTGGCTCCAGTCGCCGTTGGCCACCACGTCCGTGGCCACCACGTGGCCCGAGAGCTCCTGCTGGCCCTGGAACCAGCGCACCTGGATCTCGGCAGGGTAGAAATCCATCACGGAGCAGAGCAGGCGGCCGGGCCCGGGCTGGGAGCTCGAGGGCACCAGAGAGATGGAAACGCTGGGGGGCTCTGGGAGAGACCGGAGAGACACTGGGAATGGACTGGGAGGGACTGGGAGAGAGGGGAGAGACACTGGGAATGGACTGGGAATGGACTGGGAGGGACTGGGAGAGAGGGGAGAGACTGGGAATGGACTGGGAGGGACTGGGAGAGACTGGGAATGGACTGGGAGAGAGGGGAAAGACACTGGGAATGGACTGGGAGGGACTGGGAGAGGGGAGAGACTGGGAATGGACTGGGAGGGACTGGGACAGAGGGGAGAGGGGTTGTAGTTGCAGTGGAAGGGACTGGGAGGGTGTGGGAATGGACTGGGATGAACTGGGAATGGATGCGGTGACACTGGGAGAGAAGGAGGACATCTTGGATTGAAGTGAGATTTCTCTGGGAATGGACTGGGAATGGACTGGGAAGGATTTGGAGGGATTGTGGTGGCACTGGGATGAACTGGAATGAAACGCGCGGCACTGGGAGGGACTGGGAACGGACTGGGAGAGACTTGGAATGGATGCGGGGAAACCTGGAGAAGGTGGAGGTGTTGGAGTGAAGTGAGAATGAACTGGGAATGAACTGGGAATGGACTGGGAATGGATTGGAAAGGAGGTTTTGGGACTGTGGTGGCACTGGGCGGGACTTTGGTGGCACTGGGCGGGACTGTGGTGGCACTGGGCGGGACTGTGGTGGCACTGGGAGGGACTGTGGTGGCACTGGGAGGGACTGTGGTGGCACTGGGAGGGACTGCGGTGGCACTGGGATGAACTGGAATGAAGCGCGCGGGCACTGGGAGGCCGAGTCCAGCGCGGGGCTCTCGGCGCTGCGGGTCTGCCCGGCAACAGATGAGTCATCAGAAACTTGCGCGCTGATTGGCTGAAGAGCGAGAGCCCAACTCGCGGCCCAGATGGAGATGAGGGGGGGCACTGGGAGAAACTGGGAGGGACTGGGAGAAACTGGGAGGGACTGGGAGGGACCGGAGGCCCCGGGGATGGGCACAGGGAGGGCCGAGGGCTCGGGGTCGATTGCCAGGGAGGTTTTTGAGGGGCTGCAGGGACGTTGGCAGGGCCGGGCCTGAAGGAACACGCTCTGCCCCGCGCTCACCTCGGCGCTCCACGCTGAACGGGCTGTGAGCCCGGTAGTTGTGCCGGCAGTACCAGTCCACCGCACCTCGATTGTACTCCAGTAATTCCGTTTGGCTGTTGAAATACTTGGCCACCTTCTCCCCAAAGGGGGTGTCCCCCACGAACAGCCCCACATCGCTGTCGAAGTGCGTGTACTGCTCCCGGTTGTAAATGAGCCTGACCACGAACCTCACCCGCTCGGTGCCGTTCAGGAAGTGACACTCGGACTTTAACATCTCCTGGAACACCCCTGGATGTGCCGGACACAGCTCAGGGAGAGCCCCCCCAGCACCCCCGGAGCTCCGGGGGTCTCCCCGGATCCTCGCTCCGCACCCTCCGAGCCCACGCCCGCCCTGGGCCCCTCCTGCCCGCGCTGCCGCTTCCTCCTCCCCTCCCTTCTGCCATTTCCCCTTCCGCATCCCCTCCCGCCGCCATTTCCAGCCGCGCCCCGAATCACTTTGGGGCTCCCCTTCCCCAAAAATTCCCCTTTCCCACCCTTTCCCCACAATTCCCCCAAAGCCCAGCCCCGTCCCGCTCAGTTTTGGGGTCTCCCCCTCCCTTTTCCCCACTTTCCCCCTCTCTCCCTCCCCTCCGCCATCCCTCAGCCCCTCCCGCTCATCTTTCGGGGACTCCCCTCCTTTTCCCCCTTCACCTCGGGGCTCGCAGCGCCCCATTTTCCCCCTTCTCCCCCCGGCCCCGCTCACCCGAGAGCTCCTCGCCCGCAGCCGGGGCCGCTCCCAGCAGCACCAGTGGCACCAGTAGGGCCCCAGTTACCGTCACTCGCCCCATGGCCAGCGCCGGGAAGGGGTCGCGGGCTACCAACAATCGCCTCTGGGCTGGGAGCGCCGCTCCGGAGCAGGGCTGGGCTCAGCAGCTCCGCGCGCTCTGATTGGCTGAGAGCACTTTTGGGGAGCCTTTTCCCACAAGCTCTACCCGGCAACCGATGACGCGCCAAACGCCCCGCGCTCTCATTGGCTGTGGTGCCTCAACGCTCGATGCTGATTGGCTGAAATTTTTTCCGGTACACGCCGCAACCCAAGAATGGGGATTTTTGGGGATGGGGAGTTTTGGGGATGAGGATTTTGGGGATGGGGATTTTTGGGGATGAGGATTTTTGGGGATGAGGATTTTTGGGGATGGGGATTTTTGGGGGGTGGGTGGGGGTAAATTTGGGGTGCGGGGAGCTGAGGTGTGGCCAGCAATGGGCTGAGGGGTGGCCGATGGCACCCAGGGCGCTCTGCCCGCACTCGGGGCCACTCGCGGCACCGCCAAACACCGACCCTGAATCCTCCTCTTCCTCCTTTTCTTCCTCTTCCTCATCCTCTTATTCCTCCTCTTCCTCCTCTGCTTCCTCCTCCCGTCAATTCCCGATCCTCACTCCGGAATTCCCAATAAAATCTGAATTTGTTTTTTGTCCTGGGCTGGTTTTGCCACCCCTCCTGAACTTCGGGAATGACAAATCCCGGTTTTTGAGGGAAAATCCAAGGTGGGATCGCCTTGCCCTGGGGATTTTCCTCCTGCCCGGGTCCCGCTCTGGAAATCTCCGCGGGTTTTGTGTCCCTAAAAGCCCCCAAATCACCGCGATCCGGCCCAAAAAATCCACCCGGGATTTTCCCCCCTCTCTGATGTCTCGGTTTTGGGTTCTGGGGGTTTCCCTTCCCTGATCGGGGTTCCGGGGGAGGATCCAGAGGGATTTGGGGGTCCCAGGGGTCCTTTCAGGGTTTAGAGGGAGGGAAACCGCGGGGTTCTGCTGCTGCTCTTCCTCTTCCTCCTCTTCCTCCATTTCCTGCTTTTGCTGCTTCTCTTCTTCCTCTCTCCGTCCACTTCCTCTTCTTCGCGGTTCCTTCTTCCTCCTCCTCCTGGGTCAGTCCCGGTGCCACCCCCTCGCCATTCCCCAAATTCCCAAAATTCCCAAATTCCCGAAATTCCCAAATTTCCCCCCTCGGCCCCGCCTGGGAGCGCCGGGATTTGCGGATCTGCCCGGCAACTGCTGAGTCATCGGCGCCGCGCTCTCTGATTGGCTGATGCTCGCTGAGCCTCGCCTGTGATTGGCTGATTTTTTTTACCGGGTCCTCTTGGGTTTGGGAGGGGAATTTCCGGTTGGGGTTGATCCCAAATATTCCCAAAATTTGGGAATTTCGGCTTTTCCCAACCCCTGGAATTGGTTTGGGAAGTCGAGATGATCCCAAATATTCCCAAAATTCGGGAATTTTGGCTTTTCCCAACTCTTGGGAGCTCAAAATGATCCCAAAAATTCCCAAAATTTGGGAATTTTGGCTTTTCCCAACACTTGAGAGCTCAAAATGATCCCAAATATTCCCAAATTCGGGAATTTGGGTTTTCCATCCCTTGAGAGCTCAGAATTATCCCAAATATTCCCAAAATTTGGGAATTTTGACTTTTCCCATCCCTTGAGAGCTCAAAATGATCCCAAAAATTCCCAAAATTCGGGAATTTTGGCTTTTCCACCTCTCTGGAAGCCCAAAATGATCCCAAATATTCCCAAAAATTCCCAAAATTCGGGAATTTTGGCTTTTCTCATCCCTTGAGAGCTCAAAATGATCCCAAATATTCCCAAAAATCGGGAATTTTGACTTTTCCCATCCCTTGGAAGCTCAAAATGATCCCAAATATTCCCAAAATTCGGGAATTTCGGCTTTTCTCATCCCTTGAGAGCTCAAAATGATCCCAAATATTCCCAAAAATCGGGAATTTCGGCTTTTCCCACCTCTCCCTTGGGAGCTCAAAATGATCCCAAATATTCCCAAAAATTCCCAAAATTTGGGAATTTTGGATTTTCCCATCCCTTGAGAGCTCAAAACGATCCCAAATATTCCCAAAATTTGGGAATTTTGACTTTTCCCACCCCTCTGGAAGCCCAAAATGATCCCAAATATTCCCAAAAATCGGGAATTTTGGCTTTTCCCATCCCTTGAGAGCTGAAAATGATCCCAAATATTCCCAAAAATTCCCAAAATTTGGGAATTTTGGCTTTTCCCACCCCGTGAGAGCTGAAAATGATCCCAAATATTCCCAAAATTTGGGAATTTTGGCTTTTCCCATCCCTTGAGAGTTAAAAATGATCCCAAATATTCCCAAAATTCGGGAATTTTGGCTTTTCCCAACCCTTGAGAAGCCCAAAATGATCCCAAATATTCCCAAAATTTGGGAATTTCGACTTTTCCCAACCCTTGAGAGCTCAAAATGATCCCAAATATTCCCAAAATTTGGGAATTTTGGTTTTTCCCGTCCCTTGGGAGCCCAAAATGATCCCAAATATTCCCAAAATTTGGGAATTTTGACTTTTCCCAACCCTTGAGTGTTAAAAATGATCCCAAATATTCCCAAAAATTCCATAATTGGGAATTTCGGATTTTCCCAACCCTTGGGAGCCCAAAATGATCCCAAAAATTCCCAAATTTGGGAATTCCGGCCCGGATCCGTCGGAAGCAGCTGGAAAATCCAATTTTCAACTGGAATAATATTTTCTTTATTTACACTTTTCCAAGAATTCCAAAGGATTTTTTTTTTTTATTTTTTTTTGTGATTTTTTTTGGTTTTTTTCCGTCGTTTTTTTGGAATTTTTTTTTTTTTTGGGATTTTTTTTTTCCTTTTTTTTTTGGTTTTTTTTTTTGTAGGAAAACCCAAAAAACTGGAAAAAAAAAACAACAAAAAACCACCACGAATTCTAAAAGGGCTACGAGGAAAAAGGGGGGAAAAATGGGAAAGGAGGAGAAGGAAAAATGGGGGGAAAAGGAAAAAAATCGGGAAAAAAAATTCCCAAGAAAAGGAAAAAAAATTGAGAAAAAAAATGGGAAAAATTGAAAAAAAATGGGGAAAATTCGAAATAAAATGGGGAAAAATTCGAAATAAAATTGGGAAAAAATTGAAATAAAATGGGGAAAAATTTGGAATAAAATGGGAAAAAATGGAAAAAAAAATGGGAAAAAATTGAAATAAAATTGGGAAAAATTTGAAATAAAATCGGGAAAAATCTGAAAAAAAATGGGAAAAAACTGAATAAAATTGGGAAAAAATTGAAATAAAACTTGGAAAAAATGGGAAAAAAAAGGGAAAAAATTGAAATAAAATTGGGAAATATTTGAAATAAAATTGGGAAAAATGGAAAAAAAATGGGAAAAAATTGAAATAAAATTGGGAAAAATTTGAAATAAAAGGGGAAAAATTTGAGATAAAATTGGGAAAAATCTGAAAAAAAAAGGGAAAAAATTTGGAAAAATAATTGGGAAAATTAAAAAAAAATTGGGGAAGAAATTGAAAAAAATGGGAAAAATCTTTAATAAAATTGGGGAAAAATTAAAAAAAATTGGGAAAAAAATGAAAAAAAGTGAGGAAAAAATTTGAAAAAAAAATGGGGAAAAATTAAAAATAAAATGGGGAAAAATTGGAAATAAAATGGGGAAAAATTGGAAATAAAATGGGGAAAAAATTTTAAAAAAAATGGGAAAAAATTAAAATAAAATGAGGAAAAATTAAAAGAAAATTGGGAAAAATTTGAAAAAAAAAAAAAGGGAAAAATTAAAATAAAATTTGGGAAAATTGAGAAAAAAATTGGGAAAATTGAATAAAAAATCAGGAAAAATGAAGGAAAAAATTCGGGAATGAAAAGAAATCAATTCCAAGATAAAAAATTCCCGACCCTCCCCCTTTTCCCGGGATTTTTATTTTTTTTCCTGGAAAAGTCGGAATTATCCCAAAGTTTTTTATTCCCTCCCCCCAAAACGTTCCCAGAAAATCAATGAATTCCAAATTTTTTGGGAAAAAAGGGAATTTTTGGGGTTTTTTTTTTGAGGAAAAAAAGGGAATTTTGGGGTTTTTTTTGGGGAAAAAAACCCGAATTTTTTTGGGTTTATTTTGAGGGAAAAAAAGGGAAATTTTCCATTTTTTTTTGAGGAAAAAAAAGGGAATTTTTCCGGTTTTTTTTTTGAGGAAAAAAAGGGAATTTTGGGGTTTTTTTGGGGAAAAAAACCGAATTTTTTGGGTTTATTTTGAGGAAAAAAAAGGGAATTTTTTCAGGTTTTTTTGAGGAAAAAAAAGCGATTTTTTTCTTTTTCTATGGGGGAAAAAAAGCGAATTTTTCTGGGTTTTTTTGAGGAAAAAAAGGGAATTTTGGGTTTTTTTGGGGAAAAAAACCGAATTTTTTTGGGTTTATTTTGAGGAAAAAAAGGGGAATTTTTCCTTTTTTTTTTTTTGAGGGAAAAAAAGGGAATTTTTTCTTTTTTTTGGGGGAAAAAAAGCGAATTTTTCTGGGTTTTTTGAGGAAAAAAAGGGAATTTTGGGGTTTTTTTGGGGAAAAAAACCGAATTTTTTTGGGTTTATTTTGAGGAAAAAAAAGGGAATTTTCCCAGGTTTTTTTGAGGAAAAAAAGGGAATTTTTCCCGGTTTTTTTTTGAGGAAAAAAGGCGATTTTTTTCTTTTTCTGGTGGGAAAAAAAGCGAATTTTTCCAGGTTTTTTTGAGGAAAAAAAGGGGAATTTTTCCAGGTTTTTTGAGGAAAAAAACCGAATTTTTTTGGGTTTATTTTGAGGAAAAAAAAGGAATTTTTCCAGGTTTTTTGCGGAAAAAAAAGGGAATTTTTCCGGTTTTTTTTTGAGGAAAAAAAGCAATTTTTTTCTTTTTCTGGGGGGAAAAAAGCGAATTTTCCAGTTTTTTTTGAGCGAAAAAAAGGGAATTTTGGTGTTTTTTTTTGGAAAAAAAACCGAATTTTTTGGGGTTTATTTTGAGGAAAAAAAGGGAATTTTTCCAGGTTTTTTTGAGGAAAAAAAGGGAAATTTTTCTGGGTTTTTTTTGAGGAAAAAAAAGCGAATTTTTTCTTTTTCTGGGGGGAAAAAAAGCGAATTTTTCCATTTTTTTTTGAGGGGAAAAAAAAGGGAATTTTTCCAGGTTTTTTTGAGGGAAAAAAAGGGAATTTTTTGCAGTTTTTTTGGGGGAAAAAAAGGTGAAAATTCAAAAAAAAAATCCCAATTTTTTCCCTTTTTTTTCCCCCCAAAATTTTTGGAATTTTTCCCCAATTTTTTTGGCTTCAAAAATTTATTTTAAAGATTTTTATTTCATTTATTTCCCTTTCTTTTCCCTGTTTTTTTTTTCAGGATTTTTTTTTTTCCTTAAAAAAACATTTGGATTCAAAATTCCCATTTTTTTTCTTGGATAAAAAAAAACCCAAAAAACCCCAAAACCACCAAAAAAATTCCCAAAACCACCCAAAAAAATCCAGGAAAAAAAAACCAGGAATGGGAAAAATCCCAAATATTCCCAGAAAAATCCGGGAATTCTTCCAAGTTTGTGCTGGGGAAGGAAAAATTGGGAATTTTCCATTTTTTTTTCCTTTTTATTCCCAAATTTTTCTCGTTTTTTTCCACATTTTTTTTTGTATTTTGGGATTTTTTTTCAGGAATTTCCAATTTTTTTTTTCCCCAAAATTTTTCCAGGAATTTTTTTAGGATTTTTTTTTTTATTTTTATTTTTTCCAGGAATTTTTTTCTCTTTTTTCCCAAAATTCCTCATTTTTCCAAGGTTTTTCCTGATTTTTTTTGATTTTTTTCCGGAATTTTCCCAAGATTTTTCCAAGTTTTTTCCCGAATTTTTCCGAGTTTTTTTCTGGAATTTTCCAAGGTTTTTCCTCGAATTTTCCCAGAATTTTCCAAGGTTTTTCCAAGACTTTTCCTGAAATTATTCCCAAATTTTTCCTGGAATTTTTCCTCGAATTTTCCCCAAATTTTTCCAAGATTTTCCTGGAATTTTCCCATTTTTGGTCGTTTCCTCCACGAATTTTTCCTTTTTTAATTCCAACTCTTCGTTTTTCCAGGATTTTTTTTTCCAGGATTTTTTTCCTCTTCTTTTTTCTTCTCTCCAGGAATTTTTCCTTTTCCGTGGAATTTTCCGTGGAATTTTCGTCGCCGATTCCAGAATTTTTTGTATTAAAATTCCCAATTTTTTATATTAAAATTCCCAATTTTTTCTTCTTCATTTCCCAATTTTTTCTTCTTTATTTTCCCATTTTTTTTTCCCAATTTTCTTTTTTTTCCAATATTTTTTCCCAATTTTTTTCCCAATTTTTTCTTCTTTATTTTCCCATTTTTTTCCCAATTTTCTTTTTTTTCCCCAATTTTTTCTTCTTTATTTTCCCATTTTTTTTTCCCAATTTTCTTTTTTTTTCCAACATTTTTTCCCAATTTTTTTCCCAATTTTTTCTTCTTTATTTTCCTTTTTTCCCCCAATTTTCTTTTTTTTCCCAATTTTTTCTTCTTTATTTTCCCATTTTTTTTCCCAATTTTCTTTTTTTTCCCCAATTTTTTTCCCAATTTTTTCCAATATTTTTTCCCAATTTTTTCTTCTTTATTTTCCCATTTTTTTTCCCAATTTTCTTTTTTTTCCCCAATTTTTTTCCCCAATTTTTTTCCCAATTTATTTTTCCCAATTTTCTTTTTCCCCAATTTTTTTTTCTCCCAATTTTTCCTCTCCCAAAATTTTTTTTTCCCCCCATTTTTCTTTTCCTGGGAATTTTTTTTTTCTGGGAATTTTTTTTTTCCCAGAATTTTTTTTTCCCATTTTTTTTTTTCCCCAATTTTTTTTTTTTCTGGGATTTTTTTTCCCTGGGAATTTTTCTTTTCAGGGAATTTTTCTTGTTCTGGGATTTTTTTTTTTTTCCTGGGAATTTTTTTCTCCCAATTTTTTTCCCAATTTTTTTTCTGGGAATTTTTTTTCCAGGATTTTTTTCCCAGGAATTTTCTTTTTCCTCGTTTTTTTCTTCTCCCAATTTTTTTCCTGGGAATTTTTTTTTCCTGTGAATTTTTCTTTCCTGTGAATTTTTTTTCCTGTGAATTTTTCTTTTTCCATGAATTTTTCTGGATTTTTTTTTCCAGAATTTTTTTTCCAGGAATTTTTTTTCCTCATTTTTTTCCCCAATTTTTTTTCCTTTTCCTGCCATTTTTTTCTGGGAATTTTTTCTTCAAAATTTATTTTTCCACAATTTTTTTTTCTGGGAATTTTTTCTCCAGAATTTATTTCCAAAAACTTTTTTCCAGGAATTCTTTTTCCCATTTTTCCCCATTTTCTTTCTCCCAATTTTTTCTTTATTTTTTCCTTTTCCAGGTATTTTTTTTTCTGGGAATTTTTTTTCCGGGATTTTTTTTTTATACACAATTTTCCTCCACCACGTTTTTTTTCTTCCAGGAATTACATTTTCCCGAGAATTCCACATTTTTTCCCGGGAATTCCGCGTTTTTCCCGGGAATTCTGGGGTTTTTCCTGGGAATTTCACGTTTTTTCCCGAGAATTCTGCATTTTTTCCCGGGAATTCAGAGTTTTTCCTGGGAATTTCACGTTTTTTCCCGAGAATTCTGCATTTTTTCCCGGGAATTCAGAGTTTTTCTGGGAATTTCACTTTTTTCCCGAGAATTCCGCATTTTCTCCCGAGAATTCCATGTTTTCCCTGGGAATTTTGCATTTTTTCCTGGGAATTTTTCATTTTTTCCTGGGAATTTCACAGTTTTTCCCAAGAATTCCGTGTTTTTTCCCCGGGAATTGTGTTTTTTCCTGGGAATTCCATGGTTTTTTCCCAAGAATTCCACGTTTTTCCTGTGAATTCCATGTTTTCCTGTGAATTCCATGTTTTTTCCCGAGAATTCCGCATTTTTCCCAGGAATTTACCATTTTTCCCAGAAATTTCACGTTTTTTCCCAAAAATTCCGCGTTTTTTCCCAAGAATTCCGCATTTTTTTCCCACGAATTCTGCATTTTTCCCGGGATTTTCACGTTTTTTTCCCAAGAATTCCTCATTTTTCCCAAGAATTCCGCATTTTTCCCGGGATTTTCACGTTTTTTCCCAAGAATTCCGCATTTTTCCCAGGAATTCCGCATTTTTCCCGGATTTTCACGTTTTTTCCCAAGAATTTCGCGTTTTTTCCCGGGAATTTCGCGTTTTTTCCCAGGAATTCCGCGTTTTTTCCCAGGAATTCCGCCTTTTTCCCAGGAATTCCGTGTTTTTCCCGGGAATTATCCGGACTCGGAGTCGCTGGTGTCGGAGGAAGAGGAAGAGGAGCTGGAGCTGCTGGAATCCGAGCTGGAGCTGGAGGCGCTGAGTCGCGACGCCGCCGCCGCCGCCGCCGATTCCGGCTTCTCGCTCGCTGCAACGGCAGAAATCCGGGAAAATTCGGGAAAATCCGGGAAAATTTGGGAGAATTTGGGAAAATTTGGGAAAATTTGGGAAATTTTGGGAGAATTTTGGGAAATTTTGGGAGAATTTGGGATGGGGGAAGGGGCAAAATTCGTGGAAAAAATGGGATTGGGGGGGGGGGGGGGGGGAGGTGTTATCCCCGGAATTCCCAGTTCTGATCCCAAAATTCCAATTTTCATCCCAAAATTCCCAATTTTCATCCCAAAATTCCCAATTTTCATCCCAGGATTCCCAATCCTGAGCCCAAAATTCCCAATCCTGAGCCCAAAATTCCCAATCCTGATCCCAGAATTCCCAGAATTCCCAAATTTCCTGGAATTCCCAAATTTCCTGGAATTCCCACCTTTTTTTGGGGGTTTCTTGGCGGAGTTGAGCTGCCCAACCCCTCCCAGACCCCAAAATCCTCAAATTCCAATCCCAAATTCCCACAATTCCTGGATTCCCAGAATTCCCAGGATTCCCAAAATTCCCAGAATTCCCAAATTTCCCAAATTTCCCAGAATTCCCACCTTTTTTTGGGGGTTTCTTGGCGGAATTGAGCTGCCCAACCCCTTCCAGACCCCAAAAAATCCCCAAATTCCCACAATTTCTGAACTCCCTGGATTTCCAGGATTCCCAAAATTTCCGGAATTCCCAAAATTCCCAAATTTCCCGGAATTCCCACCTTTTTTTGGGGGTTTCTTGGCGGAGTTGAGCTGCCCAACCCCTCCCAGACCCCCAAAATCCCCCCAAAATCCCCAAATTCCCACAATTCCTGGACTCCCAGGACTCCCAGAATTCCCAAAATTCCCAATTCTGATCCCAAAATTCCCAGTTCTGAGCCCAGAATTCCAATTCTGAGCTCAAAACTCCCAATTTTCATCCCAAAATTCCCAATTTTCATCCCAGGATTCCCAATCCTGATCCTAAAATTCCGATTCTGATCCCGGAATTCCCAAAATTCCCAGAATTCCCAAATTTTCCTGGAATTCCCACCTTTTTTTGGGGGTTTCTTGGCGGAATTGAGCTGCCCAACCCCTTCCAGACCCCAAAATCCCCCAAAAATCCCCAAAAATCCCCAAATTCCCACAATTCCTGGACTCCCAGGACTCCAGAATTCCCAAAATTCCCAATTCTGATCCCAAAATTCCCAGTTCTGAGCCCAGAATTCCAATTCTGAGCTCAAAACTCCCAAATTTCATCCCAAAATTCCCAATTTTCATCCCAGAATTCCAATTCTGAGCCCAAAATTCCCAATTTTCATCCCAGGATTTCCAATCCTGAGCCCAAAATTCCCAATCCTGATCCCAGAATTCCCAAATTTCCCGGAATTCCCACCTTTTTTTGGGGGTTTCTTGGCGGAGTTGAGCTGCCCAACCCCTCCCAGACCCCAAAATCCCCCAAAAATCCCCAAATTCCCGACAATTCCTGGACTCCCAGAATTCCCAATTCTGATCCCAAAATTCCCAATCCTGATCCGGGAATTTCCAGTTTTGATCCCAGAATTCCCAATCCTGATCCCAGAATTCCAATTCTGAGCCCAAAATTCCCAATTTTCATCCCAAAATTCCCAATTTTCATCCCAAAATTCCAATTCTGATCCCAAAATTCCCAATTCTGATCCAAAATTCCCAATCCTGATCCCAAAATTCCAATTCTGAGCCCAAAATTCCCAATTTTCATCCCAAAATTCCCAATTTTCATTCCAAAAATTCCCAATTCTGATCCCAAAATTCCCAATTCTGATCCAAAAATTCCGATTCTGGATCCCAAAATTCCCAAATTTCCTGGAATTCCCACCTTTTTTTGGGGGTTTCTTGGCGGAATTGAGCTGCCCAACCCCTCCAAACCCCAAAATCCCCAAATTCCAAACCCAAATTCCCACAATTCCTGGATTCCCAGAATTCCCAAAATTCCCAAAATTCCCATTCTGATCCCAAAATTCCCAATCCTCATCCCGGAATTCCAGTTTTGATCCCAAAATTCCCATTCTGATCCCAAAATTCCCAATCCCCATCCCAGAATTCCCAATTCTGATCCCAAAATTCCCAATTTTCATCCCAAAATTCCCAATTTTCATCCCAGGATTTCCAATCCTGAGCCCAAAATTTCCAATTCTGATCCCGGAATTTCCAGTTCTGATCCCAAAATTCCCAATTCTGATCCAAAATTCCCAGTTCTGAGCCCAGAATTCCAATTCTGAGCTCAAAACTCCCAATCCTGATCCTAAAATTCCAATCCTGATCCCAAAATTCCCAATTCTGATCCCAGAATTCCCAATTCTGATCCCAAAATTCCCAATCCTGATCCTAAAATTCCGATTCTGATCCGGAATTCCCAAATTTCCCGGAATTCCCACCTTTTTTGGGGGGTTTCTTGGCGGAATTGAGCTGCCCAACCCCTTCCAGACCCCAAAATCCCCCAAAAATCCCCAAATTCCCACAATTCCTGGACTCCCAGAATTCCCAGCATTCACAAAATTCCCAAATTTCCCAAAATTCCCAGAATTCCCGGAATTCCCACCTTTTTTTGGGGTTTCTTGGCGGAGTTGAGCTGCCCAACCCCTCCCAGACTCCAAAATCCCCCAAAAATCCCCAAAAATCCCCAAATTCCCACAATTCCTGGACTCCCTGGATTTCCAGGATTCCCAAAATTTCCGGAATTCCCAGAATTCCCAAATTTCCCGGAATTCCCACCTTTTTTTGGGGGTTTCTTGGCGGAGTTGAGCTGCCCAACCCCTCCCAGACCCCAAAATCCCCCAAAAATCCCCAAAAATCCCCAAATTCCCACAATTCCTGGACTCCCTGGATTTCCAGGATTCCCAAAATTTCCGGAATTCCCAGAATTCCCCAAAATTCCCGGAATTCCCACCTTTTTTTGGGGGTTTCTTGGCGGAGTTGAGCTGCCCGCTGACGTCCTGGAGCCGTTTCTCCCAATTCCCGTTTTTTCTCCAGCGCCAGCTCCTCTTTCGTTTTCCCCACCGGCTTCTTCAGGGCTGGAAAATCCCGGGAAAAAAATGGGAATGGGAAGAGGGAAAAGCGGGAAAAGAGGGGGGGAGGGGAGGGGAAAACGGGGGGAAAGTTCAGGGAAAATTAGGGAAAAATTTGGGGGGAAATTCAGGAAAAAATCAGGAAAAAATTAGGGAAAATCAGGGAAAAATTAGGGAAAAATTCAGGGAAAATTATGGAAAAATTTGGGGGAAATTGGGGAAAAAATTCAGAGAAAAATTGGGAAAATTTGGGAAAAATAAGGGAAAAACTCAGGAAAATTCAGAAAAAATTTGGGGAAAATGAGGGAAAAATTAGGGAAAAGTTTGGGGGAAATTAGGGAAAAATTCAGGGAAAAATTCAGAGAAAAAGTCAGGGAAAATTCCGGGAAAATCAGGGAAAAGTTTTGGGAAAATCAGGGAAAAATGGGGGGAAATTGGGGAAAAATTGGGGGAAAATTGGGGAAAAATTAGAGAAAATTAAGGGAAAATTAAGGAAAATTTTGGAAAAAATCAGGGAAAAATCAAGGGAAAGTTTAGGGAAATATTTGGGGAAAATTCAAAGAAAAATTAGGGAAAAGTTCAGGGAATATTAGGAAAAAAAATAAAGAAAAAATTAAGGAAAAAATCCAGGAAAAATTCAGGGAAAATGGGGGGAAATGGGGAAAAATTAGGGAAAAGTTCAGAAAAATTAGGGAAAAATGGGGGGAAATTTGGGAAAAATTAGGGGAAAAATTTGGGTAAAATTCAGGGAAAAATTTGGGGAAAATTCGGGGAAATTTAAGGAAAAAATTAAGGGAAAATTTAAGGAAAAATTAAGGGAAATTAGGGAAAAATGGGGAAAAATCAGGAAAAATTAAAATTAGGGAAGAAACAAAGAAAGAATCAGGGAAGAATTGGGAAAAATTAGGGGAAAAATGAAGGAAAAAAGTAAGAAAAAATGAAGGAAAAAACCAGGAAATATAACCAAAATATAAGGAAAAAATTAAGCAAAAAAATTAAGGAAAATTAGAGAAAAACCACAAGGAGAATCAGGGAAAATAAAATCCCCCCTAAAATCTCAATTTTTCCCAAAAATCCCCATTTTTTTCCCTAAAATTCCAATTTTTTCTCTAAATTCCAAAAAAATTCCAACTTTTTGCTCTAAAATCTCCATTTTGCTCTAAAATTCCCATTTTTTACCCTAAAATCCCCATTTTTTGCCCCAAATTCAACAGAATTCCCATTTTTTCCCTAAAATCTCCATTTTTGCTGCAAAATCCTCATTTTTCCATCTAAAATCCCTTTTGCTCTAAAATTTCCATTTTTTGCCCTAAAATCCCCATTTTTTTCTCTAAATTCCCCAAATTTCCCATTTTTTGTCTTAAAATTTCCATTTTTTGCCTTAAAACTCCCATTTTATGTTGTAAAATTCCCATTTTTTGCTCTAGAATCTCCATTTTTCCACCTAAAATCCTCATTTTTCCACCTAAAATCTCCATTTTTTCCCCCAAAATTCCCCAAAATTCCCATTTTTCCTCACTCTCGCTGTAGGGTTTCCTTGGTTTTTTCCTCAGGCAGGACAAGACGTATCTCTCCAACTCCCAACATCCCCAAACACCCCAAAAACTCCACAAAATCCCCAAAAATCCCTGAAAAATCCCCATTTTTCCATCCGAAAACCCCCTAAAATTCCCATTTTTTTCCCCAAAATTCCCGCTTTTTCACCTAAAATCCCCATTTTTTGCTCTAAAATCTCCATTTTTTACCCTAAAACCTCCATTTTTTCACCTAAAATCTCCATTTTTTCACCTAAAATTCCCAAAAATCCTAAAAATTCCAGAAAATTCCCAAAAAACCCCTAAAATCCCCACTTTTCCCAAAAATCCACATTTTTTCCCTAAAAATTCCCATTTTATGCTACAAAATTCCCATTTTTTTCCCTAAAACTTCCATTTTTTTACCTAAAATCTCCATTTTTTCACCTAAAATCCCTATTTTTCCCCAAAAATTCCCATTTTTTGCCTTAAAATTCCCATTTTATGCCCTAAAATTCCCATTTTTTGCTCTAAAATCTCCATTTTTTCACCTAAAATCTCCATTTTTTCACCTAAAATCTCCATTTTTCCACCTAAAATCTCCATTTTTCACCTAAAATCTCCATTTTTTCCCCCAAATTCCCCAAAATTCCCATTTTTCCTCACTCTCGCTGTAGGGTTTCCGTGGTTTTTTCCTCAGGCAGGACAAGACGTATCTCTCCAACTCCCAACATCCCCGAACACCCCAAAAATTCCACAAAATCCCCAAAAATCCCTGAAAAATCCCCATTTTTCACCCAAAATCCCTGCAAAATCTCAATTTTCCATCCAAAAATCCTCTGAAATCTCCATTTCTTGCCCTAAAATCCCCATTTTTCCACCTAAAATTCCCCAAAATTGTAAGAAACACAGGAAATTCCAAAAAAATCCCCTAAAATCTCCATTTTTTAACCTAAAATCCCCATTTTTTTTCCAAAACCTCCCCAAAAAAATCCCAAAAATTCCCTTTTTACCTAAAATCCCCGTTTTTTGCCCTAAAATCCCCATTTTTTTCTGTAAATTCCCAAAAATTCCCACTTCTTGCCCTAAAATTCCCGTTTTTTTCCCTAAAATTCCCATTTTTTGCTGCAAAATCCTCATTTTTCCATCTAAAATCCCCATTTTTCACTCTAAAATTTCCATTTTTTCCCTAAAATCCCCATTTTGTTCTCTAAATTCAAAAAAAATTCCAATTTTTTTCTCTAAAATCCTCATTTTTTGCTCTAAAATCTCCATTTTTTGCTCTAAAATTCCCATTTTTTGCCCTAAAATCTCCATTTTTTCACCTAAAATCCCTATTTTTCCCCAAAAATTGCCATTTTTTGCCTTAAAATCTCCATTTTTCCACCTAAAATCCTCATTTTTTCACCTAAAATCTCCATTTTTCCACCTAAAATCTCCATTTTTTCCCCCAAATTCCCCAAAATTCCCATTTTTCCTCACTCTCGCTGTAGGGTTTCCTTGGTTTTTTCCTCAGGCAGGACAAGACGTATCTCTCCAACTCTCTGAGCGTCGAAGGTTTCAACGTCTCGAAGTCGATCTCGATCTCCTCGGGGTTGGAATCTCGGAGCGAAGGTTCCCGGGATTGGATGATGTGAACGACTCTTCCCAATTTTTCTCCCGGAAGTTTGTTGATGTCCAAGCTCAGCTGACGTTTTTCGTCGTAGGTCATGGGTTTGGATTCTTCCTCTTCCTCGGAATCGGCCAAAGTCGGAGCGGGAGCGGCCGCCGGGGTTTTGTTGCTGCGTTTGGAGCTTCTGGAATGAAAGGTTTGGGGGTTTTTTGGGAATTTTGGGAATTTTTGGGAATTTTGGGGGATTTTTTTGGATTATTTTGTAATTTTTTTGTGAATTTTATGGGGATTTTTTGGGGTTTTTTTGGGCATTTTGGGGGTTTTTTCGTAATTTGGTAAACTCCTCCTAAATCCCAATAATCCAAATAAACCATTCCCAAATCCCAATAAACCATTCCTAAATCCCAATAATCCAAATAAACCATTCCCAAATCCCAATAAACCATTCCCAAATCCCAATAAACCATTCCTAAATCCCAATAAACCATTCCCAAATCCCAATAATTCAAATAAACTCCTCCTAAATCCCAATAAACCATTCCCAAATCCCAATAAACCATTCCCAAATCTCAATAATCCCAATAAACCATTCCCAAATCCCAATAAACCATTCCAATAATCCAAATAATCCCAATAAACCATTCCCAAATCTCAATAATCCCAATAAACCATTCCCAAATCCCAATAATCCAAATAAACCATTCCCAAATCCCAATAAACCATTTCTAAATCCCAATAAACCATTCCCAAATCCCAACAATCCAAATAAACCATTCCCAAATCCCAATAAACCATTCCCAAATCCCAAATAAACCATTCCCAAATCCCAAATAAACCATTCCCAAATCCCAAATAATCCAAATAAACCATTCCCAAATCCCAACAATCCAAATAAACCATTCCCAAATCCCAAATAAACCATTCCCAAATCCCAATAAACCATTCCCTAAATCCCAATAATCCCAATAAACCATTCCCAAATCCCAATAATCCAAATAAACCATTCCTAAATCCCAATAAACCATTCCCAAATCCCAATAAACCCCTCCTAAATCCCAATAAACCATTCCCAAATCCCAAATAAACCACTCTCAAATCCCAAATAATCCCAATAAACCATTCCCAAATCCCAATAAACCATCCCCAAATCCCAATAAACTCCACCCAAATCCCAATAAACCATTCCCAAATCCCAATAAACCACTCTCAAATCCCAATAAACTCCTCCTAAATCCCAATAAACCATTCCCAAATCCCAACAATCCCAATAAACCATTCCCAAATCCCAAATAAACCATTCCCAAATCCCAAATAAACCATTCCCAAATCCCAAATAAACCATTCCCAAATCCCAACAATCCCAATAAACCATTCCCAAATCCCAATAAACCATTCCCAAATCCCAAATAAACCATTCCCAAATCCCAATAAACCATTCCTAAATCCCAATAATCCAAATAAACCATTCCCAAATCCCAATAAACCATTCCTAAATCCCAATAAACCATTCCCAAATCCCAACAATCCCAATAAACCATTCCTAAATCCCAATAAACCACTCTTAAATCCCAACAATCCCAATAAACCATTCCCAAATCCCAATAAACCATTCCCAAATAATCCCAACCAATCCCAACTCCTCACTTGGGAGCCGTTCCGGCCGATCCTTTCCGCGCTCTCCGGAGCTGCGCCTGCCTCGCTCGCGTTTCCTCCTCGGGCCCCGCCCTCCCTTTGTGCTTTTCCGTTTTCTTCCTCTTCCTCTTCTCCCGCTTCCGTTTGGGTTTGGACACGGGGCCCTGCGAGAGCGCGGCCAGCTGCTCGTGCACGGCGCGCAGCTGCGGAGGCAAGGACGGGACAGTGCCGCGAATCCCGGAGCCGCATTCCCGTTTTCCCCGTTTCCCGGGAATTTTTTCCCACTTTTCCAAATTTTTTCCCATTTTTTTTAAATTTTTCCCCATTTTTTTCTGATTTTTTGGTGATTTTTTATGATTTTTTTCCTATTTTTTCCTATTTTTTCCTTAATTTTTTCCAAGCTTTTTCTTGGATATTTCTTAATTTTTCCCCACTTTTCCTGACTTTTCCCAATTTTTCCATAATTCTTTTCCTTTTTTCTCGGTTTTCCCATTTTTTGTAATTTTTTCCTAGTTTTATCCCAAGTTTTTTATAATTTTTCCCCAAATTTCTTATAATTTTTCCCAATTTTTTCCCATTTCATCATTTTTCCAAATTTTCTCCCACTTCTTTCCTAAATTTTCCCAATTTTTCTCCATTTTTTCATAATTTTTTTCCTATTTTCTCCTATTTTTTCCCAATTTTATCCCATTTTTTTAATCATTTTTCTCACTTTTTCCCCACTTCTTTCCCAATTTTTCCTGATTTTTTGCCAATTTTTTTCCCTATTTTATCCCAATTTTTTTCAAATTTTTCCCAAATTTTTCGCACTTCTTTTCTAATTTTTCTTTATTTTTTTCCCCATTTTTCCCAAATTTTTTCCCAATTTTTTTCCCACTTCTTTCCCAATTTTTCCTAATTTTTTCCAAATTTTTCCCAATTTTATCCCATTTTTTCAATCAGTTTTCTCACTTTTTTCCCACTTCCTTCCCAATTTTTCCAGATTTTTTGCTTATTTTTTTCCCAACATCATCCCAGTTTTTTAATAATTTTTCCCCCATTTTTTCCACTTCTTTTCCAATTTTTTCCCCACGTTTTCACATTTTTCCCTATTTTTATCCCAATTTTTTCCCAATTTTTCCCATATTTTTCCTTCCTTTTTCCCTCATTTTTCCCCTTCTTTGCCCCAATTTTTTTCCAATTTTCCCTAACTTTTTCCCCCATTTTTCCCAAATTTTCCCCCAATTTTTAATAAATTTTTTCCCAATTTTTCCCCCAATTTTTAATAATTTTTTTTCCAATTTTTCCCATATTTTTCCTTCCTTTTTCCCTCATTTTTCCCCTTCTTTGCCACAATTTTTTTCCAATTTTTCCTAACTTTTTCCCCCATTTTTCCCAAATTTTCCCCCAATTTTTAATAAATTTTTTTCCCAATTTTTCCCCCAATTTTTAATAAATTTTTTCCCAATTTTTCCCCCAATTTTTAATAATTTTTTCTCCAATTTTTCCCATATTTTTCCTTCCTTTTTCCCTCATTTTTCCCCTTCTTTGCCCCAATTTTTTTCCAATTTTCCCTAACTTTTTCCCCCATTTTTCCCAAATTTTCCCCCAATTTTTAATAAATTTTTTCCCAATTTTTCCCCCAATTTTTAATAATTTTTTTTCCAATTTTTCCCATATTTTTCCTTCCTTTTTCCCTCATTTTTCCCCTTCTTTGCCACAATTTTTTTCCAATTTTTCCTAACTTTTTCCCCCATTTTTCCCAAATTTTCCCCCAATTTTTAATAAATTTTTTTCCCAATTTTTCCCCCAATTTTTAATAAATTTTTTCCCAATTTTTCCCCCAATTTTTAATAATTTTTTCTCCAATTTTTCCCATATTTTCCCTTCCTTTTTCCCTCATTTTTCCCCTTCTTTGCCCCAATTTTTTTCCAATTTTTCCTAACTTTTTCCCCCATTTTTCCCAATTTTCCCCCCGATTTTTAATAAATTTTTTTCCCAATTTTTCCCCCAATTTTTAATAAATATTTTTCCCATTTTTTCCCCATCCTATTCCAAATTTTCCCCACCTGCTCCTGCAGCTCCGCCAGCCGATTCGCTCTCTCCTCCTCGGAATCCGAGCTCTCCTCGCTCTCCGAGGACGTTTCCGTCGAGCTCTCCTCGTCTTCCTCCTCCTCCTCTTCCTCTTCCTCCTCCTCCTCCTCGCTGGACGATTCCTCGGACGAGGATTTGGGAATGGGAAGCGGAGCCGAGGCCGCGGCGCCGCCGGAATCCTGAGGCTCGTCCGGCATTTTGGCGTAGCTGAACCTCGAACACGTCCTGCGGAATTCCGGGAATTTTTGGGAATTCTGGGAATCTGCTCGGATCCCCCCCCAAAAAAAAATCCCAGCTTTTGACCCCAAAAAATCCCTGGAATTCTGGGTTTTTTCCATGGAAAATGGCTTCTGTTCACATTGATTTGGCATTCCCAGTATTCCCAGTATTCCAGTAACCCAAATTCCCAAATTAATTCCAAAATTCCAAAAAAAATCCCCCCAAAATCCCCGGAATTCCGTCGTTTTCCATGGAAAAAATGCTTAATTTTGCCTGGATTTGGCATTCCCAGTATTCCCAGTAACCCCAATTCCCAAAAATCCCTGGAATTCCGTTGTTTTCCATGGAAAAACGACTCCATTTGCCTGGATTGGCATTCCCAGTAACCCAAATAATCCCAAATTCCCAAAAAAATCCCAAAAATCCCTGGAATTCCGTTTTTTTTTCCATGGAAAAAAGGCTCCTGTTCGCCTGGATTCGGCATTCCCAGTATTCCCAGTAACCCAAATTCCCAAATTAATTCCAAAATTCCAAAAAAAATCCCCCCAAAATCCCCGGAATTCCGTCGTTTTCCCATGGAAAAAGGCTTCATTTTCCCTGGATTTGGCATTCCAGTATTCCCAGTAACCCCAATTCCCAAATATCCACAGAATTCCATCTTTTTCCATGGAAAAACGACTCCCATTTGCCTGGATTTGGCATTCCCAGTAATCCAAATAAATCCCAAATTCCAAAAAAAATCCCAAAAATCCCTGGAATTCCGTTTTTTCCATGGAAAATGGCTCCTGTTCACCTGGATTTGGCATTCCCAGTATTCCCAGTATTCCCAGTAACCCAAATTCCCAAATTAATTCCAAAATTCCAAAAAAAAATCCCCCCAAAATCCCCGGAATTCCGTCGTTTTCCATGGAAAAAGGCTTCATTTTGCCTGGATTTGGCATTTCCAGTATTCCCAGTAACCCCAATTCCCAAAAATCCCTGGAATTCCATTTTTTTCCATGGAAAATGGCTCCTGTTCACCTGGATTTGGCATTCCCAGTATTCCCAGTAACCCCAATTCCAAAAATCCACAGAATTCCATCTTTTTCCATGGAAAAAGGCTCCAGTTTGCTTGAATTTGGCATTCCCAGTAATCCAAATAAATCACAAATTCCCAAAAAATCCCAAAAATCCCTGGAATTCCGGTTTTTTTCCATAGAAAATGGCTTCTGTTCACTGGATTTGGCATTCCCAGTATTCCCAGTATTCCCAGTAACCCAAATTCCAAATTAATTCCAAAATTCCAAAAAAAATCCCCCAAAAATCCCCGGAATTCCGTCGTTTTCCATGGAAAAAGGCTTAATTTTGCCTGGATTTGGCAATCCCAGCATTCCCAGTAACCCAAATTCCCAAATTAATTCCCAAATTTCCCAAAAAAAACCCAAAATTCCATCATTTTCCATGAAAAAAAACTCCTATTCCCAATAAAAACCCCCAAAATTCCATTAGTTTTTTTTCAGGAATTTATGGAAATATTTCGGGGGATTTTTGTGGAATATTTTTGGGATTTCTCCAGATTTTTTTGGAGATTTTTGTGGGATTTGGGGGGAAGTTTGGGGAATTTTTTTAGTGGGATTTTCCAAGAATTTTAGAAATTTTTTTGCAATTTTTTTTGCCATTTTTAAGAGATTTTTTGAGGGATTTTTCTGGAATTTCGGGGTGGATTTTTCCAGAATTTCGTGCATTTTTCAGGAGATTTTCCAGGGATTTTCCAGGAATTCCTGGAGAAATTTCAGAAAATTTTCCAGCAATTTTTGATAATTTTTTTAAAGATTTTTTTTGCCATTTTTAATAAATTTTTTGAGGGATTTTTCTAGAATTTTGGGGTGGATTTTCTGGAATTTTGTGGATTTTTCAGATTTTCCAAGGATTTTCCAGAAATTCCTGGAGAAATTTCAGAAAATTTTCCAGCAATTTTTGATAATTTTTTTAAAGCTTTTTTTGTTATTTTTAGGAGATTTTTGGAGGGATTTTTCCGGAATTTTGGGGTGGATTTTTCCAGAATTTTGTGGATTTTTTCAGGAGATTTTCCATGAATTTTCCAGGAATTCCTGGGGAGATTTCAGAAAATTTTCCAGCAATTTTTGATATTTTTTTTAAAGATTTTTTTGGCATTTTTAGGCGATTTTTGGGGGGATTTTTCCAGAATTTTGGGGGTGGATTTTTCCGGAATTTCGTGGATTTTTCAGGAGATTTTCCATGAATTTTCCAGGAATTCCTGGAGTGATTTCAGAGAATTTTTCAGGAATTCTTGAGATTTCTTTTACTTTTTTTTAGAATTTTTAGGAGACTTTTTCTGGGATTTTTTTTTTGGAATTTTGGGGTGATTCTTTAGGAATTTTGCGGATTTTCCAGGGATTTTCCAGGAATTCCTGGAGAAATTTCAGAAAATTTTCCAGGAATTTTTGATAATTTTTTTAAAGCTTTTTTTGTTATTTTTAGGAGATTTTTTGAGGGATTTTTCCGGAATTTTGGGGTGGATTTTTCTGGAATTTTGTGGATTTTTCAGGAGATTTTCCATGAATTTTCCAGGAATTCCTGGAGAAATTTCAGAAAATTTTCCAGCAATTTTTGATAATTTTTTTAAAGCTTTTTCTGTTATTTTTAGGAGATTTTTTGAGGGATTTTTCCGGAATTTTGGGGTGGATTTTTCTGGAATTTTGTGGATTTTTCAGGAGATTTTCCAAGGATTTTCCAGGAATTCCTGGAGAAATTTCAGAAAATTTTCCAGCAATTTTTGATAATTTTTTTAAAGGTTTTTTAGCATTTTTAGGCGATTTTTGGGGGGATTTTTCCAGAATTTTGCAGGAGGATTTTTTAGGAATTTTGGGCATTTTTCAGGAGATTTTCCAGGAATTTTCCAGGAATTCCTGGAGAGATTTCAGAGAATTTTTCAGGAATTCTTGAGATTTCTTTTACTTTTTTTTAGAATTTTTAGGAGACTTTTTCTGGGATGTTTTTGGAATTTTGGGGTGATTTTTTTAGGAATTTTGTGGATTTTCCAGGGATTTTCCAGGAATTCCTGGAAAAATTTCAGAAAATTTTCCAGCAATTTTTGATAATTTTTTTAAAGATTTTTTGGCATTTTTAAGAGATTTTTTGAGGGATTTTTCCGGAATTTTGGAGTGGATTTTTCCAGAATTTCGTGGATTTTTCAGGAGATTTTCCAGGAATTCCTGGAGAAATTTCAGAAAATTTTCCAGCAATTTTTGAGTTTTTTCTTTACATTTTTTTGGCATTTTTCAAGAATTTTTTAAGGGATTCTTTTTTTTTTTTTTCCTGGGACCACACAGAATTTTGGGAATTTTGCGAATTCCGGGAATTTTGGGAATTCCCACCTGGAGTTTCCTGGCCATGGCCACCACGTCGTGGTCGGGGGGGTTGTACTTGTAGCAGTTGGAGAACATCAACCGGACGTCGGCGGCGAATTCCTGCGCGTCGCGGTATTCCCGGTTCTCCATCTTCCGCTGCCGGGAAAAAAGCCGGGAACGTCGGGAAAAGGCGGGAAAAGGGGAATGGAAAGGTCATGGAAGGTCAGAGAGGTCATGGAAGGGTTAATGGGGTCATGGAAAAGGCATGGAAAGGTCATGGAAGGTCAGAGAGGTCATGGAAGGGTTAATGGGGTCATGGAAAAGGCATGGAAAGGTCATGGAAGGGTCATGGAAGGTCAATGAGGTCATGGAAGGGTCATGGAAGGGTCATGGAAGGTCAATGAGATCATGGAAGGGTCATGGAAGGGTCAATGGGTCATGGAAAGGCCATGGAAGGTCAATGAGGTCATGGAAAGGTCATGGAAGGTCAATGGGGTCATGGAAGGGTCATGGAAGGCCATGGAAGGTCAATGGGTCATGGAAAGGTCATGGAACAGTCGTGGAAGGTCATGGAAGGTCAATGAGATCATGGAAGGGTCATGGAAAGGTCAATGGGTCATGGAAAGGTCAATGGGGTCATGGAAAGGCCATGGAAGGTCAATGAGGTCATGGAAAGGTCATGGAAGGTCAATGAGGTCATGGAAAGGTCATGGAAGGTCATAGGAAGGTCAATGGGTCATGGAAGGTCAATGGGTCATGGAAAGGCCATGGAAGGTCAATGGAGTCATGGAAAGGTCATGGAAGGGTCATTGGGTCATGGAAAGGTCATGGAAGGTCAATGGGTCATGGAAGGGTCATGGAAAGGTCATGCAGAAGTCATGGCAGGGCAATGAGGTCATGGAAGGTCAATAAAGTCATGGAAAAGTCACGGAAGAGTCATGGAAAGGTCAATGAGGTCATGGAAAGGTCATGGAAGGTCAGTGGGGTCATGAATAGGTCATGGAAAGTCAATGAGGTCATGGAAGGTCATGGAAAGGTCAATGTGGTCATGGAAAGGTCATGGAAGGTCAATGGAGTCATGGAAGGGTCATGGAAGGGTCATGGAAAGGTCAATGAGGTCATGGAAAAGTCATTTAAAAAACCAAAAAAATGCTCAAAAAAATCCCTAAAAAAAACCCCTAAAAAATTGCAAAAAAATTCCCCCAAAAGTGAAAAAAAAACCTTAAAAACCCCTGAAAAAAAACCCTGAAAAATTTCTAAAAAGTCCCCTAAAAAGCCCTAAAAAAACCCATAAAATCCTTAAAAAATTCCAAAAATATCCTAAAAAAGTCATTAAAACATCCTAAAAAATTAAAGAAAAACCCCCAAAAATTGCAAAAAAAATTCTCATAAAACCCCGAACAAAATCCCTAAAAAAATTGCAAAAAAGTCCCTAAAAAATCCCAAAAAAACCAATAAAAATTGCAAAAAAACCCCTAAAAATTGCAAAAAATTTCCCATAAAAAACTCTAAAAATCCCCAAAAAATCCTCTAAAAATCCCTAAAAAATCCTTAAAATACGCAAAGAAATTCCAAAAAAATCCTAAAAAATCCCTAAAAATCCCTAAAAAATCCTTAAAAAATCCTTAAAAAATAAAAAAAAAATACCAGAAAATCCCTAAAAGATCCTCAAAAAATCCTTAAAAAATCCAAAAAATTCCAAAAAAATCCCTAAAAAATCCCTAAGAAATCCTTAAAAATCCCTAAAAAATTCCTAAAAAATCCCCTAAAAATTCCTAAAAAATCCTTAAAAAATAAAAAAAAAATACCAGAAAAATCCCTAAAAAATCCTTAAAAAATCCTTAAAAATCCCTAAAAAATCCTTAAAAAATCCTTTAAAAATCAAAAAAAATTCCTAAAAAATTCCTAAAAAATCCTTAAAAAATGCAAAAAAATTCCAAAAAAATCCTAAAAAAATCAAAAAAAATTCCTAAAAAATCCTAAAAAATTCCCAAAAAAATCCCCAAAAATTCCAGAAATTTCCTACCTTGATAGTGCTGAGATCCATGGGATGCTTGATGATATCGTGATAATCGTGCAGCCCCAACGCCGACGCGTCCACGGCTTTGTAGAACCAAAACCCCAAAAAATCCCCCAAAACCTCCTAAAAAAATCCCTAAAAAATTCCCTAAAAATTGCAAAAAAAGTCCCTAAAAAATCCCCAAAAAATCAATAAAAATTGAAAAAAAATCCCTAAAAATGGCAAAAAATTTCCCATAAAAAACTCTAAAAATTCCAAAAAATTCTCTAAAAATCCCTAAAAAATCCTTAAAAAATGCAAAAAAATTCCAAAAAAATCCCTAAAAAATCCCTAAAAAATCCCCTAAAAATTCCTAAAAAATCCCCTAAAAATCCCTAAAAAAACCCTAAAAATTGCAAAAAATCCCCTAAAAAATACCTTAAAAATCCCCAAAAAATCCTTAAAAAATCCCCAAAAATTCCAAGAAAATCCCTAAAAAAATCCCCAAAAATTCCAAGAAAATCCCTAAAAAAATCCTTAAAATATGCAAAAAAATTGCAAAAAAAAATCCCTAAAAAATCCCTAAAAAATCCCCTAAAAATTCCTAAAAAATCCCCTAAAAATTCCTAAAAAATCTCCTAAAAATTCCTTAAAAAATAAAAAAAAAATACCAGAAAATCCCTAAAAAATCCTCTAAAAACTCCTAAAAAATCCTTAAAAAATGCAAAAAAATTCCAAAAAAATCCCTAAAAAATCCCTAAAAATTCATAAAAAATTCCCAAAAATTCCCAGAAACTCCCAAAAAATTTCAATAAAAATCTCTCACTCACCTTGATGGTGCTGAGATCCATGGGATGCTTGATGATATCGTGATAATCGTGCAGCCCCAGCGCCGACGCGTCCACGGGTTTGTAGAACCAAAACCCCAAAAAATCCCCCAAAACCTCCTAAAAAAATCCCCTAAAAATTGCAAAAAAGTCCCTAAAATACCCCAAAAAATCAATAAAAATTGCAAAAAAATCCCTAAAAATTGCAAAAAATTTCCCATAAAAACTCTAAAAATCCCCAAAAAATTCTCTAAAAATCCCTAAAAAATCCCCTAAAAATTCCTAAAAAATCCCTAAAAAATCCCCTAAAAATCCTTAAAATATGCAAAAAAATTCCAAAAAAAATCCCCTAAAAATTCCTAAAAAATCCCCTAAAAATTCCAAAAAAATCCTTAAAATATACAAAAAAATTCCAAAAAAATCCCTAAAAAATCCTTAAAAAATCCCTAAAAAATCCTAAAAAATTCCCAAAAAATCCTAAAAAATTCCCAAAAAATCCCCCAAAATTCCAGAAATTCCCAAAAATTCCAGAAATTCCCAAAAATTCCAGAAATTCCCAAAAATTCCTACCTTGATGGTGCTGAGATCCATGGGATGCTTGATGATATCGTGATAATCGTGCAGCCCCAACGCCGACGCGTCCACGGGTTTGTAGAAGGGCCACGCGTACGCCGCGTGTTTTTTGGACAACAATTCCTTCAAAATCCCGTTACAATATTTCAACTGCTCCGAAAGTTTCCCTTTCTTGGAAGTTTGGTGTTGTTGGGAATCCGGGAGATCTTTCCTGGGGGGTTTGATGGGTCGGCCGCTTTCGCGTCTCGCCGGGATTTTGGCGGCTTTGGGATTTTCCGGGATGGAAGGGGAGGATTCGCCGCCGCTCGTGGCGATGATGGCGGTGGTTGTCGGGGTTGTGGTGTCGGCTTTCCGCTTGACGCCTTTTTTCTGGGGAAAAATGGGATTTTTTGGGAATGTTGGAAGCGGGGAATGTTCTGGAATCGCAGTTCAGTGTTCCAAATGTTATTCCAGGAGCTAAAATCCCATCCCAGGAACCAAAATCTCATTCCAATGTTCCAAAATCCCATTCCAGGATCCAAAATCCCATCCCAGTGTTCCAAAATCTCATCCCAGTATCCCAAAATCTCATCCCAGTATCCCAAAATCCCATCCCAGCGTCCCAAAATCCCATTCCAGGACCCAAAATCCCAGTCCAGGATCCAAAATCCCATTCCAGGACCCAAAATCCCACTCCAGTGTTCCAAAATCTCATTCCAACATTCCAAAATCCCATCCCAGTGTCCCTAAATCCCATTCCAGGATCCAAAATCCCATCCCAGTATCTCAAAATCCCATTCCAGTGTTCCAGAATCTCATCCCAGAGTCCCAAAATCCCATCCCAGTGTCCCAAAATCCCATCCCAGTATCTCAAAATCCCATTCCAGGAGCCAAAATCTCATTCCAGGACCCAAAATCCCATTCCAGGACCCAAAAATCCCATCTCAGTGTCCCAAAATCCCACTCCAGTGTTCCAAAATCTCATTCCAGGATCCAAAATCTCATCCCAGTGTCCCAAAATCCCATCCCAGGACCCAAAATCCCATTCCAGGAGCAAAAATCCCATCCCAATGTCCCAAAATCCCATTCTAGTGTTCCAAAATCTCATTCCAGGAGTCAAAATCCCATCCCAGAGTCCCAAAATCTCATCCCAGTATCCCAAAATTCCATTCCCAGGACACAAAATCTCATTCCAGGATCCAAAATCTCATTCCAGTGTCCCAAAATCCCATTCCCAGGAGCCAAAATCCCATTCCAGGACCCAAAATCTCATCCCAGTATCCCAAAATCTCATCCCAGTGACCCAAAATCTCATCCCAGTATCCCAAAATCCCATTTCCAGGATCCAAAATCCCATCCCAGTATCCCAAAATCCCATTCCAGGAGCCAAAATCTCATCCAAGTGTCCCAAAATCCCATTCCAGGACCCAAAATCTCATCCCAGGACCCAAAATCTCATTCCAACATTCCAAAATCTCATCCCAGGACCCAAAAATCCCATCCCAGTGTCCCAAAATCTCATCCCAGAGTCCCAAAATCTCATCCCAGAGTCCCAAAATCTCATCCCAGTATCCCAAAATCCCATTCCAACATTCCAAAATCTCATCCCAGTGTCTCTAAATCCCATTCCAGGATCCAAAATCCCATCCCAGTGTCCCAAAATCCCATCCCAGCGTCCCAAAATCCCATTCCAGGACCTAAAATCTCATTCCAGGACCCAAAATCTCATCCCAGTGTCCCAAAATCTCATCCCAGTATCCCAAAATCCCATCCCAGCGTCCCAAAATCCCATTCCAGGACCTAAAATCTCATTCCAGGACCCAAAATCCCATCCCAGCGTCCCAAAATCCCATTCCAGGAGCCAAAATCCCATTCCAACATTCCAAAATCTCATCCCAGTATCCCAAAATCTCATTCCAGGACCCAAAATCCCACTCCAGCGTCCCAAAATCCCATTCCAACATTCCAAAATCCCATCCCAGTGTCCCTAAATCCCATTCCAGGATCCAAAATCCCATCCCAGTGTTCCAAAATCCCATCCCGGTGTCCCAAAATCCCATCCCAGCATTCCAAAATCCCATCCCAGTATCTCAAAATCCCATTCCAGGAGCCAAAATCTCATCCAAGTTTACCAAAATCCCATCCCAGCGTTCCAAAATCTCATTCCAGGAGCCAAAATCTCATTCCAGGACCCAAAATCTCATCCCAAAATCCCGAAAATCCCAATTCCACCACCCCAAACCCCCCCAATTCCCACCCAGAATTCCCAAACCCCCCCAATTCCCACCCAGAATTCCCAAATCTCTGGAATTCCCACCCAGAATTCCCAAACCCCTTGGAATTCCCATCCAGAATTCCCAAATCCCCACAATTCCCATCCAGAATTCCCAAATTTCTTCAACCCAACCCCTGAAATTCCCAAATTTTCCCACCCCAAATCCCCCCAACTCCCACCCAGAATTCCCACAATTCCCAAATCCCTGGAATTCCCACCCAGAATTCCCAAACCCCCCAAACCCCTGGAATTCCCACCCAGAATTCCCAAACCTCTGGAATTCCCACCCAGAATTCCCAAACCCCTTGGAATTCCCATCCAGAATTCCCAAATCCCCACAATTCCCATCCAGAATTCCCAAATTTTCCCAACCCAAATCTCCCCAACTCCCACCCAGAATTCCCAAATCTCTGGAATTCCCACCCAAAATTCCCACAATTCCCAAACCCCTGGAATTCCCACCCAGAATTCCCAAATCTCTGGAATTCCCACCCACAATTCCCAAATCCCTGGAATTCCCATCCAGAATTCCCAAATCTCCCAACCCCCCCCCCAATTCCCAACCAAAATTCCCAAACTCTCTCAACTCCCACCCAGAATTCCCAAATCCCCTCAATTCCCACCCAGAATTCCCAAATCCCCACAATTCCCATCCAGAATTCCCAAATTTTCCCAACCCAAATCCCCCCAACTCCCACCCAGAATTCCCAAACCTCTGGAATTCCCATCCAAAATTCCCAAACCCTTGGAATTCCCACCCAAAATTCCCAAACTTCCTCCTCCTCCCCTCACCTTTGCCACGGGCTGGGTGGGCGCTGGCGCCGCCAGTCCCGGATTGCCGGGATTCCCGGGATTTCCGGGATTTGCTCCGGGATTTCCGGCGGGAAGGGCTCCGGGATTGGCGGGAAGGGCTCCGGGATGCTGCAGGGATTTGAGGAGCGGAGCGGCGATGACCGAAGGGTGAGGGATGTTGACGATGGTCGTGGGAATTTCGGGAGCGTTGGGAGCGAATCCGGAGGGTTGGGAAAGGGAGGAGACGGCCGGGACCTGCTGGGCTCCGCCCGCCAGGCCCGCCAGGAGAGCTGGGAAAACACGGAAAAGACGGAAAACTTGGAAAAATTCCTTGGGATTGGCAGGAAAATCCCAAAATTCCAAAGATGGGGAGGTGAAATTCCTAAGAAAAACAGATTTAGGGGTAGAAAAAACCTGGAAAATGGGAATGGGGAATACAAAAAACCTGAAAAACGGGATTGGGGGATACAAAAAAGCTGGAAAATGGGATTTGGGGACATTAAAAATCACAGAAAAACGTATTTGGGGACACAAAAAACCTGGAAAATGGGATTGGGGGACACAAAAATCCTGGAAAAATGGGTTTGGAGACACCAAAAACCTGGAAAATGGGATTGGGGGACACAGAAATCCTGGAAAATGGGATTGGGGACACAAAAAACCTGGAAAAATGGACTTGGGGACACAAAAAACCTGGAAAATGGGATTTGGGGACATTAAAAATCACGGAAAAAAGGGATTTGGGGACACAAAAAACCCGGAATATTGGATTTGGGGACACAAAAATCCTGGAAAAAGGGATTTTCCAGACAAAAAATCCTGGAAAAATGGATTTAGAGACACAAAAAACTGGAAAATGGGATGTGGAAATGCAAAAATCCTGGGAAAATTGATTGGGGGACACGAAAAACCTGGAAAATGGGATTTGGGGACACAAAAAATCTGGAAAATGGGATTGGGGGACACAAAAAAGCTGGAAAATGGGATTTGGGGACATTAAAAATCACGGAAAAAAGGGATTTGGGGACACAAAAAACCCGGAATATTGGATTTTGGGGACACAAAAATCCTGGAAAATGAGATTAGGAGACACAAAAATCCTGGAAAATAGGATTTTGAAACAAGAAAAACCTGGAAAATGGGATTTGAAGACACAGAAATCCTGGAAAATGGGATTTGGGGACATAAAAAACCTGGAAAATGGGATTGGGAATGCAAAAGGAAAGGGAGGAGACGGCCGGGACCTGCTGGGCTCCGCCCGCCAGACCCGCCAGGAGAGCTGGGAAAAAAAGACGGAAAAGATGGAAAAATTCCTTGGGATTGGCAGGAAAATCCCAAAATTCCAAAGATGGGGAGGGGGAAGTAAAAAAAAACCTGGAAAAAAGGGATTTTCCAGATGAAAAATCATGGGAAAACCGATTTAGAGACATGAAAAACCTGGAAAATGGGATTTGGGGACACAAAATTCCTGGAAAAATGGATTGGGGGATACAAAAAACCTGGAAAGTGGGATTTGGGACACAAAAAAACTGGAAAATGGGATGTGGAAATGCAAAAATCCTGGAAAATGGGATTTGAAGACACAAAAAACCTGGAAAATGGGATTTGGGGACACAAAAAACCTGGAAAATGGGATTGGGGGACACAGAAATCCTGGAAAATGGGATTGGGGAGACACGAAAATCCTGGAAAATGGGATTGGGGGATACAAAAAACCTGGAAAATGGGATTTGGGGACACAAAAAACCTGGAAAATGGGAATGGGAGACACAAAAAACCTGGAAAATGGGAATGGGAGACACAAAAAAACCTGGAAAAATGGATTAAGAATTCCTCAAAGACACAAAAATCCCAGAAAAACGGATTGGGGGACACAAAAAACCTGGAAAATGGGATTTGGAGACACGAAAATCCTGGAAAATGGGATTTGGGAACATAAAAAACCTGGAAAATGGGATTGGGAATGCAAAAGGAAAGGGAGGAGACGGCCGGGACCTGCTGGGCTCCGCCCGCCAGACCCGCCAGGAGAGCTGGGAAAAAAAGACGGAAAAGATGGAAAAATTCCTTGGGATTGGCAGGAAAATCCCAAAATTCCAAAGATGGGGAGGGGGAAGTAAAAAAAAACCTGGAAAAAAGGGATTTTCCAGATGAAAAATCATGGGAAAACCGATTTAGAGACATGAAAAACCTGGAAAATGGGATTTGGGGACACAAAATTCCTGGAAAAATGGATTGGGGGATACAAAAAACCTGGAAAGTGGGATTTGGGACACAAAAAAACTGGAAAATGGGATGTGGAAATGCAAAAATCCTGGAAAATGGGATTTGAAGACACAAAAAACCTGGAAAATGGGATTTGGGGACACAAAAAACCTGGAAAATGGGATTGGGGGACACAGAAATCCTGGAAAATGGGATTGGGGAGACACGAAAATCCTGGAAAATGGGATTGGGGGATACAAAAAACCTGGAAAATGGGATTTGGGGACACAAAAAACCTGGAAAATGGGAATGGGAGACACAAAAAACCTGGAAAATGGGAATGGGAGACACAAAAAAACCTGGAAAAATGGATTAAGAATTCCTCAAAGACACAAAAATCCCAGAAAAACGGATTGGGGGACACAAAAAACCTGGAAAATGGGATTTGGAGACACGAAAATCCTGGAAAATGGGATTTGGGAACATAAAAAACCTGGAAAATGGGATTGGGAATGCAAAAGGAAAGGGAGGAGACGGCCGGGACCTGCTGGGCTCCGCCCGCCAGGCCCGCCAGGAGAGCTGGGAAAAGACGGAAAAGATGGAAAAATTCCTTGGGATTGGCAGGAAAATCCCCCAAATCCCAGGGATGGGGGTTGGGGAGCAGAAAAAACCTGGAAAAAAGGGATTGGGTGACATGAAAATCCTGGAAAAATGGATTTTGGGCCATGGAAAACCTGGAAAATGGGATGTGGAAATGCAAAAATCCTGGGAAAACAGATTGGGGGACACAGAAAACCCAGGGAAAGGGATTGAGGATTCCTAAGAAACACAAAAAACGTGGAAAATGGGATTGAAAATTCCTAAAAGACACAAAAATCCTGGAATAATGGGATTGGGAGACACAAAAAACCTGGAAAAAAAGGATTGGGAGACACAAAGAACCTGGAAAATGGGATTGGGACACGCAAAATTCCTGGAAAAAAGGACTTGGGGACATAAAATTCTGGAAAAATGGATCTGGGGAAATAAAAATCCAAGGAAAAAAGGAATGGAAGACGTGAAAAATCTGGAAAATGGGATTTGGAAACATAAAAAACCAGGAAAAAGAGACTGGGAGACACGAAAATCCTGGGAAAATCCATGAATTTCATCCCAAATCTGAGAATCAGACCCCAAATCCTGGGAATTCGATCACAAATCTGGGAATTGGATCCCAAATCCCAGGAATTCCATCCCAAATCCCGGGAATTTGATCCCAAATCCCGGGAATTCCATCCAAAATAACAGGAATTTGATACCAAATCTGGGAATCTGTTCCCAAATCCCGGGAATTCCATCCCAAATCCCAGGATTTGATCCTGACTCCTGCGAATTCTATCCCAAATCCCAGGAATTGGATCCCAAATCCCAGGAATTCCATTCCAAATCCCAGAAATTGGATCCCAAATCTGTGAATTTGACCCCAAATCCCAGGAACTTGATCCCAAATCCCATGAATTCGATCCAAAATCCCAGGAATTCGACCCCAAATCCCAGGAATTTGATGCCAAATCTGGGAATTCGACACCAAATCCCGGGAATTCCATCCCAAATCCCGGGAATTGAATCCCAAATCTGTGAATTTGACCCCAAATCCCAGGAATTCGATCCTGAATCCCAGGAATTTGATCCCAAATCTGGGAATTCGACCCCAAATCCCGGGAATCTGATCCCAAATCCCAGGAATTCGATCCTAAATCCCAGGAATTTGATCCTGAATCCCAGGAATTGGATCCCAAATCCCATGAATTCGATCCTGAATCCCAGGAATTTGATCCCAAATCTGGGAATTCCATCCCAAATGCCATGAATTCCATCCCAAGTCTGGGAATCTGATCCCAAATCCCAGGAATTTGATCTCAAATCCCAGGAATTTGATCTCAAATCCCAGGAATTTGATCTCAAATCCCAGGAATTTGACCCCAAATCCCACGAATTTGACCCCAAATCCCAGGAATTTGATCCCAAATCTGGGAATTCGACCCCAAATCCCAGGAATCTGATCCCAAATCCCGGGAATTTGATACCAAATCCCGGGAATTGAATCCCAAATCTGTGAATTTGACCCCAAATCCCGGGAATTCCATCCCAAATCCCAGGAATTGATCCTGACTCCTGGGAATTCAATCCAAAATCAAAAATTTGATCCCAAATCTCGGGAATTTGATCCCAAATCCTGGGATTCCATCCCAAATCTGGGAATTCGACCCCAAATCCCGGGAATTTGATCCCAAATCCCGGGAATTCCATCCCAAATCCCGGGAATTTCGGTACCTGCAGCTCGAGCCGCCCCTTTCTTGTGGCTGTTCTTGGCCAGGGGCAGCAGCAGCTCCTGCTCCTCTGGTGGCATCTGAGCCACCTTCTGCAGGAAGAGCTTCTCCAGCGTCTGCGCCATCAGGACGATGTCATCCGTGGGCTGCCGACGGAAAAAAACGGGATCAGGGATGGGGAAATTCCATGGGGAGGGTGAAGGGATTTTTTGGGAATTTTTGGGATTTTTTTGGGATTTTTAGGGATTTTTTTGGATTTTTTTGGATTTTTTAGGGATTTTTTTTGGATTTTTGGGGGATTTTTTGGGGATTTTTGGGGACTTTTTTTGGGATTTTTTTGGATTTTTTTAATTTGATTTTTTGGATTTTTTTTTTATTTTTTGGGGATTTTTTGGGATTTTTTTTATATTTTTGGGGGGTTTTAATGGATTTTTTTGGGATTTTTTTGGGATTTTTTTGGGATTTTTTTTGGGATTTTTTTGGGATTTTTTGGGGATTTTTTTGGGGATTTTTGGGGGTTTTTTTTAATTTTTTTTGGATTATTTGGGAATTTTTTTTGATTTTTTGGAATTTTTTTTTTATTTTTTGGGGATTTTTTGGGATTTTTTTGGGATTTCTTTGGGGACTTTTTTGGATTTTTTTGGGAACTTTTTTGGATTTTTTTGGGTATTTTTTTGGATTTTTTTGGGATTTTTTTGGGATTTTTTTGGGGATTTTTTTGGGGGATTTTTTTGGGGATTTTTTTACCAATTTTTGTGCTAATTTTTGGTAAATTTCAGGCCATTTTTGGGGTGTTTTTGGGGTGTTTTGGGTACCTTGTTGTAGATGTAGCAGTTGGTGAACATGGTGTTGAAGTCCTGCATGCACTCGGCCGCTCCCCAGTAATAATTGTTCTCCAGCCTCCGTTTGATGGTTCCCATATCCATCGGCTGCTTGATGATCTTGTGGTAATCCTGGGAATTCCGGGAAAAAAAACCGGGATTTGGGATCGGGAACGACACTGGGGGACACCGGGGGAGGGAATTTGGGAATTCTGCAGGAATTTAGGGAGTTTTGGGGGGATTTTTGGGATGGAATTGAGGAATTTTTTGTTGGAATTGGGAATTTTGGTGAAATTGGGGGTTTGGGAATTCCTGGTGGGAATTTTCTGTTGGAATTGGGGTTTTTGAAAGGGGTTGGGAATTAAAATACATATTCACACACAAAAAAAAATACCCCCAAAAATATCCACCCAAAAATTCATAAAAAATTCCCAAAAAATCCAAAAAATTACCCAAAAAATTAAAAAAAAAAATCCCCCAAAATGTAATAAAAAAATATCCCCAAAAAATCCTCAAAAAACCCCCAAAAATTCCCAAAAAATCTCAAAAAAATCCCCAAAAAAATCCCCAAAAAATCCCACAAAAGATCCCAAAAAATTCCAAAAAAATCCCACAAAAATCCTCAAAAAAATCCCCCAAAAATCCTAAAAAATCCCAAAAAAATCCCCCCAAAATTTCCAAAAGATCCCAAAAAAATCCTAGAAAATAAAAAAAAAAAAATCCAAAAAAATCCTCAAAAAAATCCTAAAAAAATCTCAAAAAAACCCCAAAAGATCCCAAAATAATCCTAAAAAATCCTCAAAAAAATCCAAAAAAATCCCAAAAAAATCCCCCCAAAAATTCCAAAGGATCCCAAAAAAATCCCAGAAAATCAAAAAAAAATCCTCAAAAAATCCCCCAAAAATCCTAAAAAATTCCAAAAAAATCCCCCCAAAAATTCCAAAAGATCCCAAAAAAATCCTAGAAAATAAAAAAAAAAAATCCCAAAAAAATCCTCAAAAAAATCCCAAAAAATCTCAAAAAAATCCCAAAAGATCCCAAAAAAATCCTAAAAAATCCTCAAAAAAATCCCAAAAAATCCCAAAAAAATCCCCCCAAAAATTCCAAAGGATCCCAAAAAAATCCCAGAAAATCCAAAAAAAATCCTCAAAAAAATCCCAAAAATCCTCAAAAAAATCCCAAAAAAATCCTCAAAAAAATCCCAAAAAATCCCCAAAAATCTCAAAAAAATCCCCTAAAAATCTCAAAAAATCCCCAAAAAAATCCCAAAAAATCCCTCAAAAAAATCTCAAAAAATCCCCAAAAAAATCCAAAAAAATCCTCAAAAAAATCCCAAAAAATCCCAAAAAATCCCCTAAAAATCTCAAAAAAAATCCCCAAAAAATCCAAAAAATTCCTCAAAAAAATCCCAAAAAATCCTCAAAAAAATCAAAAAAAATCCCCTAAAAATCTCAAAAAATCCCAAAAAAATCCCAAAAAATCCCTCAAAAAAATCTCAAAAAATCCCCAAAAAAATCCCAAAAAATCCTCAAAAAAATCCCAAAAAATCCTCAAAAAAATCTCAAAAAAATCCCAAAAAATCCCCAAAAAATCTCAAAAAAGTCCCCTAAAAATCTCAAAAAATCCTCAAAAAAATCCCCAAAAAATCTCAAAAAATCCAAAAAAAATCTCAAAAAATCCCCAAAAAATTCCCTCAAAATCCCCAAAAAAATTCCCAAAAAATCTCACCGGCAACCCCAACTTGACGGCGTCCACGGGCTGACGGAAGGGCCAAGCGAACTGATGCTTCCAGAGAGCCTTCATCACCACCTTGTGCAGGTACTGGAGCTGATTCGTGATCCTGCCGGGTTTTTTGGGATTGGAAACCTCCGGAGGAGGAGGATTCGCCTGAGGATTGGGAAGGGAAGGCACCGAAGCCATGGTGGGGCTCTCGAATCCCTCGTAGAGCAGCGAAGGTTTCCGGATCCGTTTGCCGGGCGTGGAATCCGTGGCCAAAGCCATGAGGCCGGCATTGCCCTCCCCCAAAATCCTGGGAAAAATTAAAAAACAGCAAGAAAAGGGTTAAAAAAAAGAGGGGAAAAAAATCTTGGAATTCTCAGAAAAAAATCGGTGGGAAAAAAAAAATTTCCGAGTTGAAATCGCGGTGGAAATCGCATGAAAATCCAAAATTCTACCCCAAAAATCCCGGTTTTTACGGTGTTTCCGCAAAGGGATTTGAGGCGTAAAATTCCGGGGATTTCAGGCACGAAATTCCATGGAATTGGGCAAAAATTCCTGAGGGTTTTGGCTGGGAAATCCTGGGAATTTCAGGCAAAAATTCCTGAGGATTTTGACCAAAACATCTCGGGAATTTTGGCCACAAAATCTCGGGAATTTCAGGCACAAAATTCCTGAAAATTTCAGCCAAGAATCCCTGGGAATCTCAGAAATTCCTGGAAATTCTGGGTACAACTCCTGGGAATTTCAAATGAAAATTCCCAAAAATTCCCAAGAATTTTGACCACGAGGAATTTCAGTGCAAATCCCATGAATTTTAACTGGGAAACCCCTGGAATTTTTGCCCGAAAATCCCATTATTTTCCAAATAAATTCCAAGATATTTCCATCTTAAACTCTCAGGAATTCCAGCCCTAAATGCCCAGGAATTCCAATTTAGGGCAAAAATCAGGATTTGGGAAGAACAGGGAATTGTGGGAAGGTACCAAAAATCCATTAAATCCATGGAAAATGCTGGAAAATACAGCAAGGATTTGGGGAGGGATCCAGGATTTGGGATCACCAGGAAACCAATCCCAAGGATTTGGGATCCCCAGGACACGAACTCCAAGGATTTGGGATCCCCAGGACACAAATCCCAAGAATTTGGGATCCCCAGGACACCAATCCCAAGGATTTGGGATCCCCAAAGCACCAATCCCAAGGATTTGGGATCCCCAGGACACAAATCCCAAAGATTTGGGATCCCCAAAACTCCAATCCCAAAGATTTGGGATTCCCAGGACACCAATCCCAAGGATTTGGGATCCCCAGGACCTTGATCCCAAGGATTTGGGATTCCCAAAACTCCAATCCCAAAGATTTGGGATCCCCAGGACACAAATCCCAAGGATTTGGGATCCCTAAAACTGCAATTCCAAGGATTTGGGAATATCCAGGACACCAATCCCAAGGATTTGGGAATATCCAGGTCACCAATCCCAAGGATTTGGGATTCCCAGGACACCAATCCCAAGGATTTGAGGATCCCTAAAACTGCAATTCCAAGGATTTGGGATCCGCAGGACACAAATTCCAAGAATTTGGGACCCCCAAAACTCCAATCCCAAGGATTTGGGCTCTCCAGGACCTTGATCCCAAGGATTTGGGATCCCCAGGACACAAATCCCAAGGATTTGGGATTCCCAGGACACAAATCCCAAGGGTTTGGGATCCCTAAAACTGCAATTCCAAGGATTTGGGAATATCCAGGACACCGATCCCAAGGATTTGGGAATATCCAGGTCACCAATCCCAAGGATTTGGGATTCCCAGGACACCAATCCCAAGGATTTGAGGATCCCTAAAACTGCAATTCCAAGGATTTGGGATCCGCAGGACACAAATTCCAAGAATTTGGGACCCCCAAAACTCCAATCCCAAGGATTTGGGATCTCCAGGACCTTGATCCCAAGGATTTGGGATTCCCAGGACACAAATCCCAAGGATTTGGGATTCCCAGGACACAAATTCCAAAGATTTGGGGTCCCCAGGACACAAATTCCAAGGATTTGGGGATCCCCAGGACAACAATCCCAAGGATTTGGGATTCCCAGGACACCGATCCCAAGGATTTGGGAATATCCAGGACACAAATCCCAAAGATTTGGGATCCCCAGGACACAAATTCCAAGGATTTGGGATCCCCCGGACCTCGATCCCAAGGATTTGGGATCCTCAGGACACAAATCCCAAGAATTTGGGACCCCCAAAACTCCAATCCCAAGGATTTGGGATCCCCAGGACATCGATCCCAAGGATTTGGGGATCCCCAAAACTCCAATCCCAAGGATTTGGGAATATCCAGGATCCCCTTTTTTTCCCGGGGTGACCTCGGGACTGTCCTCAAGGGCACGGCCCCGGTGACACCGGCACCGGTTTGGGGGTCCCGATGTCACCGGCACAGCCTGGGGGTGACACTGTCACAGTTTGGGGGTGACACTGTCACAGTTTGGGGGGTGACACAGCCGGAATTTGGGGGTGACATTGCCACAGTTTGGGGGTGACACTGTCACAGTTTGGGGGTGACACTGTCACAGTTTGGAGGTGACACTGTCACAGTTTGGGGGGTGACACAGCCCGAACTTGGGGCTGACACTGTCACAATTTGGGGGTGACACAGCCCGAATTTGGGGGTGACACTGTCACAGTTTGGGGTTGACATTGTCACAGTTTGGGGGTGACACTGTCACAGCCTGGGGGTGACACAGCCCAAATTTGGGGGTGACACTGTCACAGTTGGGGGTGACACTGTCACAGTTTGGGGTGACACTGTCACAGTTTGGGGGTGACACTGTCACAGCTTGGGGGTGACACTGTCACAGCTTGGGGGTGACACTGTCACAGTTTGGAGGTGACACTGTCACAGTTTGGAGGTGACACTGTCACAGTTTGGGGGTGACACAACCCCAGTTTGGGGGTGACACTGTCACAGTTTGAGGGTGACACAGCCGGAATTTGGGGGTGACACTGTCACAGTTTGGGGGTGATACAGCCACAGTTTGGGGGTGACACTGTCACAGTTTGGGGGTGACACTGTCACGGTTTGAGGGTGACACAGCCCAAATTTGGGGGTGACACTGTCAGAGTTTGGAGATGACACTGTCACAGCCTGGGGGTGACACAGCCTGAATTTGGGGGTCCCATGGTGACAACACCACAACTTGGGGGTCCCAATGTCACCAGCACAGCCTGGAGGTGACACTGTCACAGTCTGGGGGTGACACAACCCCAGTTTGGGGGTCCCAATGTCACCGTCACAGCCTGAGGGTGACAATGCCACCATTTGGGGGTCCCAAAGTGACACAGCCCGAGACTGGGGGTGACACAGCCCAAATTTGGGGGTCCCAATGTCACCGTCACAGGCTGAAGGTGACACAGCCAAGGTTTGGGGGTGACAGCCTGAGTTTGGGGGTGACACTGTCACCATTTGGAGGTCCCAGAGTGACACTGTCACGCTTTGGGGGTGCCAATGTCACCAGCACAGCCTGGGGGTGACACTGCCACAACTTGGGGGTGACACTGCCACAACTTGGGGGTGACACTGCCACAACTTGGGGGTGACACTGCCACAACTTGGGGGTGACACTGCCACAATTTGGGGGTGACACTGCCACAATTTGGGGGTCCCCAGTGCCACTGTCACAGCCTGGGGGTGACACAGACAGAGCCTGGGGGTCCCCAGTGTCACTGTCACAGCCTGGGGGTGACACTGCCACAATCTGGGGATCCCCACGGTGACACAACCACAATTCGGGGTCCCAATGTCCCTGTCACAGCCTGAGGGTGACACAGGCCCAGCTCAGGCACCCCACAGTGACACAGCCACACTTTGGGGGTCCCACAGTGACACTGCCACACTTCGGGGGTCCCACAGTGACACTGTCACGCTTTGGGGGTCCCCACGTCCCTGTGACAGTTTGGGGGTGACAGAGGACCAGCACAGGCACCCCACAGTGACAACCACACTTCGGGGGTCGCACATTGACACAACCATGCTTTGGGGATCCCAATGTCCCTGTCACAGCCTGAGGGTGACACTGTCACAATCTGGGGACCCCCACAGTGACACTGTCACAATTTGGGGACCCAATGTCCCTGTCACAGTCTGGGAGTGACACAACCACAACCTGGTGACCCCCACAGTGACACAGCCACGCTTTGGGGGTCCCACAGTGACACTGTCACAGTCTGGGGGTGACACAGGCCCAGCTCAGGGACCCCACAGTGACACTGCCACACTTTGGGGGTCCCCATGTCCCTGTCACAGCCTGAGGTGACACTGCCACAATTTGGGAACCCTCACAATGACACAACCACAATTTGGGGACCCCCACAGTGACACAGCCACACTTTGGGGGTCCCCATGTCCCTGTCACAGCCTGGGGGTGACACAGGCCCAGCTCAGGCACCCCACAGTGACACTGTCACGATTTGGGGGTCCCACAGTGACACTGCCACAATTTAGGAACCCCCACAGTGACACAACCACAATCTGGGGTCCTCATGTACCTCTCACAGTCTGAGGGTGACACAACCACAATCTGGGGACCCCCACAGTGACACAACCACAATCTGGGGTCCTCGTGTACCTCTCACAGCCTGAGGGTGACACAACCACAATCTGGGGACACCCACAGTGATACAGCCACACTTTGGGACCCCCAGAGTGGCACAGCCACATTTTGGGGGTCCTCATGTCCCTGTCACAGTCTGGGAGTGACACTGGCCCAGCTCAGGCACCCCACAGTGACAATGTCACGATTTGGGGGTCCCACAGTGACACTGCCACAATTTAGGAACCCCCACAGTGACACAACCACAATCTGGGGACCCCCAGAGTGGCACAGCCGCAATTTGGGGGTCCCACAGTGACACAACCACAATTTGGGGATCCCAATGTCCCTGTCACAGCCTGAGGGTGACACAACCACAACCTGGTGACCCCCACAGAGACACAGCCACACTTTGGGGGTCCTCATGTCCCTGTCACAGTCTGGGAGTGACACAGGCCCAGCTCAGGCACCCCACAGTGACACTGTCACGATTTGGGGGTCCCACAGTGACACTGCCACAATTTAGGAACCCCCCCAGTGACACAACCACAATCTGGGGTCCTCGTGTACCTCTCACAGTCTGAGGGTGACACAACCACAATCTGGGGACCCCCACAGTGACACTGCCACACTTTGGGACCCCCAGAGTGGCACAGCCACACTTTGAGGGTCCCCACGTCCCTGTCACAGCCTGAGGGTGACACTGTCACAATCTGGGGACCCCCACAGTGACACTGTCACAATTTGGGGACCCAATGTCCCTGTCACAGTCTGGGAGTGACACAACCACAACCTGGTGACCCCCACAGTGACACAGCCACGCTTTGGGGGTCCCACAATGACACTGCCACAATCTGGTGACCCCCACAGTGACACAGCCACGCTTTGGGGGTCCCACAGTGACACTGTCACAGTCTGGGGGTGACAAAGGCCCAGCTCAGGGACCCCACAGTGACACAACCACAATTTGGGGACCCCCAGAGTGGCACAGCCACAATTCGGGGTCCCAATGTCCCTGTCACAGCCTGAGGGTGACACAGGCCCAGCTCAGGGACCCCACAGTGACAACCACATTTTGGGACCCCCAAAGTGGCACAGCCACACTTTGGGGATCCCAATGTCCCTGTCACAACCTGAGGATGACACAACCACAACCTGGTGACCCCCACAGTGACACAACCACAATTTGGGGGTCCCCATGTCCCTGTCACAGCCTGGGGGTGACACAGGCCCAGCTCAGGGACCCCACAGTGACAACCACATTTTGGGACCCCCAGAGTGGCACAGCCACATTTTGGGGTCCCACAGTGACACTGTCACAGTCTGGGGGTGACACAGGCCCAGCTCAGGGACCCCACAGTGACACTGCCACACTTTGGGGGTCCCCACGTCCCTGTCACAGCCTGAGGGTGACAGAGGCCCAGCACAGGGTCCCCACAGTGACACTGTCACAGTCTGGGAGTGACACAACCACAACCTGGTGACCCCCACAGTGACACAGCCACGCTCTGAGGGTCCCACGCCACCACCAGGCCGCACCCTCTCCCTTCACACCTCCATTTCCTCTCCCCCCAAAAAATAAAAATCCTCTTTATCCCCCGCCATCACCACGCGTGTCCCCTCTGTCCCCAAGGCGCCAGCACCTACTTGCTCTGGGGATTCACATTCTGCAACATCCCGGCGGCTGCGTGAGCGGCCCGCGGGCCCGGCCGGCCTTCGTCTCCTCCTCCTCCTCCTCCTCCTCCCGCCGTCTCCTCCGACGAGCCCCCCACTTTGCCCGGCCAAAGCTTCGCCGCTGCCGGCCCGGTGGGGGCCCTTCCACCGTCAGCGCATCCCCGGTTCTCGGGGAGGGGGGTCTTGCCGGGAGCCCCCTCCCCTTTTCCGTGCTGCTCAAGCGGCGCCGGGACCCCGGCTGGGCCTCACATCCACGGGGCGCGGCGAAAATGGCGGCGCGCTCTGAGGGGGGATGGAGGTGGGGAGGGAAAAAAGGCGGCGGGAACACGGAAAAGCCGCGGAGATGGAGGGAGAGCGGAGAAGGAGGAGAGCGGAGGGGGGGGGGGGGTCCTTCCTTCAGAGCCTCACCGGACCCGCCGAACGCGGCGCGATCCGCTCGATACAACCCTCGCCGAGTCGCTGCGAGCCGGCGGCGGCCGCGGGCGGGCGGAGCGAGGCGAGGAGCCGCGGTCGGAGCGGCGGATGACGGCGGATATCGGCGGGAGCTCAGCGGCCGCGCTCCATCTTGGCTCGCTGAGGGAAGCGGGGGGGGGGGGGGGGGGGGGGGGGGCGGGAGGGAGGGAGGTGGTGGAAGAAGCCGGGCGGAGGCGGCCCCCTCGCCGCCGGTGGCCGCAGGCAGGGGTCGCTGCGGAGGCCGGGGAGGGTCCGGGGAGGGTCCCGGAGCCCTCCGGGACGGCGGAGGCGGGGGATGGAGCCGGGTTGGGGCCGCCCCCCGTGCGCGCCGGGCCCGACCCGCTCTGTCCCTTCGTCCCCGCGAAATGGCGCCGCTCGGCCTGCCCCCGCCCGCCCTTATATAGACGCGAGCCGCCTCGCCATTGGCCGCGCCGACAGCTGACGTCACCCAACCGCCCCGCCCCGCCCCACCGCGGCCTCATTGGGCGGAGGCACCACCGGAGAGCGGCTCCGATTGGCAGAGCCGCGCGTCAATCACCGGGCCGGCTCCCCGCCCCTCCCGGCCTTCCGCCCAGCGCCTCACCCGACGCGCGCGGCGGCCTCGGAGCTGATTGGCTGGAGACGGCGAGCGCCGCGCGCTGATTGGCTGGCGGGTCACGCGGGGGGCGGGCTCAGCCGCCGATTGGCGGCTGCGCCCGGGGGGGGATAAGGAGGAAGAAGGGGCCGGCAGGCGCCATCTTGAATGGCGGCGGCGGCCGCGGCCGGACAATGAGCGCGGCCGCTCGAGGCCGGACCCGCCGCTTCCTCCGCCGCTCCTCGGCCGCAGCGAGCCCCGGGGCCGCTTCCCGGCCGGGCCTCACCCCCCTCGCGGCGCTCGCCCAGGCCTCAAGGCGCCATTAAACCCCCGCACCCCCCCCACGCCCCGAGCAGCCACGCACCGCTTCGCCCCCGCGGTGCCCACGGGCACCCGGGAGGCTCCAGCCTTTCCCTGAGCACTCGCTGGGGGCGACAACCCCCACGGACACGCCGCTGCAACCCCGCTAAAGGCCCGAAACGCCGCTGCTCCCCCCATCTCCCC
>JANVCZ010000030.1:5827767-5866628 GCA_032357785.1 Periparus ater
TCCCTCCTCCATTCCCATTTCCTTTTCCCGTCTCCTCTTCCCTCTCCCCTCTCCCTCCTCCATTCCCATTTCCCTCTCTCCTCTCCCTCCTCCATTCCCATTCCCATTTCCCCCTCTCCCCTCTCCCCCTCCCCCATTTCCCTCTCCCCTCTCCCTCCTCCATTCCCATTTCCCCTCTCCCTCTCCCCTCTCTCCATTCCCTCTCCCTCCTCCATTCCCATTTCCCTCTCCCCTCTCCCCCTCCCATTTCCTTCTCCCCTTCCCCTCTCCCCTTCTCCATTCCCTCTCCCTCCTCCATCCCCATTTCCCTCTCCCTCCTCTCTCCTTCATTCCCATTTCCCTCTCCCTCTCCTCCATTCCCATTTCCCTTTCCCCTCCCCTCTCCCTCTCCCCTCTCCCTCCTCCATTCCCATTTCCCTCTCCCCTCTCCCCTCTCCCTCTCCCTCTCCCCTCTCCCTCTCCCTCTCCCTCTCCCCTCTCCCTCCTCCATTCCATTTCCCTCTCCCTCCTCTCTCCTCCATTCCCATTTCCCTCTCCCCTTCCCCTCTCCCCTCTCCCTCCCCCTTTCCCCTCTCCCTCTCCCTCTCCCCTCTCCTCCTCCATTCCCATTTCCCTCTCCCCATTTCCCTCTCCCCCTCCCCATTTCCCTCTCCCCTCTCCCTCCTCCATTTCCATTTCCCTCTCCCCTCTCCCCCTCCCCATTTCCCTCCCCCCAGCCCCTTCCCCTCTCCCCCCCTCTCCTCTCCGAGGTCCTCACCTGCCAGCCCGACCCTCCCTCCGCCTCCCTCGCCATCTCCCTGGGCGGCCTCGGCCTCTTCTGGTTCGATTTCCCGGGATCCCGCTGGAATTCCGGGATTCCCTCGCTGCCTCCCTGGCCCCGGGAGCTGGAAACGCCCCAGGAAATCCTCCCGGAATTCCAACTGTGCCGGGAAATCCTGGAATTCTCAGCCGGCAGCTGCGGGGGCGCCTGCCCGAGGCCAGGGGTAGGGAACGGGGGGAAAAATGAGGGGGAAATTTGGGATAAAGGGGGGGAAAATGGGAAAAATCGGGATAAAAGGGTGGGAAAAATGTGGGAAAATTTGGGATGAAGGGTGGGAAAAATGGGGGGAAATTTGGGATGGAAGGGGGGAAAAATGGGGAAAATCGGGATAAAGGGGTGGGAAAAATGGGGGGAAATTGGGATGGAGGGGTGGGAAAAATGTGGAAAAAATCGGGATAAAGGGGTGGAAAAATGTGGGAAAATTTGGGATGGAGGGTGGGAAAAATTTGGGATGGAGCGGTGGGAAAAATGGGGGAAAATTTGGGATGGAGGGGTGGGAAAAATGGGGGGAAAATTGGGAATGGAGGGTGGGAAAAATTGGGGGAAAATCGGGAATGGAGGGTGGGAAAAATTGGGGGAAAATTTGGGATGGAAGGGGGGGAAAAATGTGGGATGGAAGGGTGGGAAATGTGGGGAAAAATTTGGGATGGGGGGGAAATTGGGAAAATTTGGGATGGAAGGGGGGGAAAAATGGGAAAATTTGGGATGGAGGGTGGGGAAAATGGGGGGAAAATCGGGAATGGAGGGTGGGGAAAATTGGGAAAATTTGGAATGGAGAGGTGGGAATAGAGAAAAATTCGGGAATAAGAGGAGGAAAACCATGAAAAATTGGGAATAAAGGGAAGGAAATCACTAAAAACTCGGGAATGAAGGGATGGAAACAGCTAAAAATCGGGAATAAAGGGAAGAAAACGGATAAAAAAAATCGGGAATAAAGGGATGGAAACTGCGGGGAAAAGTCGGGAATAAAGGGATGGAAAAATTCGGGAATAAAGGGATGAAAACCACTAAAAATTCTGGAATAAAGGGAAGGAAACAGGGAAAAAATCGGGAATAAAGGGATGGAAAACGGATAAAAAATCGGGAATAAAGGGATGGAAACTGCGGGGAAAAGTCGGGAATAAAGGGAAGGGAAAACTCGGGAATAAAGGGATGGAAACCACTAAAAACTCGGGAATAAAGGGAAGAAAACGGATAAAAAATCGGGAATAAAGGGATGGAAACAGGGAAAAATTCGGGAATAAAGGGATGGAAAGAGGAAAAACTCGGAATGAAGGGATGGAAAACTCGGGAATAAAGGGAAGGGAAAACTCGGGAATAAAGGGATGGAAACCACCCGAAATTCGGGAATAAAGGGATGGAAACAGGAAAAACTCGGAATAAAATGACAGAAACCGCTAAAAATTCGGGAATAAAGGGAAAGGAACAGGGAAAAAAATCGGGAATAATGAAATTCCCAGGAATTCCGATGCTGTCGGTGTTCCCGGCGCTGCCTCCCGTGGCCGGAGAGCCCAACTCGCTGCTGTGTTTGGTGGAGAACATTTTCCCTCCCTCGCTGGATATCGGATGGAGCTCGGCGGGAATTCCCGGGGATGTTCCCGGGATTTCTGGGATCAATCCCGGGGGGATTCCCGGGGATATTCCCGGGAATATTCCCGGGGTTTTTGGGATCAATCCCGGGGGGATTCCCGGGGGGATTCCCGGGATTTCTGGGGTCAATCCTGGGGTCAATCCCGGGATTTCTGGGGTCAATCCAGAGGGAATTCCCGGGGGGATTCCCGGGGATATTCCCGGGATTTCTGGGATCAATCCCGGAGGAATTCCCGGGGATGTTCCCGGGGTTTTTGGGGTCAATCCTGGGGGGATTCCCGGGGGGATTCCCGGGGGTCAATCCCGGGGATATTCCCGGGGTTTTTGGGGTCAATCCTGGGGGAAATCCCGGGGGGATTCCCGGGGTCAATCCCGGGGACATTCCCGGGGTTTTGGGGGTCAATCCTGGGGTCAATCCCGGGATTTCTGGGGTCAATTCCGGGGGAATTCCCGGGGGGATTCCCGGGGGGATTCCCGGGATTTCTGGGGTTAATCCCGGGGATATTCCCGGGGGGATTCCCGGGGTCAATTCCCGAGGTTTTTGGGGTCAATCCCGGGGTTTTTGGGGTCAATCCCGGGGTCAATCCTGGAGTAAATCCCGGGGTTTTTGGGGTCAATCCTGGGGGAAATCCCGGGGGGATTCCCGGGGTTTTTGGGGTCAATCCCGGGTGGATTCCTGGCGTCAATCCCGGGGTTTTTGGGGTCAATCGTGGGGTCAAGCCCGGGGGGATTCCCGGGTTTTTGGGGTCAATCCTGGGGGAAATCCCGGGGGGATTCCCGGGGATGTTCCCGGGGATATTTCCGGGGTTTTTGGGGTCAATCCCGGGGTTTTTGGGGTCACTCCCGGGGACATTCCTGAGGTCACTCCCGGGGTCAATCCCGAGGTTTCTGGGGTCAATCCCGGGGTCAATCCCGAGGTTTTTGGGGTCAATCCCTGGGTTTTTGGGGTCAATCCCGGGGACATTCCCGGGGTCACCACCGGACCCTTCATTCCCGGTACCGATCTCGGCTTCTCCCGCCTGGCCCGGGCTCCGCTGCTGCCGCGGCCCGGGGAGGTTCTGGCCTGCGTGGTCACCGAGCACGGGGGGAACGGAAGCGTCGTGGAGTATTGGGGTGAGAATTGGGGTTTTTGGGATTTTTGGGGATTTTTTTGGATTTTTTGGGGATTTTTGTGGATTTTTTTTTGATTTATTTTTGATTTTTAAAGTATTTTTTGGGGATTTTTTGGGGATTTTTTGGGGATTTTTTGGGGATTTTTTAGGGATTTTTAAAGTATTTTTTTGGAATTTTTTAGGGATTTTTTGAGGATTTTTGGGGATTTTTTTTTTGATTTTTAAAGCATTTTTTTGGGATTTTTTTTATTTTATAGGGATTTTTAAAGTATTTTTTTGGAATTTTTGGGGGATTTTTGGGGGATTTTTTGGGATTTTTTTTTTTTATTTTTTAGAGATTTTTAAAGTATTTTTTTGGAATTTTGGGGGGATTTTTTTGGGGAATTTTGGGGATTTTTTTTTTATTTTTTGGGGATTTTTTTTTTTTTGATTTTTTGGGGATTCTTTTTTAATTTTGGGGGGATTTTTGGGGGTTTTTCAAGGTTTTTTTTTATTTTTTGGGATTTTTTTGGGGATTATTTTTTATTTTTAAAGTATTTTTTTTGAATTTTTTAGTGATTTTTTGGGGCTATTTGGGGGGATTTTTGAGGGGATTTTTGGGGATCTTTTTTGATTTTGGGGGGGGATTTTCTTTAATTTTTGGAGAATTTTTTAATGATATTTTGGGCATTTTTTGGAATTTTTGGAGGATATTTTGGGATTTTGGGGATTTATTTTGAGGATTTTTAAAAGGATTTTTTTTTTATTTTTTAACGATTTTTGCACGTTTTTCCGATGATTTTTCAGATAATTTCTTTTACCTCTTTGTGACGTTTTTTCCTCTCTTTGCGGGATTTTTGAGGGATCGTTCGGGGACATTTTTGGGGTCATTTTTTGGGATTTCAGGGATAATTTTGGTGTTTTTTCTGTGTCCGCAGTGGCTCCGGACACGTCCCTGGACGAGCAGCTGGACACGGCTCTGGCCGGAGCCGCTCTGGCCCTGGGCTTGGTCCTGGCCCTGCTTGGGCTCGGCCTAACCCTGCTGGCCCCGAGGGGCCGGGCCGGGCCCGGGATAATCCCGACCTGGGCCTGAGCCCGGTTCTGATCCCGGTTCTGGTCCCGGTTCTGGTCCTGAGCCCGGTTCTGGTCCCGGTTCTGGTCCCGGTTCTGGTCCTGGTCCCATTTCTAGTCCCGACTCTGAGCCCGGTTCTGGTCCTGAGCCCGGTTCTGGTCCCGGTTCTGGTCCCGGTTCTGGTCCTGGTCCCATTTCTAGTCCCGACTCTGAGCCCGGTTCTGGTCCTGAGCCCGGTTCTGGTCCCAGTTCTGGTCCCGGTTCTGGTCCTGAGCCCGGTTCTGGTCCCGGTTCTGGTCCCGGTTCTGGTTCTGAGCCCGGTTCTGGTCCTGGTTCTGAGCCCGGTTCTGATCCTGGCCCCGGTTCTGGTCCTGAGCCCGGTTCTGGTCCCGGTTCTGGTCCCGGTTCTGATCCTGGTCCCGGTTCTGGTCCTGGTTCTGAGCCGGTTCTGATCCTGGCCCCGGTTCTGGTCCTGAGCCCGGTTCTGGTCCCGGTTCTGGTCCCGGTTCTGATCCTGTCCCGGTTCTGGTCCTGAGCCCGGCTCTGGTCCCGGTCCCATTCCTGGTCCCGACTCTGAGCCCGGTTCTGGTCCTGAGCCCGGCTCTGAGCCCGGTTCTGGTCCCGGTTCTGATCCCGGTCCTGGCCCCGGTCCTGATCTCGGTCCCATTCCTGGTCCCGGTCCTGATCCCGGTTCTGGTTCTGATCCCAATTCCAATCCTAATCCCAGTCCCAAATCTGATCCGAATCCTGGTCCCGGTCCTGGACCTGATCCCAATCCCGGTTCCGATCCCGATCCCGATCCGGGTTCCGATCCCAGTCCCGGTTCCGATCCCAGTTCCGGTTCCGATCCCGGTTCCGGTCCCGGTTCTGATCCCGGTTCCGGCTCCGATCCCGGCTCCGATCCCGGTTCCGATCCCGATCCCAGTCCCGATCCCGGTTCCGGTTCTGATCCCGGTTCCGGTTCCGATCCCTGTCCCGGTTCTGATCCCGGTCCCGGTTCCGATCCTGATCCCAGTCCCGGTTCCGGTCCCGATCCCGTTTCCGATCCCGATCCCGGTTCTGATTCCAGTCCCAATCCCAGTCCCGGTTCCGGTTCCAATCCCTGTCCCAGTTCTGATCCCAATCCCAGTCCCGGTTCCGGTTCCGATCCCGGTTCTGATCCCGGTTCCGATCCCAGTCCCGATCCCGGTTCCAGTTCCGGTCCCGATCCCGATCCTAGTCCCGATCCCTGTCCCGGTTCTGGTCCCGGTTCTGATCCCGGTTCCGGCTCCGATCCCAGTCCCGATCCCGGTTCCAGTTCCGGTTCCCGTTCCGATCCCGGTTCCGATCCCGATCCCAGTCCCGATCCCTGTCCCAGTCCTGATCCCGATCCCGGTTCCAGTTCCGGTTCTGATCCCGATCCCGGTTCTGATCCCGGTTCCGGTTCGGGTTCGGGTTTCTGTTGCCGGGCCGAGCTGCCCCGAGCGGGATTCGGGAATTTGGGGATCAAACCTCGCTTTTCCTGAATAAATCCAGCGCTTCCCGCAGATTCCGCCTCCTCCTTCGCCGCGGTTCTGGTTCCGGTTCTGAGCCCGGTTTTAGTCCTGAGCCTGCTCCTGATCCTGATCCCGGTTCTGGTCCTGGTTCTGATCCCAGTCCTGGTTTTATCCGGTCCCGGTGTTATCCAGGTCCTAATCCCGGTCCTGATCCTGGTTCTGATCCCGATCCCGGTCCCGGTCCTGATCCCGGTTTTAGTCCTGAGCCCGCTCCTGATCCTGATCCCGGTTCTGATCCCGATCCCGGTCCTGATCCCGGTTCTGATCCTGATCCTGGTTTTATCCCGGTCCCGGTTTTATCCAGGTCCCAATCCCGGTTCTGATCCCGGTTCTGATCCCGGTTCTGGTCCTGATCCCGGATCTGATCCTGGTCCCGGTTTTATCCCGGTCCCGGTTTTATCCAGGTCCTAATCCCGGTTCTGATCCCGGTTCTGATCCCAATACCGGTCCCGGTTTCGATCCTGGTCCTGATCCTGATCCCAGTTTTATTCCGGTCCCGGTTTTATCCAGGTCCCGATCCCGATTCTGATCCCGGTTCTGATCCCGATCCCGGTCCTGATCCCGGTTCTGATCCTGATCCCAGTTTTATCCCGGTCCCAGTTTTATCCAGGTCCCGATCCCGATTCTGATCCCGGTTCTGATCCCGGTTCTGGTCCCGATCCCGGATCTGATCCTGGTCCCGGTTTTATCCCGGTCCCGGTTTTATCCAGGTCCTAATCCCGATCCTGATCTCGGTTCTGATCCCGATCCTGATCCCGGTCCCGATCCCGGTCCCGGTTTTATCCAGGTCCCAATCCCGGTTCCGATCCCGGTTCTGATCCCGATCCCGATCCTAATCCTGGTTTTATCCCAATCCCGGTTCTGATCCCAATCCCGGTTCTGATCCCGATCCCGATCCTAATCCTGGTTTTATCCCAATCCCGGTTCTGATCCCGATCCCGGTTCTGATCCCGATCCCGGTTCTGATCCTGATCCTGGTTTTATCCCATCCCGGCTCTGATCCCGACCCCGGGGTGGCTCCCAGTGCTCCCAGTAACGGCTCCCAGTTCATCCCAGTCCATCCCAGTTCATCCCAGTTCCATCCCAGTTCATCCCAATCCATCCCAGTCCATCCCAGTTCCCCCCAGTCCATCCCAGTCCATCCCAGTCCATCCCAGTTCATCCCAGTCCCTCCCAGTAACATCTCTCAGTCCATCCCAGTCCCTCCCAGTACTCCCAGTAACAGCTCCCAGTCCATCCCAGTCTGTCCCAGTGCTCCCAGTCCCTCCCAGTCCATCCCAGTCCCTCCCAGTAATCCCAGTAACATCTCCCAGTCCCCTCCCAGTGCTCCCAGTCCTTCCCAGTCCCCCCCAGTCCCCTCCCAGTTCCCTCCCAGTCCTCCCAGTAACATCTCCCTCTCCATCCCAGTCCCCCCCAGTCCCTCCCAGTTCCCTCCCAGTCCATCCCAGTGCTCCCAGTAACATCTCCCTCTCCTTCCCAGTCCCTCCCAGTCCCTCCCAGTCCCTCCCAGTTCCCTCCCAGTCCCCCCCAGTCCCCCCAGTCCCCCCCAGTTCCCCCCCAGTCCATCCCAGTCCCTCCCAGTTCCCTCCCAGTTCCCTCCCAGTCCCTCCCAGTCCCTCCCAGTTCCCTCCCAGTCCCTCCCAGTGCTCCCAGTTTGGCTCAGAGTCCCCAGCCCGGTCTCTCCCAGCTCAGCCCTGCCCGGACCCCGATGACGCGCGGCTTCCTCGAGCTCTCATTGGTCGCCCAAAAAGCCCCAAAAAGCCCCAAAATGTCCCCAAAACGTCCCCACCCAGGGGGTGGCACCCGGAGGGGACCCCCAGGAAGGCGACAACGCTCCCCAGTTCGTCCCAGTTCGTCCCAGTTCGTCCCAGTTTGGCCCGGTTGGCGATGCTGCCGCTGCTGCTGGCGGCGCTCGGAGCGCCCGGGGCGGGTGAGGAGGGAAAAATTTGGGATAAAAAAGGGGAAATTTGGGAAAAAATGGGGGAAATTTGGGAAAAGGGGAAGTTGGGAATGAGGGGGAGGAGGGGATTTTGGGGATTTTGGGGGAAATTTGGGAAAAAAAGGGGGAAATTTGGGGAAAAGGGGGAAAATTTGGGGGAAAAGTGGAGAAATTTGGGGGGGAAATTTGGGATAAAAAAGGGGAAATTTGGGGAAAAATGGGGGAATTTGGGAAAAGAGGAAGTTGGGAATGAGGGGGAGGAGGTGGGGGAAGAGTTTTGTGGGATTTTGGGGGAATATTTGGGAAAAAAAGGGGGAAATTTGGGATAAAAAAGGGGAAAATTTGGGGAAAAAAGGGAGAAATTTGGGGGGGAATTTGGGATAAAAAAGGGGAAATTTGGGAAAAAATGGGGGAAATTTGGGAAAAGGGGAAGTTGGGAATGAGGGGAAGGAGGGGATTTGGGGGATTTTGGGGGAAATTTGGGAAAAAAAGGGGGAAATTTGGGTAAAAATGGGGAAAATTTGGGGGGAAAAGGGAGAAATTTGGGGGGGAAATTTGGGATAAAAAAGGGGAATTTGGGAAAAAATGGGGGAATTTGGGAAAAGGGGAAGTTGGGAATGAGGGGGAGGAGGGGATTTGTGGGATTTTGGGGGAAATTTGGGATAAAAAAGGGGAAATTTGGGATAAAAAAGGGGAAAATTTGGGGGGAAAAGGGAGAAATTTGGGGGGAAATTTGGGATAAAAAAGGGGAAATTTGGGGAAAAATGGGGGAATTTGGGAAAAGGGGAAGTTGGGAATGAGGGGGGGGATGAGTTTGTGGGATTTGGGGAGAAATGCGGATTTGGGGGAAAATGTTGGGGAAAATATCCTCCAAAAATCCAAAAAAATCCCCCCAAAATCATTAAAAAACCCAAAAAATCATTAAAAAACCCAAAAAAATCCTCAAAAAATCACAAAAAAATCCTGAAAAAAATCACCAAAAAAATCCTAAAAAAATCACCAAAAAACCGAAAAAAACCCACAAAAAAATCCTCAAAAATCACCAAAAAATCAGCAAAAATCCTAAAAAAAATCCCAAAAAATCCTCAAAAAATCACAAAAAAGTCCTAAAAAAAATCACTTAAAAAACCCCAGAAAATCACCAAAACATCCTCAACAAATCCTCAAAAAATCAAAAAAAAAATCCCAAAAAAATCACTAAAAAAACCCCAAAAAATCTCAAAAAAACCACAAAAAATCAGCAAAGAAATCCTAAAAAAAAATTCACTAAAAAACCGAAAAATCACCAAAAAATCCTCAAAAAATAAAAAAAATCCCCAAAATAATCACTAAAAAAATTCTCAAAAATCACCAAAAAATCCTCAAAAAATCACCAAAAAAATCCTCAAAAATCATCAAAAAATCCTTTAAAAATCCTAAAAAAATCACTAAAAAATCAAAAAAATAAAAAAAATCACTAAAAAATCCAAAAAAATCCTCAAAAAAATCCCAAAAAATCTCAAAAAATCTCAAAAAATGACCCAAAAAAGCCCCCAAAAATCATTCAAAATCCTCAAAAAATCCTCAAAAAATCACCAAAAAATCCTCAAAAAATCATTCAAAAATCCCAAAAAATCACCAAAAAAATCCATAAAAATCCCCAAAAAATCCCAAAAAATCCTCAAAAATCCTCAAAAAATCCTCAAAAAGAATCCTCAAAAATCATCCAAAAATCCTCAAAAAATCCTCAAAAAATCCCCAAAAAATCCTCAAAAAATCCTCAAAAAATCCCTAAAAATTCTCAAAAAAATCACTAAAAAAATCCCAAAAAAAATCCAAAAAAACCCCTAAATAATTTTATTTTTCCCATTTCAGCCCCATTCGTTCTCCAGGTGGCCTCGTGGTGCTCCCTGTCCCCGAACGGCTCAGCGGGTGTGACGCTGGCGCTGTCGCGGATGCCGCTCGTGTGCGCAAAAATCCACCCAAAAAATCCTCCCAAAAATCAGTAAAAAATCCTCAAAAATCAGCAAAAAAAATGGCAAAAAATCCTCAAGAAATTCTCAAAAAAGTCTTCAAAAAATCACAAAAAAATCATAAAAAAATCCTCAAAAAATCACAAAAAAATCCTCAAAAAATCCAAAAAGTCCCCAAAAAATCCAAAAAAAATCCCCAAAAAATCCTCAAAAAATCCTGAAAAAATCCCCAAAAAATCCTAAAAAATATCCTCAAAAAATCATCCAAAAATCCTCAAAAATCCTCAAAAAATCACCAAAAAATCACCAAAAAATCCTCAAAAATAGCCCAAAAAATCCTCAAAAATAAAAAAAATTCCTCAAAAAAATCCCAAAAAAAATCACCCTAAAAATCCTCAAAAAAATCCCAAAAAATCCTCAAAAAATTACCAAAAAATCCCAAAAAATTCTCAAAAAATCACTAAAAAAATAAAAAAAAATCCCAAAAAAAATCCCTAAATAATTTTATTTTTCCCATTTCAGCCCCATTCGTTCTCCAGGTGGCTTCATGGTGCTCGCTGTCCCCGAACGGCTCGGCGGGTGTGACGCTGGCGCTGTCGCGGATGCCGCTCGTGTGCGCGGAGCTCCGCGGGGGGCCGCACCGGGCCCTGCCCCGGGGCCGGGGCCGCTCTGGCCGAGCTCGGGGCCCGCCTGGCCCAGGCCCTGCAGGGGGACCCGAGGTGGCAGCGGAGGCTGAGGGAGAGGAGAAGGTGTGTCAGGAACTGCCCAGGATCGTGGGGACACTGCCCAGAGGTGAGGGGACATCGGGGACATCGGGGACGTTGGGGGGATTGAGGGGATTGGGGACATTGGGGGGATTGGGGACATTGAGGGAGAGGGTGTGTCAGGAACTGCCCAGGATCGTGGGGACACTGCCCAGAGGTGAGGGGACAACGGGGACATCGGGGACATTGGGGACATTGAGGGGATTGGGGACATCGGGGACATTGGGGACGTTGGGAACATTGAGGGAGAGGGTGTGTCAGGAACTGCCCCGGATCGTGGGGACACTGCCCAGAGGTGAGGGGACAACTGGGGACATCGGGGACATTGGGGACATTGGGGACATTGGGGGGTTTGGGGACATTGAGGGGATTGGGGACATTGGGGACATTGAGGGAGAGGGTGTGTCAGGAACTGCCCCCGGATCGTGGGGACACTGCCCAGAGGTGAGGGGACAACGGGGACAACGGGGACATTGGGGACATTGGGGGACATGGGGGACATTGGGGATGTTGGGGACATTGGGGACATTGGGGACATTGAGGGAGAGGGTGTGTCAGGAACTGCCCAGGATCGTGGGGACACTGCCCAGAGGTGAGGGGACAACGGGGACAACGGGGACATTGGGGACATTGGGGACATTGGGGACATTGGGGACATTGGGGGGATTGGGGGGATTGGGGACATTGAGGGAGAGGGTGTGTCAGGAACTGCCCCGGATCGTGGGGACACTGCCCAGAGGTGAGGGGAACAACGGGGACATCGGGGACATTGGGGACATTGAGGGATTGGGGACATTGGGGACATTGGGGACATCGGGGACATTGAGGGGATTGGGGACATTGGGGACATTGAGGGAGAGGGTGTGTCAGGAACTGCCCAGATCGTGGGGACACTGCCCAGAGGTGAGGGGACATCGGGGACATCGGGGACATTGGGGACGTTGGGGATGTTGGGGACATTGGGGACATTGGTGACATTGAGGGGATTGGGGACATTGGGGGGATTGGGGACATTGAGGACATTGAGGGAGAGGGTGTGTCAGGAACTGCCCAGGATCGTGGGGACACTGCCCAGAGGTGAGGGGACATCGGGGACATCGGGGACATTGGGGACATTGGGGACATGAGGGGACTGGGGACATTGGGGGGATTGGGGACATTGGGGACATTGGGGGATTGGGGACATCGGGGGACATTGGGGACATTGAGGGGATTGGGGACATTGGGGACATTGGGGACACTGGGGACATTGAGGGAGAGGGTGTGTCAGGAGCTGCCCCGGATCGTGGGGACACTGCCCAGAGGTGAGGGGACAACGGGGACATCGGGGACATTGGGGACATCGGGGACATTGGGGACATTGAGGGGATTGGGGACATTGAGGGGATTGGGGACATTGGGGACATTGAGGGAGAGGGTGTGTCAGGAACTGCCCAGGATCGTGGGGACACTGCCCAGAGGTGAGGGGACAACGGGGACATCGGGGACATTGGGGACATTGGGGATGTTGGGGACATTGGGGACATTGGGGGGATTGGGGACATTGAGGGAGAGGGTGTGTCAGGAACTGCCCCGGATCGTGGGGACACTGCCCAGAGGTGAGGGGACATCGGGGACATCGGGGACGTTGGGGGGATTGAGGGGTTTGGGGACATTGGGGACATTGAGGGGTTTGGGGACATTGGGGACATTGGGGGCATTGAGGGGATTGGGGACATTGAGGGAGAGGGTGTGTCAGGAACTGCCCCGGATTGTGGGGACACTGCCCAGAGGTGAGGGGACAACGGGGACATTGGGGACATTGGGGACATTGAGGGGATTGGGGACATTGAGGGGATTGGGGACATTGAGGGGATTGGGGACATTGGGGACATTGAGGGAGAAGGTGTGTCAGGAACTGCCCAGGATCGTGGGGACACTGCCCAGAGGTGAGGGGACAACGGGGACAACGGGGACATTGGGGACATTGGGGGGATTGAGGGGATTGAGGGGTTTGGGGACATTGAGGGGTTTGGGGACATTGGGGACATTGGGGGGATTGGGGACATTGGGGGGATTTGGGACATTGGGGACATTGGGGATTTTTGGGCCATTTTGGGACACATTTGGGGCCATTTTGGGACACATTTGGGGACACATTTGGGGACACATTTTGAGGCCATTTTAGGCCACATTTGGGACCATTTTAGGGCCATTTTATGCCCCATTTTGGGGACGTTGGCGGCCATTTTGTGGCAGCCATTTTGTGACACCCTCAGGACCCTGCGGCCATTTTGGGGCCATTTTGGGGTCATTCTGGGGCCATTTTGGGGTCATTTTGGGGCCATTTTGGGACACATTTGGGGACACATTTTGGGACACATTTTGAGGCCATTTTAGGCCACATTTGGGACCATTTTAGGGCCATTTTGTGCCCCATTTTGGGGACGTTGGCGGCCATTTTGTGGCAGCCATTTTGTGACACCCTCAGGACCCTGCGGCCATTTTGGGGTCATTTTGGGGCCATTTTGGGGTCATTTTGGGGCCATTTTGGGACACATTTGAGGACACATTTGGGGACACATTTGGGGGACACATTTGGGGCCATTTTAGGCCACATTTGGGACCATTTTAGGGCCATTTTGTGCCCCATTTTGGGGACGTTGGCGGCCATTTTGTGGCAGCCATTTTGTGACACCCTCAGGACCCTGCGGCCATTTTGGGGTCATTTTGGGGTCATTTTGGGGTCATTCTGGGGCCATTTTGGGGCCATTTGGAGACACATTTGGGACGCATTTGGGACACATTTGGGGACACATTTGAGGACACATTTGGGGACACATTTTGAGGCCATTTTAGGCCACATTTGGGACCATTTTAGGGCCATTTTGGGCCCCATTTTGGGGACATTGGCGGCCATTTTGTGGCAGCCATTTTGTGACACCCTGAGGACCCTGCGGCCATTTTGGGGTCATTTTGGGGTCATTTTGGGGCCATTTTGGGGCCATTTTGGGGTCATTTTAGGGCCATTTGGGGACACATTTGGGGACACATTTGGGGACACATTTTGAGGCCATTTTAGGCAACATTTGGGACCATTTTAGGGCCATTTTGTGCCCCATTTTGGGGACGTTGGCGGCCATTTTGCGGCAGCCGTTTTGTGACACCCTCAGGACCCTGCGGCCATTTTGGGGCCATTTGGGGGTCATTTTGGGGTCATTTTGGGGCCATTTTGGGGCACATTTGAGGACACATTTGAGGACACATTTGGGGACACATTTTGAGGCCATTTTAGGCCACATTTGGGACCATTTTAGGGCCATTTTGGGCCCCATTTTGGGGACGTTGGCGGCCATTTTGTGGCAGCCATTTTGTGACACCCTCAGGGCACCGGTGGCCATTTTGGAGCCATTTTGGGGCCATTTTTGGCCATTTTGGGGCCATTTTGGGGCTTTTTTGGGTCACTTTGGCTCCATTTTGGCTCCATTTTGGGGCCTTTTTGGGGCCTTTTTTAGGCACCCTTTTGGGGCCATTTTGGGCCACATTTGTGGCACCATTTTGGCTCAATTTTGGCACCATTTTGGAGCTATTTTGGACCCATTCTGGCACCATTTTGGGGCCATTTTGGTCTCCATTTTGATGCCATTTTGGCTCCATTTTGGCTCCATTTTGGAGCTATTTTTGACACCATTTTGGCACCGTTTTGAGGCCATTTTGGAGCCATTTTGGGGCCATTTTTGACCCCATTTTGGAGCCATTTTGGGCCACATTTGACACCATTTTGGCTCCATTTTGGCTCCATTTTGGAGCTATTTTTGACACCATTTTGGAGCCATTTTGGGGACCATTTTGGCACCGTTTTGAGGCCATTTTGGAGCCATTTTGGGGCCATTTTTGACACCATTTTGGAGCCATTTTGGGACACATTTGACACCATTTTGGCTCCATTTTGGCTCCATTTTGGAGCTATTTTTGACACCATTTTGGAGCCATTTTGGCACCGTTTTGAGGCCATTTTGGAGCCATTTTGGGGCCATTTTTGGCACCATTTTTGAGCCATTTTCGGGGACCATTTTGACACCATTTTGGAGCCATTTTGGGGCCATTTTGGGGCCATTCTTGACCCCATTTTGGAGCCATTTTGGGACACATTTGACACCATTTTGGCTCCATTTTGGGGCCATTTTGGAGCTATTTTTGACACCATTTTGGAGCCATTTTGGCACCGTTTTGAGGCCATTTTGGAGCCATTTTGGAGCCATTTTGACTCCATTTTGGAGCTATTTTTGACCCCATTTCGGAGCCATTTTGGGCCACATTTGGCACCATTTTGGGACCATTTTGGCACCATTCTGAGTCAAACCCTTTTCATCCTCAGCTCCACCGCAGCTGCGCATCGTCCCCGAGCGCTCGGGCGCCGCGCTGACGCTGGCGTGTCACGCCTGGGGCTTCTCCCCGCCCGAGCTCACCCTGAGGTGGCTCCGCAACGGCGCCGTGGTCGAGGACCCCCGGGGGCCGCCCCGGGCGCTGCCGCTGGGCGACGGAACCTTCCGGACCCAGGTGAACGTGGAGGTGACACCGGGGACGGCCGGGGACACCTTCGAGTGCTGGGCGCTGCACCCCAGCCTGGAGGAGCCCATCAGCGTCACGTGGGGTAAGGGGAATTTGGGGGATTTTTTGGGATCTTTTGGGGATTTTTTGGGAATTTTTGGGGGACTTTTTTGGGATTTTTTGGGAATTTTTTTGGGATTATTTTGGGATTTTTAGGGATTTTTTGGGGAATTTTGGGGGGAATTTTTGGGGATTTTTTTTGATTTTTGGGGAATTTTTGGGGATTTTTTTTTTAATTTTTGGGGAATTTTGGGGGGTTTTTTTAGGAATTTTTTGGGGGGATTTTGGGGGGGATTTTTTTGGATTTTTTTTTGTTTTTTTTATTTTTTTGGGATTTTTTTTATTTTTGGGGAATTTTTTGGGGAATTTTGGGGGGAAATTTTGGGGAATTTCTTGGGTTTTTTTTAAAATTTTTTTAGATTTTTTGGTGAATTGTTTGGGATTTTTTGGGGAATTTTTGGTGATTTTTTGGGATTTTTGGGGGATTTTTGGGGAATTCTTGGGGATTTTTTTTTAATTTTAAGGGATTTTTTTGGGGGGATTTTTTGGGAATTTTTGGGGATTTTTTGGGGAATTTTTTGGGATTTTTTTGATTTTGGGGGATTTTTTTGGGGATTTTTTTGGGATTCTTTTGGATTTTTTGGGATTTTTGGGTAATTTTTTTTTGGAATGTTGGGGCGAATTTTTGGAGATTTTTGGGGAATTTCTTGGTTTTTTTTTTAAATTTTTTTAGATTTTTTGGTGAATTTTTGGGGATTTTTTGGTGATTTTTTGGGATTTTTTTGGATTTTTTTTTTTAATTTTGGGAGATTTTTTGGGGAATTTGGGGGGTAATTTTTGGAGATTTTTGGTGATTTTGGGGGGATTTTTTGGGGGATTTTTTTGGAATTTGGGGGGGGATTTTTGGGGAACATTTCAGGGGAAATTTTTGGAGATTTTTGGGGAATCTTTGGGGAACTCTGAAGAATTTTTAGGATTTTTTTTTTAACTTTTGACGGATTTTTGGGATTTTTTGGGGGGGATTTCTGGGAATTCTTTTCACCTAAACCAAACATTGTCCCCACAGCTCCGGGATTGTCCCCAAAATTGTCCCTCCTGGTGGCCCTGGCGGTGCTGGCGCTGCTCCTGGGGCTCTTCCTCTTCATCTTCGGCCTCAGCCGCTACCTGAGCACAGGTGACATCGAGGGGACACTTGGGGACATCCTCTGGTGGCATTTCCTGTCACTTTCTGCCCATTTTTATCTATTTTTATCTCTTTTATGCTCTTTTTTGTTGCTTTTTCGCCCTTTTTTGTCCTTTTCTGTCCCTTTTTTGTCCTTTTCTGCCCCTTTTTTGTCCTTTTCTATCCTTTTTTGGTGCATTTTTGTCCTTTTTTGTCATTTATTGTCCTTTTCTGTCCCTTTTTTGTCATTTTCTGCCCATTTTTATCTATTCTTATCTCTTTTATGCTGTTTTTTGTTGCTTTTCTGCCCTTTTTTGTCCTTTTCTGTCCCTTTTTGTCATTTATTGTCCCTTTCTGTCTCTTTTTTGTGCCTTTTTGTCCTTTTTTGTCATTTATTGTCCTTTTTTGCCACTTTTTCTCCCATTTTTGTCGCTTTTTCTCCCCTTTTTGTCACTTTTTCTCCCTTTTTTGTCGCTTTTTCTCCATTTTTTCCCTTTTTCTCGCTTTTTTGGTTGCTTTTTGCCCCTTTTTTCCATTTTCGTCTCTTTCTGTCCTTTTTTTGTGCCTTTTTGTCCCTTTTTTGTCACTTTTTCTCCCTTTTTCATTGATTTTCCCCCCTTTTTCTAGTTTTTGTCCCTTTCTGTCCCTTTTTTGTGCCTTTTTCTCCCTTTTTTGTTCCTTTTTTGTCCCTTTTTACCATTTTTGTCCCTTTTTACCATTTTTGTCCCTTTTTTGTGCCTTTTTCTCCACTTTTGTCACTTATTTTCCCTTTTTTATTGCTTTTTCTCCCTTTCTTGTTGCTTTTTTGTCACTTTTTACCATTTTTATCCGTTTTTTGTCCTTTCCCCCCCCTTTTTGGTTCTTTTTTGTCCCTTTTTTCCCCCTTTTCCCCACTTTTGTCCCTTTTTTCCCCATTTTCCCCTTTTCTTTCCCCTTTCCTCCCTTTTAATCCCTTCTTATCTCATTTTTACCCCTTTTCATCCTTTTTTTGTCACTTTTTTCTCATTTCCCCCCTTTTTATCTCCCTTTTTGTTGCTTTTCTGTCCCTCTTTGTCCCTTTTTTTGTCCTTTTTAATCAATTTTTATCCGTTTTTGTCCGTTTTTATCCATTTTTGCCCCATTTTCTCCCTCCAGGTTACACCCCGCTCCCTGGTGACACCCACGCAGGTGAGGCACCCCCGATTTCACCTTTTTTTGTCACTTTTAGGTCACTTTTGTCACCTTTTTTTTACCTTTTTTTATCATTTTCCTTTCCCAGGCAACATCTGAGGACTCTCCCAGGACCGGGCCTGAAAATCCCAAAAAAAACCCCAAAATCCACCCCAAAATCCCTAAAAATTCCCCCAAATCCCTCCCCAAAATCCCCCTAAAAATCCCATTAAAACCCCCAAAAAATCCCAATTTTTCCCCATTGCTAAAAATAAAAGTGGTGACAATTTGGGGGGATTTTGGGGGGATTTTTTTTGATATTTGGGGGGATCTTCTGGGTATTTTTACGGAAAATTTGGGAATTTTGAGTTGGGAATTTTTGGAGCAGTTGTTGGGATTTAATTAAAAAAAAAAAGGGATTTTTTTTTAGGATTTATTGGGGAAATTTTGGGGATTTTTGGGAATTTTGTGAAGGGATTTTTTTTTCGTTGTTTTTTGGGGGGAGGAATTTTTTTTGGGACTTTTAATGGAGATCGGTGAATTTTGGGATTTAAAAAGGACTTTTTTTTGGAATTTTGGTGGAATTTGGGGAGCGGAGGAGCCTGGGGGGTCCCCAAAAAATCCCCAAACCCGTCCAGGAGAAATCTGCCTAGCAACAGCTGACGTCACTCAAACATCGAGCCGTGATTGGCCAGCGCGTCTCATGAATGCCCTCCCTTTCCCGTCCACGCGGGAGCGGCCATTTTCCGTCCACATGTCGCTTCAGCACCTCTCCATCCCCTCTTTGTCACCTCTTTGTCGCCTCTTTGTCCCCTCCTCGCGTGTTTTTACCCCTCTAAAGCCCCCATTTCCCGCCCACGCGTGTTTTTATCCCTTTATAAAGAACTACGACGGCCTTTGAGGCGAATGCCCGTAACAAACATGGCGGCGGCGTTTGTGGCCTCGCTACTGCGCATGCGCAACACGCGGCAGTGAGGGCAGGATGGGCGGAAGTTCGGCGCCGTACAAGAAAAGTGCGCATGCGCTACCGGAAGTGAACCCCTGCTCGCTATATAAGAGGCCGGGAAGCCCCGTAGCGTTCTTTTCGCAGAGTCGGAGACGCCGCCGCCGCCGCCGCCATGTGAGGGGGGGAGCGCGGGAAAAGCCGGAATTTGCTGGGAAAAATGGGATTTGTGAGGGGAAAAATGGGATTCGTGAGGGAAAAAATGGGATTTACGAGGGGAAAACAGGGATAGGGATGGCGGTGGGGTGGGAATTAGGGCGATGAGGGCCGCGGAAAGGGGGAGAAATGGGGATGGGGAAGGTGGGGGGAGGGGAGTGGCCATGAGGGGAAGGGGGGGGAGGGAGGCGTTAATCCCGTTTATTTTCTTTTTCCTGAGTTTTAAATTCATGGATTGGGTTTGGATTGTTGGGATTGGGGGAGTTTAGAGAGGGGGGAAATGGGGGATTGGGAAAAGGGGGATCCAGAGTGGGAAAATAGGGAGAAAATGGAATCCAGAGGGAGAAAAAAAGAGGGGGGAAATAGGGAAAGGGATCCAGAGTGGGAAAAATTGGGAATAAGAGTGGGAAAAGGAGGGAAACAGTGAGAAAATGTGGAATAACAATGGGAAAACGGGATCCAGAGGGGGGAAAATAAGGAATAATAGTGGGAAAATGGGGGAAATAGTGGGGAAATGGGGGATAATAGGAGGAAAATGGGATTCAGGGTGGGAAAATGGGGAATAACCATGGAAAAAGGGGATTCAGAGTGGGAAAAATAGGGAATAACAACAGGAAAATGGGATTCAGGGTGGAAGAATGGAATCCAGAGAGGAAAAAAGGGATCCAGAGTGGAAAAAAATAGGGAATATTTGTGGGAAAAGGGGATTCAGGGTGGAAAAATGGGATTCTGAGTGGAAAAAATAGGGAATAAATGTGGGAAAATGGGATTCAGAGTGGGAAAATGTGGAATAACCATGGAAAAAGTGGATTCAGAGTGGGAAAAATTGGGAATAACTGCGGGAAAATGGGATTCAGAGTGGGAAAATAGGGAATAATCATGGAAAATGGGATTCAGAGTGGGAAAAATTTGGAATAACTGCGGGAAAAGGGGATTCAGAGTGGAAAAATGGGATCCAGAGAGGAAAAATGGGATTCAGAGTGGGAAAAATTGGGAATAATCATGGAAAAAGGGGATTCAGGGTGGAAAAATGGGATTCTGAGTGGGAAAAATAAGGAATAACCATGGAAAAATGGGATCCAGAGTGGGAAAATAGGGAATAACTGCAGGAAAATGGGATTCAGAGTGGGAAAATAGGGAATAATCGTGGAAAAAGGGGATTCAGGGTGGAAAAATTGGGAATAACTGCAGGAAAATGGGATTCAGGGTGGGAATAATAAGGAATAATCACGGGAAAAGGGCATTTAGAGTGGAAAGATTGGATTCAGTGTGGAAAAAACAGGGAATAACCACGGGAAAATGGGATTCAGGGTAGGAAAACGGGATCCAAGACGGGAAAAGGAGCAAAATAATTGGAAAATCGGGATCCAGAGGGAAAAAAATCCGGGATTCAAGCATTCCCTTTATCCCATTTTTCCCCAGAATGACGGATTGGGAGACGGCTCCGGCCGTGACCGAGACTCCGGATATCAAACTTTTCGGGAAGTGGAGCACGGACGATGTCCAGATCAACGACATCTCCCTGCAGGTGAGAATTCCCAAAATTCCAGGGGAATTCCCAAAATTCCAGGGAATTCCCAAAATTTCTTGGAGTTCTGGGCGTGGGAGGGAAGTTTTCTGCAGGGAAAATTTGGAATTTGGGCTGGAATTTTGGGATTTTGGGCCAGAATTCTGGGATTTCCATGGAATTTAGGTTGGAATTTTGGGATGTTGATGGGATTTGAGCCAGAATTTTGGGATTTTGGTGGAATTGGAGCCAGAATTTTGGGATTTTGAAGGAATTTGAGCCAGAATTTTGGGATTTTGATGGGATTTGAGCTGGAATTTCGGGATTTTAATGGAATTCAAGCCAGAATTTTGGGATTTCCGTGGAATTTGGACTGGAATTTCAGGATTTTGCAGGGATTTGAGTCAGAATTTTGGGATTTCCATGGAATTAGGGCTGGAATTTGGGGATTTTGAAGGAATTGGAGCCAGAATTTTGGGATTTCCATGGAATTTGGAGTGGAATTTTGAGATTTCCATGGAATTGGGATTGGAATTTCAGGATTTTGCAGGGATTTGAGCCAGAATTTTGGGATTTGGATGGAATTTGAGCCAGAATTTGGCATTTTAATGGGATTTGAGCCAGAATTTGGGGATTTTGATGGGATTTGAGCCAGAATTTGGCATTTTGATGGGATTTGAGCCAGAATTTGGCATTTTAATGGGATTTGAGCCAGAATTTTGGGATTTTGAAGGGATTTGAGTCAGAACTTTGGGGTTTTTGGGGCAAAATTCTGCATTTTTATGGGTTTTGCGCCAGAACTTTGTGATTTTCTTCACTCTTGAGCTCGGATTTTGGGGTTTTTTGGGATCCTGATCCCAAATCCAACCCCGAAATTCCCCATTTTCCCAGGATTACATCGCGGTGAAGGAGAAATACGCCAAGTACCTGCCGCACTCGGCCGGGCGTTACGTGGGGCAGGAATCCCGGGATTTCCATGGAATTCGAGCCAGAATTTTGGCTTTTCCATGGAATTAGGGATGGAATTTTGGGATTTTGGTGGAATTCAAGCCAGAATTTTGGGATTTTGATGGGATTTGAGTCAGAATTTTGGGATTTTGATGGAATTTGGGCTGGAATTTGGGGATTTTGATGGGATTTGAGCCAGAATTTTGGGATTTTGAGCCAGAATTTTGGGATTTTGATGGGATTTGAGCCAGAATTTGGCATTTTAATGGGATTTGAGCCAGAATTTGGCATTTTAATGGGATTTGAGCCAGAATTTTGGGATTTTGAAGGGATTTGAGTCAGAACTTTGGGGTTTTTGGGGCAAAATTCTGCATTTTTATGGGCTTTGCGCCAGAACTTTGTGATTTTCTTCACTCTTGAGCTGGGATTTCGGGGTTTTTTGGGATCGTGATCCCAAATCCAACCCCGAAATTCCCGATTTTCCCAGGATTACATCGCGGTGAAGGAGAAATACGCCAAGTACCTGCCGCACTCGGCCGGGCGTTACGCGGCCAAGCGATTCCGCAAGGCCCAGTGCCCCATCGTGGAGCGCCTGACCAATTCCATGATGATGCACGGCCGCAACAACGGCAAGAAGCTGATGACGGTCAGGATCGTCAAGCACGCCTTCGAGATCATCCACCTGCTCACCGGGGAGGTGGGGAAAAACGGGGATTCTGGGGGGAAATGGGGTTTTTGGGGAAAAAAATGGGGTTTTTAGGAGGAAAAATGGGAATTCTGGGGGGAAAATGGGAATTTTTTGGGACAAAATGTGGTTTTTAGGAGGAAAAATGGGGTTTCTAGGGGGGAAAATGGGGGAAAAATGGGTTTTTTAGGAGGAAAAATGGGATTTTTTGGGGAAAAATGGAATTTTTAGGGGGAAAATGGGAATTTTGGGGGGAAAATGGGGGGAAAAAATGGGAATTTTAGGGGAAAAAATGGGGTTTTTAGGGGAAAAAATGGGATTTTTTTTGAGATGAAATGGGATTTTTTTGATGAAAAATGGGAATTTTGGGGGAAAATGGGAATTTTAGGGGGGAAAATGGGAATTTTTTGGGAAAAATGGGGTTTTAGGAGGAAAAATGGGGTTTTTAGGGGAAGAATGGGAATTTTAGGGGGGAAAATGGGGAAAAAATGGGGTTTTGGGTGGAAAAAATGGGAATTCTGTGGGGAAAATGGGGTTTTTAGGGGAAAAATGGGAATTCTGAGGGGAAAATGGGGATTTTGGGGGAAAAAATGGGATTTTTGGGGGGAAAATGGGGGAAAAATGGCTTTTTTAGGAGGAAAAATGGGATTTTTAGGGGAAAAATTGGGATTTTTTTGAGGTAAAGTGGGATTTTTTGGAAGAAAAATGGGGTTTTTAGGGGGAAAATGGGAATGCTGAGGGGAAAATGGGAATTCTGGGGGAAAAATGGGGGTTTTAGGAGGAAAATGGGAATTCTGGGGAAAAACGGGAATTTTGGGGGGGGAAAATGGGAATTTTTGGGGAAAAAATGGGGGGAAAATGGCTTTTTTAGAAGGAAAAATGGGATTTTTAGGAGGAAAAATGGTATTTTTTGAGGGAAAAATGGGGTTTTTAGGGGGAAAAATGTGGGTTTTGGGGGGAAAAATGGGGTTTTTAGGGGGAAAAATGTGGGTTTTGGGGGGAAAATGGGGGAAAAATGGGAATTTTAGGGGGAAAATGGGAATTTTGGGGGAAAAAATGGGATTTTTGGGGGGAAAATGGGGGAAAAAATGGCTTTTTTAGGAGGAAAAATGGGATTTTTAGGGGAAAAATTGGGATTTTTTTGAGATAAAGTGGGATTTTTTTGAAGAAAAATGGGGTTTTTAGGGGGAAAATGGGAATGCTGGGGGAAAAATGGGAATTCTGGGGGAAAAATGGGGGTTTTAGGAGGAAAATGGGAATTCTGGGGAAAAAAATGGGAATTTTGGGGAAAAAATGGGAATTTTGGGGGGGAAAAATGGGAATTTTGGGGGGGAAATGGGGAAAAAAATGGGGTTTTTAGGGGAAAAAATGGGATTTTTTTGAGGATTTTGGGCTCCAGATGGGAATTTTTGGGATCCAGGAGGAGAATTCCAGGATTTTTTTGGAATTCCAGGAGTTTCTTTGGGATTCCAGAGAATTTTTTTGGGGATCCAGTTCAGTTTTAGGTCCATTTTTTCCCCTCCCAGCCCCGAATTTTCCCCCATTTCCACGGGAATTTCTCTGGAATTCCGGGAATTCTCAGAATCCCGTGAATCCCTTTGGAATTCTGGGAATTCCATCCCTTTTCCCTGTTTTTCCAGAACCCTCTGCAGGTCCTGGTGAACGCCATCATCAACTCCGGCCCCCGCGAGGACTCGACTCGGATCGGCCGCGCCGGCACCGTCCGCAGACAAGCCGTCGACGTCTCCCCTCTCCGCAGGGTCAACCAGGTCCTTCCTCACCCCCAAATCCCAAAATTCCCACATTCCCGAGGATTTTTCCATAAGTTTGGTTTATCCTGATTTTTTGGGAATTTTTCCCATTTTTTTCCCTTTTTTTGGCTTTTTTTTCTTGTTTTTTTCTCTTTTTTTTCGGTTTTTTTCCTTTTCTGCAGGGTCAACCAGGTCCTTCCTCATCCCCAAATCCCAAAATTCCCACATTCCCAAAGGTTTTTCCATAGCTTTGGTTTATCCTGATTTTTTGGGAATTTTTCCCATTTTTTTCCCATTTTTTTCTCATTTTTCTGCTTTTTTTTCCTGTTTTTTTCCTATTTTTTTTCGTTTTTTTTTCCTTTTCCGCAGGGTCAACCAGGTCCTTCCTCACCCCCAAATCCCAAAATTCCCACATTCCCAAGGATTTTTCCATAGGTTTGATTTATCCTGATTTTTTGGGAATTTTTCCCATTTTTTTCCCCATTTTTTTTGCTATTTTTTGCCATTTTTTTGCCTTTTTTTTTTTTGGTTTTTTATCTCTTTGCAGGGTCAACCAGGTCCTTCCCCATCCCCAAATCCCAAAATTCCCACATTCCCAAAGATTTTTCCATAGCTTTGGTTTATCCTGATTTTTTGGGAATTTTTCCCATTTTTTTTCCTTTTTTTTTGGGTTTTTTTCCCATTTTTTTCCCTTTTTTTTTTTGGTTTTTTTCCTCTTTGCAGGGTCAGACAGGTCCTTTCCCACCCCCAAATCCCAAAATTCCCACATTCCCGAGGATTTTTCTATAGCTTTGGTTTATCCTGATTTTTTGGGAATTTTTCCCAATTTTTTTCCCATTTTTTGGGAATTTTTCTGCTTTTTTTTCCTGTTTTTTTCCCATTTTTTTTGGTTTTTTTTACCCTTTGCAGGGTCAATCAGGTCCTTTCCCATCCCTAAATCCCAAAATTCCCACATTCCCAAAGATTTTTCCATAGCTTTGGTTTATCCTGATTTTTTGGGAATTTTTCCCATTTTTTTTCTCATTTTTTTGCTTTTTTTTCTGCTTTTTTTCTCCTTTTTCTCCCAGTTTTTATTTCTTTTCTGCAGGGTCAACCAGGTTCTTTCCCACCCCCAAATCCCAAAATTCCCACATTCCCAAGGATTTTTCCATAGGTTTGATTTATCCTGATTTTTTGGGAATTTTTCCCATTTTTTTCCTGTTTTTTTTGGGGTTTTTTCTCATTTTTTTCCCATTTTTTTCCCATTTTTTTCTCTTTTCTCCCACATTTTTTTCTCTCTGCAGGGTCAAGCAGGTCCTTCCTCATCCCCAAATCCCAAAATTCCCACATTCCCAAGGATTTTTCCATAGGTTTGGTTTATCCTGATTTTTTGGGAATTTTTTCCCATTTTTTCCCCCCCATTTTTTTCCCCATTTTTCCCCAAAATTCCCAATTTTCCCCTAAAATCCCCAATTTCCCCCCCTAAACCCCCAAATTTCCCCCAACCTCTCCCAGAATTCCCAATTCTCCCCCAAAATTCCCAATTTTCCCCCAACATTCCAAATTTTTCCCCAAAACCCCCAAATTTCCCCCCAAAATTCACTTTTCCCCTCAAAAAAATCCCATTTTTCCCCCAAAATTCCCCCAAAATTCCCATTTTTTCCCCCAAAATTCCAATTTTTTCCCCCAAAATCCCCAAATTTTTCCCCAAACCCCCCAAATTTCCCCCAAACCCTCCCAGAATTCCCGATTCCCTCCCAGAATTCCCCATTTTTCCCAACATTCCCAGTTTTTTCCCCCAAATTCCCGAATTTCCCCCCAAAATCTTCGTTTCCCCTCAAAAAAATCCCATTTTTCCCCCAAAATTCCCATTTTTTCCCCCAAAATTCCCATTTTTTCCCCCAAAATCCCCAAATTTTTCCCCAAAACCCCCCAAATTTCCCCCAAACCCTCCCAGAATTCCCAATTCTCCCCCAAAATTCCCAATTTTTCTCCCAAAACCCCAAATTTCCCCCAAAATTCCCATTTTTCCCCTAAAAACCCCCAAAATTCCCGATTTTTTCCCCAAAATCCCCCAAATTTCCCCCAAACCCTCCCAGAATTCCCAATTCCCTCAAAAAAATCCCATTTTTTCCCAACATTCCCAGTTTTTTTCCCCAAAATCCCCATTTCCCCTCAAAAAAATCTCATTTTTTCCCCCAAAATTCCCATTTTTTCCCCCAAAATCCCCCAATTTTCCCCCAAACCCTCCCAGAATTCCCAATTCTCCCCCAGAATTCCCGATTTTTCCCAACATTCCCAGTTTTTTTTCCCCCCAGGCCATCTGGCTGCTGTGCACGGGCGCTCGCGAAGCCGCTTTCCGCAACATCAAAACCATCGCCGAGTGCTTGGCCGACGAGCTCATCAACGCCGCCAAGGTCAGCAGAATTCCCAAAATTCCGGCCCCAAATTCCCAAAAATCCCATCCCCTCCTTTATTCCCGCTTTTTCCCTTTTTTTTCCTGGTTTTTTCCCATTTTTCCACGTTTTTTTCTGGTTTTTTTCTGATTTTTTTCTGATTTTTTTCTGATTTTTTTCTGATTTTTTAATGATTTTTCTTCCCATTTTTCCGTCTTTTTTCTCATTTTTATCCCATTTTTTTTAAATTTTTCTCTTTTTTATTCCATTTTCCCCCCCAAAATTCACGATTTTTTTCCCCATGTTCCCCCCAAAATGCCCAATTTTCCCCAATTTACCCCCAAAATTCCCAATTTTTTCTCATTTCCCCCAAAATTCCCATTTTTTCCTCAATTTTCCCCAAAAATTCCCGGTTTTTCCTCATTTCCTTTTATTTTCCCCCTAAAATTCCCAGATTTCCCCCCAAAATTCCCAATTTCCCCCCCAAAATTCCTAATTTTCCTCCCCAAATCCCCAAATTTCCCCACCAAATTCCCATTTTTTCCCAAATTTTCCCCCAAATTCCCAATTTTTCCTCCTTTTCCCCCCAAAGTTCCCAATTTTCCCCCCAAAATTCCCAATTTTCCCCTCCTTTTCCCCCAAAATTTCCATTATTTCCTCATTTTCCCCCAAAATTCCCAATTTTCCTCCCCAAATCCCCAAATTTCCCCCCCAAATTCCCAATTTTCCCCCCAAAATTCCCAATTTTCCCTCCTTTTTCCCCAAAATTCCCAATTTTTCCTCATTTTCTCTCCAAAATTCCAAATTTTCCTCCCCAAATACCCAAATTCCCCCCCAAAATTCCCATTTTTCCCTCATTTCCCCCCAAAATTCCCAAATTTCCCCCCAAAATTCCCAATTTTTCTCCAATTTTCCTCCCCAAACCCCCAAATTTTCCCCCAAAATTCCCAATTTTTCCTCATTTTCCCCCCAAAATTCCCAATTTTCCCCCCCAAAATTCCAATTTTTCTTCATTTTCCCCCCAAAATTCCCATTTTTCCCCCCAAAATTCCCAATTTTCCCTCATTTTCCCCCAAAATTCCCCAAATTCTCCCCCAAAATTCCCAATTTTTTCCAATTTTCCCCCTAAAATTCCCAATTTTCCCCCTAAAATTCCCAATTTTTCCCCCAAAATTCCCCAAATTCTCCCCCAAAATTCCCATTTTTCCCGGATTTCCCCCCAGAATTCCCAAATTTCCCCCCCGAATTCCCGGATTTTCCCCCCAAAATTCCCAATTTTCCTTCATTTCCCCCCAGAATTCACGAATTTCCCCCCAGAATTCCCGGATTTTCCCAATTTTCCCGTTTTTTCCCCCAGGGCTCCTCCAATTCCTACGCCATCAAGAAGAAGGACGAGCTGGAGCGCGTGGCCAAATCCAACCGCTGAATTCCCGAAAAAAACCCGGAATTCCCGGAATTCCCGGGCTCTTCCCGAAAAATCCCGGCATTCCCAGAAACCCTGGGCTCTTCCCCAATAAAAACCCCGGGATTTGGATCCAGAATTTGGGGAAATTTGGGGGAAATTTGGGGATTTTGGGGGAATTTTCGGGGAAATTTGGGGATTTTGGGGGAAAATTTGGGAATTTTGGGGGAAATTTGGGAATTTTGGGGGAAAAATTGGGAGTTTTGTCAGAAAATTGGGAATTTTGGGGGAAAAATTGGGAATTTTTGAAAGAATTTTGGGGAGAAATTTGAAGGAAATGAAAAAATTGGGAATTTTGGGGGGAATTTGGGAATTTTGGAAAGAAATTTGGGAATTTTGGGGGGAAAATGAGAAAGAATTGGGAATTTGGGGGGAATTTGGGAATTTTAGAAAGAAATTTGGGAATTTTGGGGGGAAATGAGGAAAAATTGGGAATTTTGGGGGGAATTTGGGAATTTTGTCAGAAAATTGGGAATTTTGGAAAGAATTTTGGGAATTTTGGGGAGAAATTTGAAGGAAATGAAAAAATTGGGAATTTTGGGGGGAAAATGAGGAAAAAATGGGAATTTTTGGGGAAATTTGGGAATTTTGGGGGGAAAATGAGAAAAAATTGGGAATTTGGGGAGAAATTTGGGAATTTTGGGGAGAAATTGGAAGGAAATGAGGAAAAAATTGGGAATTTTGACAGAAAATTGGGAATTTTGAGGAGAATTTTGGGAATTTTGGGGAGAAATTTGGGAATTTTGGAAAGAAATTTGGGAATTTTAGGGGGAAAATGAGTAAAAATTGGGAATTTGGGGAGAAATTTGGGAATTTTGGAGAGAAATTGGAAGGAAATGAGAAAAAATTGGGAATTTTGGGGGGAAAATGAGGAAAAAATGGGAATTTTGGGGGAAATTGGGGAATTTTTGGGAAAAATTTGGGAATCTTGGGGGGAAAATGAGAAAAAATTGGGAATTTTGGGGGAAAAATTGGGAATTTTGGAAAGAAATTCGGGAATTTTGGGGGAAAATGAGTAAAATTTGGGAATTTTGGAAGAAATTCGGGAATTTTGGGGGGAAAATGAGAAAAAATTGGGAATTTTGGGGAGATTTGGGAATTCTGAGGAAAAATTGGGAATTTTATGGGAACAATTTGGGGATTTTGGGGGGAAAATTGGGAATTTTGAGGAAAAAATGGAACTTTTGGGGGGAAATTGGGAATTTTGGGGGGAAAATGATGAAAAAATTGGGAATTTTGGGGGGAAATTTGGGAATTTTGAGGAAAAATTGAAAGGAAATGAGAAAAAATTCGGGAATTTTGGGGGGAAAATGAGTAAAAATTGGGAATTTTGGGGGAAAAATTGGGAATTTTGCAAAGAAATTTGGGAATCTTGGGGGAAAATGAGAAAAAATTGGGAATTTGGGGGAGAAATTTGGGAATTTTGGGGCTTTTTTTTGGAAATTTGGGGGTTTTAGGGAACTTTTGGGGGATTTTTGGGAATTCTGGGGTTTTTCTTGGAATTTTGGGGTTTTTTTGGGGGAATCTTGGGGCTTTTTGTGGATTTTTTGGGATTTTCTTGGAATTTTTTGGATTTTTTTTGGGAATTGTGATTTTTTTTTTAGGAATTCTGTTGAATTTTTGGGAATTTTTTGGGATTTCCTTGGGATTTTTGGGAATTCCGTGTGGATTTCTGGCGTTTCTTGTCGTAATTCCATGAAATTTTCGGGAATTCCCTCCCATCCCCTTTTCCCACCCCAAAATTCCCGAAATTCTTTCCCATTCCGAAAAAAAAACCACTCGGAGCCGTTGGGAGCAGCAGGATCCCGATTTTTCCACGGGAATTCCGGGAAAATCCGGACCCCGCACGCGACCGTCGCAGAATTCCCGGGAATTCCCATCCCCCCACCCCGTTTCTCCCGGATTTTTCGGGAATTTTTGGGGGAAAATTGGGATTTTTGGGAATTCCGGGGGAAAAATGGGAATTTTTGGAATTCTGAGGGATTTGGGGGGGAATTTTTTGGGATTTAGGGAGAAATTGTTGGGAATTTTGTGGGATTTTTGGGAATTTTTGGGATTTTAGGGAATTTTTTGGGGATTTTTGGGATTTTTTTTGGGATTTCAGGGAAATTTTTGGGATTTTGGGGAATTTTGGGGGATTTTAAGGAATTTTTGGGGATTTCAGGGAATTTTGGGGGATTTTAGGGAAATTTTTGGGATTTTGGGGAATTCTTTGGGATTTCAGGGAAGTTTTTGGGATTTTGGGGAATTCTTTGGGATTTTGGGGGGATTTTAAGGAATTTTGGGGAATTTCAGGGAATTTTTTGGGGATTTTAAGGAATTTTTGGGGATTTTAAGGAATTTTGGGGGATTTTAGGGAATTCTTTAGGATTTTAAGGAATTTTTTGGGATTTTAAGGAATTTTGGGGGGATTTTAGGGAATTTTTGGGGATTTCAGGGAATTTTTTGGGATTTCAGGGAATTTTTTGGGATTTTTGGTATTTTTTGGGGGGATTTCAGGGAAATTTTTGGGATTTCAGGAATTTTGGGGGATTTTAGGGAATTTTTGGGGATTTCAGGGAATTTTGGGGGATTTTAGGGAATTTTTTTGGGATTTTAAGGAATTCTGGGCGATTTTTTTGGGACAACTCCGGGAAAAACGGGAATTCCAGAGAATCCATGGAATTCTTCCCCTCCCTCCTTTCCCACCCAAAATTCCAGAGGCAGAAAAATCCCAAATCCACGGAAAATCCACGGAAAAAACCCCAAAATTCCACCCCAACCCCTTTTCCCAAGAATTCCCATTTTTTTTATCGGGAATTCTGATTTTTCCCAGATTTTTTAAGGGGGGAGGAGCCGGAATTCCGCAGAATCCACGGAATTTCCGGAGGAAAAAATGGGAATTTCATCGGAATTCTGGGAATTATCCTGCAGGAATTCCAGGAATTTTTCTCTGGGATTTGTGGAATTTTTCTGCTGGAATTCCAGAGGTTTTCTGCACGAATTCCAGGATTTTTTTCCCATGGGAATTCCAGGATTTTTTCTGTGTGAATTCCAAGAATTTTTCCATGGCAATTCCAGGAAATTTTTTACATGAATTCCAGGAAATTTCTCACGTAAATTCCTGGAATTTTCTGTGGGAATTCCATGATTTTTCTGTGTAAATTCCAAGAATTTTCCCACCTAAATCCCAGGAATTTTTCCACCTGAATTCCAGGAATTTTTCCATGGGAATTCCAAGGATTTTTCTGTGTGAATTCCAAGAATTTTCCTGTATGAATTCCATGATTTTTTCACTTGAATTCCAAGAATTTTTCCACCTAAATCCCAGGAATTTTTCCACTTAAATTCCAGGAATTTTTTCACATTAATTCCAAGAATTTTTCCACCTGAATTCCAGGAATTTTTCCACCTGAATTCCAAGGATTTTTCTGTGTGAATTCCAAGAATTTTCCTGTATCAATTCCATGATTTTTTCATGGGAATTCCAAGAAATTTCTCCATGAATTGCAAGAATTTTTCCATGGGAATTCCAGGAATTTTTTCACATGAATTCCATCATTTTCCCACCTGAATTCCAAGAATTTTTCCACCTAAATTCCAGGAATTTTTCCACTTAAATTCCTGAATTTTTTCACATGAATTCCAAGAAATTTCTCACCTAAATTCCAGGAATTTTCTGTGGGAATTCCATGATTTTTCTTCGTAAACTCCAAGAATTTTCCCACCTAAATCCCAGGAACTTTTCCACCTGAATTCCAGGAATTTTCCATGGGAATTCCAAGAATTTTCCTGTATGAATTCCATTATTTTTTCATGGGAATTCCAAGAATTTTTCCACCTAAATTCCAGGTATTTTTCCATGGGAATTCCAGGATTTTTCTTCGTAAACTCCAAGAATTTTTCCACTTAAATTCCAGGAATTTTCTGTGAGAATTCCATGATTTTCCTACGTAAACTCCAAGAATTTTTCCACCAAAATCCCAGGAATTTCCCCCTTTTCCAACTCCCATCCCCCGCCCCCCCTTCCCATTAATTTTCCCGCCAAAACCCCCGATTTTCCCGCCAAAACCCCAAGTTTTCCCGCCAAAACCGCCGATTTTCCCGCCAAAATTCCCAAATTTTCCCGGGAAATCCCGTCATTTATAGAGCAGGTGCACGCGGCTGCCGTCGCAATTCCCGCGTCCCAATTTTTCCGCCTGTTCCGACACCAGGCAGCGAACCAGGCTGGGCTGGGGAAGGAATCCCGGGAATCTCGTTGGGAATCGCGGGAATCGCGTTGGGAATCGCGGGAATCGCGGGAATCGCGTTGGGAATCGCGGGAATGGCGGCGGCGGGAGCGGAGCTGGAGTTGTTGGCGGGCCTGGAGCTGCTGGCGGAGCTCGGAGACGCGTTCTTCCTTCTGGGAATGGGGAAAAAATGGGGAAAATGGGAAAAATGTGGGAAAAAGAGGGGGGAAAAATGGGGAAAAATTGGGGGAATTAGGGGGAAAAATTGGGGAAAAAATGGGAAAAATTGGGAGGGAAAATGGGGGGAAAGTGGGAAAAAATGGGGAAAAATTGGGGGAAAAATGGGGAAAATGGGAGGAAAAAATGGGCGGGGAAAAATGGAAAAAAATTGGGGAAAAATGGGGAAAAAATTGGGGAAAATGGGAGGAAAAAATGGGGAAAAATAGGAGGAAAAAATGGGAAAATTGGGGGAAATTGGGGAAAATGGGGGAAATGGGAGGGGAAAAATGGGGAAAATTGGGGGAAAAATGGGAAAATTAGGGGGAAAAATTGGAAAAGTGGGGAAAATTGGGGGAAAAATTGGAAAAAATGGGAGGGGAAAATTGGGGAAAAATTGGAAAAAATGGGAGGGGAAAATTGGGGAAAAGGGGGGAAAAATAGGGGGGAAAATTGGGGAAAAATTGGGGAAAATGGGAGGGGAAAAGTGGGAAAATTAGGGGGGAAAAATGGGGGAAAATGGGAGGGGAAAAATGGGGAAAATTGGGGGAAAAGGGGGGAAAAAAATGGGAAAAATTAGGGGGAAAAAATGGGAAAATTAGGGGGGAAAATTGGGGGAAAAATTGGGAAAAAAATGGGAAAAATTGGGAGGGAAATTGGGGGAAAGTGGGAAAAATGGGAAAAATTGGGGGGAAAATGGGGAAAATGGGAGGAAAAATGGGGGAAAATGGAAAAAATTGGGGAAAAAATTGGGGAAAATGGGAGGAAAAAATGGGGAAATGGGAGGAAAAATGGGGAAAAATAGGAGGAAAAAATGGGAAAATTGGGGGAAATTGGGAAAAATTGGGGAAAATTGGGGAAAAATGGGAAAATTGGGAAAATGGGGAAAATGGGAAATGGGAGGGAAAAATGGGGAAATTGGGGAAATGGGAAATTGGGGGGAAAAGGGGAAATGGAGGAAAATTGGGGAGAAATGGGGAAAAAAATGGGAAAAGTGGGGGAAAGTTGGGGGAAAAGTGGGAAAATTAGGGGGAAAAATGGGGAAATTGAGGGGAAAAATGTGGGAAAATGAGTGGGGAAAAAGTGGGAAAAAATGTGGAAAAGGGGGAAAAAATATGGGAAAAGTGGGAAAAGCACGGGAAAATCACGGAAAAAAGTGGAAAAAACACCCGGAAAAGTGGGAATGACACAGAAAAAAGTGGGAAAACCACAAAAAAACAGGAATAACAGAAAAAGTGGAAAAGCAAAAATACCAGGAATAACACAATAAAAAGTGGGAAAACCACAGAAAAAATGGGAATAAAGTAGAAAAAAGTGGGAATAACACAGAAAAAAGTGGGAATAACAGAAAAAGTGGAATAACGGGAAAAGGGGAATAATTCAGAAAAAGTGGGAATAACAAAAAAGTGGAAAAAGCAGGAAAAACACAGAAAAAAATGGGATAACACAAAAAAATAAGAATACCAGAAAAGCGGAATAACACAGAAAAAGCAGGAAAAACATAAAGTGGGAATAACACAGAAAAAAATGGGAAAACCACAGAAAAAAATGGGAATAAACCAGAAAAAAATGGAAATAATACAGAAAAAAGTGGGAAAATCACAAAAAAAAGTGGAATAACACCAAAAAAAGCAAGAAAAACACAGAAAAAAATGGGAAAAACACAGAAAAAATGGGAAAAACATAAAAAAAGTGGGAATAACACTGGGAAAAACACAGAAAAAATGGGAATAACACAGAAAAAGTGGGAATAACACAGAAAAAAATGGGAAAACCACAGAAAAAATGGGAATTACACAAAAAAAGCAGAAATTACACAGAAAAAAATGGGAATAACACAGAAAAAGTGGGAATTACACAGAAGAAAATGGGAATAACACCAAAAAAAGCAGGAAAAACTCAGAAAAAAATGGAATAAACCAGAAAAAAGTGAATAACCCGGGAAAAAGCGGGAATAACACAGAAAAAAGCAGGAAAAACCAGAAAAAAATGGGAATAACACACAAAAAAAAGGGAATAACACAGAAAAAAAATGGGAAAACCACAGAAAAAATGGGAATAACACAAAAAAGTGGGAATTACACAGAAAAAATGGGAAAAACACAGAAAAAAATGGAATTACACAGAAGAAAATGGGAATAACACAGAAAAAAAGCAGGAATTACACAGAAAAAAGTGGGAAAACCACAGAAAAAATGGGAATAACACAGAAAAAAATGGGAATAAAACAAAAAACTGGAATAACTCAGAAAAAAGCGGAATAACACAGAAAAAATCAAGAAAAACACAGAAAAAAGTGGAAAATCACCAAAAAAAGCAGAAAAACACAGAAAAAAATGGAATAACACAAAAAAAAATGGAATAACACAAAAAAAAGCGGAAAATCTCCCGAATCATCCCATTTTCCCAACCTCAGCGATGATTTTCTCAATTCCGATTTCCTTCTCCAGCAGCCGCGATTTCTCCTCCTCGTTGTTGTTGGTGTGAGGATCCGGTTTTCATCGTGTCCTGCTGCTCCGACTGCCACTCCCCGCTCGTGATCAGCCGCCGCATCTCTGCGCCGTTCCCAAATTCCACATCGTTCCCTTCCTTCCCAAGATATTCCCACTTTTCCCAGATTTTTCCCGATTTTTCAGATTTTTTCCTAATTTTTTCTCGAAAAAAAAAAACAAAAAAAATCAAAAACCTCAAAAAACAAAAGATTTTCAAATTTTCAAATTAAATTCTCAAAAAATCAAAAAATTCAAAAAAACAAAAAAAATCAAAAAACATCAAAAAACAAAAATCAAAAAAACAAAAAAAACATCAAATCCCAAATTTCTAAATTTCAAAATTTTCTAAAAAACATCAAAAAAACATCAAAAAACAAATTCAAAACTCAAAATTTAAATCAAAAAATTCAAAAACTCAAAAAATCAAAAAAAATCAAAACCTCAAAAAAATCAAAAACTCAAAAATCAAAAACCAAAAAATCAAAACCCAAAATCAAAAAAAAATCCCCCAAAAAAAATCAAAACCCAAAAAATCAAAAAATCAAAAAACAAAACAACCAAAAAAAAATCCCAAAAAATCAAACACCAAAAAAATCCCCAAAAAAAAAAAACCCAAAAAATCCCATATATCACTCTCCAATTAACCCCAACCATAATAACCCTCAAAAAATCCTAAAAATCCCCAAAAAACCAAAACATCAAAAAAATCCCAAAAAACCTCAAAAAATCAAAAAACCTCAAAAAACCTCAAAAAAATCAAAAAAATCCCCCATCTCCATTCCCCCACACCCCCAACACCCCCACCCCCCCAACCCCAACCACCCCAACCCCCCCCACCCCCCCCCCCCCCACACCAACCCCCACCCCCAACCAAAACCCACCCCCACAAAAAATCCCCACAACAACCAAAACCAAAAACCCCCCAAAACCCCCCAAAAAATCCAAAAATCCCCAAAAAATCCCCAAAAAATCTAAAAAACCAACAAATCCCCCAAAAATCCCCCCAAAAACCCCATCCCAAAAAACCCCAACCAAAACCCCACAAACCCAAAACCCACAAAAAACCCCAAAAACCCCAAAAAATCCCACAAAAAACCCACAACCCAAAAAATCCCCAAAAACCAAAAATCCAAAAAAATCCCCAAAAAATCCCAAAAAAATCCCCAAAAATCCCCAAAAAATCCCCAAAAAATCCCCCCAAAAAATCCAAAAAAATCCCATTAAAAAAACCCCAAAAAAATCTTTAAAAAATCCCAAAAAAATCTCAAAAAATCCCCAAAAAATCCCCAAAAAATCTTTAAAAAAAACCCCAAAAAATCCCAAAAAATCCCTTAAAAATCCCATAAAAAACCCAAAAAAACCCCAAAAAATCCCCAAAATATCTTAAAAAAATCCCAAAAAATCGGCAAAAAATCCCCAAAAAATCCCCAAAAAAACCCCAAAAAATCCCATTAAAAATCCCAAAAAATCCCCAAAAAATCCCCAAAAAACCCCCAAAAATCCCCCATAAAATCCCAAAAAATCCCCAAAAAATCCCCCCAAAAATCCCCAAAAAATCCTAAAAATCCCATTAAAAAACCCCAAAAAAATCTCAAAAAATCCCCAAAAAATCCCCCAAAAATCTTTAAAAAACCCCAAAAAATCCCCTAAAAATCCCATTAAAAAACCTCAAAAAATCCCAAAAATCGCCAAAAAATCCCCAAAAAATCCCCAAAAAACCCCCAAAAAATCCCATTAAAAATCCCAAAAAATCCCAAAAAAATCCCCCAAAAAATCCCCAAAAAACCCCCAAAAATCCCCCATAAAATCCCAAAAAATCCCCAAAAAATCCCCAAAAAATCCCCAAAAAATCCCAAAAAATCGCCAAAAATCCCCCAAAAAATCCCATTAAAAATCCCCAAAAAAATCTTTAAAAAACCCCAAAAAATCCCCAAAAAATCCACAAAAAATCCCAAAAAATCCCCAAAAATCCCCAAAAAATCCACAAAAAATCCCAAAAAATCCCCAAAAATCCCCAAATTTTTTTTTAAAAAAACCTCTTCCAAATTCCCTGGAAAAATCCCATTTTTCCCCGGAATTCCCGGCTCACCTTGGGCACGAAGAGCACCACGAGGGTGATGTAGGACGAGAAGACGACGGCGAGCGAAGCGAAGCGAAGGCGAAGGCCGCGTCCTGCTGCGAGCTCAGGATCAGCGTCACCGGCGCCGTGATCAGACACAAAACCTGGAAAATCCGGAATGTTCCGGAATTCTCGGACATGGGGGGAGGTTCGGGAATTTTTGGGGAATTTTTGGGAATTTTTTTTGGATTTTTTGGGGGATTTTTGGGGATTTTTTTAAGATTTTTTAGGGATTTTTTGGGGAATTTTTGGGGAATTTTGGGGGATTTTTTGGGTATTTTGGGGGGATTTTTTTAGGAATTTTTTGGGATTTTTTAGGGATTTTTTTGAGAATTTTTGGGAATTTTTTTTTATTTTTATGGGGTTTTTTTAAGGAATTTTTTGGAGATATTTTTAGGATTTTTTGGGGATTTTTTGGGAATTTTTTGGGGATTTTTTTAGGGAATTTTTTGGGATTTTGGGGGGAATTTTTTTGGGAATTTTTTTTGATTTTTTGGGGGATTTTTTTTGATTTTTTTGGATTTTTTAGGGGTTTTTTTTTAGGAATTTTTGGGGATTTTTTTAGGATTTTTTGGGGATTTTTTAAAGATTTTTTTATGATTTTTTAGGGATTTTTTGGGGATTTTTTGGGAATTTTTTTGGATTTTTTAGGGGTTTTTTTAGGAATTTTTTGGGGATTTTTTTAGGAATTTTTGGGGATTTTTTTAGGATTTTTGTGGATTTTTTTTAGGATTTTTGGGGATTTTTTTTTAAGATTTTTTGTGATTTTTTTAGAATTTTTTGGGGAATTTTTGGGGATTTTTTTTGATTTTTTAAAGATTTTCTTATGATTTTTTAGGGATTTTTTTGGGGAATTTTTTCAGGATTTTTTGGGGATTTTTTGGGGAATTTTTTCAGGATTTTTTGGGGATTTTTGGGGGATTTTGGGAGATTTTTTTAGGAATTTTAGAAAATTTTCTTTATTATTCCTTGAAAAATTTTCCCGTGATTTTTGGACATTTTTCCCCAAAATTTTTTTACAATTTTTTAAATTTTTGGGGCAATTTTTTCTCATTTATTTTAATTTTTTCCCCATTTTTTTAAAACATTTGAGACTTTTAAAGAAAAAATATTTGGGAATCCTTGAAAATTTTTTTTTTACCATTTTCACCATTTTTCCCCCAATTTTTCCGTAATTTTCTTAATTTTTTGTGTCAATTTCTCTCATTAATTTAAATTTTTCCCATTTTTTTTAAACATTTAGCGATTTTTCACCCCGATTTTTTCATGGAATTTTTAAACAATTTTTTAAACATTTTTTAGGAATTTTTTCCCAATTTTTTTCCGGGAATTTTCCCTTGGAATTCCGGAATTTACCGCCACGTTGTAAATCGCCATTCCCACCGCCCGGTGATCGTTGATTTTTTCCGTGGAAACGCTTTTGGTCTCGTAGGCCAAAAAAATTCCCAACAACAGCAACAACCCCTTGAATCCATAAAAAATCCCTGGAAAAAAAAAATTGGGAGAGAAAAAAATCAGGAAAACGGAAAAAAAATCGGAATTCCCAAAATTTTTTAGGATAGAGGCGGAAAAATGGGATTGGAACGACCCCGAATCCACCTGAAATTCCTCAAATCCTCTCAAAATCCCCCAAATTCACCCTAAAAATCCCAAATTTTCCCCAATTTCCCCCAAATTCACCTTAAAAATTCCAAATTTTCCTGAAATCCCTGAAATTCACCCCGAAAATCCCAAAAATTCCCCCAAATTCACCCTAAAAATTCCAAATTTTCCCCAAAATTTTCCCAGATTTTCCCTAAAAATCTCAGATTTTCTCAAATTTCCCCCAATTTTTCCCTGAAAATCCCAATTTCCCCCAAATTCACCCTAAAAATCCCAAAATTTCCCCCAAATTTTCCCTGAAAATCCCAAATTTTTCCCTAAATTCATCCTAAAAATCCCAAATTTTCCCCAATTTCCCCCAAATTCACCTTAAAAATTCCAAATTTTCCTGAAATTCCTCCAAATTCACCCCGAAAATCCCAAATTTTCCCCAAAATTTTCCCAGATTTTCCCTAAAAATCCCAGATTTTCTCAAATTTCCCCCAAATTTTCCCTGAAAATCCCAATTTCCCCCAAATTCGCCCTAAAAATCCCAAATTTCCCCCAAATTCCCCCAAATTTTCCCTGAAAATCCCAAATTTTTCCCTAAATTCCTCCTAAAAATCCCAAATTTTCCCAAATTTCCCCTGAATTCACCCTAAAAATCCCAAATTTTCCCCAATTTCCCCCAAAT
>JANVCZ010000030.1:5867128-5964107 GCA_032357785.1 Periparus ater
CTGGGGACCCCAAAATTCATCTTGGGAGCCCAAAAATTCAACTTGGGGACACGAAAATTCATCCTGGGAACCCAAAATTCATCCTGGGAGCCCAAAAATTCAACTTGGGGACCCCAAAATTCATCTTGGGAGCCCCAAAATTCACCTGGGGAACCCAAAATTCAGCCCAAGGGCCCCAAAATTCATCTTGGGGGCCCCAAAATTCAGCCCAAGGGTCCCAAAATTCATCCTGGGAGTCCAAAAATTCAACTTGGGGACCCCAAAATTCATCTTGGGAGCCCAAAATTCATCTTGGGAGCCCCAAAATTCACCTGGGGAACCCAAAATTCAGCCCAAGCGACCCAAAATTCACTTGGGGAATCCAAAATTTGTCTTAGGAGCCCCAAAATTCATCCTGGGGACCCCAAAATTCGTCTTGGGGGCCCCAAAATTCATCGTGGGGGACCCCAAAATTTGTCCTGGGGACCCCAAAATTCATCTTGGGGGCCTGAAATTCGTTTTGGGGGCCACAAAATTCAGCCCAAGGGCCCCAAAATTCGTCTTGGGGGCCCCAAAATTCAGCCCAAGGGCCCCAAAATTTATCTTGGGAGCCCCAAAATTCATCCTGGGAGCCCAAAAATTCATCTTGGGGACCCCAAAATTCATCTTGGGAGCCCAAAATTCGTCCTGGGAGTCCAAAATTCAACACAAGGGTCCCAAAATTCACTTGGGGTACCCAAAAATCAACCAGGGACCCCAAAATTCATCCTGGGAGTCCAAAAATTCAATTTGGGGAGCCCAAAATTTGTCTTGGGGACCCCAAAATTCCTCTTGGGGGCCTGAAATTCGTTTTGGAGGCCCCAAAATTCAGCCCAAGGGCCCCAAAATTTATCTTGGGAGCCCCAAAATTCATCCTGGAAACCCAAAATTCATCTTGGGAGCCCCAAAATTCAACTTGGGGACACGAAAATTCATTCTGGGAACCCAAAATTCGTCCTGGGGAGTCCAAAATTTGTCTTGGGGACCCCAAAATTCATCTTGGGACCCTGAAATTCACCCTGGGGACCCCAAAATTTTCCTGGGAGACCAAAATTTATCCTGGGGAGCCCAAAAATTCATCTTGGGGACCCCAAAATTCATCTTGGGAACCCAAAATTCCTGGGACCAAAATTCAGCCCAAGGGTCCCAAAATTTATCTTGGGAGCCCCAAAATTCATCCTGGGAGCCCAAAATTCATCTTGGGGAGCCCAAAATTCGTCTTGGGGACCCCAAAATTCATCTTGGGACCCTGAAATTCACCCTGGGGACCCCAAAATTTGTCCTGGGGAGCCCAAAATTCATCTTGGGGGCCTGAAATTCATCCTGGGAGCCCAAAAATTCAACTTGGGGACCCCAAAATTCATCCTGGGAGCCCAAAAATTCAACTTGGGGAGCCCAAAATTCGTCCTGGGACCCTGAAATTCATCCTGGGAGCCCCAAAATCCAACTCAGAGACCCCAAAACCACCAAAATTCCGTCTGGGAATCCCAAAATTCATCCTGGGACCCCAAAATTCCATCTGGGAACCCCAAAATTCGTCCTGGGAACCCCAAAATTCATCCTGGGAACCCCAAAATTCCACCAGGGGACCCCAAAATCCAACCCAGAGACCCCAAAATTCATCCTGGGAATCCCAAAATTCCATCTGGGAACCCCAAAATTCCATCTGGGAACCCCAAAATTCATCCTGGGACCCCAGAATTCCACCAGAGGACCCCAAAATTCCATCTGGGAACCCCAAAATTCGTCCTGGGACCCCAAAATTCATCCTGGGAACCCCAAAATTCCATCTGGGAATCCCAAAATCCAACCCAGAGACCCCAAAATTCATCCTGGGAACCCCAAAATTCCATCTGGGGATCCCAAAATCCAACCCAGAGACCCCAAAATTCATCCTGGGACCCCAAAATTCATCCTGGGAACCCCAAAATTCCATCAGGGAACCCCAAAATTCAACCCAAGGGTCCCAAAATCCAACCCAGAGACCCAAAAATTCATCCTGGGAACCCCAAAATTCAACCCAGAGACCCCAAAACCACCAAAATTCCATCAGGGGATCCCAAAATTCATCCTGGGATCCCCAAAATTCATCCTGGGAACCCCAAAATTCCGTCTGGGAACCCCAAAACTCCATCTGGGATCCCAAAATTCCATCTGGGAACCCCAAAATTCATCCTGGGAATCCCAAAATCCAACCCAGAGACCCCAAAATTCCATCTGGGAACCCCAAAATTCGTCCTTGGGAACCCCAAAATTTCATCTGGGAACCCCAAAATCCAACCCAGAGACCCCAAAATTCATCCTGGGAACCCCAAAATTCCATCTGGGAACCCCAAAATTCCATCTGGGAATTCCAAAATTCCATCTGGGAACCCCAAAATGTCATCTGGGAACCCCAAAATTCCATCAGAGGACCCCAAAATCCACCCAAGGGTCCCAAAATTCATCCTGGGAATCCCAAAATTCATCCTGGGAACCCCAAAATTCCATCAGGGAACCCCAAAATCCACCCAAGGGTCCCAAAATTCATCCTGGGAACCCCAAAATCCAACCCAGAGACCCCAAAATTCCATCTGGGAACCCCAAAATTCCATCTGGGAACCCCAAAATTCATCCTGGGAACCCCAAAATTCCATCTGGGAACCCCAAAATTCCATTGGGAACCCCAAAATTCCATCAGGGAACCCCCAAAATTCCATCAGGGAATCCCAAAATTCATCCTGGGACCCCAAAATTCCACCAGGGGACCCCAAAATCCAACCCAGAGACCCCAAAATTCCATCTGGGGATCCCAAAATTCATCCTGGGAACCCCAAAATTTCATCAGGGAACCCCAAAATCCACCCAAGGGTCCCAAAATTCATCCTGGGAATCCCAAAATCCAACCCAGAGACCCCAAAATTCCATCTGGGAACCCCAAAATTCAACCCAAGGGTCCCAAAATTCATCCTGGGAACCCCAAAATTCCATCTGGGAACCCCAAAATTCATCCTGGGACCCCAAAACCACCAAAATTCCATCTGGGAACCCCAAAATTCATCCTGGGAATCCCAAAATTCCACCAGAGGACCCCAAAATTCCATCTGGGAACCCCAAAATTGATCCTGGGAACCCCAAAATCCCCTCAGGGCCCCTCCCCCCACGGTGGGGCTCAGATTTGGGAGGGAATTTTCGGGAATTTTTGGGAATTTTCGGGAATTTTGGGGGAATTTTGGGGGTCTCCTGGAGCTCGAGGGGGGGGTGGGAGGATCCCAAAATTCCCCAAAATTCCCCAAAATTTCCCCGAATTTCTCCCTCCCCATCCCCCCCCCCGCTGGCACCAGCAGCAATAAAAAAACACTCGGAGCCTCCAGTTTTTATTCCCACCTGGAATTTTTGGGGGGAAAAACGGGAATTTTGGGGAAAATTGGGAATTTTGGGGGGAAAAATGGGAATTTTGGGGGGGAAAAATGGGAATTTTGGGGGGAAAAATGGGAATTTTGGGGGGAAAAATGGGAATTTTGGGGGGGAAAATCGGGAATTTTGGGGGGGAAATTGGGGATTTTGGGGGGAAATTGGGGATTTGGGGGGGGAAATTGGGAATTTTGGGGGAAAAACTGGGAATTTTGGGGGAAAATTGGGAATTTTGGGGGGAAAAATGGGAATTTTCGGGGGGAAATTGGGAATTTGGGGGGGAAATTGGGGATTTTGGGGGGAAAATGGGAATTTTGTGGTGGGAAAAATTGGGAATTCTGTGGGAATTTCAAGAGGGAAAAACTGGGAATTTTGGGAGGGAAAAATGGGAATTTCAGGAGGAAAAATATGGGAATTTTCGTGGTGGAAAAATGGGAATTTTGGGAGGGAAAAAATGGGAATTTCGGGAGGGGAAAAAATTGGAATTTCAGGAGGAGAAAACTGGGAATTTCAGGAGGGAAAATCGGGAATTTTGGGAGGGAAAAATGGGAATTTTGTGGGGGAAAAATGAGAATTTTGGGAGGAGGAATAACGGGAATTTCGTGGTGGAAAAAATGGGAATTTCGGGAGGGAAAAACGGGAATTTTGTGGGGGGAAAATTGGGAATTTCAAGAGGGAAAATTGGGAATTTTGGGAGGGGAAAAATCAGGAATTTCCTGAGGGAAAAAAAATTGGAATTTTGGGAGGGAAAAAAATGGGAATTTTGGGAGGGAAAAAATGAGAATTTTGGGAGGGAAAAACGGGAATTTCAGGAGGAAAAATATGGGAATTTTGTGAGGGAAAAATGAGAATTTTGGGTGGGAAATTGGGAATTTGGGGGGGAAAAAATGGGAATTTTGGGGGGGAAATTGGGAATTTTGGGAGGGGAAAAATCAGGTATTTTAGGGGGGAAAAATGGGAATTTTGGGAGGGAAAAATGGGAATTTTGAGAGGGAAAAACAGGAATTTCAGGAGGAAAAAATGGGAATTTTGTGGTGGGAAAATTGGGAATTTTGTGAGGAAAAAATGGGAATTTTGGGGTGGGAAAATTGGGAATTTTGTGAGGGAAAAGAGGGAATTTTGTGAGGGGAAAAACTGGAAATTTTGTGGGGGAAAAAATGGGAATTTCGGGAGGGGAAAAATCAGGAATTTTAGGGGGGAAAAATGGGAATTTTGGGAGAGAAAAGAGATAATTTTGGGGGGAAAAAATGGGAATTTCGTGAGGGGAAAAATGAGAATTTTGTGAGGAAAAAACGGGAATTTTGGGAGGGAAAAAAATTGGAATTTCAGGAGGGGAAAATGGGAATTTCGTGGGGGGAAAATCGGGAATTTCAAGAGGGAGAAATGGGAGTTTTGGGAGGGAAAAAATGGGAATTTTGGGAGGAAAAACCAGGAATTTCCTGAGGGAAAAAAATTGGAATTTTGGGAGGGAAAAAAATTGGAATTTTGGGAGGGAAAAAAATGGGAATTTTGTGAGGGAAAAATGAGAATTTTGGGTGGGAAATTGGGAATTTGGGGGGGAAAAAATGGGAATTTTTTGGGGGAAATTGGGAATTTTGGGAGGGGAAAAATCAGGAATTTTAGGGGGGAAAAAAATGGGAATTTTGGGAGGGAAAAATGGGAATTTTGAGAGGGAAAAACAGGAATTTCAGGAGGAAAAAATAGGGAAATTTTGTGGGGGGAAAAATGAGAATTTTGGGAGGGAAAAATGAGAACTTCAGGAGGGAAAAATGGGAATTTTGTGGTGGGAAAATTGGGAATTTTGTGAGGAAAAAATGGGAATTTTGGGGGGGAAAACCTGGGAATTTTGGAGGGAAAAAATGGGAATTTTGGGAGGGAAAAACAGGAATTTCAGGAGGAAAAATATGGGAATTTTGGGAGGGAAAAATGAGAATTTTGGGAGGGAAAAATGAGAATTTTGGGAGGGAAAAATGAGAATTTTGAGTGAGAAAAACGAGAATTTTGGGTGGAAAAAACGAGATTTTCAAGCAAAAAAAACGGGAATTTCACAGGAAAAAAAAAAAACCCCGGCGATTCCGGGCGCATTTGAAATCTGGGAATGCTGTGAGAATTCCCGGGATTTTGGGTAGAATTCCCTAGAAATTGGGTTTGTGCTTCTTCAGCTCCACCATCAGGTGGTGGATGTTGATGAGGTCGGCTCGGGCCGGCAGCGCTCGCAGCGGGGGCTGCTCCAGAACCTTCTGGAAGCGGTGATAGACCTGGATCAGCTGAGTCAGCGCCGCCTGCAAAAGAAGGAAACACAATTCCCAAATTTTCCCATCTTTTCCTAGTTTTTTCCCATTTTTCCCCATTTTTTTCCGATTTTTTCCCCATTTTTTCCCATTTTTTTTCAGATTTTTTTCAGATTTTTTTCCGATTTTTTTCCGATTTTTTTTCCCATTTTTGTCCCAATTTTTTCCCATTTTTTCCCCTTTTTTTCCCCATTTTTTCCCCACTTTTCCCCCATTTTTTCCATTTTTCCCCCATTTTTTCCCATTTTTTTCCTATTTTTTTCACATTTTTTTCCTATTTTTTTCACATTTTTTCTTATTTTTTTCCTATTTTTTCCCATTTTTGCCCCATTTTTCCCCCATTTTTTCCCCCATTTTTATCCCATTTTTTCCCTCTTTTTTTCCTGTTTTTTCCCATTTTTTCCCCATTTTTTCCCCATTTTTTCCTATTTTTTTCTATTTTTTTCCTGGTTTTTTCTTATTTTTTTTCTTATTTTTTTCCTATTTTTTCCCATTTTTATCCTTCCCATTTTTTCCCCATTTTTTCCCCATTTTTTCCTATTTTTTTCCCTTTTTTTTCCCATTTTTTCCCATTTTTTTCCTATTTCTTTCCTATTTTTTTCACATTTTTTCACATTTTTTCCTATTTTTTCCCCCATTTTTTCCCCATTTTTCCCATTTTTTCCCCTTTTCCCCTGGATCAGCTGAGTCAGCGCCGCCTGCAAAAGAGGGAAACACAATTCCCAAATTTTCCCATCTTTTCCCATTTTTTTCCCATTTTTTTCCCATTTTTTTCCATTTTTTTCAGATTTTTTTCCTATTTTTTTCAGATTTTTTTCCCCATTTTTTCCTATTTTTTCCCATTTTTTTTCCCCATTTTTATCCCATTTTTTCCCTCTTTTTTTCCTGTTTTTTCCCATTTTTTTCCCATTTTTTCCCATTTTTTTCAGATTTTTTCTTATTTTTTTTCTTATTTTTTTCCTATTTTTTTTCCCGTTTTTGCCCCATTTTTTCCCATTTTTCCCCCATTTTTTCCCCCATTTTTCCCCATTTTTATCCCATTTTTTCCTAATTTTTTCCCTCTTTTTTCCTGTTTTTTCCCAATTTTTTCCTAATTTTTTTCTGATTTTTTCCTAATTTTTATCTGATTTTTTCTTTATTTTTTATTTATTTTTCCTGATTTTTTATGATTCTTTTTCCTGATTTTTATCTGATTTTTCCCTGATTTTTTCCTAATTTTTTTCTGATTTTTTCCTGATTTTTTCCCAATTTTTTTCTGGTTTTTTTCCCAATTTTTTTGCCACTCCCCGCGCGTGATCAGCCGCCGCATCTGCGCCGTTCCCAAAATTCCACGTCGTTCCCCTTCCTTCCCAAGATATTCCCACTTTTCCCAGATTTTTCCCAATTTTTCCTGATTTTTTCCCGATTTTTTTCTGATTTTTTTCTGATTTTTTCCCGATTTTTTTCTGATTTTTTTTCGATTTTTTTCTGATTTTTTTCCAAATTTTTTCTGATTTTTTTCTGATTTTTCCCAATTTTTTTCTGACTTTTTTTGCCCCCAAAAAATCCCCAGAAATCCCAAAAAAAAAACCCCAAAGTCCCCCCCCAAAAATCCCAAAAAACCCCCCCAAAATCCCCAAAAAATCCCCAAAAAATCTTAAACAAAACCCAAAAAAATCCCCAAAAAATCCCCAAAAATCCCAAAAAAATCCCAAAAAAATCCCAAAAAAATCCCCCCAAAAAATAAAAAAAAATCCCATTAAAAAAACCCCAAAAAAATCTTTAAAAAATCCCCAAAAAATCCCAAAAAATCCCCCCCAAAATCCCCAAAAAATCCCCAAAAAATCCCCAAAATATCTTAAAAAAATCCCAAAAAATCCCCAAAAAACCCCCAAAAATCCCCCCAAAAAATCCCTAAAAATACCATTAAAAAAACCCAAAAAATCCCCAAAAAATCCCCAAAAATCCCCCAAAAATCCCATTAAAAATCCCAAAAAAAATCTTTAAAAAAACCCCCAAAAAATCCTACAAAAAACCCCCAAAAAATCCCCAAAAATCCCCAAAAAATCTTTAAAAAAAACCCCAAAAAGTCCCAAAACATCCCCAAAAAATCCCAAAAAAACCCCCAAAAAATCCCATTAAAAATCCCAAAAAATCCCCTAAAAATCCCATTAAAAAACCCCAAAAAAATCTTTAAAAAACCCCCAAAAATCCCAAAAAAATCTCAAAAAATCCCCAAAAAATCCCCCAAAAATCTTAAAAAAATCCCCCAAAAATCTTAAAAAAAATCCCCAAAAAATCCCTAAAAAATCCCCAAAAAATCCCCAAAAAAACCCAAAAAATCCCAAAAAAATCCCTAAAAATCCCATTAAAAAACAAAATAATCCCCAAAAAATCTTAAAAAAAAACCCAAAAAATCCCAAAAAAATCCCCCAAAAAATCCCCCCCAAAATCCCCAAAAAATCCCAAAAAAATCCCAAAAAAATCTTTAAAAAAAACCCCAAAAAATCCCCTAAAAATCCCAAAAAAAACCCCAAAAAATCCAAAAAAATCCCCAAAAAATCCCAAAAAATCCCCAAAAATTCCAAAAAAATCCCCCAAAAAATTAAAACCAAAAACCCCTTCCAAATTCCCTGGAAAATCCCATTTTTCCCTGGAATTCCCCGGCTCACCTTGGGCACGAAGAGCACCACGAGGGTGATGTAGGACGAGAAGACGACGGCGAGCGAAGCGAAGGCGAAGGCCGCGTCCTGCTGCGAGCTCAGGATCAGCGTCACCGGCGCCGTGATCAGACACAAAACCTGGAAAATCCGGAATGTTCCGGAATTCTCGGAGATGGGGGGAGGTTCGGGAATTTTTGGGGAATTTTTGGGGATTTTTTGGGAATTTTTTTGGATTTTTTTGGGATTTTTTAAAGATTTTTTTAAGATTTTTTAGGGATTTTTTGGGGAATTTTTTGGGATTTTTGGGAGATTTTTTGGGGATTTTTTTAGCAATTTTTGGGGATTTTTTTAGAATTTTTGGGGAATTTTTGGGGATTTTTTTGGGGATTTTTTAAAGATTTTTTTAACATTTTTTAGGGATTTTTTGGGGAATTTTTTGGGATTTTTGGGGGATTTTTTGGGTATTTTGGGGGGATTTTTTTAGGAATTTTTTAGGATTTTTTGGGGAATTTTTGGGAATTTTTTTTGATTTTTAGGGGTTTTTTTTAGGAATTTTTGGGGATTTTTTTATGATTTTTTTAAGATTTTTTAGGGATTTTTTGGGGAATTTTTGGGAATTTGGATTTTTTTGGGGATTTTTGGGGATTTTTTAAAGATTTTTTAAAGATTTTTTTAGGGATTTTTTGGGGAATTTTTGGGGATTTTTTGGGAATTTTTTTGGGATTTTTTAGGGAATTTTTTTTGATTTTTGGGGGAATTTTTTAGGATTTTTTTAGGATTTTTTTAGGATTTTTGGGGAATTTTTTTTAAGATTTTTTGTGATTTTTTAGAATTTTTTGGGGAATTTTTGGGGATTTTTTTTGATTTTTTAAAGATTTTTTTATGATTTTTTAGGGATTTTTTTGGGATTTTTTGGGGAATTTTTTCAGGATTTTTTGGGGATTTTTTGGGGAATTTTTTCAGGATTTTTTGGGGATTTTTGGGGGATTTTGGGAGATTTTTTTAGGAATTTTAGAGAATTTCCTTTATTATTCCTTGAAAAATTTTCCCGTCATTTTTGGACATTTTTCCCCAAAATTTTTTTACAATTTTTTAAATTTTTGGGGCAATTTTTTCTCATTTATTTTAATTTTTTCCCCATTTTTTAAAAACATTTTGAGACTTTTAAGGAAAAAATATTTGGGAATCCTTGAAAATTTTTTTTTTTACCATTTTCACCATTTTTCCCCCAATTTTTCCCGTAATTTTCTTAATTTTTTGTGACAATTTCTCTCATTAATTTTAATTTTTCCCATTTTTTTTTAAACATTTGGCCGTTTTTCACCCCAATTTTTTCATGGAATTTTTAAACAATTTTTTAAACATTTTTTAGGAATTTTTTCCCCAATTTTTTTCCGGGAATTTTCCCCCTGGAATTCCGGAATTTACCGCCACGTTGTAAATCGCCATTCCCACCGCCCGGTGATCGTTGATTTTTTCCGTGGAAACGCTTTTGGTCTCGTAGGCCAAAAAAATTCCCAACAACAGCAACAACCCCTTGAATCCATAAAAAATCCCTGGAAAAAAAAAAATTGGGAAACAGAGAAAAAAATCAGGAAAACGGAAAAAAAATCGGAATCCCCAAAATTTTTTAGGATAGAGGCGGAAAAATGGGATTGGAACGACCCCGAATCCACCTGAAATTCCTCAAATCCTCTCAAAATCCCCCAAATTCACCCTAAAAATCCCAAATTTTCCTCAAATTTGCACTAAAAATCCCAAACTCACCTTAAAAATTCCAAATTTTCCTGAAATTCCTCCAAATTCACCCTAAAAATCCCAAATTTTCCCCGAATTCGCCCTAAAAATCCTAAATTTTCCTAAATTTCCCCCAAATTCACCTTAAAAATCCCAAATTTTCCCCAAATTCACCCTAAAAATCCCAAAAATTCCCCCAAATTCTCCCAAATTTCCCCTGAAAATCCCAAAAATTCCCCCAATTCACCCTAAAAATCCCAAATTTCTCCCGAATTCGCCCTAAAAATCCCAAATTTTCCCAAATTTCCCCCAAATTCACCCTAAAAATCCCAGATTTTCTCAAATTTCCCCCAAATTTTCCCTGAAAATCCCAAATTTTTCCTTAATTCACCTTAAAAATTCCAAATTTTCCTGAAATCCCCCAAATTCACCCTGAAAATCCCAAAAATTCCCCCAATTCACCCTAAAAATCCCAAATTTTCCCCGAATTTGCCCTAAAAATCCCAAATTTTCCCCAATTTCACCCTAAAAATCCCAAATTTCTCCCAAATTTCCCCTGAAAATCCCAATTTTTTCCTTAAATTCATCCTGAAAATCCCTATTTTTTCCCTAAATTCCTAAATTCACCATAAAATTCCCAAATTTTCCTCCTAATTCACCCTAAAAATCCCAAATTTCCCCCAAATTCTCCCAAATTTCCCCTGAAAATCCCAAATTTTCCCTAAAAATCCCAAATTTCTCCCAAATTTGCCCTGAAAATCCAAAATTTTTCCCTAAATTCACCTTAAAAATTCCAAATTCTCCTGAAATTTCCCCCAAAATCACCCTAAAAATCCCAAATTTTCCCCCAAATTTTCCTTGAAAATCCCAAATTTTCCGCCAAATTTTTCCAGAATTTCCCCCGAATTTTCCCCCAAATTTTCCCCCAAATTTTCCCTAAAATTCCCCGAATTTTCCCTAAAAATCCCAAATTTTTCCCCCAAATTCACCCTGAAAATCCCAAATTTCCCCCAATTTTCCCTAAAATCCCCAAATTTTCCCTAAAATTCCCAAAAATTCCCAAATTTTTCCCAAAATTCCCGGAATTCCCGGAATTCCGCACCGAGCCAGGTGTTCATCTTGGCGGAGCTGCGACCTCCAAATTCACCTTAAAAATCCCAAATTTTCCCCAAAATTCTCCCAAATTTGCCCTGAAAATCCCAAATTTTCCCTAAAAATCCCAACTTTCTCCCAAATTTGCCCTGAAAATCCCAAATTTTTCCCTAAATTCACCTTAAAAACTCAAAATTCTCCTGAAATTTCCCCCAAAATCGCCCTAAAAATCCCAAATTTTCCCCAAATTTCCCCTGAAAATCCCAATTTTTTCCCTAAATTCATCCTGAAAATCCCAAATTTTCCCCCAAATTCACCCTAAAAATCCCAAATTTTCCCCAAAATTTCCCCAGATTTTCCCTAAAATCCCCAAATTTTCCCTAAAATTCCCAAAAATTCCCAAATTTTTCTCGGAATTCCCGGAATTCCGCACCGAGACAGGTGTTCATCTTGGCGGAGCTGAGACCTCCAAATTCACCTTAAAAATCCCAAATTTTCCCCAAAATTTTCCAAGATTTTCCCTAAAATCCCAAATTTTCCCTAAAAATCCCAAATTTCTCCCAAATTTGCCCTAAAAATCCCAATTTTTTCCTAAAATTCACCTTAAAAATTCCGAATTCTCCTGAAATTTCCCCCAAAATCACCCTAAAAATACCAAATTTTCCCCAAATTTTCCCTAAAAATCCCAAATTTTCCCCCAAATTTCCCCCAAATTTTCCCCCAAATTTTCCCTAAAAATCCCAATTTTTTCCCTAAATTAATCCTAAAAATCCCAATTTTCCCGAATTTGCCCTAAAAATCCCAAATTTTCCCCGAATTCACCCTAAAAATCCCAAATTTCTCCCAAATTTCCCCTGAAAATCCCAATTTTTTCCCTAAATTCATTCTAAAAATCCCAATTTTTTCCCTAAATTCACCCTAAAAATCCCAAATTTTCCCCCAAATTCAACCTAAAAATCCCAATTTTTCCCCCAATTTTCCCCAAAATCCCCGAATTTTCCCTAAAATTCCCAAATTTTTCCCGGAATTCCCGGAATTCCGCACCGAGCCAGGTGTTCATCTTGGCGGAGCTGCAGTGCTCGAGCTGGGGCAGGATGGACACGTCCATGTCCGACTTGGGCTCCTCCTTGGTGAATTCCTGGGAAAAAAAACCCGGAATCGAGGCTTGGGAAGGAGTTTTGGGGATTTTTGGGAATTTTTGGGAATTTTTGGGAATTTTTTGGGATTTTTAGGGATTTTTTTTGGGAATTTTTGGGGGATTTTTTAGGGATTATTTTTGATTTTTAGGGATTTTTTTGGGGTGGTTTTGGGAATTTTTAGGGATTTTTGGGGGGAGATTTGTGAATTTTTAGGGATTTTTGGAAGTTTTTTGGGATTTTTGGGGAGAGTTGTGAATTTTTAGGGATTTTTGGGAATTTTTGGGGGAGTTTTAGGAATTTTTAGGGATTTTTTTGGTGAGATTTGTGAATTTTTAGGGATTTTTTTGGGTGGTTTTGGGAAGTTTTAGGAATTTTGGGGGATTTTTGGAGGGATTTGTGAATTTTTAGAGATTTTTGGGAATTTTGGGGGGGGGTTTGTGAATTTTGGGGGGTTTGGGGGCATTTTGGGGGATTTTTTTGAATTTTGGGAGGGGTTTTGTGAATTTTTAGGGATTTTATGAGGATTTTTTGGGTTTTTAGGGATTTGGGGGGGGATTTTGGGGGGTTTTTTAGGGATTTTTGGGGTGGTTTCAGATTTTTTAGGAATTTTTGGGCGAGATTTGGGGGTTTTTATGAATTTTGGGGGAAAATTTTGGGTGTTTGGGGATTTTTTAGGGATTTTTGGGGTGATTTTGTGAATTTTTAGGGATTTTTGGGGTGTTTTGTGAATTTTTAGGGATTTTTCAGAGGAGATTTGTGAATTTTTAGGGATTTTTGGGATTTTTTATGTAGTTTGGGATTTTTAGGGATTTTTGGGGCAAATTTTGGGGTTTTTAGTGATTTTTAGGATTTTTTGGGGGAAGTTTTGTTTTTTTTGGGGAAGTTTTGATCCTTTTTCCATAAATTCTGGAGTTTTTAGGAATTTTTTAGGATTTTTTGGGGAAGTTTCGGGATTATTTATTCACATTTTGGTGAATTTTCATCCTTTTCCCATAAATTTTCCCAAATTTGAACCATTTCAAAGCCAAAACCCCCCCAAAAACTCTGGATGAACCCCAAAACTCCCGGAAAATTTTCCGGAATTTTCCGGAATTCCCGGAATTTTCCGGAATTTTCCGGAATTCCCACCTCGATGGTTCGGTGCAGGGGATCCACGATTTGCCACACGCTCAACGTCACCACGTCCAATCCCACCAGACCCCCCACGGTGGCGTAGAGCTTCCAAGGTTCCAGGCTCTGGAACGACAGAATTCCCGCTCAACGGAAAATTCCGGGAGAATTCCCGGAAATTCCCGGAAATTCCCGGTCACTGGCAGCAAAAATTCGCGGAAATTCCCGGAAATTCCTGGTCGTTGACAGCAAAAATTCGCAGAATTTCTGAGAAATTCCCTGAAATTCCCGGTCATTGATAGCAAGAATTCCCAGTCACCAGAAATTCCTGGAAATTCCCCAAAATTCCCCAAAATTCCTGGTCATTGACACCAAAAATTCCCAGAAATTCCCGGTCATTGATAGCAAAAATTCCCAAAAATTCCCGGAAATTCCCAGAAATTCCCGGTCATTGACAGTGGGAATTCCCAGTCACCGGAAATTCCCAGAAATTCCCCAAAATTCCTGGTCATTGACAGCAGAAATTCCCAGAAATTCCCAGAAATTCCCGGTCATTGACAGTGGGAATTCCCAGTCATCAGAAATTCCTGGAAATTCCCCAAAATTCCCAGAAATTCCCGGTCATTGATATCAAAAATTCCTGGAAATTCCCGGAAATTTCCAGAAATTCCCGGTCATCGACAGTGGGAATTCCCGGTCACCGGAACCGAGGGGAGCGTCCGGATTCCGAAAGAAAACCGGGATTCCGATGGAAAACCGGGATCCCAACACCCAAATCCCAACAAATCACACCCAGATCCCAACAAAAAACCGGGATTTCGACGGAAAAACCGGATCCAAATGGAAAACCGGGATCCTGATGGAAATCTTGGATCCCAACACCCAAATCCCAACAAATCACACCCAAATTCCGATGGAAAACTGGGATCTGAACACCCAAATTCCAACAAATCCCACCCAGATCCCGAAAAAAAACCGGGATCCCAATTCCCAATTCCCACTCAGGAATTCCCGCATTTTTCCTGAGAAAATTCCCGGGATTTCCTCGCCTTCCTCTTCTCCTTCTTGTCGTCCTTCTTGGTGAACACCAGATCCCAACCCAACCAACCCAGATCCCGACGGAAAACCGGGATTCCGATGGAAAACCTGGATCCCAACACCCAAATCCCAATAAATCCCAACCAGGTCCCAACGGAAAACCGGGATCCCAATGGAAAACTGGGAATCCTGATGGAAAACCGGGATCCCAACACCCAAATCCCAACAAATCACACCCAGATCCCAACAAATCACATCCAGATTCCGATGGAAAACTGGGATCCCAACAGAAAATCGGGATCCCAATGGAAAACCGGGATCCCAACACCCAAATCCCAACAAAAAACCGGGATTTCAACGGAAAACCGGGATCCCAACACCCAAATCCCAATAAATCACACCCAGATTCCGATTGAAAACCTGGATCCCAATGGAAAACCGGGATCCCAATGGAAAACCGGGATCCCAAACACCCAAATCCCAATGGAAAACCTGGATCCCAACAGAAAACTGGGATTCCAATGGAAAACTGGGATCCCAAACACCCAAATCCCAATAAATAACACCCAAATTCCAATGGAAAACCTGGATCCCAATGGAAAACCTGGATCCCAACCACTCAAATCCCAGAAAATCACACCCAGATCCTGAAAAAAAATGGGATCCCAATGGAAAACCCGGATCCAAATGGAAAACCGGGATCCTGATGGAAATCTTGGATCCCAACACCCAAATCCCAACAAATCACACCCAAATTCCTATGGAAAACTGGGATCTGAACACCCAAATTCCAACAAATCCCACCCAGATCCTGAAAAAAAACCGGGATCCCAATTCCCAATTCCCACTCAGGAATTCCCGCATTTTTCCTGAGAAAATTCCCGGGATTTCCTCGCCTTCCTCTTCTCCTTCTTGTCGTCCTTCTTGGTGAACACGGTGTGCACCCACCAGATCTTGGTGAACATGCTGCCGTAGGCCAGGCTGAATCCCAATCCCAACAGCCACAACCGCGCCTGGAAAACACCGGAATTCTCGGAATTCCCGCCGGAATTTTCCCCTTCCCGCCCTTCCCGTTCCAGGGGTTTTTTTTCCCGGTTTTTTTCCGGGTGGTTTTTGGTGGTTCCTCCGGGAATTTGGGGTCTGGTTTTGGGGGTTGGATCGGTTGGGTTGAGTTTGTTCCGATTGTTCCGACTGTTCCGACTGTTCCCAGCCCTTTCTGCTCCATTTATTCCCATTCCTGGTTGGATTTCCGACTGTTCCCATCCCATTTTCCCCCATTTCCCCCCATTTTCCCCCATTTTTCCCCATTTTTCCCCAATTTCCCCCCATTTTTCCCCATTTTCCCCCATTTTCCCCCATTCCAATCCCATATTTTCCCCATTTTTCCCCATTTTCCCCATTTTTCCCCATTTTCCCCCATTCCAATCCCATTTTTCCCCCATTTTTCCCATTTTTTCCCATTTTCCCTCATTTTTCCTGATTTTCCCCATTCCAATCCCATTTTCCCCCATTCCAATCCCATTTTTCCCCCATTTTCCCCATTTTTTCCCATTTTCCCTCATTTTTCCTGATTTTCCCCATTCCAATCCCATTTTTCCCCATTTTCCCCATTTTTTCCCATTTTCCCTCATTTTTCCTGATTTTCCCCATTCCAATCCCATTTTTCCCCATTCCAATCCCATTTTTCCCAATTTTTCCCCAATTTTCCCCATTTTCCCCATTTTTCCCCATTTTTCCTCATTTTCCCCCATTCCAATCCCATTTTTCCCCATTTTCCCCATTTTTCCCCCATTTTTCCCCCATTTTTCCCCATTTTTCCCCCATTTTCCCCAATTTTCCCCCATTTTTCCCCCATTTTTCCCCATTTTCCCCCATTCTAATCCCATTTTTTCCCAATTTTTCCCCATTTTCCCCCATTTTCCCCCATTCCAATCCCATTTTTCCCCCATTTTTTCCCATTTTCCCCATTTTTCCCCATTTTCCCCCATTCCAATCCCATTTTTCCCCCATTTTCCCAATTTTCCCCCATTTTTCCCCATTTTTCCCCATTCTAATCCCATTTTTTCCCAATTTTTCCCCATTTTCCCCCATTTTTCCCCATTTTTCCCCATTCCAATCCCATTTTTTCCCCATTTTTTCCCATTTTCCCTCATTTTTCCTGATTTTCCCCATTCCAATCCCATTTTTCCCCATTCCAATCCCATTTTCCCCCCATTTTTCCCAATTTTTCCCCATTTTCCCCCTCCCCACCTGGCACACGAACGGGAACATTCCGGGTCCGATGTGATATCCGTCCAATCCCAACGGAAAAACGGCGGCGAGCGCGAGTGTGCATCCCACGGCCGTCATATTGTTCAGGTAGGGCTGGGAATTCTGGATGTACCTGGAAAAAAAAATCCGGGAATGACGGAATTTCCCTCCTCCCCAAGGAAAAAACGGGAAAATCCCCATTTTGGAAGCGATTTTTCCCGTTTTTTCCAAGTTTTCCCAGATTTTTTCCCCCTCGTTTGTTGAAGTTCTTCCCAGATTTTCCCAATTTTTTCCCAGATTTTCCCAATTTTTTCCCAGGTTTTCCCAATTTTTTCCCAGGTTTTCCCAATTTTTCCCAGGTTTTCCCAATTTTTCCCAATTTTTCCCAATTTTTTCCTGGTTTTTACCATTTTTCCTCCTTTTTTCCCCAAATTCTTCCCATTTTTTCCCATTTTTTTCCTGGTTTTCCCCATTTTCCCTCCTTTTTTTCCTGGTTTTCCCAGGTTTTCCCAGATTTTCCCAATTTTTCCCAGGTTTTCCCAATTTTTTCCTGGTTTTTACCGTTTTCCCTCCTTTTTTTCCCTGTTTTTCCCATTTTTTTCTGCTTTTTCCCATTTTTTCCCAGCTTTTCCCAATTTTTTCCTGTTTTTCACCATTTTCCCTCATTTTTTCCCTGTTTTTCCCAATTTTCCCAGGTTTTCCCTGGTTTTTCCCCAATTTTTCCCCAATTTTTCCAGGTTTTTTCATTTTTCCCCATTAAACCCCTAAAAAATCGGGATTTTTTTCACTTAAACCCCCAAAATTCAGATTTTTTTTCACTTAATCCCCCCAAATTCAGGATTTTTTCACTTAAACCCCTAAAAATTGAGATTTTTTCACTTAAACCACTAAAAATTGAGATTTTTCCACTTAAACCCCTAAAAATTGAGATTTTTTTCACTTAAACCCCTAAAAAATCAGATTTTTTTTCACTAAAACCCCTAAAAATCCGGGATTTTTTCCCTCCAACCACCCAAAATCCCCGGAATTTTTGGGAATTTGATGGGAATTCCTGGGAAATCTTGGGAATTCCGGGAATTTCCCCACCTCACGTGCCCGTTGTAGATGTTGAAAGCCAAACAAACGACGGCCAGGACGATTCCCAACGACGCCAACACCGAGACGGAAATGAACAATTTTTGGGAAAGGAACCGGAACGTTGTGATCACCTTGGTGTAATCGGCCGGAGGGGACCCCCCTGGGCACAAAAATTGGGACAAATCCCCAAAAAAAATCAGGAATTTTGGAAAATCCGGGAGGAATTTCAGCGATTTTCCCCCGTTTTTTATCGTTTTTTCCCACATTTTCCCCATTTTTCATTTGCTTTTTATTCCCCCTCCCCTGTTTCTCCCAGTTTTTCCCATTTTTTTCCAATATTCTCCCATTTTTCCCAATTTTTCCCCATTTTTCCCCCAGTTTTTCCCCATTTTTCCATTTTTCCCCCAGTTTTCCCCATTTTTTCCATTTTTCCCATATTTTTCCCATTTTTTTCCCAGTTTTTCCCCAATTTTTCCCAGTTTTTCCCATTTTTTCCCATTTTTCCCAGTTTTTTCCCATTTTCCCCCCAGTTTCTCACATTTTTTCCCATTTTTCCCAGTTTTTCCCAGTTTTTTTCGCAGTTTTCCACCAGTTTTTCCCAAGTTTTTCCCAGTTTTCCCAATTTCTCACATTTTTTCCCATTTTTTTCCCATTTTCCCACATTTTTCCCAGTTTTTCCCATTTTCCCCCTTTTTTCCCCATTTTTTCCCATTCCCATGTTGTTTCTTCCCATTGTTTTTACCATTGTTTTTCCCAATTTTCCCTTTGTTGTTTTTTCCCATTGTTTTTCCCAATTTTCCCATTTTCCCATTGTTTTTCCTGTTGTTTTTCCCGTTGTTTTTTCCCTTTTTTCCCAATTTTCCCATTGTTTTTCCCATTGTTTTTCCCCATTTTTCCCATTGTTTTTTCCCATTGTTCTTTCTCATTGTTTTTCCCATTGTTTTTCCTGTTGTTTTTTCCCCATTTTTCCCATTTTTTCCACATTTTTCCCGTTGTTGTTTTTCCCGTTGTTGTTTTTCCCGTTGTTTTTCCCATTGTTTTTTCCCATTTTTCCCATTTTTTCCCCCATTTTTCCCATTTTTTTCCCCATTTTTCCCATTGTTTTTTTCCCATTGTTGTTTTTTCCCATTGTTGTTTTTCCCATTGTTTTTCCCGTTGTTTTTTCCCATTTTCCCCATTTTTTTCCCCATTTTTCCCATTTTTTCCCCATTTTTCCCATTTTTTTCCCCATTTTTCTCCCATTGTTGTTTTTCCCGTTGTTGTTTTTCCCATTGTTGTTCCCGTTGTTTTTCCCGTTGTTTTTTCCCATTTTTCCCATTTTTTTCCCCATTTTTCCCGTTGTTGTTTTTTCCCGTTGTTTTTTCCCATTTTTTCCCCCATTTTCCCCATTTTTCCCCCATTTTTCCCGTTGTTGTTTTTTCCCATTGTTTTTCCCATTGTTTTTTCCCATTTTCCCATTTTTTTCCCCATTTTTCCCATTGTTGTTTTTCCCATTTTTCCCATTGTTTTTTCCCATTTTTCCCATTTTTCCCATTTTTCCCATTGTTGTTTTTCCCGTTGTTTTTTCCCGTTGTTTTTTTTCCGGCTGTTGTTGTTTCTCCGGCTGTTCCTCACCGATCCATTTGTCGTTGTTGTACCAGGACAGGTTGTCCTTGGTGCTGTCGTAGTACCCGATCTTCTTGTACACCCCACCTGCGGCACGGGGGACAACGGACGGGTGACACCTTGGGGACGGGTGACACCTTGGGGACAGGTGACACCAGGACAGGTGACACCTTGAGGACAGGTGACACCTTGGGGACACCAGGACAGGTGACACCAGGACAGGTGACACCTTGGAGACAGGTGACACCAGGACAGGTGACAATGGACAGGTGACAAGGGACAGGAGACACCAGGACGGGTGACACCTTGGGGACAGGTGACAATGGACAGGTGACACCTTGGGGACACCAAGACAGGTGACAATGGGGCAGGTGACACTGGCACAGGTGACACCTTGGAAACAGGTGACAATGGACAGGTGACAATGGACAGGTGACAATGGACAGGTGACACCTTGGGGACACCAGGACAGGTGACACCAGGACAGGTGACACCTTGAGGACAGGTGACACCTTGGGGACACCAGGACAGGTGACACTGGGACAGGTGACAATGGACAGGTGACACCTTGGGGACAGGTGACACCTTGCAGACAGGTGACAATGGACAGGTGACAAGGGACAGGAGACACCTTGGGGACACCAAGACAGGTGACAATGGACAGGAGACACCAGGACAGGTGACACCTTGGGGACAATGGGCAGGTGACACTTGAGGACATCAGGACAGGTGACACCGGCACAGGTGACACCTTGGGGACACCGGGACGGGTGACACCGGCACGGGTGACACCTTGGGGACACCAAGACAGGTGACAATGGACAGGAGACACCAGGACTGGTGACAAGGGACGGGTGACATTGGCACGGGTGACACCTTGGGGACAGGTGACACCTTGGGGACAGGTGACACCTTGGGGACAGGTGACACCGGCACGGGTGACACCTTGGGGACAATGGACAGGTGACACTTGAGGACATCAGGACAGGTGACACTGGCACGGGTGACACCTTGGGGACAGGTGACACCTTGGGGACAGGTGACACTGGGACAGGTGACCCAGGACAGGTGACAATGGACAGGTGACACCTTGGGGACACCAGGACAGGTGACACCAGGACAGGCAACAATGGACAGGTGACACCGGGACAGGTGACAATGGACAGGTGACACTGGCACAGGTGACACCTTGAGGACAGCAGCACAGGTGACAATGGACAGGTGACACCAGGGGGTGGCACCGGTGGCACTTGAGGTCATCCATGGGTGGTGGAGCCAGAGGGCGTTGGTGTCACCCAAAGGTCCCTGAATGTCACCCAAAGGTCCTTGAAGGTCCCTCAATATCACCCAAAGGTCCCTCAGTGTCACCTGAAGGTCCCTCAAGGTCACCCAAAGGTCCTTGAAGGTCCCTCAATGTCACCCAAAGGTCCCTCAGTGTCACCTGAAGGTCTCTCAGTGTCACCCAAAGGTCCCTCAGTGTCACCCAAAGGTCCCTGAAGGTCCCTCAGTGTCACCCAAAGGTCCCTCAATGTCCAATTGTCCTTGAAGGTCCCTCAGTGTCACCCAAAGGTCCCTCAATGTCCAATTGTCCTTGAAGGTCCCTCAGTGTCACCCAAAGGTCCCTCAAGGTCACCCAAAGGTCCTTCAATGTCACCCAAAGGTCCCTGAAGGTCCCTCAGCATCACCTGAAGGTCCCTCAAGGTCACCCAAAGGTCCTTGAAGGTCCCTCAATGTCACCCAAAGGTCCCGCAGTGTCACCTGAAGGTCCCTCAGTGTCACCCAAAGGTCCCTCAAGGTCACCGAAAGGTCCTTCAGTGTCACCCAAAGGTCCCTGAAGGTCCCTCAATGTCACCCAAAGGTCCCTCACTGTCACCTGAATGTCACCTGAAGGTCCCTCAGCATCACCTGAAGGTCCCTCAAGGTCACCCAAAGGTCCCTGAAGGTCCCTCAGTGTCACCCAAAGGTCCCTCACTGTCATCTGAATGTCACCTGAAGGTCTCAGTGTCACCCGAAGGTCCCTGAATGTCACCTGAAGGTCCCTCAGCGTCACCCACCGTTGTCCCCCGCTGTCCCCTCACCTTGGAGCTGCTCGATGAGGGTCCAGGCCATGCGGGAGCCGCTGGCGTCGAACACCACGTGACCCTGGTGGGGACACGGGGACGGCGTTGGGGACACCCTTGGTGGCACCTCCACCCACAGGGGACTCTTGGTGGCACCTCAATGTCCCCTCCAACCACAAATGACTTTTGGAGCCACCCTTGAGGTCACCTCCACCCAAGGACAAATTCTGGTGACACTTTTGGTGTCACCTCCACCCACAGCTGGATCTTGGTGACACTTTTGATGTCACCTCCACCCAAGGACAAATTCTGGTGACACTTTTGGTGTCACCTCCACCCAAAGATGAATTTTGATGTCACATTTGACATCACCTCCACCCTCAGCTGGATTCTGGTGTCACTTTTGATGTCCCCTCCACCCACAGCTGGATTCTGGTGACACTTTTGGCGTCACCTCCACCCACAGCTGGATCTTGGTGTCACCTTTGGTGTCACCTCCACCCAAAAATGACTTTTGGGGCCACCTTTGAGGTCCCCTCCACCCACAGCTGGATCTTGGTGTCACCTTTGATGTCCCCTCCACCCACAGCTGGATTCTGGTGACACTTTTGGCGTCACCTCCACCCAAAAATGACTTTTGGTGTCACCTTTGATGTCACCTCCACCCAAGGACAAATTCTGGTGACACTTTTGATGTCCCCTCCACCCAAAAATGACTTTTGGTGACACTTTTGGCGTCACCTCCACCCACAGCTGGATCTTGGTGACACTTTTGGCGTCCCCTCCACCCTCAGCTGGATCTTGGTGTCACCTTTGACGTCACCTCCACCCAAAAATGACTTTTGGTGCCACCCTTGATGTCACCTCCACCCAAGGACAAATTCTGGTGACACTTTTGATGTCCCCTCCACCCAAAAATGACTTTTGGTGACACTTTTGGTGTCACCTCCACCCACAGCTGGATTCTGGTGACACTTTTGGTGTCCCCTCCACCCAAAAATGACTTTTGGGGCCACCCTTGAGGTCACCTCCACCCAAGGACAAATTCTGGTGACACTTTTGATGTCACCTCCACCCACAGCTGGATCTTGGTGTCACCTTTGATGTCACCTCCACCCACAGCTGGATCTTGGTGTCACCTTTGACGTCACCTCCACCCAAAAATGACTTTTGGTGACACTTTTGATGTCACCTCCACCCACAGCTGGATCTTGGTGTCACCTTTGATGTCACCTCCACCCAAAAATGACTTTTGGGGTCACCTTTGATGTCACCTCCACCCACAGCTGGATTCTGGTGACACTTTTGGTGTCACCTCCACCCACAGCTGGATTCTGGTGACACTTTTGATGTCACCTCCACCCACAGCTGGATTCTGCTGACAACGTCCACCCACCGAGACGCCCTCGAAGGCCGAGGAGTTGAGGGCCCGGTAGATCTCGTCGGTGATGTTCTTGTTGTTGTAGTTGAAGTCCTCCAACCTCAAACCCTTCTTGACCAACTCTTGGGACGTCTTGTTGAGGGCCAAGGCCAAGGCCCAGATGGCGTCGTAGGCCAGAGGAGCCTCCTGGAACCCCCCGGTCTCCTCCGGGTTCTTCCCCAGCCTCTTCTGGAGCTTCTCGATGAACTCTTGGGACGTCTGGTGGACGACACCCAACGGTCACCCAGAGGTTGGGTTGGAGACCACTCAAAGTTGACCCAAAGTTGGGTTGGAGACCACCCAAGGTTGACCCAAAATTGACCCAAAGTTGACCCAAAGTTGGGTTGGAGACCACCCAAGGTTGACCCAAAATTGACCCAAAGTTGGGTTGGAGACCACCCAAGGTTGACCCAAAATTGACCCAAAATTGACCCAAAGTTGGGTTGGAGACCACCCAAGGTTGACCAAGAATTGACCCAAAGTTGGGTTGGAGACCACCCAAGGTTGACCCAAGGTTTGGGTTGGAGACCACCCAAAGTTGACCCAAAGTTGGGTTGGAGACCACCCAAGGTTGACCGAAAATTGACCTAAAATTGACCCAAAGTTGGGTTGGAGACCACCCAAGGTTGACCCAAGGTTTGGAGACCACCCAAAATTGACCCAAAGTTGACCCAAGGTTTGGTTTGGAGACCACCCAAGGTTGACCCAAGGTTGACCCAAGGTTGACCCAAGGTTTGGAGACCACCCAAGGTTGACCCAAGGTTTGGAGACCACCCAAGGTTGACCCAAGGTTGACCCAAGGTTTGGAGACCACCCAAAGTTGACCCAAAGTTGTCTTGGCCACCACCCAAGGTTGGGTTGGAGACCACCCAACGTTGACCCAAGGTTTGGAGACCACCCAAGGTTGACCCAAAGTGAGGTTGTAGACCACCCAAGGTTGGGTTGGAGACCACCCAAGGTTGACCCAAGGTTGACCCAAGGTTTGGAGACCACCCAAAGTTGGGCTGGAGACCACCCAAGGTTGACCCAAGGTTGACCCAAGGTTTGGAGACCACCCAAAGTTGACCCAAAGTTGGGTTGGAGACCACCCAAAGTTGACCCAAAGTTGTCTTGGCCACCACCCAAGGTTGACCCAACGCTTGTCTCAGCTGACCCCTCCCAGTTCTCCCAGTTCTCCCAGTACCATGTTGGAGATGCTGCGGGTGTTCTCCGGGTTGAGCATGACGATCTCCGTGGTGACGTGGCCTTCAACGGCCTCGGCCATCTCGGCCTCGGTGCAGTTGATGGCCGGGTCCTTGATGCGGAACCAGTTGTCCGCGTACCAACCAATCAGGAACCAGACGTACTTCTTGCCGTAGAGCTTCTCCTTGTAGACCTGGAAGGGTGGGGAGATCCGAGATCCGTCATGGGAATCCGTCTGTTGGTCTTCATCGGTGGTCCATCAGTATTGATCCATCATCATCATCATCATCATCATCTCCATCCATCCATCCATGATCCATCAATTCCCACCATTGATCCATCATCATCATCATCATCATCATCATCATCATCATCATCATCATCATCATCCATCCATGATCCATCAGTATTGATCCATCATCGTCATTGTCATCATCATCATCTCCATCCATCTCCATCCATGATCCATCAATTCCCACCATTGATCCATCATCATCATCATCATCATCATCATCATCATCATCATCATCATCATCATCATCATCATCATCATCATCATCCATCCATGATCCATCAGTATTGATCCATCATCGTCATTGTCACCATCATCATCTCCATCCATCTCCATCCATGATCCATCAATTCCCACCATTGATCCATCATCATCATCATCATCATCATCATCATCATCATCATCATCATCATCATCATCATCATCTCCATCCATCTCCATCCATCCATGATCCATCAATTCCCACCACTGATCCACCATTGATCCATCACCATCATCATCATCTCCATCCATCCATGATCCATCAATTCCTACCATTGATCCATCATCATCACCATCATCATCATCGATCTCCATCCATGATCCATCAATTCCCACCACTGATCCGTCATCATTGATCCATCATCATCATCATCATCATCATCCATCCATCCATCCATGATCCATCATCATTGATCCATCATCTTCATCATCACCATCATCCATCTCCATCCATCCATGATCCATCAGTATTGATCCATCATCATCATTGTCATCATCATCATCACCATCCATCTCCATCCATCCATCCATGATTCATCAATTCCCACCACTGGTCCACCATTGATCCATCACCATCATCATCTCCATCCATCCATGATCCACCAATTCCCACCACTGATCCATCATCATTGATCCATCATCATCATCATCATCATCATCATCATCATCATCATCATCATCATCATCATCATCATCATCCATCCATCCATCCATGATCCATCAATTCCCACCACTGATCCATCATCATTGATCCATCACCTTCATCATCATCATCATCATCATCATCACCATCATCATCATCATCATCATCATCATCATCATCTCCATCCATCCATGATCCCTCAGTTCCCACCACTGATCCACCATTGATCCATCACCATCATCATCATCATCTCCATCCATCCGTGATCCATCAGTTCCCACCATGGATCTATCACCATCATCATCATCATCATCATCATCATCATCATCTCCATCCATCTCCATCCATCCGTGATCCATCCGTGATCCATCAATTCCCACCATGGATCCATCACCATCATCATCACCACCATCATCATCATCATCTCCATCCATCCATGATCCATCACTTCCCACCACTGATCCACCATCATTGATCCATCATCATTGATCCATCACCTTCATCATCATCATCATCATCATCATCATCATCATCATCATCTCCATCCATCCATGATCCATCACTTCCCACCACTGATCCACCATGGATCCATCATCACCATCATCTCCATCCATCCATCCATGATCCATCACTTCCCACCATTGATCCATCACCATCATCATCATCATCTCCATCCATCCATGATCCATCACTTCCCACCACTGATCCATCATCACTGATCCATCACCTTCATCATCATCATCATCATCACCATCATCACCATCATCTCCATCCATCCGTGATCCATCAATTCCCACCGTTCCCACCTCACAGAAGACCTTCCTCGCCTCGGTCTCGTAGAAGAGCCCCACGATGATCCGGGCGTCCTGGCGCTGCGGGATTGGACGGCTCGTTAAGCCACGCCCACCTCATTTGCATAATTACATGTCCACCTCCCACCGCTTTGGCCGTTCCTGGTTGACCACGATGGATTTTTGGGGGTCCACCATGGTTGGGGAGGGGTTTGAGGGTGGGGTTGGACCTCAGGGTGGTCCTGAAGGTGGGGTTGGACCTCAGGGTTGGACCTCAGGGAGGTCCCATGGGTGGGGTTGGACCTCAGGGTGGTCCCATGGGTGGGATTGGACCTCAGGGGGGTCCTGAAGGTGGGGTTGGACCTCGGGGTGGTCCCATGGGTGGGGTTGGACCTCAGGGGGGTCCTGAAGGTGGGGTTGGACCTTGGGGTGGTCCTGAAGGTGGGGGTTGGACCTCAGGGTGGTTCTGAAGATGGGGTTGGACCTCAGGGTGGTCCTGAAGATGGGTTGGACCTCAGGGGCTCCCATGGGTGGGGTTGGACCTGGGGTGGTCCTGAAGATGGGTTGGACCTTGGGGTGGTCCCTGAAGGTGGGATTGGACCTCAGGGTGGGGGTCGAGGTCTCACCTTGAGGTTCCGGACGGGCGCGGCCGGGTCAGAGAAGAAACTCTGGCGGAAGGTGATCTCCAAGCCGGCCTCCTTCACCCGCTGGTCGAGGTCATCCAGGGTCTGGTGAGGACCAAAAATGGGTTTGGAGACACCAAAAATGGGGTTGAAGACACCAAAAATGAGGTTGGAGACACCAAAAATGGGGTTGAGGAGACCAAAAATGGGGTCAGAGACACCAAAAAATGGGGTTTGGAGACACCAAAAATGGGGTTGAGGAGATCAAAAATGGGTTTGGAGACACCAAAAATGGAGCTGAGGAGACCAAAAATGGAGTTGGAGACACCAAAAATGGAGTTGAGGAGACCAAAAATGGGTTTGAGGAGACCAAAAATAGAATTGAGAAGATCAAAAATGGGGTTGAGAAGACCAAAAATGGGTTTGAGGACACCAAAAATGGGTTTGGAGACACCAAAATGGAGTTGAGGAGACCAAAAATGGGGTTGAGGACACCAAAAATGGGGTTGAGGAGACCAAAAATGGGTTTGGAGACACCAAAAATGGGGTTGAGGAGACCAAAAATGGGGTTGGAGACACCAAAAATGGGTTGAGGAGACCAAAAATGAGGTTTGGAGACACCAAAAATGGGATTTGGGAATTTTGATGGAATTTTTGGAGAATTTTGATGGAATTTTTGGAGAATTTTGATGGAATTTTTGGAATTCTGATGGAATTTTTTGGGAATTCTGATAGAATTTTTGTGGAATTCTGATGGAATTTTGGAGAATTTTGATGGAATTTTTAGGGAATTCCAAGAGAAATTTTTGTGGAATTCCACCAGAATTTATTGAGAAATTCCAACAGAATTTTTTATGGAATTCCAATGGAATTTTTTTTGGGAATTCTGATGGAATTTTTTTGGAATACCGATGGAATTTTTGGGCAATTTCGATTGAATTTTTCAAGGAATTCCAACAGAATTTTTTGTGGAATCCCGATGGAATTTTCAGAGAATTCCAATGGAATTTTTCCCAGAATTCCACCAGAATTTTTTTGGGAATTCCAACACAATTTTTTTGGGAATTCCAATGGAATTTTTGGGGGAATTTTGATGGAATTCTTGTGGAATTCCAATGGATTTTTTTTAGGGAATTCCCAATGGGATTTTTCAAGGAATTCCAACAGAATTTTTAGGGAATTCTGATGGAATTTTTTGGGAATTCCAATGGAATTTTTTCCCAGAATTCCACCAGAATTTTTTTTGGCAATTCCACCACAATTTTGAAGAATTCCACAAGAATTTTTTATGGAATTCCACCGGAATTTTTTATAGAATTCCAATGGAATTTTTTGGGGAATTCTGATGGAATTCTTGTGGAATTCCAATGGGATTTTTCAAGGAAATTCCAACAGAATTTTTAGGGAATTCCAACAGAATTTTTTGGGAATTCTGATGGAATTTTCAGGGAATTCCCGACAGAATTTTTGTGGAATCCCGATGGAATTTTTTGGGAATTCCAATGGATTTTTTTGGGGAATTCTGATGGAATTTTCAGGGAATTCCGACAGAATTTTTTGTGGAATCCCAATGGAATTTTTTGGGAATTCCAATGGAATTTTTTAGGGAATTCCACCACAATTTCGAACAATTCCACCAGAACTTTTTTACAGAATTCCACCGGAATTTTTCCGCCCAATCCCACCGCAATTTTTTCCCGGGAATTCCCCCAGAATTTCGGGAATTTTTTCCCCGGGAATCCCTACCGAGGTGAAGACCTCCGTGGTCTGCTGGATGGTGGCGATCTTGGGTCCAGCCCCACTTCTTGAAGAGCTGAACCCCGCGTCGGGTTGTGGAGCGTGGCCGACGGATGAGTCCGGAAAAAAGTCGGGAATCGCTGCCGGTTGGAAAGGGCCGGAGAGCTGGAGCCGTAGGAAAGCTGGGAATTCCCGGGAAAAAGGCGTCGGTGGAAGGGTTCCGGAAGGTTCTTGGGGGGGGAATTTCGGGGATTTTGGGATGGGAATTTGGGAATTTTGGGAATTTTGGGAATTGTTGGGATTTGTGGGGATTTTGGGGGTTTGGGGATGGAATTTTGGGAATTTGGGGATGGGAATTGTGGGGATTTTGGGAATTGTGGGGATTTGGGGGTTTGGGAATGGGAATTTTGGGAATTTGGGGATGGGAATTGAGGGAATTTGGGGGATTTTGGGAATTTGGGAATGGGGATGGGGATTGTGGGAATTCTGGGGATGGGGATTGTGGGAATTTTGGATTTTGGGAATTTGGGAATGGGAAATGAGGGAATTTTGGGAATTTGGGGGTTTGGGAATGGGAATTTTGGGAATTTGGGGATGGGAATTGTGGGAATTGTGGGAATTGTGGAATTGTGGGAATTTTGGGAATGGGGATGGGAATTGTGGGAATTGTGGGAATTTGGGATATGGGGATGGGAATTGTGGGAATTTTGGGAATTTGGGAATGGGAAATGAGGGAATTTCCGGGATTTGGGGTTTTGGGAATGGGAATTTTGGGAATTGTGGAATTGTGGGAATTTGGGAATGGGAAATGAGGGAATTTTGGAGATTTGGGGGATTTTGGGGATGGGGATTGTGGGACATTGTGGGGATTTTGGGAATTTGGGAATGGGAAATTGGGGGTTTGGGAATGGGAATTTGGGGGAATTTGGAATTTTGGGAATGGGAATTGTGGGAATTGTTGGGATTTGGGGGTTTGGGGATGGGAATTTTGGGAATTTGGGGGTTTGGGAATGGGAATTGTGGGAATTGTGGGAATTTTGGGAATTTGGGAATGGGAATTTCGTGGATTTGGGGGTTTGGGATTGGGATTGTGGGAGATTGTGGGATTTGTGGGGTTTTGGAATTTGGGAATGGGAAATTGGGGGTTTGGGATTGGGAATTTGGGGAATTTGGGAATTTTGGGAATGGGAATTGTGGGGATTTTGGGAATTTGGGGATTGGGAATTGTGGGAATTGTGGGAATTTTGGGAATGGGAATTGTGGGTATTGTTGGGATTTGGGAGTTTGGGGGACAGGAATTTTGGGAATTTGGGGGTTTGGGAATGGGAATTGTGGGAATGGGAATTGTGGGAATTTGGGAATGGGAATTGTGGGAATTTTGGGGATGCGAATTGTGGGAATGGGGATGGGAATTGTGGGAATTTCGGGGATTTTGGGGATGGGAATTGTGGGAATTGTGGGAATTTTGGGAATTTGGGAACGGGAAATGAGGGAATTTCGGGGATTTGGGGGTTTGGGAATGGGAATTGTGGGAATTGTGGGAATTGTGGGAATTGTGGGAATTTTGGGACTTTGGGAACGGGAAATGAGGGAATTTCGGGGATTTGGGGTTTGGGAATGGGAATTTTGGATTTTGGGAATTTGGGAATTTGGGAATGGAATTTTGGGAATTTGGGAATGGGGATGGGAATTGTGGGAATTTTGGGAATGGGAATTGTGGGAATTGTGGGGATTTTGGGAATTTGAGAATGGGAAATTGGGGGTTTGGGAATGGGAATTTGGGGAATTTGGGAATTTTGGGATGGGAATTGTGGGAATTGTGGGAATTTTGGGAATGGGAATTGTGGGAATTGTTGGGATTTGGGAGTTTGGGGACAGGAATTTTGGGAATTTGGGGGTTTGGAATGGAATTGTGGGAATGGGAATTGTGGGAATTGGAATGGAATTGTGGGAATTGTGGGAATTTGGGAATGGGAATTGTGGGAATTGTGGGGATTTGGGAATTGGGAATGGGGATGGGGATTGTGGGAATTTTGGGATTTTGGGAATTTGGGAATGGGAAATGAGGGAATTTCGGGGATTTGGGGTTTTGGGGAACGGGAATTTTTGGGGATTGGGAATGAGAATTTGGGGGTTTGGGAATTGTGGGAATTTGGGAATTGTGGGAATCTTGGGAACGGGAAATGAGGGAATTTCGGGGATTTGGGGAATTTTGGGGATGGGAATTTTGGGAATTTGGGAATGGGGATGGGAATTGTGGGAATTGTGGGAATTTTGGGAATTTGGGAATGGGAAATGAGGGAATTTGGAGATTTCGGGTTTTGGGAATGGGAATTTTGGGAATTTGGGGGTTTGGGAATGGGAATTTTTGGGGATTGGGAATGAGAATTTGGGGGTTTGGGAATTGTGGGAATTGTGGGAATTTGGGAATGGGAAATGAGGAAATTTCGGGGGATTTGGGGAATTTTGGGGATGGGAATTTGGGGGTTTGGGATGGGATTTGTGGGAATTGGGGAATTTTGGGAATGGGAATTGTGGGGATTTGGGGGTTTGGGAATTGAGGGAATTGTGGGAAATGTGGGATTGCGGGAATTTTGGGAATTTTGGGAATTGTGAGGATGGGGGGTGACGGGAACAACCTGGGAGTGACGGGAATGGCCTCGGAGTGCTGGGAATGGTCTGGAGTGTCAGGAAAAATCTGGGAATGGTCTGGGAGCGATGGAACAACCGGGGTAAAACGACCTGGGAGTGACAGGAAAAATCTGGGAACAGCTGGGAAAAACTGGGAATAACAGGCTGAGAGGGACGGGAATGCCCCTGGGAATGATGGGGGAAAAAAATTTGGGAGTGGAAACCTGGGAATGATCCCAGAAAAATTCCCAATAAAATCCCGGAAATTAAAAAAAAAAACTCCCCAAAATAATTTGAAATAGAAATTTTAAAAATCCCCCCAAAATGAAGAAAATTCCTCCCAAGAAAAGAAGAAAAACCCCCAAATTTTCCCAAAAAAAGCCTCAAAATCCTAAAAATTCCGCCAAAAATTCCCAAAAAGCACCAAAATAATAAAAAAAAAATTATAAAAAATTTCCCCCCAAATCAAGAAAATTTAAAAATAAATCCACCCAAAATTCCCAAAATATTAAAAATTTTTTTAAACAAAAAAATTTAAAAATATTTTAAAAAACGCTCTCAAAATTAAGGAAATTACCCCAAAAATCTCCCCAAAACTTCACAAAAAAATCCCCCAAAATTTCCCCAAAAATCAAGAAAATTCCTCAAAAATTCACAAAAAAAATCCCCAAAAAATCAAGAAAATCCCTGAAAAAAACCCCAAAATATAAAAAAAAATCATGAAAAAAAAAATCCCCCAAAATCCCGAAAATTCCTTAAAAAATCCCCAAAAAACCCCCAAAAAATCCTTAAAAAAATCCCCCCCAAAAAATTCCTGAAAAAACCCCAAAATATTAAAAAAAAAAACCAAAAATTCCCCAAAACTCAAGAAAATTCCTCAAAAAAATCCCCAAAAAAACCCTAAAAAAAATCCCCAAAATCCTGAAAATTCCTTAAAAAATCCCCAAAAAACCCCCAAAAAAATCCTTAAAAAAAATTCTCTCCCCCAAAAAAATCAAGAAAATCCCTGAAAAAACCCCAAAATCCCCCCAAAAAATCTTTAAAAAATCCCCAAAAATCCAGAAAATTCCTCAAAAAAACCCCAAAATATTAAAAAAAAAAATCCTAAAAAAAATTTCCCCAAAATCCAAAACCCCAAAAACCCCTAAAAATCCACAAAAAATCAAAAAAACCCCAAAAAATCCCCAAAAAAAACCCCAAAATTTTTTTTAAAAAATCCTAAAAAATTCCCAAAAAATTCCCGAATCAAATCCCTGAAAAAATTCCCGGGAATTTCCCGGTTCCTCACCACGATGAGGTTCCACATCCGCGCGGCCTCGGCCACCAGGGTGGAGACGCTGCTGCAGCCGGGCATGAGGATGATCTTGATGGGGTCGTTGTAGAGGAGCTCGTAGAGATACTTGGTGGCCTGGCCAGGGTCACACTGAGGGGACAAAATCCCAGTTTAACCAGTAAAACTTCCCCAGTAACTCCCAGTAAATCCCAGTTTCAGCCCAAAAAACCCCAAATTTGCCTCAAAAACGGCGCCAAAATGGCGCCAAAGAAACAAAAATGGCGCCAAAGAAACCAAAATGGTGCCAGGCCTGGTTGAGGTCACACTGAGGGGACAAAATCCCAGTTTAACCAGTAAAACCTCCCAGGAATTCCCAGTAATTCCCAGTTTCAGCCCAAAAAACCCCAAATTCCCCTCAAAAACGGCGCAAAAATGGCGCCAAACAAACCAAAATGGCGCCACAGAAACCAAAATGGCGCCATAAAGATCAAAATGGCGCCAGGCCTGGTTGAAGGTCACACTGAGGGGACAAAATCCCAGTTTAACCAGTAAAACTTCCCAGTAACTCCCAGTTCCAGCCAAAAAACCCCAAATTCCCCTCAAAAACGGCGCAAAAATGGCGCCATGAAATCCAAAATGGCGCCACAGAAACCAAAATGGCGCCACAGAAACCAAAATGGCGCCACAGAAACCAAAACGTGCCAGGCCTGGTTGAGGTCACACTGAGGGGACAAAATCCCAGTTTAACCAGTAAAACTTCCCAGTAACTCCCAGTAACTCCCAGTTTCAGCCAAAAAAACCCCAAATTTGTCTCAAAAAAACGGCGCAAAAATGGCGCCAAGAAACCAAAATGGCGCCAAGGAAACCAAAATGGCACCAGGCCTGGCTGGGATCAAACTGGGGGGATAAAATCCCAGTTTAACCAGTAAAACTTCCCAGTAACTCCCAGTAAATCCCAGTTTCAGCCCAAAAAACCCCAAATTCGCCTCAAAAATGGCACAAAATGGCCCCAAAAAAAATCCACCAAAAAATCCCAAAATGGCCCCAAAAAAATCCCAAAAAAAATCCCAAAATGGCCCCAAAAATGGCCCCAAAATAATCCAAAATGGACCCAAAAAAATCCCAAAAAAATCCCAAAATGGCCCCAAAAATGGCCCCCAAAAAATCCCAAAATGGTCCCCAAAAAAATCCCAAAATGATGCAAAAAAAAATCCTAAAAATGCCCCCAAATAAACCCAAAATGGCCCAAAAAAAAGTTCCCAAAATGGCCCCAAAAATCCCCAAAATTGCCCCAAAATGGCCCCCAAAAAAACCCAAAAATGCCCAAAAAAAGGCCCCAAAATGGTCCAAAAAATGCCCCAAAATGGCCCCAAAATTGCCCCAAAAAAGGTCCCAAAATGGCCCAAAAAAAGGCCCCAAAATGGCCCCAAAAAACCCCAAAATGGCCCTAAAAAAACCCAAAATTGCCCCAAAAAATCCCCAAATTGCCCCAAAATTCCAGGGATTCGGGGTGGTGAATTCCAGGTTTTTTTGGGGGGGAGAAAAATTCAATTTTTAGGGAAAAAAAATTGAATTTTTTTTTTTAATCTGGGATGAGCCAAAAAGGGAAATTTGAGGAGGAAAATTCCAATTTTTGGGGTTAAAATCCCATTTTTGGGGAGAAAATCCTGGATTTTTAAGAAAAATCCTGGTTTTTTGGGAAAAGTCTTTATTTTTTTGGGAAAAATCCAGGTTTTGGTAGAAAATCCCAATTTTTTATGTAGAAATCCATTTTTTTTTTGGAAAAATCCGATTTTTTGGGAGGGTTTGGGGAAAATTCAGCTTTTTGAGGGTTGAAAAAAAATCCTTATTTTTTTATTGGGAAAAATCCAGTTTTTCACACCAAAAATCCCGATTTTATAAAATCATTAATATTAAAAAAAATCAATTTATTTCAATTTAAAACCTTCCATTTTTCCATGGAAAATCCATTTTTTTTTTCCCCTTAAAATCCTCATTCCCCCCCTATAAAAATCCGCATTTTTCATCCGAAAAACAACATTTTTCCCTCAAAAAAAAATCCCAATTTTCCCGTTTTTTTTACTCCACGCCCCCAAAAAATTCCCTAAAAATAAAATAACCCCTCCCCCACTTTTCCCATTTTTTTTTTTTCCAATTCCAAAGGGGGATCCATGAATTATTCAGGCACGGAAGGGTCCCGGAAAAAGGAGCCGGAGCCGTTGCCGTGGCAACTCCCATGGAAGCATCGGCGTTGCCGTGGTAACCGAGGGGGGGATGGAATTTTTGGGGGGTTCCTGAGGGGGATTTGGGAAGGCCAAAAAATCCGGGATGGACGGAAAAAAATTCCGGGAAAAATCCCGAGGGATAAAGGGGAAAAATTGGGATTTTTTTGGGTTTTTAGGGGGGAAAATTGGGATTTTTTTAAGGGAAAATTGGGGTTTTTTTGAGTGAAAATTGGGATTTTTTGGGGGGGTTTTAGGTGGAAAAATTGGGATTTTTTGGGGTTTTTAGGTGGGAAAATTGGGGTTTTTTTAAGGGGAAAATTGGGATTTTTTCTAAGGGAAAATTGGATTTTTTGGGGGTTTTTAGGTGGGAAAATTGGGTTTTTTTAAGGGGAAAATTGGGATTTTTTCTAAGGGAAAATTGGATTTTTTGGGGGGTTTTTAGGTGGGAAAATTGGGGGGTTTTAGGTGGGAAAATTGGGGTTTTTTAAGGGGAAAATTGGGATTTTTTCTAAGGGAAAATTGGATTTTTTGGGGGGTTTTTAGGTGGGAAAATTGAGATCTTTTTTGAGGGAAAATTGGGATTTTTGGGGCTTTTTAGGGGGAAAATTGGGATTTTTTTGAGGGAATATTGGGTTTTTGGGGGGGGTTTAGGTGGGAAAATTGGGATTTTTTTAAGGGGAAATTTGGGATTTTTTAAAGGGGAAAATTGGGATTTTTTGGGGTGTTTTAGGTGGGAAAAATGAGATTTTTTTTTGAGGGAAAATTGGGATTTTTGGGGATATTTTGGCCTGAAATTTGGGAATCCCAGAGTTTGAAAACGACAGGAAAAAAAGAGAAGCCGGGATGGACACCGGGAATTTTTTTGGGAATTTTGGGGCCCCCCCACTTTCACCTTGAGGTGCCCCCCCACCCCTCCCCAAAAATTCCCAGGAAAAAAAAAACCAAAAATTTTCCATAAAAAAAAATCCCAAATCCCTCCAGAATTCCCAAATTCCTCCAGAATTCCCAAATTCCTCCCAAAATTCCCAAATCCTCCCAAAATTCCCGAACCCCCCCCTCCCACCCCAATTTTCTGATCTTCCCTGGAATTCCAGGATCCCAAATCCCAAATTCCGGCCCCAAATTCCGGCTCCGAATTCCGACCCCATCCCAAATTCCAGCCCCAAATTCCTGCCCCAAATCCCAAATTTCTGCTCAAAATTCCTGCCCCAAATTCCCGACCCAATCCCAAATTTCTGCTCCAAATTCCTGCCCCATTCCTGATCCAAATCCCAAATTCCTGCCCCAAATTCCGGCTCCAAATTCCTGATCCAAATTCCTGATCCAAATCCCAAATTCGGCTCCAAATTCCAGCCCCAAATTCCGACCCCATCCCAAATTCGGCTCCAAATTCCTGCCCCAAATTCCCGACCCAATCCCAAATTCTGGCCCCAAATTCTTGGCCCAAATTCCTGCTCCAAATTCCAGCCCCAATTCCGGCTCCAAATTCCTGACCCCCAAATTCCTGATCCAATCCCAAATTCCGGCCCCAAATTCCTGCCCCAAATCCAAATTCCGGCCCCAAATTCCGACTCCAAATTCCGACCCCAAAGTCCTGACCCAATCCCAAATTCCAGCCCCAAATTCCAGCCCCCAAATTCCGACCCCATCCCAAATTCCGGCTCCAAATTCTTGGGCCAAATTCCTGCCCCAAATTCCGGTTCCATTCCTGACCCAATCCCAAATTCGGCTCCAAATTCCTGACCCAAATTCCAGCCCCATCCCAAATTCCAGCCCCAAATTCCGGCTCCAAATTCCTGACCCCAAATTCCTGATCCAATCCCAAATTCCGGCCCCAAATTCCAGCCCCAAATTCCGACCCCATCCCAAATTCCGGCCCCAAATTCCGGCTCCAAATTCCGGCCCCAAAGTCCTGACCCAAATTCCTGCCCCAATCCCAAATCCTGGCCTCAAATCCCATCCCAGTGACCCCAGTCCTGTCCCAGTGACCCCAATCCTGTCCCAGTGACCCCAAACTGATCCCAGTCCCGTCCCAGTGACCCCAAATTGATCCCAGTGACCCCAATCCCATCCCAGTGACCCCAATTCCGTCCCACTGATCCCAAATTGATCCAAATCCCATCCCAGTGATCCCAAATTCCCCCCAATCCCATCCCAGTGACCCCAATCCCATCCCAGTGACCCCAAATTGATCCCAGTCCCATCCCAGTGACCCCAATCCCGTCCCAGTGACCCCAAACTGATCCCAGTGATCCCAGTCCCATCCCAGTGACCCCAAACTGATCCCAGTCCCATCCCAGTGACCCCAATCCCATCCCAGTGATCCCAGTCCTGTCCCAGTGACCCCAAATACGTCCCAGTGACCCCAAATTGATCCCAATCCCATCCCAGTGACCCCAAACTGATCCCAGTTCCGTCCCAGTGACCCCAAACTGATCCCAGTGACCCCAGTCCCGTCCCAGTGACCCCAAACTGATCCCAGTCCTGTCCCAGTGACCCCAAACTGATCCCAGTGACCCCAATCCCGTCCCACTGATCCCAAATTGATCCAAATCCCATCCCAGTGATCCCAAATTCCCCCCAATCCCATCCCAGTGACCCCAGTCCCGTCCCAGTGACCCCAATCCCATCCCAGTGATCCCAGTCCTGTCCCAGTGACCCCAAATTGATCCCAGTCCTGTCCCAGTGACCCCAATCCCATTTCAGTGACCCCAAACTGATCCCAGTGACCCCAAACTCCCCCCAATCCCATCCCAGTGATCCCAGTCCTGTCCCAGTGACCCCAAATTGATCCCAAATCCCATCCCAGTGATCCCAAATCCTGTCCCAGTGACCCCAAACTGATCCCAGTGACCCCAAACTGATCCCAGTCCCATCCCAGTGATCCCAGTCCCGTCCCAGTGACCCCAATATGATCCCAGTGACCCCAAATTGATCCCAGTGATCCCAAATCCCGTCCCAGTGACCCCAAACTGATCCCAGTCCTGTCCCAGTTACCCCAATCCCATTTCAGTGACCCCAAACTGATCCCAGTGACCCCAAACTCCCCCCAATCCCATCCCAGTGATCCCAGTCCTGTCCCAGTGACCCCAAATTGATCCCAAATCCCATCCCAGTGATCCCAAATTCCCCCCAATCCCATCCCAATTCCGTTCCTGCCCCATCCCGTTGTCCCCCAAACCTCTCCTGGTTTCCCCCAACCCCAATTCCCCCATTCCCGACCCCAAATCCCAAATAATCCCAAATTCCCTACCCCAAACTCCAAATTCCTGATCCCAAATCCCAAACAGCCCCAAATTCCCGATCCCAAATCCCAAATAATCCCGAATTCCCGGATAATCCCGAATTCCTGACCTTGCTGTCGTGGTGGATGAGGCGCAGCTCGTAGTCGGGGCAGGATGTCCCCAAACCCCAAATTTCTCCAATCCTGACCCCAATCCCGACCCAAAATCCAAGTTTTTGACCCCAAATCCCAGTTTTTGACCCCAAAATCCCAATTTTTGACCCAAAAATCCCAGTTTTTGACCCCAAATTCCCGAATTTCCAATCAAAATTCCCAAACCTTGCTGTCGTGGTGGATGAGTCGCAGCTCGTAGTCGGGCAGAATGTCCCTGCGCTCGTTGATGTCCCCAAACCCCAATTCCTGACCCCAAACTCCAAATTCCTGACCCCAAATCCCAATTCCAGACCCAAAATCCCAGTTTTTGACCCCAAATCCCGAATTCCTGATCCCAAACCTTGCCGTCATACTCAGGACAGGATGTCCCTGCACTCCTTGATGTCCCCAAACCCCAAATTTCTCCAATCCTGACCCCAATTCCTGACCCAAATCCAGACCCAAAATTCCAGTTTTTGACCCCAAAATCCCAATTTTTGACCCCAAATCCCAAATTTTTGATCCCAAACCTCCTCACCTTGCTGTCGTGGTGGATGAGTCGCAGCTCGTAGTCGGGGCAGGATGTCCCTGCGCTCGTTGATGTCCCCAAACCCCAATTCCTGACCCCAAACTCCAAATTCCTGACCCCAAATCCCAATTCCAGACCCAAAATCCCAGTTTTTGACCCCAAATCCCGAATTCCTGATCCCAAACCTTGCCATCATACTCAGGACAGGATGTCCCTGCACTCCTTGATGTCCCCAAACCCCAAATTTCTCCAATCCTGACCCCAATTCCTGACCCCAAATCCAGACCCAAAATTCCAGTTTTTGACCCCAAATTCCCAAATATTCCCGAATTTCCAATCCAAATTCCCAAACCTTGCTGTCGTGGTGGATGAGGCGCAGCTCGTAGTCGGGCAGGATGTCCCTGCGCTCGTTGATGTCCTCCAGGGCCATCCTGACCCCAATCCCGACCCAAAACCCCAATTCCTGACCCCAAATCCTCCTCAAACCCCAATTTCTGATCCTGAATCCCAAATAACCCCAATTCCCGACCCCAAATCCCGAATTCCTGACCCCAAATCCCAAATTCCTGATCCCAAACCTTGCCGTCATACTCAGGGCAGGATGTCCCTGTGCTCCTTGATGTCCCCAGACCCCAAATCCTCACCCCAAATCCCAATTTTTTACCTCAAAATCCCAATTTTTGACCCCATATCCCAAATTCCTGATCCCGAACCCGAAATAATTCCGAATTTTTGATCCCAAACCCTCTCACCTTGCTGTCGTGGTGGATGAGTCGCAGCTCGTAGTCGGGCAGGATGTCCCTGCGCTCCTTGATGTCCTCCAGGGCCATCCTGACCCCAAATCCTCCTCAAACCCCAATTCCTGATCCTGAATCCCAAATAACCCCAATTCCCGACCCCAATTCCCAAATTCCTGACCCCAAATCCCGAATTCCTGACCCTAAATCCCAAATTCCTGATCCCAAACCTTGCCGTCATACTCAGGACAGGATGTCCCTGTGCTCCTTGATGTCCTCCAGGGCCATCCTGACCCCAATCCCGACCCAAAACCCCAATTCCTGACCCCAAATCCCAATTCCTGACCCCAAACTCCCAATTCCTGACCCCAAACTCCAAATTTCTGAGCCAAAATCCCAGTTTTTGATCCCAAATCCCAGTTTTTGACCCCAAATCCCAAATTCCTGATCCCAAACCTTGCCATCATATTCAGGGCAGGATGTCCCTGTGCTCGTTGATGTCCCCAAACCCCAAATTTCTCCAATCCTGACCCAAATCCAGACCCAAAATTCCAGTTTTTGACCCCAAATTCCCAAATAATCCCAAATTTCCGACCCCAAATCCCAAATTTCCAATCGAAATTCCCAAACCTTGCTGTCGTGGTGGATGAGTCGCAGCTCGTAGTCGGGCAGGATGTCCCTGCGCTCGTTGATGTCCTCCAGGGCCATCCTGACGGCCGGCAGACACGCCTGCCCTCCCGGCCACCCTCCGGACATCGGGAAAAGCGCTCCCACATGGACGGCCTTCTTCCCTGATCCGCCGGACACCGGGATCCATCCCAAAATCCATCCCCAAATCCATCCCGAAATCACCGCCCGGAGCCACCCCGGGAGCGGCCGCCGGATTCCGGGCGGTTTTCCCATGGTTTATTCGCGATATATCATGGCGGGAATTGGGTTTTTTTTTTTTTTGGGGGGGGGTTTTGGGGCTTTTTTTGGGGGTTTTGGGGTTTTTTTTTTGGGGTGGGGGTGGGGAGGTGTTGATGTCACTTTTGGGGAGGGGTGAAGGGGGTGGGGAGATGGGAGGGGGAGGGGTTTTGGGGGGGTTTTGGGGGGGGAAAAGGGGAAAATGAGGGAGAATGGGGGAAATCGGGGAAAATGGGGAAAATCAGGGGGGAAATGGGGGAAAATTAGAGGAAAATGGGGAAAAAATGAGTGGGGAAATGGGGAAAAATTAGAGGGAAAAATGAGAGGAAAATGGGAATAAATGAGGGAAAATGGGAAAAATTGAGGGGGAAAATGGGAAAAATTAGGGGGAAAATGGGAAAAATGAGGGGGAAAAATGAGGGGGAAAATGGGAAAAATTGAGGGAGAAAATGGGGAAAAATTAGAGGAAAATGGGAAAAAAATGAGCGGGAAAATGGGTGGGAAAAATGGGAAAAATTGGGGGGGAAAATGGGAAAAAAATGAGAGAGAAAATGGGAAAAAATGAGAGAAAAAATGGGAAAAATTGAGGGGGGGAAATGGGAAAAATTAGGGGGGAAAATGGGGAAAAATGAGAGAGAAAATGGGAAAAAATGAGAGAAAAAATGGGAAAAAATAGGGAGAAACGGGAAAAAATGGGAAAAAATGGGATGGGGAGAGAGAATTAAGAGGATTGGGGGAAATTAGGGAAAAATGGGGATGAGGAGAGGGAAAAATGGGAAAAAATGGGGATGAGGAGAGGGAAAAAAATGGGGATGAGGAGAGAGAAAAATGGGAAAAAAATCGGGATGAGGAGAGGGAAAAATGGGGAAAAAAATCGGGATGAGGAGAGGGAAAAATGGAGAAATGCGGGGAAGGAATCGATGGGATGAGGGAGAGGGAAAAAAATCCGGGGGAAAAAAAATAACGGGGAAAAAAAAAAAAAAGAGGGAAAAAAATGGAGAAATGGGAAAAAAAAAAAAACGGGATGGGAGGGAGGGGGAGGGGAGGAGGAGGAGGAGGAGGAGGAGGAGGAGGGGGGAGGGGGAGGAAGGGAAGGAAAAAAAAGCTGGAAAAGGGAATTTGGGGGATTCGGGGCGGAGAATCCGGCGGGGAAGGAGCCGGGGGGATGCGGAGGGAGCCGGGAGAGGGATGGGGAGGAGGAGGAGGAGGAAGGCTCGGGAACGGAGGAGGAGGAGGAGGAGGAGGAGGGAGGGGAGGAGCGAGGAAGGCGGGGATGGGGAGGAGGAGGAGGAGGAGAAGGGAGAGGAAGGCTGGGAAATGGAGGAGGAGGAGGAAGAGGAGGGAGGGGAGAGGCGAGGAAGGCGGGGATGGGGAGGAGGAGGAGGAGGAGGAGGGAGATGAAGGCTGGGAAATGGAGGAGGAGGAGGAGGAGGAGGAGGAAGGCGGGGAAATGGAGGAGGAGCGAGGAAGAGGAGGGAGGGGAGGAGGAGGAGGACGGAGAGGGAGAGGGAGAGGAAGGCTGGGAAATGGAGGAGGAGGAGGAGGAGGGAGAGGAAGGCTCGGAAAAGGAGGAGGAGGAGAAAGAGGAGGAGGAAGAGGAGAAGGAGGAGGGGGAAGGGAGGAAGGCTTGGAAATGGAGGAGGAGGAAGAGGAGGAGGAGGGAGGGGAGGAAGAGGAAGGCTCAGAAAAGGAGGATGAGGAGGAGGAGATGGAGGAAGGGGAGGAGGAGGAGGAAGGCTGGGAAATGGAGGAGGAGGAAGAGGAGGAGGAAGGCTTAGAAATGGAGGGGGAGGGGCCTCGGGTGGGGGGAGGGGAAATTTCCGCCCTTCAAAAAATAAAAATAAAAGGGGGGGGAGGGGTTCGGACTCACCTGAGGGGGGGCGGTGAGCTGTGGGGAGGGAAACTGAGTCACGCAGGGGGAGACACGCCCCCCCCCCAAAAATTCCAGGATTCCCCCCAAAAAATTCCCAGAATTCCCAAAAAAAAATCCCACGAAAAAATCCCAGAAATCGCAAAAGAAATCCCAGAAATCCCCCCCCAAATATCCCAGAAATCCCCCCAAAAAATCCCAGAATTACCAAAAAAAAATCCCCCTAAAATCCCGGAATTCCGCCCCAAAAATTCCAGAAATTCCCCCCCAAAAAATCCCAGAAATCCCCCCCCAAAAATCTCATTTTCTCCCCAAAAAAATCCCAGAATTCTGCCCCAAAAAATCCCAGAAATCCCCCTGAAAAAATGCCCCCAAAATCCCGGAATTCCACCCCCAAAAATTTCAGAAACCCCCCCAAAAAAATGCCCCCAAAATCCCGGAATTCCGCCCCAAAAATTCCAGAAATTCCCCCCCAAAAAATCCCAGAAATCCCCCCCCAAAAATCTCATTTTCTCCCCCAAAAAAATCCCGGAATTCCGCCCCAAAAAATCCCCCAAGGGAAACTGAGTCACACTGAGACCTCTGCCCCAAAAATCCCACAAAAACCTTCCCAGAAGACCCCAAATCCTTCAGGAACCCAAATCCCAAGCCCCAAAACCCCAAAACCCCAACCCCAAAACCCCAAAATCCCAAATCCCAAAACCCCAAACCCAAATCCCTCAAATCTCAAACCCCAAACCCAAAACCCCAAAACCCCAAAACCAAAACCCCAAAACCCCAAAACCCCAAATCCCCCAAACCCAAATCCCTCAAATCTCAAACTCAAACCCCAAAACCCAAAACCCCAAAACCCCAAACCCAAAACCCAAAACCCCAAATCCCCCAAATCCCCCAAATCCCTCAAATCTCAATCCCAAAACCCCAAATCCTCCAACCCCAAACTTCAAACCCCAAACCGCAAAACCCCAAACCCCAAAACCCCAAAACCCCAAAACCCAAATCCCTCAAATCTCAAACCCCAAACCCCAAAACCCCAAAACCCAAAACCCCAAAACCCAAACCCCAAAACCCCAAACCCAAAACCCCCAAACCAAAACCCAAAACCTCAAATCCTCCAACCCCAAACTCCAACCCCAAAACCCCAAACCCCAAATCCTCCAAACCCCAAATCCCCAAACCCCCAAACCCCAAACCCCAAATCCCCAAACCCCAAACCCCAAACCCCAAAACCCCAAACCCCAAAACCCCAAACCCAAAACCCCAAACCCAAATCCCAAAGCCCCAAACCCCAAATCCCCCAAACCCCAAAACCCCAAACCCCAAACCCCAAAATCCCAAATCCCAAAACCCCAAATCCTCCAAACCCAAATCCCTCAAATCTCAACCCCAAAACCCCAAAACCCCAAACCCCAAAACCCCAAACCCCAAAACCAAAACCCCAAACCCCAAACCCCAAAACTCCAAAATCCCAAATCCCAAAACCCCAAATCCCCCAAATCCCTCAAATCTCAAACCCAAAACCCCAAAACCCCAAACCCAAATCCCCCAAACCCAAATCCCTCAAATCTCAAACCCCAAACCCCAAAACCCCAAACCTCAAAACCCCAAACCCCAAAACCCCAAAACCCCAAAACCCCAAATCCCCCAAACCCAAATCCCTCAAATCTCAAACCCAAACCCCAAAACCCAAAACCCCAAAACCCCAAAACCCAAATCCCCCCAAACCCCAAAACCCCAAAACCCCAAACCCCAAACCCCAAAACCCAAACCCCAAACCCAAATCCCCCAAATCCCTCAAATCTCAACCGCAAAACCCCAAAACCCCAAACCCCAAAACCCCAAACCCAAATCCCTCAAATCTCAAACCCCAAAACCCCCAAACCCCAAATCCCCCAAATCCCTCAAATCTCAACCCCAAAACCCAAACCCCAAACCCAAAACCCCAAAACCCCAAACCCCAAATCCCAAACCCCAAACCCCAAAACCCCAAAACCCCAAAACCCCAAATCCCCCAAACCCAAATCCCTCAAATCTCAAACCCAAACCCCAAAACCCAAAACCCCAAAACCCCAAACCCCAAAACCCCAAACCTCAAAACCCCAAACCCCAAAACCCCAAACCCCAAATCCCAAACCCCAAAACCCCAAACCCCAAACCCCAAACCCCCCAAACCCCAAAACCCCAAGACCCCAAAACCCCAAACCCCAAAACCCCAAACCCCAAAACCCCAAGACCCCAAACCCCAAACCCCAAACCCCCCAAACCCCAAACCCTCAAATCTCAACCCCAAACCCCAAATCCCCCAAACCCAAATCCCTCAAATCTCAAACCCCAAACCCCAAAACCCCAAAACCCAAAACCCCAAATCCCCCAAACCCAAATCCCTCAAATCTCAAACCCCAAACCCCAAACCCCAAAACCCCAAAACCCCAAAACCCCAAACCCCAAACCCCCCAAACCCCAAAACCCCAAGACCCCAAAACCCCAAACCCCAAAACCCCAAACCCCAAAACCCCAAACCCCAAAACCCCAAACCCCAAATCCCCAAACCCCAAATCCCCCAAAACCCCAAATCCCCAAACCCAAAACCCCAAATCCCCAAAACCCCAAACCCCAAATCCCCCAAATCCCTCAAATCTCAACCCCAAACCCCAAATCCCCCAAACCCAAATCCCTCAAATCTCAAACCCCAAACCCCAAAACCCCAAAACCCCAAAACCCCAAACCCCAAACCCCAAACCCCAAAACCCCAAATCCCTCAAACCCAAATCCCTCAAATCTCAAACCCCAAACCCCAAAACCCCAAAACCCCAAAACCCCAAACCCCAAAACCCCAAAAACCCCAAAACTGACGCAGGCACTGAGGTTTGGGGTGGCTCCAGCGGCCGCTCCGGGTGCAGTTGCTGCGGGCGGCTCCGAGCAGTCGGAATCCCGGAAGGCACCGGAATTCCGCCCACGTTCCCTCCACGGGCAGGCGCTCGATGGGACCCAGCGAGGTCACCTGGCCGTGCTCCAGGCTCAGGTGGGTCCTGGGACACGGCCGCACTGTGGGGACCCCGAAATTGGGATTGGGGACCCCAAAAAACCCCAAAAAACCCCAAAATTGGGATTGGGAGCCCCAAAAAACTCCAAAATTGGCATTGGGGGGCCCAAAATTGGGATTGGGGACCTCAAAAAACCCCAAAGTTGTCATTGAGGAACCTCAAGGTGGTCACCTGGCCATGCTCCAGGCTCAGGTGGGTCCTGGGACACGGCCGCACTGTGGGGACCCCAAACATGGGATTGGGGACCCCAAAAAACCCCAAAATTGGGATTGGGAACCCCAAAAAACTCCAAAATTGGCATTGGGGGGCCCAAAATTGGGATTGGGGACCTCAAAAAACCCCAAAATTGGGATTGGAGACCCCAAAAACCCCAAAATTGGGATTGAGGACCTCAAAAAACCCCAAAATGGGCATTAGGAACCCTAAAATTGGGATTGGGGACCTCAAAATTGGGATTGGGGACCTCAAAAACCCCAAAATTGGGATTGGGAAACCCAAAAAACCCCAAAATTGGGATTGAGGACCTCAAAAAACCCCAAAATGGGCATTGAGGAACCTCGAGGTGGTCACCTGGCCGTGCTCCAGGCTCAGGTGGGTCCTGGGACACGGCCGCACTGTGGGGACCCAGAAATTGGGATTGGGGACCCCAAAAAACCCCAAAAAACTCCAAAAAACCCCAAAATTGGGATTGGGGACCCCAAAAAACCCCAAAATTGGGATTGGGGACCCCAAAAAACCCCAAAAAACTCCAAAAAACCCCAAAATTGGGTTTGGAGACCTCAAAAAACCCCAAAATGGTCATTGAGGAACCTCAAGGTGGTCACCTGGCCGTGCTCCAGGCTCAGGTGGGTCCTGGGACACGGCCGCACTGTGGAGACCCCAAAATTGGGATTGGGGACCCCAAAAAACCCCAAAATTGGCATTGGGGGGCCTAAAATTGGGATTGGGGACCCCAAAAAACCCCAAAATTGGGATTGGAGACCTCAAAAAACCCCAAAATGAGCTTTGAGGAACCTCAAAGGGGTCACTGGAGAACCTCAAGGTGGTCACCTGGCCGTGCTCCAGGCTCAGGTGGGAACTATTATGGGATGGAACCATCGATGGGATGGAGATGTTGGGATGGAGATGTTGGGATGGGGACACAAATGGAGATGTTGGGACGGTGACATGGATGGAGACGGTGATGGGACGGAACCATTGATGGGAACTTTAATGGGATGGAGATGTTGGGATGGAGATGTTGGGATGGAGATGATGAGATGGAACCATTGATGGGATGGAACCATTGATGGGATGAGAACCTTGATGGAATGGAGATGTTGATGGGATGGAGATGCTGGGATGGGATGGAACCATTGATGAGATGAGAACTTTAATGGGATGGAGATGTTGGGATGGTGCCACCAATGGAGATGTTGGGATGGAGATGATGAGATGGAACCATTGATGGGATGGAACCATTGATGGGATGGAACCACTGATGGGATGGAACCATTGATGGGACGGGAACTTTTATGGGATGAAGATGTTGGTGACACCTCGGTGACACTCACGGCAGCGGCTGGGCTGTCCCATGGCCGTCCAGGTGCCGTCGCGCTGGCACTTGCGCACTTTGGGCCCCACGATCGATGGGATGGGGACAATGATGGGATGGAGATGTTGGGATGGAGATGTTGGGATGGAGATGATGAGATGGAACCATTGATGAAATGGGAACTTTTATGGGATGGAGATGTTGGAATGGAGATGTTCATGGGATGGAGATGTTGATGGGATGGGAACTTTTATGGAATGGAGATGTTGGGATGGAGATGATGAGATGGAGACGTTGATGGGATGGAACCATTGATGGGACGGAGATGATGGGATGAAGATGTTGGGATGGAACCATTGATGGGATGGAGATGTTTGGATGGAGATGCTGAGATGAAGATGATGAGATGGAGATGTTGATGGGATGGAGATGTTGAGATGGAACCATTGATGGGATGGAACCATTGATGAAATAGGGACTTTTATGGGATGGAGATGTTGGGATGGAGATGATGAGATGGAACCATTGATGGGATGGAGCCATCAATGGGATGAGAACCTTGATGGGATGGAGATGTTGGGATGGAGATGTTGGGATGGTGACACCAATGGAGATGTTGGGATGGAGATGATGAGATGGAGACGTTGATGGGATGGAACCATTGATGGGATGGAGCCGTCAATGGGATGAGAACCTTGCTGGAATGGAGATGTTGATGGGATGGAGATGTTGATGGGATGGAACCATTGATGAGATGAGAACTTTAATGGGATGGAGATGTTGATGGGATGGAGATGTTGGGATGGTGCCACCAATGAAGATGTTGGGATGGAGATGATGAGATGGAACCATTGATGGGATGGAACCATTGATGGGACGGGAACTTTTATGGGATGGAGACGTTGGAATGGGAACTTTTATGGGATGAAGATGTTGATAGGATGGAGATGCTGGTCTGGTGACACCTCGGTGACACTCACGGCAGCGGCTGGGCTGTCCCATGGCCGTCCAGGTGCCGTCGCGCTGGCACTTGCGCACTTTGGGCCCCACGATCGATGGGATGGGGACAATGATGGGATGGAGCCATTGATGGGATGGAGATGTTGATGGGATGGAGATGTTGGGATGGTGACACCAATGGAGATGTTGGGATGGAGATGGTGACAAGATGGAAATGTTGATGGGATGGAACCATTGATAGAATGGGAACTATTATGGGATGGAATCATTGATGGAATGGAGACGTTGATGGGATGAAGATGTTGGGATGGAGATGTTGAGATGGAACCATTGATGGGATGGAGCCATCAATGGGATGAGAACCTTGATGGAATGGAGATGTTGGGATGGAGATGTTGGGATGGAGATGTTGGGATGGAGACACCAATGGAGATGTTGATGGGATGGAACCATTGATGAGATGAGAACTTTTATGGGATGGAGATGTTGGAATGGAGACGATGAGATGGAACCATTGATGGGATGGAGACGTTGGGATGAAGATGTTGATGGGACGAGAACCTTGATGGGATGGGAACTATTATGGGATGGGAACCTTGATGGGATGGAGCCATTGATGGGATCAGAACCTTGATGGGATGGGAACTATTATGGGATGGAACCATTGATAAAATGGGAACTTTTATGGGATGGAGATGTTGGAATGGGATGGAGATGTTGGGATGGTGACACCAATGGAGATGTTGGGATGGAGATGATGAGATGGAACCATTGATGGGATGGAGCCATCAATGGGATGAGAACCTTGATGGGATGGAGATGTTGGGATGGAGATGTTGAGATGGAACCATTGATGAAATAGGGACTTTTATGGGATGGAGATGTTGGGATGGTGACACCAATGGAGATGTTGGGATGGAGATGTTGATGGAGATGATGAGATGGAACCATTGATGGGATGGAGCCATTGATGGGATGGGAACTTTTATGGGATGGAGATGTTGGGATGGAGATGTTGATGGGATGGAACCATTGATGAAATGGGAACTTTTATGGGATGGAGATGTTGGAATGGGATGGAGATGTTGAGATGGAACCATTGATGGGATGGAGATGTTGGGATGGAGATGTTGGGACGGGAACTTTTATGGAATGGAGATGTTGGGATGGAGATGTTGAGATGGAGATGTTGATGGGATGGAACCATTGATGGGATGGGAACTTTTATGGGATGGAACCATCAATGGGATGGAGATGTTGAGATGGAACCATTGATGGGATGGAGATGTTGAGGACACCTCGGTGACACTCACGGCAGCGGCTGGGCTGTCCCATGGCCGTCCAGGTGCCGTCGCGCTGGCACTTGGGATGGAGCCATTGATGGAATGGAGACACCAATGGAGACATTGATGGGATGAGAACCATTGATGGAATGGAGATGTTGGGATGGAACCATTGATGGGATGAGAACTTTTATGGAATGGAGACGTTGGGATGGAGATGTTGATGGGATGGAGATGTTGATGGAGATGTTGGGATGGAGATGATGAGATGGAACCATTGATGGGATGGAACCATTGATGGGATGAGAACTTTTATGGGATGGAGATGTTGGGATGGAGACGATGAGATGGAACCATTGATGGGATGGAGATGTTGGGATGGAGATGTTGGGATGGAGATGTTGGGATGGAGTCATCAATGGGATGGAACCATTGATAAAATGGGAACTATTATGGGATGGAGCCATTGATTGGATGGAGATGTTGGGATGGAGCCATTGATTGGATGGAGATGCTGGGATGGAGACACAGATGGAGATGTTGATGGGATGGAACCATTGATGGGATGGAGATGTTGGGATGGAGATGTTGATGAAGATGATGAGATGGAGATGTTGGGATGAAGCCATTGATGGGATGAGAACCTTGATGGGATGGAGATGTTGGGATGGAGACAATGAGATGGAACCATTGATGGGATGGAGATGTTGGGATGGAGATGTTGATGGGATGGAGATGTTGGGATGGAGATGTTGATGAAGATGATGAGATGGAGATGTTGGGATGAAGCCATTGATGGGATGAGAACCTTGATGGGATGGAGATGTTGGGATGGAGATGTTGAGATGGAACCATTGATGGGATGGAACCATTGATGAAATGGGAACTTTTATGGGATGGAGACGTTGGAATGGGAACTTTTATGGGATGGAGATGTTGAGATGGAACCATTGATGGGATGGAGACGTTGAGGACACCTCGGTGACACTCACGGCAGCGGCTGGGCTGTCCCATGGCCGTCCAGGTGCCGTCGCGCTGGCACTTGCGCACTTTGGGCCCCACGATCGATGGGATGGGGACAATGATGGAATGGAGATGTTGGGATGGAGACACCAATGGAGATGTTGATGGGATGGAACCATTGATGAAATGGGAACTTTTATGGGATGGAGATGCTGGGATGGAGATGTTGGGATGGAGATGATGAGATGGAACCATCGATGGGATGGAACCATTGATGGGATGGAGATGTTGGGATGGAGACACCAATGGAGATGTTGATGGGATGGAACCATTGATGAGATGAGAACTTTGATGGGATGGAGATGTTGGGATGGGAACAAGATGGAGCTGTTGATGGGATGGAGATGTTGATTGAGATGTTGGGATGGAACCATTGATGGGATGGAGCCATTGATGAAATGGGAACTTTTTTGGGATGGAACAATCGATGGGATGGAGACGTTGGGATGGTGCCACCAATGGAGATGTTGGGATGGAACCATTGATGGGATGAGAACTTTTATGGGATGAGAACTTTTATGGGATGGAGACGTTGGGATGGAGATGTTGAGATGGAACCATTGATGGGATGAAGATGTTGGGATGGAGATGATGGGATGGAGACGTTGATGGGATGGAACCATTGATGAAATTGGAACTATTATGGGATGGAACCATCAATGGGATGGAGATGTTGAGATGGAACCACTGATGGGATGGAACCAGTGATAAAATGGGAACTTTTATGGGATGGAGATGCTGGTCTGGTGACACCTCGGTGACACTCACAGCAGCGGCTGGGCTGTCCCATGGCCGTCCAGGTGCCGTCGCGCTGGCACTTGGGATGGAGCCATTGATGGGATGGAGACACCAATGGAGACATTGATGGGATGGAGATGTTGAGATGGAACCATTGATGGGATGGAACCATTGATAAAATGGGAACAATTATGAGATGGAGATGTTGATGGGATGGAGATGTTGGGATGGAGACACCAATGGAGATGTTGATGGGATGGAACCACTGATGGAATGGAGATGTTGGGATGGAGATGTTGGGATGGAGATGTTGAGATGGAACCATTGATGGGATGGGAACTTTTATGGAATGGAGATGTTGGGATGGAGATGTTGATGGGATGGAGATGTTGGGATGGAGATGTTGGGATGGTGCCACCAATGGAGATGTTGGGATGGAGATGTTGGGATGGAGATGATGAGATGGAGCCATTGATAGGATGGAACCATTGATGGGATGAGAACCTTGATGGGATGGAGATGTTGGGATGGAGATGTTGGGATGGTGCCACCAATGGAGATGTTGGGATGGAGATGATGAGATGGAACCATTGATGGGATGGAACCATTGATGAGATGAGAACTTTGATGGGATGGAGACGTTAGGATGGAGATGTTGGGATGGAGATGCTGAGATGGAACCATTGATCAGATGGAACCACTGATAAAATGGGAACTATTATGGGATGGAACCATCAATGGAATGGAGATGTTGAGATGGAACCACTGATGGGATGGAACCATTGATGAAACGGGAACTTTTATGGGATGGAACAATCGATGGGATGGAGACGTTGGGATGGAGATGTTGATGAAGATGATGAGATGGAGATGTTGGGATGAAGCCATTGATGGGATGAGAACCTTGATGGGATGGAGATGTTGGGATGGAGATGTTGAGATGGAACCAATGATGGGATGGAACCATTGATGAAATGGGAACTTTTATGGGATGGAGATGTTGAGATGGAACCATTGATGGGATGGAGACGTTGAGGACACCTCGGTGACACTCACGGCAGCGGCTGGGCTGTCCCATGGCCGTCCAGGTGCCGTCGCGCTGGCACTTGGGATGGAACCATTGATGGGATGGAACCATTGATGAGATGGAGATGTTGGGATGGAGACACCAATGGAGATGTTGATGGGATGGAACCAATGATGGGATGAGAACCTTGATGGGATGGAGATGTTGATGGGATGGAGATGTTGAGATGGAACCATTGATGGGATGGGAACTTTTATGGAATGGAGACGTTGGGATGGAGATGATGATGGGATGGAGCCAATGATGGGATGGAGATGTTGATGGGATGGAGATGTTGATGGGATGGAGATGTTGATGGAGATGTTGGGATGGAGATGATGAGATGGAACCATTGATGGGATGGAACCATTGATAAAATGGGAACTTTTATGGGATGAAGATGTTGATAGGATGGAGATGTTGGTGACACGGTGACACCTCGGTGACACTCACGGCAGCGGCTGGGCTGTCCCATGGCCGTCCAGGTGCCGTCGCGCTGGCACTTGGGATGGAACCATCGATGGGATGGAGACACCAATGGAGACATTGATGGGATGGAACCATTGATGGGATGGAGATGTTGGGATGGACACACCAATGGAGATGTTGATGGGATGGAACCAATGATGAATTGGGAACTTTTATGGAATGGAGATGTTGGGATGGAGATGTTGATGGGATGGAGATGTTGATGGGATGGGAACTTTTATGGAATGGAGATGTTGGGATGGAGATGATGAGATGGAGACGTTGATGGGATGGAACCATTGATGGGACGGAGATGATGGGATGAAGATGTTGGGATGGAACCATTGATGGGATGGAGATGTTGAGATGAAGATGATGAGATGGAGATGTTGAGATGGAGATGTTGAGATGGAACCATTGATGGGATGGAACCATTGATGGGATGAGAACTTTTATGGGATGGAGACACCAATGGAGATGTTGAGATGGAACCATTGATGGGATGGAACCATTGATGAAATGGGAACTTTTATGGGATGGAGATGTTGAGATGGAACCATTGATGGGATGGAGACGTTGAGGACACCTCGGTGACACTCACGGCAGCGGCTGGGCTGTCCCATGGCCGTCCAGGTGCCGTCGCGCTGGCACTTGGGATGGAACCATTGATGGGATGGAGATGTTGGGATGGAGATGATGATGGGATGGAGCCAATCATGGGATGGAGATGTTGATGGGATGGAGATGTTGATGGAGATGTTGGGATGGAGATGATGAGATGGAACCATTGATGGGATGGAACCATTGATGGGATGGGAACTTTTATGGGATGGAGACGTTGGGATGGAGATGATGATGAGATGGAGCCAATCATGGGATGGAGATGTTGATGGAGATGTTGGGATGGAGATGATGAGATGGAACCATTGATGGGATGGAGCCATCAATGGGATGAGAACTTCGATGGGATGGAGATGTTGATGGGATGAAGATGTTGGGATGGAACCATTGATGGGATGGATATGTTGGGATGGAGATGTTGGGATGGAGATGTTGGGATGGAGTCATCAATGGGATGGAACCATTGATAAAATGGGAACTATTATGGGATGGAGCCATTGATTGGATGGAGATGTTGGGATGGAGCCATTGATTGGATGGAGATGCTGGGATGGAGACACAGATGGAGATGTTGATGGGATGGAACCATTGATGGGATGGAGATGTTGGGATGGAGATGTTGATGAAGATGATGAGATGGAGATGTTGGGATGAAGCCATTGATGGGATGAGAACCTTGATGGGATGGAGATGTTGGGATGGAACCATTGATGGGATGGAACCAATGATGGGATGGGAACCATTGATGGGATGGAACCATTGATGAAATGGGAACTTTTACGGGATGGAGACGTTGGAATGGGAACTTTTATGGGATGAAGACGATGAGATGAAGACGTTGAGGACATGGTGACACCTCGGTGACACTCACGGCAGCGGCTGGGCTGTCCCATGGCCGTCCAGGTGCCGTCGCGCTGGCACTTGCGCACTTTGGGCCCCACGATCTCGCGCTCGGGCCGGCACACGTACTCGATCTCGTAATCGAAGGGCAGGAACCGAACGCTCCGAACTTCTTCCGGCGTCAGCCCCCGGTAGCGGATCCCCCCGTCCCGAGGGGGGTGGATGATCTGACAGCCTGGGAAAGGTCGGGAATGTCGGGAAGACGGGATTTGGGGGGAAAAATTGGGATTTGGGGGGAAAAATTGGGATTTGGGGGGAAAAAATTGGGATTTGGGGGGAAAAAAATGGGATTTGGGACCAAAAAAATGGGATTTGGGACCAGAAAAATGGGATTGGGGACATCGAAAAAATGGGATTTGGGGGGAAAAAATGGGATTTGGGGGGAAAAAATTGGGATTTGGGGGGAAAAAATTGGGATTTGGGGGGAAAAAATTGGGATTTGGGGGGAAAAAATGGGATTTGGGGGGAAAAAATTGGGATTTGGGGGGGAAAATTGGGATTTGGGGGGAAAAAATGGGATTTGGGGGAAAAAATGGGGTTGGGGACATTGAAAAAATGGGATTTTGAGCAAAAATAGGGGGTTGGGGACACCAAAAATATGGGATTGGGGACAAAAATTGGGATTTGGGACCAAAAAAATGGGATTTTGAGCAAAAATATGGGGTTGGGGACCAAAAAAAATGGGATTTGGGGGGAAAAATTGGGATTTGGGGGGAAAAATTGGGATTTGGGGGAAAAAAATGGGATTGGGGACCAGAAAAATGGGATTGGGGACCAAAAAAATGGGGTTGGGAGCAAAAAATTGGGGTTGGGGACCAACAAAATGGGGTTGGGGACATCGAAAAAATGGGATTTGGGGGGAAAAATTGGGATTTTGGGGGAAAAAATTGGGATTTGGGGGGAAAAATTGGGATTTGGGGGGAAAAAAATGGGATTTGGGACCAAAAAAATGGGATTTTGAACAAAAAAATAGGGTTGGGGACATTGAAAAAATGGGATTTTGAGCAAAAATAGGGGGTTGGGGACACCAAAAATATGGGATTGGGGAGAAAAAAATGGGATTTGGGATAAAAAATTGGGATTTTGAGCAAAAAAATGGGGTTGGGGATGTCGGGAATACGGGATTTGGGGGGAAAAATTGGGATTTGGGGGGAAAAATTGGGATTTGGGGGGGAAAAATTGGGATTTGGATCAAAAAAATGGGATTTGGGGGGAAAAATTGGGATTTGGGGGAAAAAATTGGATTTTGGGGGGAAAAAATGGGATTTGGGACCAAAAAAATGGGGTTGGGGACCAAAAAAATGGGATTTTGAGCAAAAAAATGGGGTTGGGGACATTGAAAAAATGGGATTTTGAGAAAAAAAATGGGGTTGGGGACGTCGGGAATATGGGATTTGGGGGGAAAAATTGGGATTTGGGGGGAAAAAATGGGATTTGGGGGAAAGAATTGGGATTTGGGGGGAAAAATTGGGATTTGGGGGGAAAAATTGGGATTTGGGGGGGAAAAATGGGATTGGGGACCAAAAATTTGGATTGGGGACATCAAAAAAATGGGGTTGGGGGGAAAAAATGGGATTTGGGGGGGAAAATTGGGATTTGGGGGGGAAAAATTGGGATTTGGGGGGGAAAATTGGGATTTGGGGGGAAAAAATTGGGATTTGGGGAGAAAAATTGGGATTTGGGGGGAAAAAATTGGGATTTGGGGGGAAAAAATGGGATTTGGGGGGAAAAAATTGGGATTTGGGGGGAAAAAATGGGATTTGGGGGAAAAAATGGGGTTGGGGACATTGAAAAAATGGGATTTTGAGCAAAAATAGGGGGTTGGGGACACCAAAAATACGGGATTGGGGACAAAAATTGGGATTTGGGACCAAAAAAATGGGATTTTGAGCAAAAAAATGGGGTTGGGGACCAAAAAAATGGGATTGGGGACATCGAAAATATGGGATTGGGGAGAAAAAAATGGGATTTGGGATAAAAAATTGGGATTTGGGGGGAAAAAATTGGGATTTGGGGGGAAAAAATTGGGATTTGGGGGGAAAAAATGGGATTTGGGGGGAAAAAATGGGATTTGGGGGGGAAAATTGGGATTGGGGACAAAAAATATGGGGTTGGGGACAAAAAAATGGGATTTGGAGCAAAAATATGGGATTTGGGACACCGAAAATACAGGATTTGGGATAAAAAAATGGGATTGGGGAGAAAAAAATGGGATTGGGGACAAAAAAATTCAGGATTGATGCAGAAAATTCAGGATCAGATGCAGAAAATTTTGGGATTGGATCCAAAAAATTTGGGATCACACACAGAAAATTCCGATCGGACCCAAAAAATTCGGGATTGGAAATAAATTTGGGATCGGACACGGAAAATTTGGGATTTGACACAGAAATTTTGGGATCGGACCCAAAAAATTCGGGATTGGACCCAAAAAATTCGGGATCAGACACAGAAAATTCGGGATTGGACCCGGAAAATTCGGGATTGGACCCGGAAAATTCAGGATTGGACCCGGAAAATTCGGGATTGGACCCAAAAAATTCGGGATTGGACCCAAAAAATTTGGGATCGGACACGGAAAATTCGGGAATTTGGGAATTTGGTACCTTCGGTGAGGTTGGCGTGGACGGCGCCGTGGGCGGGGCCGAGGAGGAGGAGGAGGAGGAAGAGCAGCAACAACAACGACAACGGAGCCATCTGGGGACGGGAGAGAGAGAGAGAGGGGCTATAGGGGACGGATCCTATAGGGGAGGGGTTCTATAGGGGACGGGTTCTATAGGGGACAGGTTCTATAGGGGACAGATCCTATAGGGGATAAATCCTATAGGGGAGGGGTTCTATAGGGGATGGGTTCTATAGGGGACACCCCAAATATGGGACAGGATCTATAGGGGACAAATCCTATAGGGGATGGGTTCCATAGGGGACGGGCTCTATAGGGGACAGATCCTATAGGGGACAGATTGTATAGGGGACGGGTTCTATAGGGGACAGATTCTATAGGGGACAGATCCCATAGGGGACAGATTGTATAGGGGACGGGTTCTATAGGGGATGGGTTCTATAGGGGACACCCCAAATATGGGACAGGATCTATAAGGGACAGGTTCTATAGGGGACGGATCCTATAGGGGATGGGTTCTATAGGGAACAGCCCGAATATGGGATAAATCCTATAGGGGACAGATCCTATAGGGGACGGGTTCTATAGGGGACACCCCAAATACAGAACTGATTCTACAGGGGATGGGTTCTATAGGGGACACCCTGAATATGGGATAAAGCCTATAGGGGACAGGTTCTATAGGGGACAGGTTCTATAGGGGATGGGTTCTATAGGGGATGGGTTCTATAGGGGACAGATTGTATAGGGGACGGGTTCTATAGGGGACAGATTCTATAGGGGATGGGTCCTGTAGGGGACACCCCGAATATGAGACAGGATCTATAGGGGATAAATCCTATAGGAGACGGATCCTATAGGGGATGGGTTCTATAGGGGACGGATCCTATAGGGGATAAATCCTATAGGGGATGGATTCTATAGGGGATGGATCCTATAGGGGACACCCCGAATATGGGACAGATTCTATAGGGGACGGGTTCTATAGGGGATGAATTCTATAGGGGACAGGTCGTATAGGGGACGGATCCTATAGGGGACACCCCAAATATGGGACAGGATCTATAAGGGACTGATTCTGTAGGGGATGGGTTCTGTAGGGGATGAATCCTATAGGGGACAGGTTCTATAGGGGATGGATCCTATAGGGGACAGGTTCTATAGGGGATGGATCCTATAGGGGATAAATCCTATAGGGGATGGATCCTATAGGGGACACCCCGAATATGAGACAGGATCTATAGGGGACAGATCCTATAGGGGATGGATCCTATAGGGGACAGGTTCTACAGGGGATGGGTTCTATAGGGGGCGGGTTCTATAGGGGATGGATCCTATAGGGGATGGATCCTATAGGGGATGGATCCTATAGGGGACAGATTGTATAGGGGATGGGTTCTATAGGGGACACCCCGAATATGAGACAGGCTCTATAGGGGATAGATCCTATAGGGGACAGATCCTATAGGGGATGGGTTCTACAGGGGACAGGTTCTATAGGGGATGGATCCTATAGGGGACAGATTGTATAGGGGACGGGTTCTATAGGGGATAAATCCTATAGGGGATGGATCCTATAGGAGACAGGTTCTATAGGGGACGGGTTCTATAGGGGACAGGTTCTATAAGGGACGGATCCTATAGGGGATGGATCCTATAGGGCACAGAGTCTATAGGAGACGGGTTCTATAGGGGACAGGTTCTATAGGGGATGGATCCTATAGGGGACAGATTGTATAGGGGATGGGTTCTATAGGGGATGGGTTCTATAGGGGACACCCCGAATATGAGACAGGATCTATAGGGGACAGATCCTATAGGGGACGGATCCTATAGGGGATGGATCCTATAGGGGACAGGTTCTATAGGGGACAGGTTCTATAGGGGATGGATCCTATAGGGGACAGGTCCTATAGGGGACGGGTTCTATAGGGGACGGATCCTATAGCGGACGGGTTCTATAGGGGATAAATCCTATAGGGGACACCCCGAATGTGGGACAGGATCTATAGGGGACAGATCCTATAGGGGATGGATCCTATAGGGGATAAATCCTATAGGGGATGGATCCTATAGGGGACAGATCCTATAGGGGATGGGTTCTGTAGGGGGCGGGTCCTATAGGGGATAAATCCTATAGGGGACAGATTCTATAGGGGATGGATCCTATAGGGGACAGATTGTATAGGGGATGGATCCTATAGGGGATAAATCCTATAGGGGACACCCCGAATATGGGATAAAGCCTATAGGGGACAGATCCTATAGGGGACGGGTTCTATAGGGGACAGGGTCTATAGGGGATGGATCCTATAGGGGACAGATTGTATAGGGGAGGGGTTCTATAGGGGATAAATCCTATAGGGGGCACCCCGAATATGAGACAGGATCTATAGGGGACAGATCCTATAGGGGATGGGTTCTATAGGGGACAGATCCTATAGGGGATAAATCCTATACGGGATGGATCCTATAGGGGACACCCCAAATACAGAACTGATTCTATAGGGGATGGGTTCTATAGGGGACACCCCAAATATGGGACAAACCAGCCCCTAATTCACCCAGCAAACAACAATTAATTACAAACCAACAAATTGATCAATATTAAACAGCTTAATAATCAATATTAAAGAGTTATTAATTAATATTAAAGCATTATTAGCAAATATCAAAATTATTAATTAATAGTAAAGTGTTATTAGCAAATATCAAACAGTTATTAATCAATATTAAAGCGTTATTAGCAAATATCAAACAGTTATTAATTAATATTAAAGTGTTATTAGCAAACATCAAAGAGTTATTAATTAATATTAAAGCGTTATTAGCAAATATCAAAATTATTAATTAATATTAAAGCGTTATTAGAAAATATTAACGAATTATTAATAAATATCAAAGTTATCAATAAATACTAAGCAGCCATTAATAAATATCAACGAGTTATTAATGGCTATTAAATAATTAATAATTAAGCAACATCAGCATTCCCCCACTTTTAATTAAGCAACCCCTTGTTAACCCTCCAAACCGTTAATAATTAATAACTCATTAATCGTTCTCAAACAATCAATTAATCATCCACAATCAATTATATTCCCAGATAATCAATTAATAATTCTCAAATAATCAATTAATGACTCTTAAATAATTGGTGGAGGCGGATTAAACAAAAGAAACTTTCCCCGATTTTTAATTTCCCCTCCTCTAATTAACCCAGCCCCTAATTAACCATTAATAATGATGAAGTAATTAATCGATAACCAATTAATAATTATTAACTAATTAACAATCATTAAAGCAGAGCCCGGAGTGGGGGAGGGGAAGGATTTCAACCCCTCCCCCACCTCTCCAGCTCTTCATTAATTAATCCTCATTTGCATAATCCGCCCTCATTAAACCCCGGGGGGGGGAGGGGCAGCCACGTGACCCCTCCCCCCTTTTAATAATTAATATTCCCGGGCGTTTTTATTAATATTTAATAATTAATATTAAAGAATTATTAATTAATAGTAAAGCGTTATTAGCAAATACCAGTTATTAATTAATATTAAACCGCTATTAGCAAATATTAAGGAGTTATTAATAAATATCAAGCTTATCGATAACCATTAATCAGCCATTAATAAATATCAACGACTTATTAATGACCATTAAACGATTAATAATTATTAAGCAACGTCAGCTTTTCCCCCCACTTTACGATTAATTAACGATCCTTTAATATTAATTATTAAATATTAATAAAAATTCCCGGGAATTTTGGGGAGGGGGAGGGGGAAAAATGGGGGGGGGGGGGGGGAGGGGGCAGGAATTGGGGGAGGGGTCCCCAAATTTGGGGGGGGGAGGGGCCAATTTGGGGACCCCTCCCCCCAATTTTTGGGACCCCCCCAAATTTGGGGACCCCTCCCCCAATTTCTGCCCCTCCCCCCAATTTTTGGGGGACCCCCAAATTTCCACGACCCCTCCCCCAATTTTTGGGGACCCCTCCCCCCATTTTCTGCCCCTCCCCCAATTTTTGGGACCCCCCCCCCAAAATTCCCACGACCCCTCCCCAAATTTTGGGGACCCCCAAAATTCCAGGACCCCTCCCCCAATTTTTGGGGACCCCTCCCCCAATTTTTGGGGGACCCCCCCAAAAATTCCCACGACCCCTCCCCCCAATTTTTGGGACCCCCAATTTTTGGGGACCCCTCCCCCCATTTTCGCCCCTCCCCCCCCAAACTTTGAGACCCCTCCCCCAATTTTTGGGACCCCCCCAAAAATTCCCACGACCCCTCCCCCAAATTTTGGGGACCCCCCCAAATTTCCAGGACCCCTCCCCCAATTTTTGGGGACCCCTCCCCCCTTTTCTGCCCCTCCCCCAATTTTGGGGACCCCTCCCCCAATTTTTGGGGACCCCCCAAAATTCCAGGACCCCTCCCCCCATTTTTGCCCCTCCCCCCAATTTTTGGGGACCCCTCCCCCAATTTTTGGGACCCCCCAAATTTGGGGACCCCTCCCCCAATTTCGACCCCTCCCCCCAAAAATCCCAGGACCCCTCCCCCAATTTTTGGGGACCCCTCCCCCAATTTCTGCCCCTCCCCCAATTTTTGGGACCCCCCAAAAATTCCACGACCCCTCCCCAAATTTTGGGGACCCCTCCCCCCCATTTTTGCCCCTCCCCCCTCAAACTTTGGGACCCCTCCCCCCAATTTTTGGGACCCCCCCAAAATCCCAGGACCCCTCCCCCAATTTTTGGGGACCCCTCCCCCCATTTTTGCCCCTCCCCCTCAAACTTTGGGACCCCTCCCCCCCATTTTTGGGACCCACCAAAATTCCCACGACCCCTCCCCTAATTTTTGGGACCCCCCAAAATTCCAGGACCCCTCCCCCCATTTTCGCCCCCTCCCCCCAATTTTTGGGGACCCCTCCCCCCATTTTCGCCCCTCCCCCAATTTTTTGGGGACCCCCCAAAATTCCCACGACCCCTCCCCCCAATTTTTGGGGACCCCTCCCCCCTTTTTTGCCCCTCCCCCAATTTTTGGGACCCCCCAAATTCCCGCCCCTCCCCCCTCAAACTTTCCGACCCCTCCCCCCATTTTCCGCCCCTCCCCCCTTTTCCGCCCCTCCCCCCAATTTTTCCTCCCCCTCCCCCCCCCCCCAAATAAAACCCCGGGACCCCCCAAAAAATTTTCGCCGCCCCTCCCCCACCCCCCCCCCCCCCAAAAAAAAAATTTAAATTGGGGGGAGGGGCGAGGGTGGGGGAGGGGCGGGTCCTTACCTCGATTTTCCCGAATTCCCGGGAATAAAAAAATTCCCAAAAAATTCCCAAAAAATTCCAAGGGGGGGAGGGGAGGGGAGACCCCAAAATAATTTTGGGGGTGGGGGGAGGGGAAAAAAAAGGGGGGGGGGGGAGGGGGGGAGGGGGGGGTCCCGGATCTTCCCACGGGTGGGGGAGGGGCGAAGATGCTCCGCGATTTAAAAAAATAAAAATAAAAATAAATGAAATAAAAATAATTAAAAATAAAATTTGGGAATTTTTGGGGGGGGGAGGGATTTTTTTTGGGATGGGGGGGTGGGAATTTTGGTTTTTTTGGGGATTTTGGGGGGTCCCGGGAGCCTCGGGAGGGGCCTCGGGCTCGGGAATCACCCGCGGGAGGGGCCCTGGGTGGGTGGGGGAGGGGCGGGGAAAAGGGGGGGGAGGGGCCAAGGGAGGGGGGGAGGGGCGGGGGGGGAGGGGAGGGGGGAGGGGCCGGAACCGCCTCTTTCTTTTGGGGGGGGGGATTTGGGGGTAAAATTGGATTTTTTGGGGATTTTGGGGGGAAAAATTGGATTTTTTGGGGAAAAATCGGGATTTTGGGGGGGAAAATTGGGATTTTGGGGGGAAAAATTGGGATTTTGGGGGGAAAAAATGGGATTTTTTGGGGGGAAAATTGGAGTTTTTGGGGAAAAATTGGGATTTGAGAGGGATTTGGGGGGAAAAAAAGGGATTTTGGGGGGGAAAAATCGGGATTTTGGGGGGAAAATTGGGATTTTGGGGGGGAAAATTGGGGCTTTGGGGGGGAAAAATTGGGATTTTTTGGGGAAAAATCGGGATTTTTTGGGGAAAAGTTGGGATTTGGGGGAAATTTGAAGGGAAAAATTGGGATTTTTGGGGGGATTTGAAGGGAAAAATTGGGATTTTGGGGGGAAAAATTGGGATTTGGGGGAAAATTGGGGCTTTGGGGTGAAAATTGGGATTGGGGGGAAAAATTGGGATTTGAGGGGGAAAATTTGGGATCTTGGGGGGGAAAATTGGATTTTTTTGGGAAAAAATTGGGATTTGGGGGGGATTTGAAGGGAAAAAATTGGGATTTTGGGGGGGAAAATTGGGGGTTTGGGGTGAAAATTGGGATTTGGGGGGAAAAATTGGGATTTTGGGGGGGAAAATTGGGATTTGAGGGGAGTTTGGGGGGAAAATTGTGATTTTGGGGGGATTTGGGGGGAAAATTGGGATTTTGGGGGGGGTTGGGGTGAAAATTGGGATTTGAGCGGGATTTTGGGTTTTTTTTGGGGGGATTTCGGGGGGAAAAATTGGGATTTTGGGGGAATTTGGGGGGGGAAATTGGGATTTTAGGGAGAAAAAAATGGGATTTTGGGGGGGTTTTGGGGGAAAAATTGGGATTTTGGAGGGGGGGGATTTGGGGGTGAAAATTCCCAGGTCGGATTTTTGGGATAAATCCCGTTTTTTTTTTTTTTTTTTGGATGAGGGGCGGGATTTTGGGATTGGCGAAAAGGAGGGGCGGGAAAAGGCGGGATTTGGGTCAAAAAAAGGCGGGATTTGGGAAAAAAAAAGGCGGGATTTGAGGGAAAAAAAGGCGGGATTTGGGGGAAAAAAGGCGGGATTTGGGAAGAGGAAGGAGGTGGGAAGCGCGTGGGTCCCAAATCCCGCCGGATCCGGGGTCGTGCCGGGAATTCCTCGGGAATTTCTTGGGAATTTCTCGGGAATTCCGGAGCTTTTCCCGGGATTCCGCCGGAAGGTAACCGGGAAAAGGGTCCCGATCCCGAATCCCGATCCCAAATCCCGGTTCTGATCCCAAATCCCGATCCCGAATCCCGGTTCTGATCCCGAATTTTGGTGCTGATCCTGATCCGAATCCTGATCCCAAATCCTGATCCTGAATCCCGAATCTCGGTCTTGATCCCGATCCCAAATCCCGGTTCTGATCCCAAATCCCGGTTCTGATCCCGATCCCAATTCCCGGTTCTGATCCCGAATCCCGATCCCGAATCCCGGTCCTGATCCCGAATCCTGATCCCGAATCCCGATCCCGAATCCCGGTTCTGATCCCGAATCCCGGTCCCGAATCCCGGTTCTGATCCCAAATCCCGATCCCGAATCCCGGTTCTGATCCCGAATCCCGGTCCCGATCCCGAATCCTGATCCCGATTCCCGGTTCTGATCCCAAATCCCGGTTCTGATCCCGAATCCCGGTCCCGAATCCCGGTTCTGATCCCAAATCCCGATCTCGATCCCGAATCCCGATCCCGAATCCCGGTTCTGATCCCAAATTCCGATCCCGATCCCGAATCCTGATCCCGAATCCCGGTTCTGATCCTGAATCCCGGTCCCGATCCCGAATCCCGATCCCCGATCCCGAATCCCGGTTCTGATCCCGAATCCCGATCCCGAATCCCGGTCCTGATCCCGAATCCTGATCCCGAATCCCGATCCCGAATCCCGGTTCTGATCCCGAATCCCGGTCCCGAATCCCGGTTCTGATCCCAAATCCCGATCCCAAATCCCGGTTCTGATCCCAAATCCCGAATCCTGGTCTTGATCCCGATCCCAAATCCCGGTTCTGACCCCAAATTCCGGTGCCGATCCCGGTTCTGATCCCGAATTTTGGTGCTGATCCTGATCCCAAATCCCGATCCCGAATCCTGATCCTGAATCCCGATCCCAATTCCCGGTTCTGATCCCAAATTCCGGTGCCGATCCCGGTTCTGATCCCGAATTTTGATGCTGATCCCGATCCGAATCCGAATCCCGATCCCAATTCCCGGTTCTGATCCCAAATTCCGATCCCGAATCCCGGTTCCGATCCCGAATCCCGGTTCCGATCCCGAATCCCGGTTCTGATCCCGAATCCTGGTCTTGATCCCGATCCCGATTCCCGGTTCTGATCCCAAATTCCGGTGCCGATCCCGGTTCTGATCCCGAATTTTGGTGCTGATCCCGATCCCAAATCCCGATCCCGAATCCTGAATCCTGAATCCCGGTTCTGACCCCAAATCCCGATCCCGAATCCCGGTTCTGATCCCGAATCCTGATCCCAAATCCCGGTCCCGATCCCGAATCCCGATCCCAAATCCCGGTTCTGACCCCAAATTCCGGTGCCGATCCCGATCCCAAATCCCAGTTCTGATCCCAAATCCCGATCCCGAATCCTGATCCTGAATCCCGGTCCCGAATCCCAAATCCCGATCCCGAATCCCGGTTCTGATCCCAAATCCCGATCCCAAATCCCGGTCCTGATCCCAAATCCGGTCCTGATCCCAAATTTGGGTTCTGATCCCGGTCCCAAATCCTGGTTCTGATCCCGAATTTTGGTTCTGATCCCAAATCCTGGCTCTGATCCCAAATCCTGGTTCTGATCCCAAATTTTGGTTCTGATCCCGGTCCCAAATCCCAGGATCCCGATCCCGAATCCTGATCCCAAATCCCGATCCCAATTCCCGGCTCTGATCCCAAATCCCGGTTCCGATCCCAGATCCCAAATCCTGGTCCCTGATCCCGAATTTGGGATCCATGGATTGACCCCAAATCCCAGAATTTTGGATCCCTGGAATTCTACAATTCCCAATCCCTGGAATGACCCCAAATCCCGGAATTTGGATCCCTGGAAAGCCCCAAATCCCGGAATTTTTGATCCCTGGAATTCTACAATTCCCGAATTTTTGATCCATGGAAAACCCCAAATCCCGGAATTTTTGATCCCTGGAAAACCCCAAATCCCGGAATTTTTGATCCCTGGAAAACCCCAAATCCCAGAATTTGGAATCCATGGAAAGCCCCAAATCCCGGAATTTTTGATCCCTGGAATTCTACAATTCCCAAATTTTTTGATCCATGGAATGACCCCAATCCCACCGTTCCCAATGGAATTTCCGGGAATATTTCCGGGATTTGAGGGTTGGATTTGGGAATTTTTTCCTGGTTTTTTTTTTATGGTTGGAATAAAGTTGGAATAAATTCCTTGGGAATAAAAAAAATCCTGGATTGGAGCGGGAAAAATGGGATGAAAACGGGAGGGAAAAATAAAGAATGGGAAATGAAATAAAATATAAATAAAATAGAAATAAAATATAAATAAAATAAAGTGAAATAAAATAAAATAAATAAAATAAAAATGAAAAAAGAGGAAAAATAAATTAAAATAAAATAAAATAATATAAGGAAATATAAAATAAAATGAAAAGTAAATAAAATAAAATAAAATAAAATAAACCAAGGAATTAATAAAGAGCTGAGTTAATAAAATGGAATTCAAACTAATAAAAGCTCATTAAGTTATTTAAATTAATGAAATTTCGGATGACGGAATAGAAATTAAAAATAAATTTAGATGAGCGAAAACGTGAGGTAAAAATTAAAAAACAAAAATAATCAAGATTAAAAATGACAAAAAAATATTAATTAAAATAAAAAACCAAAACCAACAAAATAAAAAACCAAAAAGAAAAGCCGACAAATAACAAAACACGAATTAAATTAGAAATAAAACAAAAAAATTAAATAAAAAATAGAAATAATTTGAAATTAATAAATCAAAGTGACGTCACGGCCCCGCCGCCATCTTGAGGCGCGGCGGTTCCGTAACACAAGATGGCGGCACCCGCCCATCCCATCCCGGGGCTGTTTCTCGCCTCGTTTCAAACCCAACCGGAACCAACTCGATCCCGGCGGCTCCGCCATCAACAATTTCACTCCCGGTACCGATTTGAGCTGCCGGGAACCGAGAGAGAGGCGGAAAAACCGTGAGGGGAGGAGAGCGCTGGGAGCCGCCATTTTGTACGGCAAGAGGAACTTCCGGTGTACGGGAGGGGCGGGAACTGAGGGCGAAACCAAGCGTGAAATGAGGAAAGGGGGGGATTTAGGGACGTCTGGGTGAGTTCAAAGCGGTCCGGGGGAGACTCGAGGGTGTTTTCCCCCCCTCTTATTTTGGGTGGTTCAATCCAGCGCTCCCGTGGGTTCGCCGCCAGCGGCCGCCATCTTGAGGCGCGGCGGAGCAGCTCAACAAGATGGCGGCACCCTTCAACCCACCCCGGCGCTCTTTAGAACCGAATTTAACGGCGAATCGCCGCCAAACCGAGCGGAACGAATTCTGCGTTAACGTTAAAGCCTCGTCAGCGATTTAAACGCACCGGGAAGCGGGAGAAAGGCGGAAAGAGCGGGTTTTATTGAGCGTAATGGGCGTCGCCATGTTGTACGGCAGGAGGCGCTGAGGCGCACTTCCGGTTCCGGTGGGGGAGCGGCCCCTCAGCGCTGGCGGAGCGGGGGGTAAACACAGGCCGGGGGGGGTGGGGGGGGGCGGCGATTGGGAATTTTTGGGAATTCTGAGGGAAATTTGGGAATTTTTTGGGAATTCTGAGGGAAATTTGGGTGTTTTTAGGGTCTGGAGTCGGGGGGAGGTGAAGGAATTGTGGGGTCGTGGCCGTGGGAGGGTTTGGGGGAGGTTGTGAGGGGGATTTGGGGGGGGGAATTTGAGGGGGGGTTTGAGGGAATTTTGTGGGGATTTTGTGGGAATATTGAGGAATTTTGTGGGAATGTTGAGGAATTTGGGGATCTATGAGGGGATTTGGGGAGGTATTGGGGGTCTGGGGGTCGTTTTTGGGGTTATTTATGGGGTTTGGGAGGATTTCAGGGGATTTGGGGGTTCTTAGGGAGCTTGGGGGTGATTAAAGGGGATTTTTGGGAATTTTTTTGGGAATTGTTGGGAATTTTGAAGGGAATTTGAGGAGATTTTGGGGGGAATTTGGGATTTTGGGGGTCATGGAGGGGATTTGGGAATCTTGAGGGAGGGTTGGGATCACTGAGGGGATTTTGGGATGGATTTGGGGGATTTAGGGAATATTTGGGGGGGATTTTTGGGATTTGGGGGGATTTTGGAAAATTCTTGGAATTTTGGGAGGAATTTGAGTGAATTTTGGCGGAATTTCGGTGATTTTGGGGGAATTTTCAGGAATTTGATTGAAATCATCAGGAATTCGAGTGGATTTGGGGGAATTCGAGGGATTTGGGACAAATCTGCCCAAATTTCACGGGAATTTTCGGGATTTTCAGGGAATTCCAAAACATTTCCCCACTTTGGAGACTCTTCCAAAAATCCCCAAAACTTCAGGAAAAAAACCCCCAAAATTCTAATTTTTTTCCATTTTTTTTTCTTTTCCAGGCTTCCTCCAATCCCAAACTCCCGAAATTCCTTCAGAATTCCCCCCGAAATTCCCGAAAAAATGAACTGAGGCCCCTCCCCCCCCTTGGATGGCCCCCTGGAATTTTGGGGGATCCCAAAATGGGGGATTCGGAAAATCCCGGGAATCCCCCGAAGGAGGAGGAGGAGGACGAGGAGGAGGAGGAGGAGGAGGAAGAGCTGGACCCCCGGATCCAGGTGGGAATTTCGGGGGAAAAAATCCCAAAATTTGGGAATTTTTTTGGGGAGGGAGTCGAAGTTTTGGAATGAGAATCCCAGAAATTTTGGGATTTTGAGGGAAATTTTGAGGTGAATCCCAGAAAATTTGGGATTTTGGGGGGGTTTTGGGTCCGAATTTTGGGATTTTTGGGGTGAAATCCCAGAAATTTTGGGATTTTTGAGGTGAATCCTGGGAATTTTGGGATTTGGGGGGGTTTTGGGTCCGAAATTTGGGAATTTTGGGGGGAAATCCCGGAAATTTTGGGATTTTGAGGGAAATTTTGGGGTGAATCCCAGAAATTTTGGGATTTTGAGGGAAATTTTGAGGTGAATCCCAGAAAATTTGGGATTTTGGGGGGGTTTGGGGTCCGAATTTTTTGATTTTTGGGGTGAAATCCCAGAAATTTTGGGATTTTTGAGGTGAATCCTGGGAATTTTGCGATTTTGGGGGGTTTTGGGTCCTAAATTTGGGAATTTTGGGGGAGAAATCCCAGGAATTTTGGGATTTTGAGGGAAATTTTGAGGTGAATCTCGGAAATTTTGGGATTTTGAGGGAAATTTTGAGGTGAATCCCAGAAATTTTGGGATTTTGAGGGAAATTTTGAGGTGAATCCCAGAAATTTTGGGATTTTGAAGGAAATTTTGGGGTGAATCCCGGAAATTTTGGGATTTTGAGGGAAATTTTTAGTTGAATCCCAGAAATTTTGGGATTTTGAGGGAAATTTTGAGGTGAATCCCAGAAATTTTGGGATTTTGGGGGGGTTCTGGGTCCGAATTTTGGGATTTTTGGGGTGAAATCCCAGAAATTTTGGGATTTTTGAGGTGTATCCTGGGAATTTTGGGATTTTGGGGGGTTTTGGGTCCGAAATTTGGGAATTTTGGGGGGAAGTCCCAGAAATTTTGGGATTTTGAGGGAAATTTTGGGGTGAATCCCAGAAATTTTGGGATTTTGAGGGAAATTTTGAGGTGAATCCCGGGAATTTTGGGATTTTGAGGGAAATTTTGAGGTGAATCCCAGAAATTTTTGGATTTTGGGGGGGTTTGGGGTCCCAATTTTGGGATTTTTGGGGTGAAATCCCCGAAATTTTGGGGTTTGGGTCAGATTTTTGATCCCTTTTCCTGAACTTTTGGTGTTTTTATCCCGAATTTTTTCGTCCCTTTTCCCGGTTTTTCGGATCCCGTAAATTTTGGGAATTTTGGGGTTGTTTTTCCCGGAATTTTGGGGGGGTTTTGATCCCAAAATTTTGGCTGCAGGAGGAGCTGGAGCACCTGAACGAGGCCAACGCTGAAATCAATCGGGGGGAGCTGGAGCTGGACGTGAGCGACTGGGAGGGACTGGGATGAACTGGGAGGGACTGGGATGAACTGGGAGGGGCCTGGGATGAACTGGGAGGGGACTGGGATGAACTGGGATGAACTGGGAGGAACTGGGAGAGGGGTTTGGGGCAAAAAATGGGGAAAAAATTGGGAAAAAATGGAATTTTTGGTGGCGAAAATAGGGAGGGAATGGTGGGAAATGGGGATTTGGGGATACTGGGATGAACTGGGAGGGACTGGGAGGGGCTGGGAATGAACTGGGAGGGACTGGGAGGAACTGGGATGAACTGGGAGGGGACTGGGATGAACTGGGAGGGGCTGGGAATGAACTGGGATGAACTGGGATGAACTGGGATGGACTGGGAATGAACTGGGATGAACTGGGAGGGAACTGGTTTCCCCATTCCCTGCCTGCTCTCCCAGTCCATCCCAGTTCCAAACCAGTTCCAAACTGGTTTCCCATCCTTTAACTGGTTTTTCCAGTCTCTCCCAGTCCCAAACTGGTTTTCCCAGTCCAAACCAGTCCCAAACTGGTTCCCAGTCCGTGTTTCCCAATCCCAAACTGGTTTTCCCAGTCCCAAACTGGTTTCCAATCCTGGTTTCCCAATCCCAAACTGGTTTTCCCAATCCCAAACCAGTCCCAAACTGGTTCCCAGTCCAAACCAGTCCAAAACTGGTTCCCAGTCTGTGTTTCCCAATCCCAAACTGGTTTCTCAGTCCCAAACTGGTTTCCAGTCCTTGTTTCCCAATCCTAAACTGGTTTTCCCAGTCCCAAACTGGTTTTCCCAACCCCAAACTGGTTTCCAGTCCTTGTTTCCCAATCCCAAACTGGTTTTCCCAGTCCCAAACTGGTTTCCAGTCCTTGTTTCCCAATCCCAAACTGGTTTTCCCAATCCCAAACCAGTCCCAAACTGGTTCCCAGTCCAAACCAGTTCTAAACTGATTTTCCCAGTCCAAACCAGTCCCAAACTGATTCCCAGTCTGCATTTCCCAATCCCAAACTGGTTTTCCCAGTCCCAAACTGGTTTCCAATCCTGGTTTCCCAATCCCAAACTGGTTTTCCCAGTCCCAAACTGATTTTCCCAGTCCCAAACTGGTTTTCCCAATCCCAATCTTTGTTTCCCAGTTCCCTGCCTGCTCTCCCAGTCCGTCCCAGTTCAAACCAGTCCCAAACTGGTTTTTACCCTCTCCAGGCCGCCCGTTCCCGCTATCGCCGCATCCTCTCGGATTCCGCCCGGAAATTGAATTCCCAAGGATCCCAACTCGGGAATTGCATCGAGAGGGCCCGGCCCTACTACGAGGCCCGGAGGAGAGCCAAGGAGGTACCGGGATTTTGGGGAAAAATCCGGGAAAAATGGGAAAATTTGGGAAAAAATTGGGAAATTTGGAAAAATTTGGGAAAAAATGGGAAAAATCCCCCAAAAAATCCAAAAAAAATTGCAGGAAAAATGGGAATTCCCATCCCAAATCCAATCCAGTTTGAGGAGTGAAGGAGAGTCGAGGAGGTACCGGGATTTTGGGGAAAAATCCGGGGAAAATGGGAAAATTTGGGAAAAAAATTGGAAAATTTGGGAAAATTTGGGAAAAAATGGGAAAAATCACCCAAAAAATCCAAAAAAAATTGCAGGAAAAATGGGAATTCCCATCCCAAATCCAATCCAGTTTGAGGAGTGAAGGAGAGTCGAGGAGGTACCGGGATTTTGGGGAAAAATCCGGGAAAAATGGGAAAATTTGGGAAAAAATTGGAAAATTTGGAAAAATTCGGGAAAAAATGGGAAAAATCCCCAAAAAAATCCAAAAAAAATTGCAGGAAAAATGGGAATTCCCATCCCAAATCCAATCCAGTTTGAGGAATGGTGGAGAGTTGAGGAGGTACCGGGATTTTGGGGAAAAATCTGGGGAAAATGGGAAAATCTGGAAAAATTTGGAAAATTTGGAAAAATTTGGGAAAAAATGGGAAAAATCCCCAAAAAAATCCAAAAAAAATTGCAGGAAAATTGGGAATTCCCATCCCAAATTCAATCCAGTTTGAGGAATGAAGGAGAGTCGAGGAGGTACCGGGATTTTGGGGAAAAATCTGGGGAAAATGGGAAAATTTGGGAAAAATTTGGAAAAAATGGGAAAAAAATGGGGAAAATTTGAAAAATCCCCAAAAAATTGCAGGAAAAATGGGAATTCCCATCCCAAAACTTCCAACCCTTCCCAAACCTTCTCCAATCCCATTCCCACCATCCCAAACCTTCTCCAATCATTCCCAAACCTCATCCCACCATCCCAAACCTTCTCCAGTTCCATTCCCACCATCCCAAACCTTCTCCAGCCATCCCAAACCTTCTCCAAACCATCCCAAACCTTCTCCAATCCCATTCCCATCATCCCAAACCTTCTCCAATCATTCCCAAACCTCATCCCACCATCCCAAACCTTCTCCAGTTCCATTCCCACCATCCCAAACCTTCTCCAGCCATCCCAAACCTTCTCCAATCCCATTCCCATCATCCCAAACCTTCTCCAATCCCATTCCCACCATCCCAAACCTTCTCCAGTTCCATTCCCACCATCCTAAACCTTCTCCAATCCATCCCAAACCTTCTCCATCCATCCCAAACCTTCTCCAAACCATCCCAAACCTTCTCCAATCCCATTCCCACCATCCCAAACCTTCTCCAATCCCATTCCCATCATCTCAAACCTTCTCCATCCGTCCCAAATCCCATTCCCATCATCCCAACCTTCTCCAAACCATCCCAAACCTTCTCCAATCCCATTCCCATCATCCCAAACCTTCTCCAGTCCCATTCCCATCATCCCAAACCTTCTCCAACCATCCCAAACCTTCTCCAGTTCCATTCCCACCATCCCAAACCTTCTCCAACCATCCCAAACCTTCTCCAGTTCCATTCCCACCATCCCAAACCTTCTCCAATCCATCCCAAACCTTCTCCAATCCCATTCCCACCATACCAAACCTCATCCCACCACTCCAAAACCTTCTCCAATCCGTCCCAAACCTTCTCCAATCCCATTCCCACCATCCCAAACCTTCTCCTGCTGATCCCAAACCTTCTCCAACCATCCCAAACCTTCTCCAAACCATCCCAAACCTTCTCCAATCCCATTCCCACCCTTCCCAATCCCCACCCCACCCACCGAACTCCACCAAAACCTCCCCGGCATTCCCAGAAATCCCCAGAAATTCCCGGAATTCCCAGAAATTCCCGGAAATTCCCGGAAATTCCCGGAATTCCCGTCTTCGCAGGCGCAGCAGGAGACGCAGCGGGCGGCGCTGCGCTACGAGCGGGCGGTGGGGATGCACAACGCGGCGCGGGAAATGGTGTTCGTGGCCGAGCAGGGAATGGGCACCGGGAAAAACCGCCTGGATCCCACCTGGCAGGAGATGCTCAACCACGCCACCAGGAAGGTGGGGAAACGGCGGGAATTCGGGAATTCGGGATGGTGGAAATGGGATTTGGGGTGGTTGGATGAGGTTTGGGAATGATTGGATGAGGTTTGGGATGGTTTGGAGAAGGTTTGGGATGGATTGGAGAAGGTTTGGGATGGTGGGAATGGGATTTGGGATGGTTGGATGAGGTTTGGGATGAGTGGGATGAGGTTTGGGATGGGTTGGAGAAGGTTTGGGATGGTGGGAATGGGATTGGAGAAGGTTTGGGATGGATTGGAGAAGGTTTGGGATGGTGGCAACGAGACTGGAGACGGTTTGGGATGGTGGGAATGGGACTGGAGAAGGTTTGGGATGGTTTGGAGAAGGTTTGGGATGGTGGGAATGGGATTGGAGAAGGTTTGGGATGGTTTGGAGAAGGTTGGGATGGTGGGAATGGGATTTCGGATGGTTGGATGAGGTTTGGGAATGATTGGATGAGGTTTGGGATGGATTGGAGAAGGTTGGGATGGTGGGAATGGGATTTGGGACGGTTGGATGAGGTTTGGGATGGATTGGAGAGGGTTTGGGATGGTGGGAATGGGACTGGAGAAGGTTTGGGATGGATTGGAGAAGGTTTGGGATGGTTGGATGAGGTTTGGGATGGTGGGAATGGGATTGGAGAAGGTTTGGGATGGTTTGGAGAAGGTTTGGGATGTTGGGAATGGGACTGGAGAAGGTTTGGGATGGTGGGAATGGAACTGGAGAAGGTTTGGGATGGTGGGAATGGAACTGGAGAAGGTTTGGGATGGATGGAGAAGGTTTGGGATGGTTGGATGAGGTTTGGGAGGGTGGGAATGGGATTGGAGAAGGTTTGGGATGGTGGGAATGGCATTGGAGAAGGTTTGGGATGGTGGGAATGGAACTGGAGAAGGTTTGGGATGGTGGGAATGAGACTGGAGAAGGTTTGGGATGGATGGAGAAGGTTTTGGAGTGGTGGGATGAGGTTTGGGATGGTGGGAATGGGACTGGAGAAGTTTTGGGATGGTGGGAACAGAACTGGAGAAGTTTTGGGAACGATTGGAGAAGGAAATTCAGGAATTTGGGAATTTCGGACTTTCCTCAATTCCCTTTTCCTCCATTTCGGGGCCGTTTCTCACCCGATTTTCACCCGGTTTTTTTCCTTTCCCCTCTTTTCCCTCCGGGAATTCCGGGAATTCCGGGAATTTTGGGAATTTTGGGAATTGCAGGTGAACGAGGCGGAGCAGGAGCGGCTCTGGAGCGAGCGGGAGCACCAGAGGGTGACCAGGCTGTGCCAGGAGGCCGAGGCCGAGGTGCAGCGGCTGCAGAAATCCCTGAGGCGCGACATCGCCCGCAGCCGGCCCTACTTCGAGCTCAAAGCCCAGTTCAACCAGAGGCTGGAGGTACTGGGAGCACTGGGAATACTGGGAGAGGCGCTGGGATTAACTGGGAGGAACTGGGAGCACTGGGAAAGGGATTAAATGGTACTGGGAGCACTGGGAAAGGGACTGGGGATGCTGAGAGTGAAGGATTTGATCAGAACTGGAGGAACTGGGAGGGACTGGGATGGACTGGGAGCACTGGGAGAGGCACTGGGAGCACTGGGAGGAACTGGAAGATGGACTGGGATTAACTGGGAGCACTGGGAGAGGGATTGGAGTGGATACTGGGGGTACTGGGAGCACTGGGAGCACTGGGAGCCGGCCCTACTTCGAGCTCAAAGCCCAGTTCAACCAGAGGCTGGAGGTACTGGGAGCACTGGGAATACTGGGAGAGGCACTGGGATCAACTGGGAGGAACTGGGAGCACTGGGAAAGGGATTAAAGAGCACTGGGAGCACTGGGAGTGCTCGGAAAGGGACTGGGAATGCTGAGAGTGAAGGATTTGATCAGAACTGGAGGAACTGGGATGGACTGGGAGGGACTGGGAGCACTGGGAGGAACTGGGAGAGGCACTGGGATCAACTGGGAGGAACTGGGAATACTGGGAGAGGGATTGGAGTGGATACTGGGGATACTGGGAGCACTGGGAGTGCTCAGAAAGGGACTGGGAATGCTGAGAGGGAAGGATTTGATCAGAACTGGAGGAACTGGGAGGGACTGGGATGGACTGGGAGGAACTGGGAGAGGGACTGGGAACACTGGGAGGAACTGGGAATACTGGGAGAGGCACTGGGATCAACTGGGAGGAACTGGGAGCACTGGGAAAGGGATTAAAGAGCACTGGGAGCACTGGGAGCACTGGGAAAGGGACTGGAAGTGCTGAGAGGGAAGGATTTGATCAGAACTGGAGGAACTGGGAGCACTGGGATGAACTGGGAGGAACTGGGAGAGGGACTGGGAACACTGGGAGGGACTGGGAGAGGGACTGGGATTAACTGGGAGGAACTGGGAGCACTGGGAAAGGGATTAAAGAGCACTGGGAGCACTGGGAAAGGGACTGGGAGTGCTGAGAGGGAAGGATTTGATCAGAACTGGAGGAACTGGGAGGGACTGGGATGGACTGGGAACACTGGGAGGGACTGGGAGAGGGACTGGGATTAACTGGGAGCACTGGGAGAGGCACTGGAGTGGATACTGGGGATACTGGGAGCACTGGGAAAGGGATTAAAGGGCACTGGGAGCACTGGGAGCCGGCCCTACTTCGAGCTCAAAGCCCAGTTCAACCAGAGGCTGGAGGTACTGGGAGCACTGGGAATACTGGGAGAGGCACTGGGATCAACTGGGAGGAACTGGGAATACTGGGAGAGGCACTGGGAGCACTGGGAGGGACTGGGAAAGGGACTGGGATTAACTGGGAGGAACTGGGAGCACTGGGAAAGGGATTAAAGAGCACTGGGAGCACTGGGAGCACTGGGAAAGGGACTGGAAGTGCTGAGAGGGAAGGATTTGATCAGAACTGGAGGGACTGGGAGCACTGGGATGAACTGGGAGGGACTGGGAACACTGGGAGAGGCACTGGGATCAACTGGGAGGAACTGGGAGCACTGGGAAAGGGATTAAAGAGCACTGGGAGCACTGGGAGCCGGCCCTACTTCGAGCTCAAAGCCCAGTTCAACCAGAGGCTGGAGGTACTGGGAGCACTGGGAGGAACTGGGAGAGGGACTGGGATCAACTGGGAGCACTGGGAGAGGGACTGGGAGCACTGGGAGGAACTGGGAGAGGGACTGGGATTAACTGGGAGCACTGGGAGAGGGATTGGAGTGGATACTGGGGATACTGGGAGCACTGGGAAAGGGATTAAATGGCACTGGGAGCACTGGGAGCCGGCCCTACTTCGAGCTCAAAGCCCAGTTCAACCAGAGGCTGGAGGTACTGGGAGCACTGGGAATACTGGGAGAGGGACTGGGATCAACTGGGAGGAACTGGGAGCACTGGGAAAGGGATTGGAGTGGATACTGGGAGCACTGGGAGCCGGCCCTGCTTCGAGCTCAAAGCCCATTTCAACCAGAGGCTGGAGGTACTGGGAGCACTGGGAGGGACTGGGAATACTGGGAGAGGCACTGGGATCAACTGGGAGAGAGATTGGGTTCAACTGGGAGCACTGGGAGCACTGGGAAAGGGACTGGAAGTGCTGAGAGGGAAGGATTTGATCAGAACTGGAGGAACTGGGATGGACTGGGAGCACTGGGAGGAACTGGGAGAGGGACTGGGAGGAACTGGGATGGACTGGGATCAACTGGCAGCACTGGGAGAGGGACTGGGAGGGACTGGGATGGACTGGGATGAACTGGGAGGGACTGGGAGGAACTGGGATCAACTGGGATGGACTGGGATGAACTCTTCAGATTTCCATGGAATTTTCAGCAATTCCTCAAAATTTTCCGGGAATAAACCAATTTTTTTCCCATTTTTTCCCCGATTTTCCCCAAATTTTTTTCGTTTCCAACCCAAAAATTCCGACTCTTTTCCCGACCCCTCGCAATTCCCGACTTTCCCCCCTTCCCCAGGAGCACAAATCCCGCGTGAATTCCCTGGAATCCTCCGTCTCCCAAGCCAAGCTCCGTTACTCCGTCGCCCTCCGGAATCTGGAGCAGATCAGCGAAGAAATCCACGCCCGAAGATTCCAGAGAATCCTCCGGAAAAAACACCGGGAAAACCCTCTGGGAGCCGAGGGAGGATCCCAAAATCCCGAAATCCCGGGTAGGACGGGCGGGGAGGATCCCGGAATTCCCGGAATTCCCGGAATTCCGGCGGGGATTTCCAATTCCGGGGATTCCCTGTCGGTGCTGAGCCTCCAGACCATCGCCTCGGACCTGCAGAAATTCGATTCCGTGGAACATTTGGCCGCGATTCCCGGGATTTCGGGAATTCCGGACGCGCTGAGCCTGCAGGGGGAGGAGCTGGGGGAGGGGAGGGAGAGGAGGAGGAATTTCCGGCACCATCGGAGCGTCAGCCTCTGAATTTTTTGGGGGGATTTTGGGGGTTTTTTGGGATTTCTTGGGAATTTTGGGATTTTTTTGGGAATTTTTGGGATTTTTTTGAGATTTTTTGGGGGTTTTTTGGGGGTTTTTTGGGGATTTTTTGGGGGATTTTTTTGGGACTTTTTTGGGATTTTTGGGAATTTTTTTTTATTTTCAAGGATTTTTTGGGGTTTTGGGGATTTTTTTTAAATTTTTTTGGGTTTAGGGGATTTTTTAGGGGATTTTTTTGTGGATTTCTTGGGAATTTCAGGATTTTTTGGGAATTTTGGGATTTTTTTGAGATTTTTTGGGGGTTTTTTGGGGTTTTGGGGATTTTTTGGGAGTTTTTGGGGTTTTTGGGATTTTTTGTGATTTCTTGGGAATTTCAGGAGTTTTTTGGGATTTCTTGGGAATTTCTGGGATTTTTTTGGGGGGTTTTGGGATTTTTTGGGGAATTTTTGAGATTTTTTGGGGGTTTTTTTGGGATTTTCTGGGATTTCCTGGGATTTTGGAGGATTTTTTTTGGAATTTTGGGGTTTTTTGGTATTTTTGGGAATTTTTTTTGGATTTTCTGGGATTTTTTGGGGTTTTTGGGATATTTTGGGGATTTTTTGGGATTTCTTGGGAATTTCAGGATTTTTTGGGGATTTTTTTTGATTTTTGGGATTTTTTGGGAATTTTTGGGGTGTTTTGGGGATTTTTGGGGGGATTTTTGGGATTTTGGGGCGTTTTTTGGGAATTTTTGGGAGTTTTTTGGGATTTTGGGGGATTTTTGGGGGTTTTGAGGTGAAATTTTTGGGAAATTGGGGAGTTTTAAGGGAGTTTTGGGAAATCCTGAAAAAATAATGGGGAAATTCCAGGGAATCCCCAAAAATTCCAAGGAAATCCCAAAAAATCCTGAAAAATTCCAAGAAATCCCAAAAAATCCCCGGAAATCCCAAAAAATCCTGAGGATATCCCAGGAATTCCCAAAAAAACTTCAAGGAATGGGATTGGGATTCCAAAGGAATTCCTGGAGGGAATTTTGGGACTAAATCCCTGGAATTTGGGGTTTTTGGGAATAAATCCCTGGAATTTGGGGCCTAAATCCTGGGAATTTGGGGTTTTTGGGAATAAATCCCAGGAATTTTGGGGCCTAAATCCTGGGAATTTTGGGTTTTTGGGAATAAATCTTGGGAATTTGGGGTTTTTGGGAATAAATATTGAAAATTTGGGTTTTTTTGGGAATAAATCCCTGGAATTTGGGAATAAATCCTGGGAATTTGGGATTTTTGGGAATAAATCTTGGGAATTTGGGGTTTTTGGGAATAAATATTGAAAATTTGGGTTTTTTGGGAATAAATCCCAGGAATTTGGGAATAAATCCTGGGAATTTGGGGTTTTTGGGAATAAATCCCGGGAATTTGGGAATAAATCCTGGGAATTTGGGGTTTTTGGGAATAAATCCCTGGAATTTGGGGCCTAAATCCCGGGAATTTGGGTTTTTTGGGAATAAATCTTGGGAATTTGGGGGTTTTGGGAATAAATCCCGGGAATTTGGGAATAAATCCTGGGAATTTGGGGTTTCTGGGAATAAATCCCAGGAATTTGGGGTTTTTGGGAATAAATCCCTGGAATTTGGGGCCTAAATCCTGGGAATTTGGGGTTTTTGGGAATAAATCTTGGGAATTTGGGTTTTTTGGGAATAAATCCCTGGAATTTGAGGCTGAAATTTTGGGAATTTTGGGAATTCTGGGATTTGAGGGGGGGGCTGTGATGAGAACCCCCCCGGGTTCGAGGCAGCCCTGGGAATTTTTTTGGGAATTTTTTCCCGGCTCCGTCGCATCCCAAAAATTCCCAAAAAAAAAAATCCCTAAAAATCCCCAGCTGGAATTCCAGGAAATCCAAGAAAACTTCAGGAATTTGGGGGAAAAAAATCCCGGAAAAGTCTCGATATCAATAAAATTCCTTCTTGTTGTAATTCCTTCTTTTCCCATCCCGACATTCCCGACTTTTTTCTCCTCATCCATGAATTTTTTTGGGGAATTTTTTGGCTTTTTCCCATTTTTTTTTTAGGGATTTTCCCGAGTTTTAGGGATGAGTTTTATCCCAATTTTTTTTTCTCGATTCAATCTCGATCCCAAAGATTTTTTTCTTCAGGAAAAGCCAAAAAAATCCTGGAAAATTCCCTGAAAAAAAGTGGGAAAACCCAAAAAAAATGGGAATAACACACACAACCCCCCTCCAAAAAAATTAAGTGGGAAAATTTTGGGGAAAAAACTGGAAAAAACAAAAAAAAATGGGAAAATCCACAAAAAAATCTGGAAAACCTCAGGAAAAGCCAAAAAAAGGGAAAAAAAACCCAAAAATGGGAAAAAACCCCCAAAAATGGGAAAAATACCAAAAAATGGAAAAAAAAACCCTAAAAAAAACGGGAAAAGACAAAAAAATTGGGAAAACCCCCCCAAAAATGGGGAAAAACCCCTCAAAAATGGGAAAATCCATGAAAAAATGGGAAAACCTCAGGAAAAGCCAAAAAAAATGGGGAAAAAACAAAAAAAAGGGAAAAAAAACCTAAAAAAAGACAGGAAAGGACAAAAAATTTGGGAAATCCCCCCAAAAAATGGGAATAAAAACCCCAAAAAATGGGAAAATCCTCCAAAAAAATCTGGAAAACCTCAAGAAAGGCCAAAAAAATGGGAAAAAAAAACCCAAAAATGAAAAAAAAATGGGAAAAAACCCAAAAAAATGGGAAAAAATCGCTGAAAAAAACCAGGAAAAGACAAAAAAAATGGGAAAACCCCCCCAAAAAACAGGGAGACTCCAAAAAATGGGAAAATCCATGAAAAAACCAGGAAAACCTCAGGAAAAGCCCCCAAAAATGGGGAAAAAACCCCAAAAATGGGAAAAATATGAAAAAAAATGGGAAAAAAACCCAAAACATGGGAAAAAAACCCAAAAAATGGGAAAAAAAACCCTGAAAAAAAACAGGAAAAGACAAAAAAATTGGGAAAACCCAAAAAAAATGGGAATAGAACCCCCAAAAATGGGGAAAAAACCCAAAAAATGGGAATATCCCCCAAAAAACCTGGAAAACCTTTGGAAAAGTCCAAAAAATGGGGAAAAAAACCCAAAAATTGGGGGAAAAAAAAACAAAAATGGGAAAAAAATCCTGAAAAAAAACAGGAAAAGACAAAAAAATGGGAAAAAACCCAAAAAATGGGAAAAAAACCAAAAAATGGGAAAATCCATGAAAAAAACAGGAAAACCTCAGGAAAAGCCAAAAAAAATGGGAAAAAAAAACCCCAAAAATGGGAAAAAACCCAAAAATCCCTGAAAAAAAAACAGGAAAAGCCAAAAAAAAAGGGAAAAAACCCCAAAAATGGGAAAAAAACCCAAAAAATGGGAATATCCCCCAAAAACCCGGATTTGGATCCCGTTTTCCATGGAAAAAAAACAAACTCCAGGCAGAGAAAATCTGGGAATTTCTAATTTATTTCTACTCGTGGAAAAAGGGCGAATTCCGACGGCGCCGTGGAGAAAATTCCGGAATTTTTCCTGGAAAAAAAAAATTCGGCTTCGCCTCGACCTCGGAAAATCGGGAATTTTTTGGGATTTCTCCCATTTTCCCAGAATTTTGGGATCATTTTATTGGTTTTATTCCCAAATTTTTCAATATTCCAACCCCTCTTTTCCTTCTCTTTCCCTTTTTTCCGGAATTTTCCCATATTTTTCACGTTTTTCCATCATTTTTCCATAATTTTTCCATATTTTTCCACATTTCCCCAATATTTTCCCACATTTTTCCATTTTTCCACATTTTTCCCAATATTTTCCCACATTTTCCCAGAATTTTCCATATTTTTCCGTATTTTTCCATATTTATTCCACATTTTTCCATATTTTTTCCATATTTTTCATCGTTTTCCCACATTTTTCCCAATATTTTTCCACATTTTTTCCATAATTTTCCCACATTTTCCCATTTTTCCACATTTTTCCACATTTTTCTTTAATTTTCCAAATATTTTTCCACATTTTTCTTTAATTTTCCAAATATTTTTCCACATTTTCACAATATTTTCCACATTTTCCCAAATTTTTCCTCATTTTTCCATCATTTTTCCACATTTTTCCATCATTTTTCCACATTTTCCCTCTTTCCTCCCTCATTTTCCCAAAAAAACCCCAAAATTCCTCATTTTTTCCTCCATTTTCCCATCAAAACCCTCCCAAAATTCCCGATTTTTCCAAGAATTTTCTCCTCCTTTTCCCAAGATTTTTAAAAAAATTCCATTTCCACCCCAAATTCCTTTTTTTTCCCATTTTTCCCTCCCTCATTCCCAAATTTTTCCCCCCCACCTTTGGAAAAATCCGGAATTTTTCCTCCCCCCCCCCAAAAATCCCTAAAAAAAAGAGAAAATCCCCCCAAAAATTCACCAGGAACGGAAAATTCTGGAAAATCCCCCCAAAAAATTCCTAAAAAATTCCAAAAAATTCCAAAAAAAAATCCCAAAAAATTCCAAAAAAATCCCCCAAAAAATTCCTAAAAAATCCCCCCAAAAATTCCTAAAAAATCCCAAAAAATTCCAAAAAAAATCCAAAAAAATCCCCAAAAAATCCCCAAAAAATTCCCAAAAAATCCCCAAAAAATTCCTAAAAAATCCCCCCAAAAATTCCTAAAAAATCCCCAAAAAATTTCCAAAAAATTTCCTAAAAAAATCCCAAAAAATTCCCAAAAAATCCCCAAAAATTCCCCAAAAATCCCGAAGAATTCCCGGAAAACGACGGCGCCGAGGGCGGAATTTGGGATCGACCAATCCCAGTTGGGCACTGGGAGCACTGGGAACGCCGGGAAGTGACCAGAACCATAGAATGCTGGGAATTCCTTACTTAATTAATGAATTAATGAATGGATTCAACCCTAATTAATTAATTAGAGATCGTTAATTAGCCACGGGAACGAGTTGGGACCAATCCCAACGTTGAGTCTTGGGTTGGGCCAATCCCAGTTGGGCACTGGGAGCACTGGGAATGCCGGGAACCACGGAATGCTGGGAATTCCCCACTTAATTAATGAATTAATGAATGGATTCACTCCTAATTAATTCGAGATCCTTAATTAGCCACGGGAACGAGTTGGGACCAATCCCAACGTTGGATCTTTGATCCCAGTTGGGCACTGGGAGCACTGGGAACGCCGGGAACCACGGAATGCTGGGAATTCCCCATCCCCCCACTTAATTAACGACCAAACCCAACCCTAATTAAGTCTAGATCGTTAATTAGCCACCAAATTTGAATGGGAACGAGTTGGGACCAATCCCAACGTTGGATCTTTGATCCTAGTTGGGCACTGGGAGCACTGGGAACGCCGGGAAATGACCGGAACCACGGAATGCTGGGAATTCCCCATCCCCCCACTTAATTATCAACCCAACCCCCACCCTAATTAACCCCTCCACTAATTAATTACCCACCGAACCCGCCGGGAAACCCGGGAACGCCCGGCCCGGCAACGCCAACGCCCAGGGCAGCTCCAACGCCGCCGGCACGGCCGAGGAGCCCGGGAACGCCGGGAAAGCCAAACCCCCGGGAACCGCCGGAGCCGGAACCGCCCGCGACGACGACGAAGACGACGAAGAAACCTCAAATCCCAAATTTTTACATTTTCCCCAAAATTCTCGTTTTTCCCCCAAATTTTCCCGATTTTTTCCCCCAAACTTTGAGGTTTTTCCCCCAAATTCCGAAGCTTTTCCTGGATTTTTTCTCGTTTTTTTCCCAAATTTCCACGTTTTTTCCTTGGAATTTTGGATTTTTTTCCCCAGTTTTGGGTTGGTTTCCCAGATTTTGGTGTTTTTCCCAAATTTCCGCTGGGTTTTCCTGAATTTTTGGGTTTTTTTTCTCCCCAAATTTAAGAATTTTTGGAGGGTTGGGAAGAGCCCCCAGTGTTGGGTTGGGCCAATCCCAGTTGGGCACTGGGAGCACTGGGAATGCCGGGAAATGACTGGAAACACGGAATTATGGGAATTCCTGATGTTCCCAATGGATTAATGAATGGATTCCTCACTTAATTAATGAATTAATGAATGGATTCACCCCTAATTAATTCGAGATCCTTAATTAGCCACGGGAACGAGTTGGGACCAATCCCAACGCTGAGTCTTGGGGTCGACCAATCCCAGTTGGGCACTGGGAGCACTGGGAACGCCGGGAACCACGGAATGCTGGGAATTCCCCACTTAATTAATGAATTAATGAATGGATTCACCCCTAATTAATTAGAGATCCTTAATTAGCCATGGGAACGAGTTGGGACCAATCCCAACGTTGGATCTTTGATCCCAGTTGGGCACTGGGAGCACTGGGAACGCCGGGAAATGACCGGAACCACGGAATGCTGGGAATTCCCCATCCCCCCACTTAATTATCAACCCAACCCCCCACCCTAATTAACCCCTCCACTAATTAATTACCCACCGAACCCGCCGGGAAACCCGGGAACGCCCGGCCCGGCAACGCCAACGCCCAGGGCAGCTCCAACGCCGCCGGCACGGCCGAGGAGCCCGGGAACGCCGGGAAAGCCAAACCCCCGGGAACCGCCGGAGCCGGAACCGCCCGCGACGCCGACGAAGACGACGAAGAAACCTCAAATCCCAAATTTTTAATATTTTCCCCAAAATTCTCATTTTTCCCCCAAATTTTCCCGATTTTTTCCCCCAAACTTTGAGGTTTTTTCCCCAAATTCCGAAGCTTTTCCTGGATTTTTTCTCGTTTTTTTCCCAAATTTCCACGTTTTTTCCTTGGAATTTTGGATTTTTTCCCCAGTTTTGGGTTGGTTTCCCAGATTTTGGTGTTTTTCCCAAATTTCCGCTGGGTTTTCCCGAATTTTTGGGGTTTTTTTTCTCCCCAAATTTACGAATTTTTGGAGGGTTGGGAAGAGCCCCCAGTGTTGGGTTGGGCCAATCCCAGTTGGGCACTGGGAGCACTGGGAATGCCGGGAAATGACCGGAACCACGGAATTATGGGAATTCCTCATGTTCCCAATGGATTAATGAATGGATTCCTCACTTAATTAATGAATTAATGAATGGATTCACCCCTAATTAATTCGAGATCCTTAATTAGACATGGGAACGAGTTGGGACCAATCCCAACGTTGGATCTTTGATCCCAGTTGGGCACTGGGAGCACTGGGAACGCCGGGAACCACGGAATGCTGGGAATTCCCCATCCCCCCACTTAATTAACGACCAAACCCAACCCTAATTAATTCGAGGTCGTTAATTAGCCACCAAATTTGAATGGGAACGAGTTGGGACCAATCCCAACGTTGGATCTTTGATCCCAGTTGGGCACTGGGAGCACTGGGAACGCCGGGAAATGACCGGAACCACGGAATGCTGGGAATTCCCCATCCCCCCACTTAATTATCAACCCAACCCCCCACCCTAATTAACCCCTCCACTAATTAATTTCCCACCGAACCCGCCGGAAAACCCGGGAACGCCCGGCCCGGCAACGCCAACGCCCAGGGCAGCTCCAACGCCGCCGGCACGGCCGAGGAGCCCGGGAACGCCGGGAAAGCCAAACCCCCGGGAACCGCCGGAGCCGGAACCGCCCGCGACGACGACGAAGACGACGAAGAAACCTCAAATCCCAAATTTTTACATTTTCCCCGAAATTCTCGTTTTTCCCCCAAATTTTCCCGATTTTTTCCCCCAAACTTTGAGGTTTTTTCCCCAAATTCTGAAGCTTTTCCTGGATTTTTTCTCGTTTTTTTCCCAAATTTCCACGTTTTTTCCTTGGAATTTTGAATTTTTTTCCCCAGTTTTGGGTTGGTTTCCCAGATTTCGGTGTTTTTCCCAAATTTCCGCTGGGTTTTCCCAAATTTTTGGGTTTTTTTTCCCCAAAATTTAAGAATTTTCGGAGGGTTGGGAAGAGCCCCCAGTGTTGGGTTGGGCCAATCCCAGTTGGGCACTGGGAGCACTGGGAATGCCGGGAAATGACCGGAACCACGGAATTATGGGAATTCCTGATGTTCCCAATGGATTAATGAATGGATTCCTCACTTAATTAATGAATTAATGAATGGATTCACCCCTAATTAATTCGAGATCCTTAATTAGCCACGGGAACGAGTTGGGACCAATCCCAACGTTGGATCTTTGATCCCAGTTGGGCACTGGGAGCACTGGGAACGCCGGGAACCACGGAATGCTGGGAATTCCCCATCCCCCCACTTAATTAACGACCAAACCCAACCCTAATTAATTCGAGGTCGTTAATCAGCCACCAAATTTGAATGGGAACGAGTTGGGACCAATCCCAACGTTGGATCTTTGATCCCAGTTGGGCACTGGGAGCACTGGGAACGCCGGGAAATGACCGGAACCACGGAATGCTGGGAATTCCCCATCCCCCCACTTAATTATCAACCAACCCCCCACCCTAATTAACCCCTCCACTAATTAATTACCCACCGAACCCGCCGGAAAACCCGGGAACGCCCGGCCCGGCAACGCCAACGCCCAGGGCAGCTCCAACGCCGCCGGCACGGCCGAGGAGCCCGGGAACGCCGGGAAAGCCAAACCCCCGGGAACCGCCGGAGCCGGAACCGCCCGCGACGCCGATGAAGAAGAAACCTCAAATCCCAAATTTTTACATTTTCCCCGAAATTCTCATTTTTCCCCCAAATTTTCCCGATTTTTTCACCCAAACTTTGAGGTTTTTTCCCCAAATTCTGAAGCTTTTCCTGGATTTTTTCTCAGTTTTTTTCCGAACTTTCCAGGTTTTTTTCTTGGAATTTTGGATTTTTTCCCCCAGTTTTGGGTTGGTTTCCCAGATTTTGGTGTTTTTCCCAAATTTCCGCTGGGTTTTCCCAAATTTTTGGGGTTTTTTTTCTCCCCAAATTTAAGAATTTTTGGAGGGTTGGGAAGAGCCCCCAGTGTTGGGTTGGGCCAATCCCAGTTGGGCACTGGGAGCACTGGGAATGCCGGGAAATGACCGGAACCACGGAATGCTGGGAATTCCTGATGTTCCCAATGAATTAATGAATGGATTCCTCACTTAATTAATGAATTAATGAATGGATTCACTCCTAATTAATTCGAGATCCTTAATTAGACACGGGAACGAGTTGGGACCAATCCCAACGTTGGATCTTTGATCCCAGTTGGGCACTGGGAGCACTGGGAACGCCGGGAACCATGGAATGCTGGGAATTCCCCACTTAATTAATGAATTAATGAATGGATTCACCCCTAATTAATTAATTTGAGATCCTTAATTAGACACGGGAACGAGTTGGGACCAATCCCAACGTTGAGTCTTGGGGTCGACCAATCCCAGTTGGGCACTGGGAGCACTGGGAGCACCGGGAACCACGGAATGCTGGGAATTCCCCACTTAATTAATGAATTAATGAATGGATTCACCCCTAATTAATTCGAGATCCCTAATTAGCCACGGGAACGAGTTGGGACCAATCCCAACGTTGGATCTTTGATCCCAGTTAGGCACTGGGAGCACTGGGAACGCCGGGAACCACGGAATGCTGGGAATTCCCCATCCCCCCACTTAATTAACGACCAAACCCAACCCTAATTAAGTCTAGATCGTTAATTAGCCACCAAATTTGAATGGGAACGAGTTGGGACCAATCCCAACGTTGGATCTTTGATCCCAGTTGGGCACTGGGAGCACTGGGAACGCCGGGAACCACGGAATGCTGGGAATTCCCCATCCCCCCACTTAATTATCAACCCAACCCCCCACCCTAATTAACCCCTCCACTAATTAATTACCCACCGAACCCGCCGGAAAACCCGGGAACGCCCGGCCCGGCAACGCCAACGCCCAGGGCAGCTCCAACGCCGCCGGCACGGCCGAGGAGCCCGGGAACGCCGGGAAAGCCAAACCCCCGGGAACCGCCGGAGCCGGAACCGCCCGCGACGCCGACGAAGAAACCTCAAATCCCAAATTTTTAATATTTTCCCCAAAATTCTCATTTTTCCCCCAAATTTTCCCGATTTTTTCACCCAAACTTTGAGGTTTTTTCCCCAAATTCTGAAGCTTTTCCTGGATTTTTTCTCGTTTTTTTCTCAAATTTCCACGTTTTTTCCTTGGAATTTTGGATTTTTTCCCCAGTTTTGGGTTGGTTTCCCAGATTTTGGTGTTTTTCCCAAATTTCCGCTGGGTTTTCCCAATTTTTTTGGGGTTTTTTTTTCTCCCCAAATTTAAGAATTTTCGGAGGGTTGGGGAGAGCCCCCAGTGCTGGGTTGGGCCAATCCCAGTTGGGCACTGGGAGCACTGGGAACGCCGGGAAATGACCGGAACCACGGAATGCTGGGAATTCCCCACTTAATTAATGAATTAATGAATGGATTCACCCCTAATTAATTAGAGATCCTTAATTAGACACGGGAACGAGTTGGGACCAATCCCAACGCTGAGTCTTGGGGTCGACCAATCCCAGTTGGGCACTGGGAGCACTGGGAACGCCGGGAACCACGGAATGCTGGGAATTCCCCACTTAATTAATGAATTAATGAATGGATTCACCCCTAATTAATTTGAGATCCTTAATTAGCCACGGGAACGAGTTGGGACCAATCCCAACGTTGGATCTTTGATCCCAGTTGGGCACTGGGAGCACTGGGAACGCCGGGAAAGGACCGGAACCACGGAATTATGGGAATTCCCCATCCCCCCACTTAATTATCAACCCAACCCCCACCCTAATTAACCCCTCCACTAATTAATTACCCACCGAACCCGCCGGAAAACCCGGGAACGCCCGGCCCGGCAACGCCAACGCCCAGGGCAGCTCCAACGCCGCCGGCACGGCCGAGGAGCCCGGGAACGCCGGGAAAGCCAAACCCCCGGGAACCGCCGGAGCCGGAACCGCCCGCAACGACGACGAAGACGACGAAGAAACCTCAAATCCCAAATTTTTATATTTTCCCCAAAATTCTCGTTTTTCCCCCAAATTTTCCCGATTTTTTCCCCCAAACTTTGAGGTTTTTTCCCCAAATTCCGAAGCTTTTCCTGGATTTTTCCTCGTTTTTTTCCCAAATTTCCACGTTTTTTTCTTGGAATTTTGGATTTTTTTCCCCAGTTTTGGGTTGGTTTCCCAGATTTTGGTGTTTTTCCCAAATTTCCGCTGGGTTTTCCCGAATTTTTGGGGTTTTTTTTTCCCCAAATTTAGGAATTTTTGGAGGGTTGGGAAGAGCCCCCAGTGTTGGGTTGGGCCAATCCCAGTTGGGCACTGGGAGCACTGGGAATGCCGGGAAATGACCGGAAACACGGAATTATGGGAATTCCTCATGTTCCCAATGGATTAATGAATGGATTCCTCACTTAATTAATGAATTAATGAATGGATTCACCCCTAATTAATTCGAGATCCTTAATTAGCCACGGGAACGAGTTGGGACCAATCCCAACGTTGGATCTTTGATCCCAGTTGGGCACTGGGAGCACTGGGAATGCCGGGAACCACGGAATGCTGGGAATTCCCCATCCCCCCACTTAATTAACGACCAAACCCTACCCTAATTAATTCGAGGTCGTTAATCAGCCACCAAATTTGAATGGGAACGAGTTGGGACCAATCCCAACGTTGGATCTTTGATCCCAGTTGGGCACTGGGAGCACTGGGAACGCCGGGAAATGACCGGAAACACGGAATGCTGGGAATTCCCCATCCCCCCACTTAATTATCAACCAACCCCCACCCTAATTAACCCCTCCGCTAATTAATTACCCACCGAACCCGCCGGAAAACCCGGGAACGCCCGGCCCGGCAACGCCAACGCCCAGGGCAGCTCCAACGTCGCCGGCACGGCCGAGGAGCCCGGGAACGCCGGGAAAGCCAAACCCCCGGGAACCGCCGGAGCCGGAACCGCCCGCGACGACGACGAAGATGACGAAGACGCCGCCGCGGTTTTGGCGCGTCCGGCCTTGTCGCCGGCGTGGGTGCGCTGGTGCCGGTTGAGGTGGGAGCTGCGGCTGAAGCATTTCCCGCACTCCGGACACTTGTAGGGTTTCTCTCCGGTGTGGACGCGGCGGTGGATGGTGAGCTCGGAGCGCTGGATGAAACTTTTCCCGCACTCCGAGCACTGGAAGGGTTTTTCCCCCAGATGAATCCGTTGGTGTTTGATGAGATTCGACGAAACGCTGAAACATTTCCCGCACTCCCGGCACTCGTAGGGTTTCTCCCCCGTGTGCATCCGGCGGTGCTTGGTGAGGTCGGATTTTTGGATGAAGCCTTTGGAACATTCCGGGCACTTGTAGGGTTTCTCCCCCAGGTGAGTCCGTTGGTGTTTGATGAGGTTGGATCGAACTCCGAAGCTTTTCCCGCATTCCGGGCATTTGTAGGGTTTTTCGCCGCTGTGAAGCCGCCGGTGTTTGGCCAACGCCGAGTTTTGCCCGAAGCTTTTCCCGCACTCCGGGCACGCGAACGGTTTCTCCGCCGTTTGCGTCGCTCGATCCGCGCAATTCCCGCCGCCCCATCCCGAATTTTCCCCGCTTTTTTCCTCCTCTCCCCGCTCCAAATCCTCCCCTCCCTCCCCGCCCTCCTCCCCCAAAATCCGGCAGCGCTTCCGGAAGCTTCTCCCGCTTTTCCTCCCCTCGTTTTTCCCGCATTCCCGGCACGGCTCCCCGTGGATTTTCCGGTGCCGCTCCAAGTGGGAGCTTTGGGAAAAGCTCTTCCCGCAATTCCCGCAGCGGAAAGGTTTCTCCCCCATGTGGATCCGGCGGTGCCGATCCAAGTGGGAACTCCAGGAAAAGCTTTTCCCGCATTCCCGGCACTCGTAAGCTTTGCCGGGAGCGTGACCGCGCCGGTGCTGCGCCAACGCCGCCGCCGCGCCGAATCCCTTCCCGCACTCCCCGCATTTGTGCGGCTTCTCCGCCGATTCCCGGCGTTTCTTCGGGATTTGGGGATTCCGGGGATTTTTCGCGAATCCCTTCCCGCATTCCCCGCACTCCGCGCATCTCCCGGCGTTTTCCGCCGCCGCCGCGTGGGTTCGGCGATGCCGATCCAAATGCGAACTCCACGAGAAGCTCTTCCCGCATTCCGGGCACTCGTAGGGTTTTTCCCCGGTGTGAATCCTCCGGTGCCGCTCCAAGTGGGAATTCCAATTAAATCCCTTCCCGCAATCCCCGCATTTGTAGGGTTTCTCCTCCGAATGAACCTTCTGGTGCTTCACCAACCCCGAACTCGCCGCGAAACTCTTCCCGCAAACCCCGCAGCGGCACGGCGCCGCGCCGCCGTGGATCCGTTGGTGCTGGATAAACGCCGACCCCACGCTGAAGGATTTCCCGCAATCCGGGCACTTGTAGGGATTTTCCCCGGAATGCCGCCGTCGGTGCGTCGCCAAACTGGAGCTCAGCCGGAAACTTTTCCCGCATTCCTGGCATTGATGGGGTCGCTCCGTCCCTCGCCGGCGTTTCGGCGGCGGCGCCAGAGCTTTGCCGCAGTCGTGGCAGCGGAAATTCCCGAGTTTTTTGCCTTTTCCTCGGCGTTTCCCCGGGTTTTTTCGGGATTGGGGTTCCGGTTTTAGGATCTCGGACGCGCCGGATTTGGGGGTTTCGGGGTTCTGGGGGGATTTGGGATTCGGGGCCGGCGGCGTTCCGGGGGTTTGGGGTTTTTCCAGAGGTTCTGGGGGCGGCTCTTCCTCGTCGTTGTCGCTCGGAGAGGCCGGGGCGGCGTCTGGAGGGGGAAAAGGGGGGTCCGGGAGGGGATTTTGGGGGGATTTGGGGCATTTTGGGGAGATTTTTGGGGTCTTGGGGTGGTTTTTGGGATCCTGAGGAGAATTTTGAGGTCTGGGGGAGGTTTTGGGGGGGTTTTGGGCATTTTGGGGAGGTTTTTGGGGTCTTGGGGAGATTTTGGGGCGGTTTTTGGGATCCTGAGGAGAATTTTGGGGTCCAGGGGAGGTTTTTGGGATCTTGGGGAGATTTTGGGGCGGTTTTTTGGGGGTCCTGAGGAGAATTTTGGGGTCTTTGGGAGATTTTTGGGGGGTCCAGGAGAGGTTTTGGGATCCTGAGGAGAATTTCGGGGTCCAGGGAAGGTTTTGGGGGGGTTTTGGGGAGGTTTTTGGGGTCTTGGGGAGGTTTTGGGATCCTGAGGAGGTTTTTGGGATCTTGGGGAGATTTTTGGGGCATTTTGGGGGGTCTTGTTGAGGTTTTGGGGGTCCTGAGGAGAATTTTGGGGTCTTTGGGAGATTTTTTGGGGATCCAGGGGAGGTTTTGGGGTTCCTGAGGAGAATTTCGGGGTCTGGGGAAGGTTTTGGGGGTCCTAAGGAGAATTTTGGGGGGTTTTGGGGTTCCTGAGGAGAATTTTGGGGGTTTTGGGAGATTTTTGGGGGGTCCAGGAGAGGTTTTGGGGTTCCTGAGGAGAATTTTGGGGTCCGGGAGGGGTTTTGGGGGGGTTTGGGGCATTTTGGGGAGGTTTTTGGGGTCTTGGGGTGGTTTTTGGGATCCTGAGGAGAATTTTGGGATCTTGGGGAGATTTTTTGGGGGTCCAGGGTTGGTTTTGGGATCCTGAGGAGAATTTTGGGGTCTTGGGGAGGTTTTGGGGTGGTTTTTGGGGTCCTGAGGAGAATTTTGGGGTCCAGGAGGGGTTTTGGGGATCCTGAGGAGGTTTTGGGGGCTTTTGGGGCAGTTTTTGGGATCCTGAGGAGAATTTTGGGGTCTTAGGGAGGTTTTGGGGTGGTTTTTGGGATCCTGAGGAGGTTTTTGGGATCTTGAGGAGATTTTGGGGGTCCTGAGGAGAATTTTGGGGGTTTTGGGGTTCCTGGGGAGAATTTTGGGGGTTTTGAGGAGGTTTTTGGGGTCTTGGGGTGGATTTTGGGATCCTGAGGAAGTTTCTGGGATCTTGGGGAGATTTTGGGGTGGTTTTTGGGGGTCAGTAGGAGAATTTTGGGGGTTTGGGGCAGTTTTTGGGGTCTTGGGGTGGTTTTTGGGATCCTGAGGAGGTTTTTGGGATCTTAGGGAGGTTTTTGGGGGTCCTGAGGAGAATTTTGGGGTCTTGGGGAGGTTTTTGGGATCCTGAGGAGAATTTTGGGGGTCCTGGGGAGGTTTTTGGGGTCTTGTGGAGATTTTTGGGGCATTTTGGGGGGTTCAGGGGAGGTTTTGGGGGTTTTGGGGAGGTTTTTGGGGTCCTGAGGAGAATTTTGGGATCTTGGGGAGATTTTGGGGTGGTTTTTGGGGTTCCTGAGGAGAATTTTGGGGGTTTTGGGGCCATTTTTGGGATTCTGAGGAGGTTTTTGGGGTCTTGGGGAGTTTTTTGAGGGGTCCAGGTGAGATTTTGAGGGTTTTGGGGCCATTTTTGGAATCCTGAGGAGAATTTTGGGATCCTGAGGAGGTTTTTGAGGTCCAGGGGAGGTTTTTGGGGGTCCTGAGGAGAATTTTGGGGGTTTTGAGGGTCCTGAGGAGAATTTTGGGGGTTTTGGGGCAGTTTTTGGGATCCTGAGGAGGTTTTTGGGGTCTCTGGGGAGATTTTTGGGTCCAACCCCCAATTTTGGCCGATCCCCGGTGACTCACCGGCGCCCAGGCCGCGTCTCCGGTGGGATTCGGCGAAGGCGGTGATCCGCGGCCAGCTGATGGCGATTTCCTCGGCTGCCAGGAACAACAAAATCCCGGAAAATTTCCCCAAAATCCCCGGAAAAAATCCCGGAAAAATTCCGCAAAATCCTGGGAAAAAATCCCGGAAAAATTCCCCAAAATCCCCGGAAAAAATCACGGAAAAATTCCCCAAAATCCCCGGAAAAAATCACGGAAAAATTCCGCGAAATCCCCAGAAAAAAATCACAGAAAAATTCTGTGAAATCCTGGGAAAAAAATCCTGGAAAAATTCCCCGAAATCCCCGGAAAAAATCACGGAAAATTTCCCCCAAAATCCCAGAAAAAATCCCAGAAAAATCCTGGAAAAATTCACCAAAATCCTGGAAAAAATCCTGGAAAATTTTCCGAGATCTGGGAAAATATGGGAATATTTCAAAAATCTGGGAAAAGTCCAGGAAAGTTTCCCAAAATCCAGGAAAATCCTGGAAAAATTCCCGAAATCCAGGAAAAATCACAGAAAATTTCCCAAAATCTGGGAAAAAATCCTGGAAAGTTTCCAAAAATCCAGAAAAATACTGGAAAAGTTCCTGAAATCTGGGAAAAATACCAAAAAATTTCCCCAAAATCCCCGGAAAAAATCCCAGAAAATTTCCCCCGAAATCCCGGGAAAAATCCTGGAAAATTTATTGAAATCCAGGAAAAAATCCTGGAAAATTTTCCCGAATTCTGGGGAAAAAATCCCAGAAAAATTCCAAAAATCTGGGAAAAAATCCTGGAAAATTTTCCCGAATTCTGGGAAAAAAATCCCAGAAAAATTCCAAAAATCTGGGAAAAAATCCTGGAAAATTTCCCCAAAATTCCCGGAAAAAATCCCTGAAAAATTCCCTGAAATCCCGGGGAAAAATCATGGAAAATTTCCCCGAAATCTGGGAAAAATCACAGAAAATTTCCCAAAATCCAGGAAAATATCCCAAAATCCGGGAAAAATCCAGGAAAATTTCCCAAAATCCGTGAAAATCCCACCGAAATCGGGGTGGTTTAATTCAATTTTTTTAATTTTTTAATTAAACCGATTTAATTTCGATTTCAGGGTTAAAAATCAAGGATTGGATCCCGAATTTGAGGGGAAATCCGAGGGAATTTTGGGGTCTTACCCAAGGAAATGACGCTCTCGTAGCTTTCCTGCATCTCCTCCCGCAATTCCGAGCCGATCCCGAAGATTTTTGGGAATTTTTCCTTGGAATTCCGACAGATTTTTGGGATCCTGGGGCGGGGAATAAAATGTTCTTTAAATTTGGATTTTTTTCTGTGTTTGGGGAATTTTTTTGGGATTTTTTGGGGAATTTTTTGGAGGGAAATGAGGAATTTTGGGAAATCTCAAAATTCCCACCTTAATTCTCAGATTAATCCCGGTTTTCCAGATTTTGGGAAGGGTTTGGGAAAGGATTTGAGGTTTCCATGGGAAAAATAAAATGAAATAAAATAAAAATGAAATAAAAATGAAATGAAATAACAATGAAATGAAATGAAATGAAATGAAATGAAATGAAATAAAATAAAGTACAATAAAGTCCAATAAAGTAAAGTAAAATAAAATGAAATAAAATAAAATAAAATAAAATAAAATAAAATAAAATAAAATAAAATAAAGTAAAATAAAATAAAATAAAATAAAGTAAAAATAAAATAAAGTCAAATAAAATAAAAATACAATACAATACAATAAAATACAATAAAATAAAATACAATACAATAAAAATAAAATAAAGTAAAATAAAATTAAATTAAATTAAATTAAATTAAAATAAAATAAAATAAAGTAAAATGAAATAAAAATACAATACAATACAATAAAATAAAATACAATAAAATAAAATAAAATAAAATAAAATAAATTTAAATTAAATTAAATTAAAATAAAATAAAATAAAATAAAGTAAAATAAAATAAAAATACAGTAAAATAAAATAAAAATAAAATAAAAATAAAGTAAAATAAAATAAAATAAAATAAAAATAAAATAAAAATAAAATAAAAATAAAACCAGGGAAGGAAAGGGTTAAAAAAAGGGGGGATTTATTTATTTATTTAAAATGGGGGTGGGGGGAGGGGCGCTGGAATTTAAGGAAAATAAAAAAAGGGGAAAATGGGGGAAAAAAACCGGGGAAAAAGGGGAAAAAAAAGGGGGGAGGGGAAAAGGGAATAAAAGGACGAAAAAAGGGAGGAAAAAGGGGAAAAAAACGGGACAAAAAACGAGAAAAAACGGGAAATAAAAGAGGGAAAAAAATGGGAAAAATGGGAAATAAAAGGGAAAAAAAATGGGGAAAAGGGGGGTGGGATAAAACCGGGGAAAAAAAGGGGGGAAAAAGGGAGAAAATCCGTGAAAATCGCAGGAAAAAATGGTGAAAAAAACGGGAAAAAAAATAAAATCCAGGGGAAAAAAAATGGAGGAGGGTCTCGAGCGGAATCGGAGGACAAGGAAAAGCCGGGATAAAAAGAATAAATTAAAAAAAAAACGGGAATTTTTGGGGAATTTTGGAGCTGGAAAAAAAAATAAAAATAAAATAAAACGGGGTGGGGGGAATGGAGGAGGAGGAGAAATAAAAATAAAATAAAATTAAAATGAAAAAAAATCCCCGGGGAATTCCAAGGGTTAAAATTCCAAAGGGAGATTTCTGGGAATGATCCCCCCTCCCCCCCCCCCCCCACACCCACCTTTATTTTTATCATTAATTATTATTATTATTATTATTATTATTATTTTTAATTAATTCCCATTTCAATCCTCACCCTCGGGGCGCGGTCGGAGCGAGAGGAAAATTTTTTTTCCTTAAAAAAAATTAAAAAATCCGGTTTTTTTCCGGGATTTTTTACCTGGAATGCCGAAAAAAAGCTGGAAAACAGCGGGAAAAAAATAATAAAAAATAAAAAAGGGGAAAAAAAATGGAATTTTGGGGAGGGGGCTGGGAATAAAAAAAAAAAAATTGGGAATAAAAGGAAAGGGGGAGGGGAGGTTGTTGCACGTCGGCTCCGTGATCCCAGGACACACAGGAAGGGGTTGGAGCTAAAAAGGGAAAAAAAAAGGGGAAAAAAATCCGGGATATCGGGAAAAAAAAAAAAATATATAAAAAAAAATAGGGAAGAGAAAAGGGGAAGAAAAAAAAAAATCCGGGAGAAAAACGGGAAAAAAACCGGGAAAAAAAATCTTGGAAAAAGGAGAGGTTTTAGGGTGGGTGGGGGAGGGGAAATTCCCGGGTTTTTTTTTATGGAATTTTGGGTTTTTTGGGGTTTTTTTTGGGGAGGGGGAGGGGAGGTGGAGCCGCTTTTGTGGTCGGGGGGTGGGGGAGGGGATGGAGGGGGGTGGGGGGAGGGGATGGAATTTCTGGGGAATTTTGGGAATTCGGGGGGGGGTGGAAATTCCTGGGAAAAGGGGATTTTTGGGGGTTAATTGGTGGAAAAAATGGGATTTTTTGGGGTTTAATTGGTGGGAAAATTGGAATTTTGGGGGTTGATAATTGCTGGAAAATGGGGATTTTTGGGGGGGTTTAATTGGTGGAAAAATGGGAAATTTTGGGTGTTTTAATTCCTGGGAAAATGGGGATTTTTGGGGGGTTAATTGCTGGAAAAATTGGAATTTTGGGGGGTTTAATTCCTGGGAAAATGGGATTTTAGGGGGGTTTAATTGGTGGAAAAATTGGAATTTTTGGGGGTTTAATTCCTGGAAAAAATGGGATTTTTGGGGGGGTTTTATTGCTGGAAAAAAATGGGAATTTGGAGTCCTTTAATTGCTGGAAAAATGGGATTTTGGGGGGGGTTTATTGCTGGAAAAAAGGGGAATTTTGGGGGGTTTTAATTCCTGGAAAAAATGGGATTTGGAGTCCTTTAATTCCTGGGAAAATTGGAATTTTGGGGCTTTTAATTGCTGGAAAAATGGGAATTTTGGGGGTTTTAATTGCTGGGAAAATGGGGATTTTGGGGGGGTTTATTGCTGGAAAAATGGGAATTTTTGGGGGCATTAATTCCTGGGAAAATTGGAATTTTGGGGGTTTAAATTCCTGGAAAAATTGGAATTTTTGGGGGGTTTAATTGGTGGGAAAATGGGAATTTTGGGGGGTTTAATTCCTGGGAAAATGGGAATTTTGGGGATTTAAATTCCTGGAAAAAATGGGATTTTTTGGGGGGGTTTAATTGGTGGGAAAACGGGGATTTTTGGGGTTTAATTGGTGGAAAAATGGGATTTTTGGGGGGGTTTAATTGGTAGAAAAATGGGGATTTTTGGGGGGTTTAATTCCTGGAAAAATGGGGATTTTGGGGGTTGATAATTCCTGGAAAAATTGGAATTTTTGGGTGTTTTAATTCCTGGGAAAATGGGGATTTTTGGGGTGTTTAATTCCTGGAAAAATTGGAATTTTTTGGTGTTTTAATTCCTGGAAAAATTGGAATTTTTTG